>OX442356.1:15842331-16442331 GCA_949357725.1 Hyperoplus immaculatus
CTCCCTACAAACAGGCCATTCCCCCCCTGCCCCCCTCATGCCTCCCACTGCATGTTTGTTGGAACAAAAGAGTGGATGCACAGTTAAGGCAACCTTTGTTCGTGACTGTGCAACCGTGTGGACATCCAATCAAGTGGCCGGTACTGTACCTTCCCACACTTCATCAAACACCTCTTAGCTTCCCACAGTACTGGCAAAGTCATAGAGATCACTTAAAGCGCAAATACTGCACAGTAACGCTGGAAGATCGTCAATTGTCATTTTTCAATCCCCAAACTTTTCTTGTTTTGTAAATGTTCATCTGAAAGAGTTTACAGCGTTTTGTCAGCTCAGCTTAGAACACTCACTATGCTTTTTGGCCCACCACCACTGGTGCACTGACAAAAAGCAGCCCAAAAATGGTCCAAAACAGAACCGGTTCACATGGCCCTGAGCCTTCGAAGGCAAACACAACAGGAGAGAGGATAAGAGGATGAGTAATGTTTATACTGCACTGTAGTCCTCCTATCAGTGCTGTGAGCCGGATGCTCCCACTCAGCGTTTTCCTGAAGAGAACCACATGTTGAATGAAGGGCGAAGCCTCCTCAGCCCTTCACCTGAGACACACACCAACCAAAGGCCTCTTCTCATTCCACCCTCACACTGCATGTTACAGTCAATCAGGAGAGTTGAGGAAGAGGTTTGGCATGGAGGCCAAGAGCTGATTTGTTTCCCTGTCTGACTCGGGCTTGGCCCTGATTGAACATTCTTTGTGAGGAATGTTTGGAATCCTGATTTGGAAAGCTAATAGTATCTCTTGAGTCTCCCGCACTTGAATAAAAAACAAGGTATATCACAATTTGTGGTCGATAGTTATGACAATAAGATTGATCAATCTATTAAATTGATACATTATTTAAACCACAGTACATTAGTATAACTTGTTGTAAATGTCTTTCTCCCAACATGTTATACAAAAAAAAGTAACAATGCTGGAAGAAATTAGCACAACATGAGAGTGTTTTTATTTTATTTTTATGGCTTTGCCCATTTCAGAATCAGTCCCCACCGGAGCCAGAGGGTGAATTGCTCAGTGACACGGCTTATTCCAAACCCAACTGAAGATGATACCTGGGTCCAGCTGAAAAATAGGCATACTAATTCAATTGCTACACATGGTGAGCATAAAGTCCACGGGTCAGTGTTTGTTCTATGAGCTAAATGCTAACAACAGTGCCAACATGCTGATGTTTAGCAGGTCCAAGTATAATGTTTAGCATATTCACTGTCTCAGTTTTGCATGTCAGCATGCTCACTAAACACAATGGGACTGATGTTATTTTTGTAGGTATTTGGCTGCATATCTCTCTTTTGGTACATTCGAAGCAAACCCTTAAATATAACTTGAAAAAGGGGACTCGTGGTGTAGTGGTTAGAGTGGTTTGAATGGGACCCGTGGTTGGTTCTCTGCATTTCCTCCCCTCTTTGCCCCATTTCAACTGTGTCTCTCCAAATCTGTCTAATAAAGTGAAAAACGCCCAAAAATGTATTTAAAAAAAGATATATAAAAATAAATTTTTATTATATATATATATATATATATATATATATATATATATATATATATATATATATATATATATATATATATATATATATATATATATATATATATATATATATGGTACAGCTCATGAGTCCACATCACCTCTTGGGCCATTGTGCAACAGCTGATCTGTGACTCAATGAAAAAACAGCCACACATCCTGTCTTTATACATGACACTGGCACCTACAAACTATGGATTTATATCATACAGAATGATTCTCTTCTAAAATGGTGCAAAAGCATCCAACTCACAAAACACATGTGGTATAAAGTGGGTTCAGTATCTAGATACAACAGTAGATACAGTTCATCACAAGAAAAGTCATAATGTATTTCTTTAAATGCTGCCCGAGTAGGTCAGCGGGAGCGACAGCAGACCCACGAGCAAGCATCACTATAACAGGGTTGTGGTAATTAGAGGGACCACTCACGCATTGGTTAAGTAATATGCTTTATCTGCTTTAAGAGGACCTGAGGTAAAGATTCATATTGGCTTCCCTGAGCTCTTATCTAAAACACCAAACGTTTCATGTAGGTGCAGCTGGTTATTAATAATAATAATAATAATAATAATAATAATAATAATAATAACAACAACAACAACAACAACAACAACAACAACAATAATAATAATAATAATAATAATAATAATAATAATAATAATAATAATAATAATAATAATAATAATAATAATAATAACTAGAACTGCAAGCAGTTGTGAACGGGGGCCAAGCCTCCCACGCGACTCGGGATCGGGCGTTGTCGTCCGCGGCGCCGGCCCCTCGCTTCACGGAATCCGGGGATGTAAAGTTTTTGAACGTGGGATGTTTGGTTTGGGAGTTATAGACCAAAAGGCAAAAAGATTGCAGAGAAAGATGCTCAAGTGTGTTATTGGCGCCCCCTTTTGGAGCAATTTAAGGAAAAAGTAGAACCAACCTGAGAACCATAGGACAAACACTTGTGTGAAGTTTGGTGTTAATAGGATGAATCGTTTTGGATTTAGGAGCAGTTTGGTACAAGGTAGCTAATGTGCAAATCTTTAAAGCGCTACCGTTTGGTCTTCCGATGGTCGTAGAAAAATTCCGTATCCAAATTTGGCTCGTGGGAGTCGGTAGAGCATAATGCTTTTGGTTTCGTCCAAATCGGGCAAAAACTGTAGGAGGAGTGTGTTTTGGTGACTGACACAGTTTTTGGAATGTAGCGAAAAAAAATCCCATACGCAAATGGGCGTGGCCTATCTCATAAGATGCAGCTGACTTGTGGGCATCTGTGGATATAAAGTGTTTGACTGTGGGATGTCAAGGGAATACGTCGAAATGCATGTAAGTCATTATTTGATAATTTAGTATGGTTAAGCATGACTATGAATCATCATAACAACGTTTATAGGTCATAAAAGTCAAAAAGCATCATAGGTCCTCTTTAAGAAATGGCGAAAACAGGGAAAAAAATTGAAAAACTCTTTTTTTTTAATAAGTCCGGCCCACATAGGAATTTCTTGCCCATATTTTGGCCATAGGCTCAGGTATGCCCCATGATAGTCTCCCTTCAGTTTCAAGAAAATCACCCTTTTTTTTTTTTTTAAGGAATTTTCGCGAATCTTTAAAGCGCTACCGTTTGGTCTTCCGATGGTCGTAGAAAAATTATTTGACCATCTTTTGCTCGTGGGAGTCGGTAGAGCATAATGCTTTTGGTTTCGTCCAAATCGGGCGAAAACTGTAGGAGTATGTTTTGGTGACTGACACAGTTTTTGCGATATAGCGAAAAATGTATATATACGCAAATGGGTGTGGCCTATCTCAAAAGATGCAGCTGACTTGTGTGCATCTGTGGATATAAAGTTTTTGACTGCCGGACTTTCGGTGGGAGTTATAACCCCAAACGTGTTTTTCTGCTGTTGTAGCGCCACCTAGTGGCCGGCATGTCTGAATTTTTTTGTCTGCGTACCAGGCACGGACCTGCATAAGCCCTGCAAGTGGCATGTCCCAACCCTTTACGGTTTGGGCTGCAGCACCAGTTTTACGCGGAGAAAAATAGGAATAATAATAATCCCAGCAAAAACAATAGGGTTCCCTGCCCAGCAGGGCTATGGAACCGCGTTGCTCTGCAAAACGCGGTCCCAGGCCCTACTCGGGCTTGGCCCCCTAATAATAATAGTGACTTCAGGACACTTTCAGATTCAGTTCAGTCAGCAGCAGCATCAGTCACATTACTGTCACTCTCTGGTAAGAGTGATTCTTCCACACTTTCAGTTTCTCTAAGCAATGATCTACATCAGGTTGACTTAAACTCATGAATTATACGGCACACAAAATGCCATTTCGACATGGAAGAATTGTGCTTTGACAGTGCGACCTAGCTTATAACAACTCGGCCTATAAAAAGACTGTGGTGTGGTTTTATTGGGATTTCATTACAATCTCGGTACGTTTCTGAGGAGGTAATACAGTAAAGCTTTTGTGAGGCAAACTGAAAGGGTTCTTTCATAAGACCTAATTGGGGAACATTTAACTCATTTAAAGTTCCAATTCAAACTTATACAACCTGCCCCTGCCTACATCCTGTGTCGGCCTACAAACAGTCACATGAGTATGACAACACAAATGATGAGTATATGAGCTATACCAAATAAAAGACTGATGATAGGATGTTAACAGTGTGTAGCGAACAAAGCTGTAAACCATCTCCTTTGCTCAAAAAGAAGAGGGGCGTGAACCAGAGAGGTTATTTAGTAAGCCGTGAGAAAAGTCTGATGTAATGGAAGCTCAAGGGGTTTTTAAAGACACCCTGCAGCAAAACGAGAAGTTTAAGCAGTTGTTTTTTTCTTACCGAGAAGGGCTTGGAACAGCTGGCTGCCCAAGATGGCAGACACTTTGCCCACGCTGGTCTTCAGGGCCTGCTCCTCTGGACTGGTCAGGTTGGCCTGGTAACTTCTGAGCAGCCCCACTGCCCGCTCTGTGTCTGCCTCACAAAATACATACATGTCTCAGGGCAACAGCAGCAAACATTGGAAGTCATTAATAACAGGGTCAATAAAGTTCTCATGAATTGAGATCAAAAGGAACCTTCATCACATTGCTCTCCAAAAATCCAGGGATGGAAACATCATGAAAATATGACAATAAATCACATAACATTTGTAAAAAAAAAAAAAAATGCAGAAAAAGGCAATGAGCCCTTGGTCAGCTCTTTAAATAGTTTTTATTTAATACCTTTTTTTTTAAGTCCAGCCACAAAACAACCAAAACATATTTAATTTACAATACAATAACAATAACAGACTTAAGTTGTAACAAAAAGAAAATCCCATTCAGGTGAATTTGGGTCATTGGACAAAAAATTAGACAGTAAATTGATTCATACAATTATTATTACTACTTTACTTTTAATTCACTACTTGATCAATTCAAATGATAGGCTATAGGCCTAGTTTCGACAGACTGTAAGCAAATTCAGGATTTGAATAGAAAATATAATAACGATTTAATATGTGACATGTACTCAAATGCAGCATTGTTGTTTTTGTTACATTCCCCTTCAGAGCTATACAGAGCTACCTATTTTTTTCTCTCTCTTGCAAACAGACCTAATAGCCGGTTGTTGAACCCGGTGGGTGGTGAGGAACACAGCAGAGAGATGATGCACACCATAGAGGTAAATCCACTACTTCACAGTTTCCAACCTGATCCTGATTTTTTTTTTTGATTACTCAGAACAGTAAACTGCTGCCCGGAAGTGGCAATTTCCAGTTACAGTAGCCTATTTTAACTTTTTCATTCCCTGAGACAGAAAAACAACAAAACAATCTCGTTTCTAAAGGGAGAATAGCCGATGTTGATGGACCACTGAAAAGCCACGAAAAATACAAATGAGTAACCGACACGAGTTGGCGTTTAATTAAAAAAAAAAACTTTGTCACGTGAGAGAGATGAAGACATCGCGTTACGCTAACGGTATACTCACCATATTTATGCACCATGCTGTGGCCCACTCGAAAAGTCATGGAAATGACAGTTTGGGGTGTTTTTTTTAAAAGAAGAAAATAAGTAGCCTACAGCAATAGTCCCGGTTAATAATTGTACAACCAGAACTGTCGTTCCGTCCTCACTAAAAAGTGAGATATTGAGTTTTTAAATCCAGTCGCTGGACACGTCCCCGTCTTTTCCTGCAGAGATCCACACCCACAGGCAGAGGTTCAGATGTGACAGGAGGAGGAGAGTGTTTACTTCACGTCAACTTTGTCCAAGTTTTTTTAGGGGGGCAAAACGGCCCCGAAGCGTGACATGTTTCTCCTCCCCTCACACACAGACACATGCCTCGCCTTCATGGACAGCGGCCCTGCGGTCCAGTCCAACTGGAACACTCACCAATAATAATATGTTACAGCTCAACTACGTCACCTGCAGTTAGCTTAGGTTATCTGTTGCCTGACATTATAAACAGTGGTCTATCAGATTTTGAAGCATTTAATCCACGGTTATGGTTTCATCTGATCTGCCCCAGTCGCCTATTTTTCCCATTGGTTTGCATTGTGCGTCATCTAGTGGTGCGTTAAGGTGGTACAGGAAACCGTATCATCGGGTCTTGAGGGAGAACTACTGGATTGGTAGCGGTGGAGTAGTATTGTGGCTCAGTGAGGTCTCAAATGATGCATTGCCTCAAGTTCCTAATATAAATATTATAATTACACATATCTGATGACATGCTTCTGATGAAACGTTGCATTTTGGGGTGGAAACACACTATGAAGAAGATACATATTTTAATAGCCTGTTTAACAGCTAAGTGGTGGAAAAGTGTTCAACCCTTCACTTAAGTAAAAAAGTAGCAATGTAAAATTATTCCATTACAAGTAAAACTGTGAAGGTAATGGTTCTTGGGCGGCTAAATGGGTTCTGTCAAGTGTTAAATAATTATATTATATTGCGCTTTTATGTGATGCACTGTGCCACAAATTGTACCCATTTATATAATGTTGGGTGGTTGTATAACGTAAACAAATGTATAACAAAACATTGTATTTAATATGCTCATTATAGGGATATCAACACTTCCTTTGCAAATGTTCTTCTCACTATAGCTTTTAAATAAATATAATGTGATTCTCTTTATACATATTATATGAGCATTTTTGGAAGGAGCCTAAAAACTAAGAATTTCCTTACCAAAGTACTTTCCACTTTAGTTTTTTATGCATGTGACAATAAAGAACTTGACTAAAGTACAAGTACAAAATTGTATTCAAGCACACTGCTAGAGTTAATGTACTTACAGTAGTCTCTTTCCACCACTGTAACACATTGTAGTCTGTAGTACCCATTCCAAAAGTGAGAATTAAAATTTCTTGTTGTCAAAAGATATACAAAGGTTCTTTATTCCTTAAGCAAAGACATAGTGACGACACCTATAATATCACAAACAAAAGTAACAAAATAAAGCAAAAAAATGAATACTGGAGTGTTAAACTATGTGCGAAACATTGTTTAGTTACTGAGTACTCTTACTACACAAAGACAAAAGGAATCATCTGTATTTTTGTTGTAATGCTTTTACAAAACAACTGATAACTGTTCTACAGAAATCAGTACCCCCCGCCCCCTTTTACAAAAACATAATTTATGCAGTTAAACACACTGACACGGGACAGTGAAACAATTGTAGAAAACAGTTGTAGTGCTTTTGGCTCATGTTAAAGTACAGACACATCTTTAAACATTGAAAAAAAATCAAGATAAAATCAGTGCATTTTATATTAGAGATAATAGCTTTATATTTTCAGTAGCAAAAGGACAAAACCCTGATAAACCCAGATACCCAGCTGTATTTATACGAATCAAAACTAAAACCTTCATCCCGTGGCATAGTTCCTGATATATGCTTTACATTTTATTATCTCAAAAAATAAACATTCTTATTTTGATGGCTCCAGTGTAAAGTGTGTAACAATGATAATTCACATTATCTGGCTTTCTTCCTGATCTAGGTCCAAACCATTCTGGCACTGCAGAAAAGGATGTATGTTAGCTCTGGAGTGGAACAATGTCCTGCTGAGGTCGTCCAAACTACCTAACCGGTAAGAAGGGAGACAGTTCTTTCTCATTCCACACTGACGTAGCGTCTCTTTGTCTCTCCGTCCCTGTGTCGAGTCACAGAAAATTTACAAAAACAGACAAATTAGTAGATTTGTAAACACTACCACATTGATATAAGCAAAACTTTCTAATACGGCACCATTTATCTATGCTTTTATAGCCTGTAACTTGTTGTTTATATCTAAATAAGTTATTTTTTCAGAGTTTCAACATAAACATTGGTAGGTTACCAGGTTGGGAAAAAATTTGCTGGTTCTTATCCTTTCTATTGGGTGATGATGTTATTGCGTCGCTTTCCATGAAAACTTTTTAATTTGTTTCTCAGTCTCTTCAAAACCATGGTAATACGTTATCATTAATTAAGGATTTTTAATCTATCAAGTCTGTAGTTTTAAATGTTAAAATGGAAGTGGATGAACGGTCCAAGTAAAAAGGATTTTTTTTTCACAACCTGACAATCCAAAATTTGTTTTTATTGATGGCCTAACTGATCAATAAAGGTTTAAGAAAATAATTCATAAACTGTTAATTGAGCTATAAATTACAACTTCATTACTTGATGATTATTTTCTCGCATTACAACATTCTCTAAAATTTTATTTTGTAAATAAATTGAAGAGCATCCTAATCCTAATTTTTTATTCCCAGCAAAAGTGTTGTAATTTGAGTTAGATAACACAGTTATTAACTTCATTTCAAACCCAAGTGATAGTTGAGATTAATATCACCAATTTAAACAAGTCTCAGTAACCTGTATTTAGTTTCATGGATTTACCAATAGAAATGTTAAATGAAGATAGGTGAACCCACTTTACCCAAGAATCTAGAACACTGAGCGACACCGATATGTTAATATTGTAGCTAGTTATTTCTAGTATAATGACGATTGTCAATATATATACTACAGCAGAAACAATCAAGTGGTTATTAGGTTAGTTAGCCAACAGAACATTAATCTGAAATAGGTTTTGTAGTCAATAATAATATAATAATATACGGTACCTTGTCTTTGAGAGAAACAGTGTGTTTTCCTGGAAGAGTCAGTGAGGAGGATTAGTAATTCTGATCACTTTCATAGATATTTTCATGCAGCAAACAAAAATGTGCAAACAATTTACCATTGTAACATGTAGAGTCCAGTCATTATCAGGATCGATACGATCTCCAGTGTGATCCAGATTATTTTGTATGTGCGACGCTCCTGAAAAACAGGAACATGCCCATAGGGACCAAGGCGTGTCACATATTTTGTAAAACACAAACTTGTCAGCTCCAGAACAAGTGCTTGAACTGCTACTAATTCATATTGTAAGGAAATGAACAGAAAGGGTTAAGGTTAAAGCACAATATACTAAACATGTTGCTCACCATGACCCAATTAGGATGGTCCATGTTTTTTAGGAGGTGGCAGGTGTTGGTGGTAACAGAGCTGGCCCCTGCACACCAGAGCAGAGAGAAGAGCCAAGGCTGATTAACCACCCACATATTCACTGTAACATTCTCACTCCGAAGGTTTCTATGAGATACAAACACACGTAGAACTTTGTGTTATTGGAAGACAGGAATCTGTGGAAATCAGGACAACAAATATTTGTGAAAGCAGGTATGTATCTTCTTTTTTTTTTTTTTTTTTTGGCATTTTTATGCTTTATTGATAGTGTAGAGACAGAGTTGAAATGGGGCAGAGAGGGGAGTGACATGCAGAGAACGACCGCGGGCTGGAATCGAACCCGGCTCCGCTGCTGGCCGAGGCCCATGGGGGGGACGCCCTACCAACTGAGCTAAGGGCGCCCCCACAGGTATGTATCTTTAATGTATGCATGTGCATGAATATGTATCTTTGTGTGTGTATGCAAGTAGGTGCATTTGCGTATGCATTCAAAGCTTCATTACAGTTACACTTACACTGCATTTCATTCTGCTGTGATGAAAAAAAATAAAGAAATAAATCAAGGTGAGTTCATGCATGAGAAACTCATGGGTTGAGACATTATTTTGATCTCTTTCTCTGGAGGCCGATCCAGTTGCTCTATGTAGTCAGTGCCAGCGCTGTGTCTCTGCATGCTACACAGACACACTTTTAATTATCACTCTACTGTGCGTGCCCCCTGACACTACCACATAGATAGCATGGGTGTATTTTGTTTAATATTTACATGTTTTACCTGATTTCTTTCATACTCAGATTGCTGTACTTCACATTCAGATGTTTTCCCCCTTTTTTAACCATATCGCCTTGGTTATTGTAGATCTGGATGAAGCCTGGCGCAGTATTTATTACATATTCTCTTTTAGCAGGAGGAAGCCAGAGGATCTATGAAAAAAGAAAGAAAAAAAAACAGCACTTTAACAAAATATGCCATGACATTTATCAATCAAATTCCATCAGAAGGATTAAATAGAATTACCAGGCTTGGGTCAATGTCAGAGCTCAAGATGGTGCTGACTACATCCTCTGTGTCATTTTCCTTGTCTACACTATACAAGTCAAACATCACTGAGATGTTGTGCTGCTTGGCTAAGTTGAGGAGCTGAAGTAAGGAGGGTATAGACTGATTTCTGGCTCTTTCCACTTCTTCTTTCGAGAGCTCGGATGCTGAATGGAAAGGATCTTTCTGCAAAGTCAGACAATACATCCTGTGGGTGCAGCATTATAACGCGTAACACTTTTATGAAAGAGTGTGTGGTTAAACATCTACCAAAGCACAGCCCTCACCTCAAAGAACCATTCACCTGCATTCAGACTCTGTAATTGTTCCCAGGTAAAGTTGGAGCCGGCGCTGGAGTCTTTCTCCTGGAACTTCTTTTTAACATTTGTCGTCCTCCACAAGAACTGAGAATCATGCATCAAAAAGGGAATTCTGTCCTCACTTGGATAGAGAAAAAGTAACTTTTAACATACATTAACTAAGGCCAATACTTTCTTACTTTAAAATGTAAAATTATTGCCAGCATCATGTGCTGTGCAACAAAAAAGATTTTCAGGTGCAATGGGGATTTAGAAATTCTGCTTTCTAACACTTTAAAAATAACTTTAGAAATAATCTTTGTAGTTTCATTCAGCCAATAAAAAGCCTTTTTAAATATGAATGAATACTGTACCTGAGCTGTACGTCTGTCTCAAAGGCTGTCACGCCGCACGTGATGCTCCTGTTGAACGACATCATGGTGTTTTCTGGGGCCAACTGAACACAGCAACAACAGGTGGGTGAGACCCAGTCATGTGCTTAACACACGCGCACGCACACACGCACACACACACTTACAGTAAATTGAGCTTATTGCCGACCCAGGAGCTAACCAAACTAACAAGGACAGAGCAGCGTGGCATTTGGGTTCCTCACATAACAGGAAATTTGTTTACACCTGAGCCAGTATTTGCTATAATTTGTACGTTTTTAAGCACAGAGATGAAATGGGGAAAGAGCGGGGGAAAACATACAGTAAAAGGCCCAGGCCAGGTGTAAAAACAACAGGAGATTCTATTATGGGGATTTTTGTATTGGACTATTTCTTGGGAGCATTAACTTCCTGTGGAACTATGTTTAAATGATCATTAATCTACCCTTCTTTGACTACATAAACTGCATACCTTAGTTATTACTGATCTGCTCTAACTGTGAGGGCTCCTTCCCAAGATGTCCTAATGACAGAGTTGAGAGGTGGAGCATGTATCTTTAGGGTGTAGTCAAGAGAAACAGGATGCTCACCATCGGTGCGCCCCGGTGACCAAAGAGCTTTGGTTTTTCAGGTAATTTTTCCGGATCCATCAAACAAGGAGATTGGATGTTCAGGGGACACAGGAAGATGACCGCTGACACTGCTAAAAAGGCCACTGTCAGGAGGAACCTAGACCCTGGTCAGAACAAAAGTCAATCAATAAGGTGTCCCTCATTTTCTCCACCCCTGCTACCAAATTACAGAACCTTCTCGTAAATCACCTGGGGCCTCATTTATAAACGTGGCGTACACACAGAAGACGGCGCACGCTACTTTCTACGCAAACTTTGCGATTTATAAAAAAAAAACTTGACAGGAGTATTTGCGGTCCTCCACGGACACTCTGACCCAGGCATACGCACAGAAACGGGAGTAATGAGAAACAGCGACGCCGTTGGCAGAAGAATGCTTTCTTTTAAAATATTATTCATATGTATATCAATGTCATGTATCCTTTATTTTATCTTCATTATTTCCTTCAGTCTAAATCTACTTTTCTTTTGCACAGCACATATTAAAGATGTCTGAGACTTACATTTTGCCTTGGCCTCAAGGAAGCCCCTGAAGACAAATGGGCTCAGCAGGGTCAACGCCCCAACAGCACCAAACTGCAAGAAAGGACCTGTAGCCTGACAAGAGCGAGACATGCACATCAAAAACACATGATGTAAACTGACGACTAAGAGCAGACATTTACACTCTAGGCATTATTCCCACAAACACACCTTCACTCCTGACAATGAAACCTTCACTCTACCTGGAGTGAGAGTTGAATAGTTGGCCACTCTTGCCGCCACTGCAGAGTAATTCCGGTTATCCCAGAAGCGATGATTACCACACCAAAAAATAAGAGGATCTGAGTAGAGAATAAGGCAAATGTGACATTCAACTATTTGAACAACCTCAATTAGATTATGCATATTTGGAAAAGGTTTTACAGTTAAATGTTAACGATACCTTGTGTAGCCAGTGTATGTTGAGTGTTTCCCCTAAAGCAACTTGGAACAGTGCAAAGAGCTGTAAAGAAGGGTGTTGGATTATAGAGCACTGCAAATATGGCTTCTTACTCTAAGGCAGAAGAATTATACTAATTGTACACATTTTTGAACATGTCATAATATCTGGTTTCAGGGTACATGGCTAAGCATGGCAATATAACACTTTTTATTTTGCTAGAATTCTAAAACATCCAATCCAAAGCCATTAAAACTGAACTCCATGAGTAAATAAACTAAACTTCAACACCTCAGTGTCAACAGTGTATTCTCACCAGCAGCAGAACGCAGTAGCTGGTTAACACTGCAGAAACTATGGTCAGCACCATGAACCAGTTCACCCACGTTTTTTTCAATTTTCTGAAAATTTCCCTGATAATAGAAACATAGGGAGACAACACAGGGTTAGCAGATGGTCACCAATGAAGAAAGGCAAGAAAAGAGGATTCTAGGCTTGTGTGTGTGTGTGTGTGTGTGTGTGTGTGTGTGTGTGTGTGTGTGTGTGTGTGTGTGTGTGTGTGTGTGTGTGTGTGTGTGTGTGTGTGTGTGTGTGTGTGTGTGTGTGTGTGTGTGTGTGTGTGTGTGTGTGTGTGTGTGTGTGTGTGTGTGTGTGTGTGTGTGTGTGTGTGTGTGTGTGTGTGTGTGTGTGTGTGTGTGTGTGTGTGTGTGTGTGTGTGTGTGTGTGTGTGTGTGTGTGTGTGTGTGTGTGTGTGTGTGTGTGTGTGTGTGTGTGTGTGTGTGTGTGTGTGTGTGTGTGTGTGTGTGTGTGTGTGTGTGTGTGTGTGTGTGTGTGTGTGTGTGTGTGTGTGTGTGTGTGTGTGTGTGTGTGTGTGTGTGTGTGTGTGTGTGTGTGTGTGTGTGTGTGTGTGTGTGTGTGTGTGTGTGTGTGTGTGTGTGTGTGTGTGTGTGTGTGTGTGTGTGTGTGTGTGTGTGTGTGTGTGTGTGTGTGTGTGTGTGTGTGTGTGTGTGTGTGTGTGTGTGTGTGTGTGTGTGTGTGTGTGTGTGTGTGTGTGTGTGTGTGTGTGTGTGTGTGTGTGTGTGTGTGTGTGTGTGTGTGTGTGTGTGTGTGTGTGTGTGTGTGTGTGTGTGTGTGTGTGTGTGTGTGTGTGTGTGTGTGTGTGATCACTCACCAGTTAACATCATCTTGATCATTCGAAGCAGCCAGACAAATGTACATCCAGCACAGGGAAAGCAGGGAGACCACAGCAACAACTGACAACCAACAGCCTGCATGCTAAAAATCCGAAGGAATAATAATTTTCACTTTTTTGACAAAAGCTTTTAAGTCACGAGTGCTAAACTGACATTAAGAATGTTGTGTGTATTTGAAAGTCTGTATGTGAGTTTGGTGTGTCTGCGTGTATCTTGATTCCAAAGACGATTTGATCTGAAGAGACGATGGAACAATTCCTTAATGTTTTGGTTGCTGATTTTTGTGCCCCAACCGTGCAACTCGGCGCAAAACAGGCCCTTCATGATCTGTACTCCCATCAACACACCTCCACCCATCCCCTCTCCCTGTATAATCCTTTTCGAAACCAGCCTGTCGGGGCCTGTTAGCTTACCTCTTTTTCTTGGCACAGAAATGAAAATTCTATTTAATCACCGCTCCAAGTATGTGAATAGCTTTCTTCTCCCAACAAAGGGAACCTACTTTTAATTCAAAATGCACTAGAATCACAGGATTCGTGTAGCAAAGCAGTTCGTTGGCAATCCCTTTTATTTCGGCATTTCAGTCCGATGGAATGTTAATCCATGGTTACAGCAGGGATTGGTAAAGGCTTTGCTCAGTGGAATAATGAAATTGATGAAGTCCTTTGGAACATCTTCAAATATCTAAGACTAATCTGAACTCCTTTATGGTCATTAACATGTATAATAATATTTGTAAAATCAAATTTACACACACAATATCTATAAATATACTCACTTGACTTGTACTGGAGTTCTTCCAACTGCAGCTGTAGAAGCCCCTGCTGCAATCTCTGTAACAACTTTTGGCTGGAGGCATGACTTGGCCTCCACATTCACAGTGCAGGACTTACAGATCGTGCTCAGTGCAATCTGGACAGCGGATGAAGGACGTGGGGAGTCCAGGTAAAGATATTTCTGGTTACTGAGGAGAGAATGGACCTTATTCAGCCCTTTAAATCTAAAGAAGGGGGAAAAAAGACAAGAAGAGCAAGAAAAAATGTGTTACTTTGAGTATCATGACCATGAGACCATGAGTATCAAGGCAATCCCTCGCTCAATACCCGACCCCCTCAATAGAGCCTGTGTGCAAAGGGAGGTAAAGCCAGTAGCAACGCTAACAATGGCCAACACCATGGGAGTATTGAGAGTAGTAGCAGAGAGTGAAGTCACACTATTGAGCCTTTGCAGCACTAACAGCCACAGTGACAGGCACATCCACACACTGAGAGGGGAGGGGAGAGGGGGGGGGCGGGAATGAACGCAGCATGATTAAAGAACACACAGTTTACATACTTAAAGCGAGAAGCTGCAGGCAATAACATTGTTATTCAAGCACTGGTCAATTGTGAGATTGACTATTTTGCTTCCACAACATGTCTTCTTTAATACTTAAATAAATAAAAGGTCCAAAATGTACATTAGGTGTTAAATGAACCTTGTCTGTTTGTGTGTATATTTTCCTATACAACCATATTTCAAGGCCATTATCCCAACATCTGATGTTTTCAATAATCTGAACCAAAAATCGCAATTTCTAAAGCACTTACATCAATTTAGCTTTAAATAATAATTTTTAGCACTATTCCGAAGGTTAAAAGTGGGATTTGTTCATAGGCTTTTAATTGATTTATGATACATTTTGTTCTTAGAAACATGCAGAAAGTTCCTTTTTAAGACCTGTTGATTAATCAAATAAAAAAAGAAGCTGTATCCAAAAGATTCTTATTATGCGTAAATGTGCATCTCTTTAAAAACCAAAAATCTATACGTATTATTTATTTATTGTATTATTATTATTATTCATTACAACATTATTGTGCAAATGTTTTACATATCACCAAATTGTCATATTCACTCAAAATATAATAAAAATTGTAATACGAAAAGTAGTTGTTTTAATGTAAGTCATTAACTGTCAAAGTTTCATTATGATATCAATAAGTTAAACATTTGACCCCATCTGCAGTGTCTCACCGGAGAGAAGCACACTCTTAGGATATGGGAAATGGCTTTTAGTTTTTTTTTTATTGGTTAGATTCTTAGATTCCTGTGTCGACATAGCAAGTAGACCGAAGATGGGTCACAACAAATATTTTAGTTAACGTGTTAGGGCATATCTGCAGTCATTTCGTCAGTTTTAAAAAGTCATGCCAGGTTTCAGTCAACTTCAAAAAACTGTGGGAATCACACGTCCTTTTTCTGTCATGGGAGAGACATATTGAGCAATGGAGTTCTGTTATGAAAAACTTCCATAAGACCAACTGTTTCTCGTTGGACTTGATTTGACTTGGGGATTTGCCCGCAGTCTGCTAACCTAAATTGTTTGTTTCCCTTTCATAAGCCTTTGGGGAAACAAGCAAGTTTTAAATTTACCAAGCAGGTCAATGTAAGATGGAACTTTACTATCGTTTACAACTCTAAATTATTTGACAGAAAGGAATCAAATGACAGCCTATACCATTAAGTAACGAGTTTCTTAAAATGATTTACGACAGTGTGATCTAATAAGAGCACGTTTGGACAGGTCGACAGGTATTAATGTCAGTGATGAAACATAAGGCATCTTGTTTTGAAGCAAAAACTGAACATTTACTAGGAATGATTAAACATGCTGGATGTTGAGTAATGATTGTAAGCAACCAGACTGTCAAGTGACAAAATGACAAAGTGAAACTGAAGCAGAAATGCCCCCATTACAATTCCAACAACAACTAAATTCCTCTTAACGGTTGAGTGCCTTGCAACAGTGTTCTTTTTATGTCTCAGTCTAACATAGCTGAAAGACATCCTTATTTATTTATTTTCACAATACTTTAATTTTCATTCTCATTTATGACCTCATACATGAGCATATTTAATACATGCTTCAAAGTGTAATAATATAACTTTACACAATGGTTGACTGTCCATAGCATGAATGCACAGCACACATGGGCACCTGCATTGTTGAGATTAAAAGACAACACAGGTCTCTTTTTCCAATGTTTCAACCTTTAGCAGTTGGCAATGTAAACTGCAACAAGATGGGTTTACTATTGCAATAAAAAGAGAAAAGTCGATGAAATATCCAATCAAACTGTCCTTAATGATATTAATGTAGAGACAAATAATCTGATGAAATAGTGAATGCTATCATACCTTAGTTAAACTTTGACTGACACATTCTGTTATGCAAATTGTTTTGCCAACAAGCTTAAAGTGCCACTCAAAAACAACCCCTTTTCCTATTTCCATTTTTAAACCCTATTACAAAGAAAAAACTAACGACACCTTACAAACCAGGCAAATTCAAGAGTTCATCTGTATATTGCTCTTATACAACCATCTTTAACAGCCATTATCTCTCATTTAACACTCTGAACTAAACATTTCAACTTCTAAAGCACAAACATCAACTGAACTTTCCATAATCATTATAAGCACTATTCTGAATGTTATTACGGAAAGATTTGTTCAAATGTTGTTAATTGCCTGATTTATGATTTTGTTCTCAAAAACATGCAAAAATTAAATTATTTGTAAACTGCAGTTAAGTGTTTTTATTATTGTAATAAAGTGTGATAAAGAGATAAAATGTCAAATCAAACTGTCTTAAATTATATAAATAATGCTGTGACGAATAAGGAAATAGCAGATGCTAAACTAGTTTAATTTTCCCTGACACTGTCATACAAAATGTTTTGCATGGTGGTATGTGACAGTTATTTTACAGTGAATGAACAGAAAAAAAACTAATAAAACCTTATAAACCAGGCCTACCTCAAAGGCTCTGAACCCCTTAAGGGTTTTTAAAAACAGTGATGTGATCCAAGATCCACTATCAACTGAGTAACTGAAATCCTCTCATCCATCTGTCAGCTACATTATCTTGTATAAGAGCTTTGTTTTTAATTTAATCCATCTTGTGATTTCATCTTGATATTACACACAACACAAACTAACTGACTCGTAGTATTTTAACATTGCTTAACATAATCCTGTTTTTTTGTCTTCTTCCCAGTATAGGCTATTATTGAGAATGGCATTGGATGAGTTCTCACGCTGCATTCATGTTTTCTTCCCTCCTTTTTTACTCTTCTTTTTTTCCTTTTTCCTTTGTTGTGTTAATTATGTGCAATGCTGCTCATACCGTTTCTAAATGATCTTCTTGTTTGTAAATCATTTTATTCTTACGGTAGACTACATAAAACTTTCATCTGCTTGCAATTGTAATGTGTGTGATTCTTTTGTCCCACCTGTGCATTAATGTATATGTTTTTTTCAGTGTTATCTTAATCGCGTTTATTTTTGCACAAATAAATGAAAATTAAATTAAATGGAATAAAATCTTCAGACAGCTAAGACAAAGAAGAAGATAAATTGATCTATAGTGTTATTTCAATGTGACCAGTGTGATACAAGGAGACCAATTAGCTCCATCCTGTCACAGTGATCTCTTAATCCTTTAATCCTTAGCATTTGGGAAAAAAGGAAAGTATTATATCACACCAAGTATTTAATCACACCAGTGTGTGCAAAAAAACTGAGCCTATCTATCTCTCTCTCTCTCTCTAAAAAAAACTGACTCACCGTGCCGTTCATTTTCCGTGGGCTGCATGAACTCTCTCCATGCAAACTTCACAGGGCAGCCTCTCGGAATGCTCCCGTCTCCCTCTGTGCTGTACAAGTCCGTGAATTGAATATGAATGATCCTACATGAATGGGTGCTGGGTCAAGGGGTGTAGCCCAAAAAGAATGGGAGGGGCCAAAGAATCCTAAACAGGTAGGCTGAAACATCCATTTGACAAGTAGGCTACACAAAGTCGCACCCGCATGCAGTGAGCATAGTGCAATGGACAGCAAATAGAGCGCTTATGTGCAGGAGAATGTATATCACTTTTCACAAAGCCTAAATGACCCACTGAGCCCTTAGATGTAAAGCATAGGCCTAGTAGGCCAACGTTTATTTTAAGTAGTAGGCCTATGCTCATTTTTTTTGTGAATATTCCTAGAGAAAATATTGTATTAGTCATAGTGTTTTCTCCTTACCTTCTGCTATGGGTAGTTCAAGTCGGGTAAGTGAGCAGATTCAACGAGCGAGGAATTAATTAGGCAGCTGAAATAAAACAGGATAAATATAGCGTATAGGCAAATTATTGCTTTGTAGTGTATCCAAAATTCCGAATACATAACCGAGGAGTGTCTCGTGTGCGCTACACCGCCTCGCGCCTCTAATGTGTTGCATGCACCCTTTTTTTAAAACTGTGCTTGCGCGTGAGTTAAGAGAACCTGCTGGTGTTTACGATCTGTTCATCTCAGGCTACTTCTATAAACACTTGCTCCATTACTCATTTAGAGTCAATAGGCTATAGGTGGAACTAAATACATTGGTAACACTTTATAATAACTATCCGTTGTAACTCATTAATAGATCATTAGTAAACTCTTAATTAATGATTATTAATGATTTGTTAAGTGTTTGTTAGCAGTTTGTTAAGGATTTATAACAATGGTAGATAGTTAATAGCTTAATAATTGAATCAGTTCATCTGGGAGGTAATCCGAGATTAACTGATCACGTCACGTTCAAGTCCATGGCATGCACAGTGTGTATTGAGTTTATTTAAAAATATTTGAAAATGGGGCTGCCCTCAGTTGCCCATGCACTGTGTATAGTCTATAGCCTATTTCAGCCTCGTCCCAGATGAACTGATTCAATTATTAAGCTAGTAACTATCTACCATTGTTATAAATCCTTAACAAACTACTAACAAACACTTAACAAATCATTAATAATCATTAATTAAGAGTTTACTAATGATCTATTAACAAGTTACAACGGATAGTTATTATAAAGTGTTACCAATACATTTACTCAAGTAGGCTACTATAGCTTACTTAATCACACTTTTGTAAGTAGGC
Organism: Hyperoplus immaculatus; assembly: GCA_949357725.1. Lineage (NCBI taxonomy): Eukaryota > Metazoa > Chordata > Actinopteri > Uranoscopiformes > Ammodytidae > Hyperoplus > Hyperoplus immaculatus. The sequence goes on from OX442356.1 coordinate 15,861,821, forward strand.
CCTGTTGTAGGCTACTTTATTTGATTAGGCCAATTTACTTACAAAGCCTATTTTATGCTGCCATTTCACAGTTAGTTAATACCAAAACATACAATACAATACATTATTAAGTTTTTTGCTAAATTAATTGATCCCATGGGGTAAAATTCTAAAGCTATCCAGCAATTTATTGAGCTATCAAATTAGCCCAACCTTTCACCAGCTGTAACATTATCTTCATTAATCAATCCATAATTATAATGTAGTGATAGGCCTATATTTGATTCTGAAATTCTGCCAATATGAGGTGTTTTAACTTACCTGGTACTTTAAAAAATATTCTGATGTTACAAAACGTTTGTACTTTCAAGTAACAATCTGAAAACAGAATGTGCTATGGCTACTAATTTTTTTGACGTTTGGAGTACTTCTCCCAATGCTGATTCATTTCATTTCATAGACATAATACATGTGTTGCGTGTTATTTCACATCAGTAGAGTCGTTTGCTATTTTGATGGCAGTTCAGTGGAATTAACAGATTCAGCCTTGCAAAATAGGCCTTTTAATGACTCCAGAGTTTGCAGTATATATTTATAAAAAAAAACACACTTCAGAAATGACACTCACTAGTACTGCAGTAAAAAAAAAGAATGAAAGAAAAACAAAGATTGCACTTTGGCTTTTGGCAATACAAAGAAGTGAATGTATTACATGATAATACAAGGTATAATAAGATTAGTAAGTAAGAAAGTAAGGAGGACAAGAAGACAAACATGCTGTGACTTAACTGGGAACACTTACACAGGTGTGTTGGGCTGTTTACCAAGATGGGTTGAGACATGTTATCCTGTGTTGAATAATGGAAATGATGTAGGCTTAACCAATAAGGAAATGGCTAATTTTTAAGGCTTGTTCTAATACAGAGTTCCAATAATTTGCCTGACGACGCAAGAAGAGACAGGGAGAAAACTAAATATGAAAACATGGAGTCACTTAGGAAAATAACGGCATTGAAAAAAATGCAGGCTGCATCAGTGAATATACATACATACATACATACATACATACATACATACATACATACATACATACATACATACATACATACATACATACATACATACATACATACATATGTAGACCCAATCAGATTAAGACTAGATCATGGAAGTGAACAAATCTGTGCTTGCCGAACTGCATGTGATACAGGCTTTGGCTCAGTGACTTTGTTTAGGGACAGAAAGAACTTTACCATTGTGTTTTTGTAAAAAGAAAAAACTGCTTGTCAACTACTGGTAAATCTGAGTATGAACAGAGACAGTCATAGAAAAAAGGAAACAAGCATGGAAGCAAGATGATTTAAACCCAGGTCCATGTTTAAACCTTGTTCATATCTGGAAGTGCTTAAGATTAAGCACAGTTACAAAACAAGGGATAATAGTATATTTTTGGGCCTTAAGTAAGATTATTGACTGATTTTACTTATTTTTTACTGATGGATCAGAGGATCCACAAACAGATGCACAACGGTCCACAGTTGTGATCCCAGTTATCAAATGAACATTAGGAAACAAAAATCAAATTATCATCATCTCAATCAGATGCTTTCTTAAGTAAAAGAAAAAGCACTGACACTGCCAAAATACTCTGTCATAGGTAAAAAAAATTTTTTTTTTTTATATATATATATATATATATATATATATATATATATATATATATTTATATATATATCCTGCATTGCATTTAAAATTATAATGTTTGAGTACATAGCCTTACCCTTACCTATTAGTATTACTAGCAAAATGTACTTTAAGTTTTAAAAGTAAAAACACTCAAAATGGCCCAGCTGTCACATTGTTAATGGTGGAGCCTTCCTGGGCCAAAATATATGTATTTTTTCCCCCATTCTTATGAACACTAGAGATACAAATTAGTACACCCTGGCTTCACAATTCACTTGTTGCTTTTGTTATGGGGCACTTTACAACTTTATCATTTAAGTACATCATGACCTCGCGTAAATCCCCACACAGCTTCACAGAACTCCAACCTGAGTAGGTCTAATTACCAACATAACTATAAATAAGTGCAAGGGTGTTTGGGGACGTTTAATACCCAAGCATGACGAGTAGAACACTCAAATCAACAGTGGAATAAGTGTTGGGATAAGGCAACAAAAGGATGACATCTATACTCCATCCATAATCAATAGGGATACTGAGAATTGTGGGGGATCTAAACGGAGAGAACAAGTAGGCCTAACATAAGGAGAGAATTGAAGTGGACACATGTAGCAAACTTAACGGTACGGTTTTCATCGTGGGAAAACATTCAGATACAGTGGGGTCCGGTGCAGCAGAGTCAACCAAGGAGGGGCGGTGAGGTTACTTTTGTATGGGTTCCAGCCATAGACCTATTACAAAAGGTCCTAGCGCATATTGGTTTTACAAACAAAGAATAGGTAAACATTTTAGCAATGGAAGCCTGTAATTCAAATCTGAAAGGAAAATTATTGTTTTGAAAAAAGAAAAGAAAAGGAAAACAGGCAACACAGGACTGGGAGTAGGCTATAGGAGAGAAGAGTAGAGCACATGTAGGCTATTCTGTATAAAGCCAAAGTGGGCAAAATAGAAAGCAATTAGAATCAAAGGAAGGATCAGGTAAAATTGACAAGAATGAGAGGGGGAGAGAAATCTGAAAAGTGAAACATGCAACAGGGTTAATGAATGCGAGCATTGTCAGCAGTTTGTAGATCCAAGATGTGTCAGTCACATGCGATACTGTATCTGATATTGTAGGAGGTATAGGGCAGAAATAGAAGTGATTTTGACTGTAATTAGGAAAATGGGATTGACAAATCTTAGCAAAGTTTATGGAAAAGATATAGGAGCAGTTACGGACTTGTTCCAAGAGATGGCAGCAGTGCAACATAGCGGATGACGGAGGAAGACTGGAGGATGACGCGCAGGAATACTCACTCCGTGCAGCAGGGGCGATAATGTACCGGATGTCAGTCATCGTTGTTGCTAGCTTCCTAGACTAGCAGGTGAGTTAATTTGTTATTTTTTTGCTGTCCCTCTGCATTAAAACCCTCGGTTTATGCGTTTCCTAAACCATTATAGATATTATGACGATAATAGTGAATGCTAGTTGGAAGTAATTTGTGTTCAAGGCGAAAAGTGAGCTCGTTTAGCAGTGAGGTAACCAAGTATGTTAGCTGTAGCGTTAGCTAGCATCTTGTTTGAATATTTGTTTATTATTCAATGTAGGGTAAAGTCTTTTAGTTATTTTATCAGTATGTTCACATTAATTTTATAGTTTTTTTTGTCAGATGGTTCGGTACAGTTGTTGTTAGCAGTAGGCCTAGCGAATGTTATCGGAATATTTTACCATTTAGCGCTAGTTTGTCACATAGATAGTAAATAATAGGTTTGTCATAATGAAGAAGACTCATCAGCAGCTGTTTCCTGTTATTTTCAAACAAGCATTATTCTAAGTGACTTTTCAAAACCTCTTAACTATACCTTTTCTTTCGTTTGTTGTTTTCAGCAACAATGGATCAGAAAATCCCTTATGATGACTACCAGCTTCCAGTAGTGTTCCTGCCTTCTTATGAAAATCCACCGGCGTGGATACCTCCACAGGAGGTATGTCACTAATTAGTGTAAGGTTGAAGCACCTGTAAACCCAAATCCACAAAATCATTCTAACTATGTTAATTGGGGAGTAAGTTGCACAATAGTAATTGAGAATCTGAAAAGATTAAGGCATAAATAAATCCAAATTAATGAATTATTAAAGCTGCAGCTGATAAACTTTACAGAAATTTGGTTTAGAGGAGGCGGGCTATGGATTGGTTCTTATTAAGCCAATCACAGCAGTTTTACGTCCCAAACGGGATGATTAACTGTTGCCATTGAAACGTGCAATAAAAAAGCATCTTTTTAAACTAAGTTTTTTTTATATGAACATTTATTTTCAATCAGATTTTAGGAAAAGTCTATTGAACCAAACTTTGATATCATCATATATTTATATGTACTATTTCAGACCACATTTCCAGAGGCTTTAATATTTTTTGATAAATCTACTGTGTCCAATATTTTCAATATGAATTAATCTCCACACTCAGTGCATATAACTTTTCCTCTGATTCCCCACGTTACTTTGATGTTAGAATGTGTGACCTGGAGCCTGTTCCCAGTCCTGTGGTATGGTATATCCCATACAACCATTTTGTGCAGGTTGTTAACTCTTATCAGATTGCTCTCAGAAGATTAAGGGTGTGTAAGAAGAATCCAGCTCAGAGTCACAATGGATATCACGCCTACCTTTCTGGTCGTACATTGTCAGAAATTATTTTTACTCTGTACTTTTTTTTTGTGTAGCGGATTCATCAACCTGACTACAACAATGAGCTCACCCAGTTCCTGCCTCGTACCATCGTGTTGAAGAAACCTCCAGGAGCACAACTGGGCTTCAACATCCGCGGGGGCAAAGCGTCACAGTTGGGAATCTTTATATCTAAGGTGTGTGTGTGTGTGTTTGCATATGTCGCCCTGGTGTTTGGTATGGCTATTTACTGGAATTTCTACTTCTTGCGCTTACGAATAATAGCGTTTGAAAATTGTGTGTGACATGTTGACAGGTGGTCCCAGACTCCGATGCCCACAGAGCAGGGTTACAAGAGGGAGACCAGGTTCTTTCTGTGAATGAGGTGGATTTCCAAGACATAGAGCACTCAAGAGTAAGTTTGAGCATGGAAAACCAAAAGTTCCAAAGGATTTTAATTCAAATTTTATTCAACACACTTTTATACCATAATAATTCTAGTACAGTATCAGTGATAATGCTAATGGTGATCCATATATGTTGCGAGTGCAGCTTTAACAGCGACGAGCTGCGTCCAGTTAGACATAGGCCTACAGTACATATCAGTGTGTGTTAGCCACTGAGCTAACCATAGCTAACCCCGGTCAAGGAAGTGGAGAGGCTTCTGCTCTGTGCAATGTGTAGGGGCCCCGCAAAGTAGTAGGGAGGAGCTTGGGTGGAGTTTAGACCCAAGTCTTCTGTTTACAAAACAATACTGTCAAATTGTCTGGGTTATGTTTCCATTAGGATTAGGACAACAAGGAGAAAAATTAAATCAAGTTATTTCTCCAAATAAGCCAAACAAAATGATATACAAATTATTTATATATACAAACTAATGTTACTATGTAAAATACAGCCAGAGAGAGGAGGACTGTGCAGATAAACACACCACCACATATTTTAATTGGGCAGAAGTGATCAATTAGAGGGATTATTTTTTTGTGACTCTATAATTTATATTTTCATTAAAATGTTGCATAGTCTGCCTTTAACAACTCAAAGACTATATCATAATTTATGGTCCAATGAGCTTGTTTTTTTCGAGACATCTACGTAAAATTAACCTTTTTTATTTTAAAACGTACCAATCACATATTAGAATATTTTAAGTCACATTTAATAAAATGTATTTCAAATTAAAAATGGCAATCGTTACTGATTAGGCATTTCATCTAACTTAGTAGTGTTGATTGTGTGTGATAGTATATGGAAAATTTAGGTCAATTGTTTTCTTAGTTGTGGCTCATTGCTCCCGCCATATATCTATCCATTTTGATTTTTTACTCTGTCATAAAATTGTAGTATCATTAGGCAAACGATATTAAATACAGAAAATATAGAAAGTATCCACCCTGCCATCCACAGTCAAATGAGTCTCGGTTCTCCTGACCTTATCTTCCTGCTTAGGAGCAGGTATCACACACATTAAATGTGTAACATTTTCCCCACGTAGCTTTTTAAATAGGTCTTTTTATTATATTGCATTAAATTAATCTCTTCTTCCTCTTTAGGCCGTAGAGATTCTGAAGACTGCACGAGAAATATTGATGAGGGTCCGTTTCTTTCCTTACAGTAAGTCCCACCCAATTCATGCACGTGTGTGTTATACTGTATGTAATGGAACCACTCCATTCTCCAGATTTGAAATCTGTTTCTTTACCTTTGCTTTTAATGTTTTGGGAGGGTGTATACTGGAATGAAAAATATTCGTTTGTTTGAATATGTATGGGCAAAATACATACAAACGCTTTTGTAAGCAATGCTGTATACTTACCTTTAAAAAAATATAATTAGATTTTGGTTGGGTGTTTTTGTTTTTGGAAAAAGCTTACAGAAACAAAAAACTGAAGTATGGAATTCTATTACCTAAACGGGGAAGGGAATTAACATTAAATAAATGACAATAGAATATGTTAAAAACATGCATAATTTAATTGAAGATAAGGAAGATACACGTCAGATAATTTGTGTGATTATGTGTGTGTACTAATTGTGTTAATGGTTCCATTGTTTTTTTTAGTATCCAACATACAATACAATTTATGTTCTTTCTGATTTGTCAAAGAGGCCGGTTTAACATACAGTTCTGCTTTCTTGCTTTGTTTACAAACACTACAAATGCAAACAGACCTTTTAAGAGCATCAGAAAACATGACATGATTTAGTTGTTGTCAATGGTTAATCTTAAAACATAAAATTAAGTAGGATTCTATTTATCCTAAAGGAAATCTGCCTGTGAGGGCAGCATTCAAAAAATCTTTTTTCAATTTGTAACATGCCGTGTTCCTTTTGTGCTCTGTATGCCAATGGTATATGTTGTATCAAAATGACAGTAAATTATTTAATGTGTGAGGAAAGCTGTTTTTGTGGGACAATAAAAAACTGGCTCTGGATTATTTTTTTCCATATAATAACATCCTTCTAAGTATTGTAACGTCGTCCTTATTTTTCTTTCTGTTCTCAGACTACCAGCGTCAGAAGGAAAGGACTGTACATTAGGTGGCAGCAAAGCACACAGGAGAAAGAGAGTGATATGGACAGATATGTCACTGGACGTCATTACTCTCCTCCCACAGACTCCATGGCCTCCATTCTGTCTCAGCTGCAAGATGATTGATGTATGACTAACACGCTCACTCAAAGTCCTCCATGTGAGGACAACATATACTCTGTTATATACTCTCTCACCCAGATATGAGTATCCACTAATCTACTGTGTGATACAAGACGATGTCTGCTCCAACAGAATGCGTCCACAACAATTCATTCTGATAGTTAGCTCAAATTTAGGGAATTTAAAAGCAGAAGCTTAGTAGACATTTTTACATTATACAGTAACTGGTACATATTTTCTAACCATGGTTTACATTTATAGAACTGCATTATTTAATACAGCATTGCCTCATTAAATTTTCCCCTTGTAGTTTTAGAAACATATTTTAATCAAATTGAGATTAGCACTTGTGTGTACTTTACATTTGCCTCAATAACACTGATATAAGAGACACATATTTATACAGGTACAGTTGCAAGTTTATTAGGTAGACAAAGCTGAAACTAAAGCAGTCCAATACATGAGCTCAGCGATAAATCCTAGTCATGAATGTTCTCATATTTATTTTATTTTATTTATTTTAATTTTATTCCAGACACAGAGAGAAAACGGTCCATAATACAATACAAAAACAGTAAAAAAACAAACAACAATAAAAAAAGACTAAAAAAGACTCCAGCTGTCAGTTCCACACTACACAAAGAGTGTTCAGATATTAGCATATAGGCTAAAGCGCCAATGGTTCCATAATGTGGAAGTGAACCTAACCGCACTCATTGTAGGGTTCACTAGAGTTGTGATTATGCCGTTACATGACTCCGATAGTCTACACATACATCTGTACATAAGATTCCTGAGCACAGCAGGACAGGTGGGCACATTAACACTGACAAACATTTGTTCTAGAAAGATCCACTAACTATATTCTCCCTGAGCTTTTAACTGCATATCAGTTAGAATGTTTTTTATATTTGGTCCACTCCATTTATATTAATAAGGGTTAACTAATTAATAGAAAAAATGCTATACAACTAAAAGGCACCACAAACTACAGCCTCCAGAATGGCCATACTAGTGTATGCACTAAACCAAGAAGGCAAATGTTGTAACCGTCTTTATTGCAGGACTGTTGTATAAGACTGCATTAGTTTTAGCTTGGTGTACATTTTATTGACTGAGTGTAAAATATGTACATATGGCTGATGAAATATGGTACAAAGACAGCAGGGCCTTTTTATATACTGTAAGAGCAAATGACTTGTGCAACACTTCTGGTCATTTTAAATATCACTGAATAAACTTCAGATCCAGCTTTTAGGTAGTTAACCAAATTTGCAATCATGTTGGAAATATTCATTTGTGTAAATATATTTCTGTGACTGCTACTGTTGACTAAAATATGATTTTTTTTTCTTTTACTATCATGTATTATTTTTGTTCATGTTTTATACCTAATAACTTTACATAAACTGCTCCTCGTGTTCATGTTATTTCATGTACAAACTGTATATTTGAGGGGCCAAACTAATGACAAGTAATACTAAAAATAAAGTGCATGATAACAGCATATTGCGCCCTGTTGAGGTAGAAGCTAAGCCTGTAATGGGGAGTTTATCTGGGTGCACGGGAGACCCTGATCAGAGCAGGATTTCATTCTAAACTTACCCAGCATTCCGAATAGCATACTTTCTACTATTTAGTATGGTAGACTTTTTTTTTTAGGATGTCCTGATTCTTGTGGCCAGATTTAGGTTTGTTAGAAGTACCCGGATGTTTACTACATCCGGCCAAGGTTTTTAGTGTTGAAAACATAGATAGTCCCTGCGTTCCAATACCCATACTTCCATACTATTTAGTATGCCAGAAAAAGATTTAGGATGTCCAAACATGCACGTCAATTGTAGTATGCTGAAAATACATAAATGCCCCACTAACTCCAATAGCATTTTGGAATATTCGTCTTTTTTATTCTTGACATAATGAAAAGAAAACTGTTCATTATATAATTGTCTTTCTCTCCCATGGCCCTAAAACTCTTCTGTGCTTTAGTATGTAGTGTAGTAAAAAGTAAAAGTAGCCTATGTGATTTGGAACGCAGGGTGTATAACCAACAGAATCCTATTTGGGCGATTCTGAACCACAATCCAGTGCGCAGCTGAAGTGACGTCACATCGACAGAGCCTTCTAGAAGTAAGAGGCAAGATCAAGGCAAAATATTATGATGAAATATATAAGTAAAAGTATGTCCCAATTCTATGCCTACTGTATACTAACTAGATTATTTTTATCGTCAGATGTAGTATGTAGGCTATGTAGACTAAAAAAGAGAGTATGAGATTCGGAACGCAGGGGAAGACTGTCAGGCGCTTTCGTCATTTTAGCTAGGTGCAAGGTATGCTAATCGGTTAGATCACCAGCAAAAAGTATTTGCCAGTAAAGTTCCAAGTAAATCTGAAACAACTGAGTGGTAAATACCTGCCCATTGCATCTCAACAGTCTTATTCTTTTGCAAACTAATCTTTTTATAAGAAGAAATAACTTGGTTTTCCATTGAAGGAACTAAATGAAAGTGTTAAGCAAGAACGTGACAATGACAAGTTTGAACTCTAGTTACACCGGTGATGGTAAACTTGTAGAGCCTGAACTAGAAATGGACCATTTGCTACGGCACGTAGCAAAACGTGTTCCACTTTGTCAGTTGGTTTCTACTGAGAGTGATTGACTGCATTCCTCTTCAGATGACAGCGACAAAACATGTTAACCATGGGAGGTTTATTTAAAAAAAAAAACGTTACAAGTCTTTTTTTCCAAATATTTAAGAAGAAAAACTATCTAAGTCTGCTGCGCTTCCTTCCAAGACATTTTTTTCTCCATATTGACTTTATCATACAGTAAATTCAAATAAATAAAATACATATATTTTATGCCCATTCCAATCCTTCGGGTAATAGTGATATTCTACTCACTAAATGCAAACTTGCAATGCATATTTTACATGTTGATACAACCTCAATAGATTTACATTCTCAGAGATTGAAAACATATCTCCTCCAGTGCCAATCAATGCAAGTCAAAGGTCTGTATGACTGTATAAGAATTAGTTTGCATGAAGTACATCTGAATAAATACAATAAACCTTCATACGGTCTTCCTGTAGTAGCACACATTCAAGATAGAAATACAGAATTGTTGTTCACACTTATCATTCAATGGTTCGCAACAAAAGCGATACAATGTTCAAATTAAAAAAATAAGTAGTGAATGTAGTGTTTTTAGTTTTGTGTCCATCAGAAAGATAAATTATAAAAACCCAGAAACAGATACAAGATCATATCCCAGAGCTGCTTATAAACCCAGAACCTTTCACCCTAATAGGTCTCATGTAAACCTTTCAACATGAAACCTATGTGTAACCAGCAATTAATGTAATTTAATGTAATTAAACGTGACTGTTCTAAGTATGCCCAGTTCAGGCTCAGATAGTTTTGATTTGGAATAAAGAAAATAGGTTTAGCTAAAACTATTGAGTGGTTTGACAATGTATACCTAATCTAATTTCCATTCACAGTCACTTGTAATAAAATAAGGCAGAGAGCGACTAGTGGAGAACCTCTTCTTAGGTTTTTCATTTAAGAAGGGGCCTTACAGAGGACCCATTGTAAATGTAGTGCAATATGTAACCGACACATTCAAACCCCAACACCTCTAAGCTAGTACTTTGTACACAACATAATAAAATAACTAAAAACACTGGAGAGATGTTTAGCTTAGCTCAACATGGACTGAGGTTGAATGGTAACTTGATCTGAGCTCCTTTCTGTCTGGTAAACACTTCACGCTCTTAACCGAAAAAGTGCACACTGATTTGGGAAAACTGGATAAATATGCATTTGGGGGAAATCACAGAGAGTCGGAGGCCTTGAGTCCTACAAACAGTCCGTCTCCCCCCCAATCAAATCTCTCCACTCCTGGCTTCCCTTTCCTCCCTTTCCTCTGATGCCATTTAACTGCTATCTTCGCTGTCCTGGCCATCCAACTTCATACTTTCATCCACGTTCTCCAGTGAGTCGGCCCTCTGTATGGACAGTTCACTGGGGTCCATCATGGGCAGGATGTTCTGCTCTGGGTACAGCCAGGGCTTCTGGTCTGGGGAGTTCTGCCGTTTCCACTCCATGTAGTTCTGCCCCGCCTTGTGCACACTCTTCAAAACCTGTAAGGAGTTGGGTCAAGAGAGGGTAAAGCTTTATCACACCATCATACCGCACCTTCATTTTTCAGTCAACACGTGAAGATAAAAGCTGGTCAGATTATGTGGCAAGTGGCTACACAAGTCTGACTGTCCATAGAAATGTTCAGTGGAACGCATTAGCAAAACAAATTTAAAAAAGGTATTAGGTTAACAGTCAAGTAATATTTGGACCATTAACCTTTTGACAAAGGCCTCGACATTGTCAAGTGTAAATTACAACCAAAAAAGGACACTGAACTCAGTTTTGCTTCACAAATGAACTTCAAACATTACAGTTAACTTAGACTGTATAACGAGTCTGAAGCAAAAAAGGACCTCTCCTCTTCCGAAGCATGATGCAATTGCACTGACAAATTTTGTTCCATAAGAGTCACTACACTCATAGTTTTAACATTGTTGGTCTTTTCTATTCTTTGAACCGTATTAGTCTCGTTAGTATTAGACGGATAATCCGTCAAGTATTTTTACTGCTTTGATCCTATCAAATGTATAATATTTGCTCTTTTTCTGTGATGGTAAACTGAACATCTCAAGGTTCTGGACTGTTGGTCGGACAAGAAAAGCAATTTGAAGATATAACCAGCACATTAAGTAGACAATGAAAATGATTATTAGTTGCGACGTTACTTGAGTTCTAAAGACTTAGGTAAGCAAGCATTCCTCGGGAGGTCCCACACCACAACAAAATCTCTGCCTGCTCAAGCTGCTGAAACGGACTTGTTTATGGATACTCCTTTGTAGGCTGAAATAGTGTCATACTTTGTTTGTTTGACATTTTGGTAGATATACTCTTAAAAAAGTACTTTTGATTTTTCTGCTCACTTGCTTAATGTTGGTTTTAGATTTCATTATTTAATCCTATAACTCGCTCAATCACTAAGCATTACATTAATTTCAATTGATTTGAAATGTTCACTATAACGCAAAAGAAATGTGTTACTACCTTTCAATGTTTTTAGTTCATAGAAAGCATGGTGACCTTTTAAAGAGTTCATTGTTTGTATTTAGTTTGGCAAAGGCAATAGTAGTTAAATGGCAGTTACACTTTGCTCTAAATAGTTTCAAACAGCAGAGAACATTGAACCCGGGGAACGAGTTCTGCCAGGAGAGAGTGAGAGCAACAGCACGAGCTGAGATACTCCTTTGTCAGCAATCTTACCAGGACGGGCCCTCAAATTGGGTTTCTATGGCTACCATTGTCCTTTGTAAGACACATGAAACCCTCACTCCCTAATGTGCACACAACTATTACACACTTCTTAAATCACCTCGTGGACACACACACGCCCACACGGTCAGAGACATTGATACACTGTTTGTGCCTTTCTAACCTAAATCAATTTCAACTCTGCTGTAAAATAGCAGTAAACAAACATAATCTGTGTTTTGTCACTTACCCTGGGAGCGAGAGCTTGAGATGCCTTGTTTACCGCCCACTTTGGAAGAGAACCTGAAGCAAAGATAAGGGTTAAAAAACGTTTTAAATATTTGAGCAATACATTTTATTTTTTTAAAAGGAGCTGTTGCTAATGGACATACCTTTTGGGTCTGCTTGTGAAAGGTATATGAAAGTACAGCTATTTGGCCCTGTGGGCTTGATATAATAGCCAGTGAGCATGGAAATGGCCCTCACAAGGTTGCTGCGAGGTGGGTATTTCTGTAATGGAAGCAAAACAGATCACAGAACGATGAGGAGAAGCTCGAATTTCACCTAAAAAAACTGCTCTTTTAAGATGGTGGATATGTGACACTATCACCATAGTTAAGACAAGAGTGTTTAAAGACAAAAGCAAAAGGGAAAAAAATAATTGATACGAGAAGAAATGAGAAATGGCACGTACCGGGTGTTTGACTGAGAAGTTAATGATAAGGTACTCGTCATCCATCACTTGCCACGAACGCAGAGTTACTACATCTCTGTTCTTTATTGGGGTCGGACACAGCCCTGCACAAACAAACAAATAAATACTGGTTATAATTTGCAAAACGTCCTTCATTAACTACTGTACATAACCTAAAGGCTCAACCAGTGTGCCCTTATTATGAGGGTAAATAAACTGGTGGAAAAAGAGGGCCGCTGTTGCACCTTAGGAAAGAATCAACAGATGAAACAAACACTAGGCTAATAGAAATGGAAGGTAAAAGCGACAACACACTACAGATGGATCAAGAACAAGAACACAAATCTGCTTTGAGCGTATGAATATGGTCCCAAGAGCTCTCTGGGATGCTAATGACAGCATGGTTTACGTTCCACACAATAAAAAGTACAGTTCACTTTGATAAAAATAATGCTTAAATAAAAAAACATCAGTGTCAAGAAAGTATCCCTTGATGTTATTGCATCAAGAGCTTGGTAAATGAATATCTTCTTCAAGCAGCCTTGTGTGTCATCATAAAAGTAAACTATTCTTAGGTCTACATAAAAGAGCAGTACCAAGGATTATCTTAATATCCCCAAATATGTATCACACTTTCCTCTTCACCCCTTTATATTTACTTTGTAGGCTATCTGCATCTGTAACAGGTGTAAACTGAGTCAGGCCTATTCTGAACAGGTTTTCACCATAGATTTTCACCTGGGTCACGTTTCAAAGCAAAGACACGCACAGAGGAATGTACATGAACAGATCAAGAGCACTCACATGAGTAGTAACCCATATCGGCGTTGGCAGAGAGCCGGGCAATGTCAAAACTGTCCAGCATGGCAGGATCCCACTTCTTACGGTACTGGCCGTCGTGAAGGACGTCGTACATTGTCTGAGCCGAGACATCTTTGATTGTCATTTTACACTGAAATACACATACACACACACACGTGAAGTGTTACATGGCGATTTCAAATCAAGTCCTAAAAGAGTTATGTCAAGAAGAAATTAAAGTAAAATGAACTTACCTTGATCTTGTGGGTTTTATGCACTTGTTTTCCTGTGTTTGCAGGAACTTCGATCCACACCTGCATCCCATTTTTGTCATACTTGTTCAGCCAATTATCCGTAGATAAACACTGCTTTTTGAACTGAACAAACGCTGCTTCGTCAGGTAAAATACTCGTCATTTTAGTGTTACTTTAAAAAGTAATTTCTCTACGGCCTATATTTCTTCTTTAAAATAGCCAATCTTACTGATACACAGAGCGAGCTGTGTGTGGACCCTGGCCGACTGAAGAAGTGTGACGTTTCTAGTTGTGCACTTCTGTTTAAACGGCTAATATACGCGGATTGATCACCAATCAGGTCGAGCTGGATTTTCTGCGATGAATTCCTACAGCCATTCCTTCAGACGCCTCCCCCGCTGACGTCACTGCGCCGCATACAGGTGTGTGCGACACAGGTGCGTCTACCGTGCCCGCCCTCAGGGAAACGACGAAAGGTTTATCAAAATTTACAAAAGTACACAGTACGCCTGTGGATGGCCTACAACTAATGATGGCCGGAACTGATACCAGGTTGTGTGATGCATTCACAGAGTGTGAAAGGCACGAACAGGGCGACATACAGTGGTAGGCTTAAGGCCTCCGCTGTGGGCTGCTCAGGGAAGTGGGCAGGTGAATTGCTCAGTGTTGTTGTTTAATCCAGAGTTACCTATATTCAAGATTGTTAAAATTAGCAAATATAACAGTACACCATGTATTCACCAGCATTCACTTATCCTCCTTACTTGGTCTACAGATGAATGTTTCACCAACAACTGCTAAAAAATGTATTCAAATTCAAACTAAAGTATGCTACTGATAGCCTACAGTGTTACCTTAGTAAGGTATGGCTTGTTTTCCGGGGATGCAGCTGGATACTATTGGATTCTTTTTCTAGATTTTTTATTTATATTTAACATTGACATTATATGCCTATTTTTACAAGAATAGGCTAAATATAATGAATTTCACAAATATTGCTGTAAATCTGGTAAAAATTAACATAAATTCACTTGGCCTAAGGTTTTTAAAGATGCTAAATGTGGCAAAATGTTGCTGCTTATTTTAGCATGTGCTACTTTACAATCGGCGCCCCATAATTCTTCCCTTGATAATATTTAGATACATTTCTCTCGGTTTTAGCTTAGATCACCAAATAAAGAAAATATAATAAACAAAAAGAAAAACAAATTGGTTATGAACAGTATGCTGAAAATTGGCAACAAGTTTTAATGGTCAGCAGTTTTAAATAACATGTTTTTAATAGCTTTTGGCCAAGGATGTTTATCAGCAATGTGGCAGTTTTTAGTGTAATCTCATGTTTTAGCCACGCTTAACCACACCTTTCTGTTGTGACATATCGGGCCTGTGATGTGTTGCACAATGGTGGTTTCAGTCGAGTTTGGCGACAAGTCACACACATACAGTCCGTCACAGGTTCCATACATTCCACTCAGGCGCTCCTATAGCATATGCTCTATTGACACACAGAACATATGTTTGTTGAGCCATAGCATTTGAAATGAGTGGATTATGAATGTGCCACTAAATACTCTGCATTTGAAGCTTTCTCTACAGCGGTGCTTTACAAAGAAAGGGATTACAGATTGTTAGATTTTGGTGAAATATCTTTATTTTATTCCATGTGATAGGCCTACACTTGTGTTTCATTAACTCTCCTTTTTATACATCAGATAGTAATAGTACATTATTCACACAAACGTTGCTAAACACGAGTAGACAGCATATTTCAAATGAACAGACACAATTCAGAATAGCACAAAGCTGAGTATTTAGTCAGTGACAATAGAAGAGCTGCTCATGTTAAAATGGTTGTTTTATGTTTGATTACATACTTAAATTTTTAAATCCATTTAAAAACGCTGACATTTTGAAAACAAGCTGCAGAAACAGACCAGTGTCATTTGTTGTACTATGGCTAGTTAATTAATTTGTGTTCCACTGTGAATGTGTGTAGAGACGGTGCAGGCTTAACCTGTGACTGTAAACTAAGTTACTGACAACACACAAAGGAAAATAAGAAACTCTTTTCTAGCAGTGTGACAGGATAAAACATTACTGTGGGGGGAGGGGGGTTAGCAGACACGCAAACAATAAATAAAATTTACTCCCAACATGCGTGTCAGCAAATGTACTTTTGGTCAAGCATACAATGTTATCTGTATGTCCAAGTTAAAAAATAAATAAACAAATAAAACCAACAGTCCTACACAGGCAATAGCAATACAGCAAAGGATACTGTAACTAACTTCTCTGCACTTTTTTGTTTTACAGCAAGGGTGTTAGTAAGCGTTAGCTGCATGAGGACAAACTCTTATCTACCAGCTATACTTAACAACTAGAGAAGCCATGAACCAGTCAGCAGGCTTCGGCTTATTTTACAATATTGTGGCTTGATTCAGTGCACAACGTTGGTGAACAAACAAGCAAGGCATCTGTGTTCTTATCCATATGAATCCTGCATGGTGAGCATGCTGCATGTTCTTGCAATAGTGTAATCCACAAAACACAACTTATTGATGAGATGGCGGGTACGTCATAGTGACAAAAGTGACAACTTTCCATCAGTGTGGAAAAACTAAACATGGGCTTACAAAAATAAAGAAAAAACTACATCAGGGGCATCTAATAACTAAAAATGCCTTCTCAGACGTGTTAGTATGCGTGCAGCTAATTTAACCACATTTTAAAAGACAGTTGCTATAGTTTTAATGTAGACAGAGCTTCGGGATAGTAGCCATTCTAATAAACCTGGGATGTCCTCCCTAAGATGAAAATTGATATTTATTTCCTCATTAATTTGTTACACATCCCTTATACTGTTTTAAATAAGGTCTCAAATGATCTAGGTTTGGTCTACTAACACACTGTTGTATTTGGCACTTTAAGCCTTACAGGTGTGTTAGGTATAAATAATACCTTATGCAGGGACCATGGACCATTTGAACCTAAAGTTGTAATATAATGGTATAACAATGGTGTAAACTCACTGTTAAGATCCTGTCTCTTCTTCCTCAAAAATAAGATGAGTAAAAAATTACTTATCTGAGAGACAGAACTTTCAGGCAAATTTTCAATTAAAAATAAAACAAGTAAAATACAATAGGCTGGGAACTAAACCTTGCAGAGTGATTTAAATAACCCCAAAGCAGTACAACAATGACCAGAGTAAAAGCACTGAGATTACAAAACTGTGCAAATAACTCATGAGCGGTAAGCTATCACAGTCTGCAATCCTATATAATGCCATGCAACTGGATGAACATCTGAACATATCATTTAACTTATTCCCGTTTACTTTTGAACCATTTTTTCCCCAGATATTCTGTTTTAATACAGTAATGCACATCCACATGGTTACTCTGAAAAGTCACTGAGTTGAAAGGGGGTGGGGGGGAGACAGGTCCTCCATCACAATGGCAGTGTGCCATGGGTGGAGAGAGTGGCCACTGAGAGACAAGCTGTTGGTGGGGAAGAGACAGGCTGGGTGAGAGCGAGGTGTACTAGCAGGAGCAGCTGCTCTCGGTGACCGTCATCTCTGGCTGTTTCACCAGTTGGATGTCTATCACTGACTTGGTTAAGTAACATCAGCAATGAATTTGCATATTTTTTCCTCTCTCTTTTTTTGAGATTATTTTTTGACATTTGTATGCTTTATTAGACAGGTTGGAGACAGAGAGAAAATGGGGCAGAGAGGGGAAGGACATGCAAAGAAAGAATACGGGCCAGATTCAAACCCATAGTCTGCTGCAAATTAAGACTGAGCCTCTATGGAGGGGTGGAGGTGCGCTTTAACCACTACACCACAAGCCCCCCTCTTTACGTCAGTATTTTTTGCAGTACTATCTTACTGCTTATCTCACCAAAGTTAACAGCCTATCTTTACTACAGAGTAAAGTAAGAGGCACTTTTTACCCACTTACCAGTTTTCCTACTATGATGCATTAAGGCCCTGGCAATATTAATTTGACAAAAGTATGACAAATTTCTGTTGGAAGCCACTTTAAAAAGGATACGCTCCTCTTTGCTTTTCTCTGGTGTGCTATCCATCCCAGGCAATGCAGCGGCAACGCGACGGAACAGCTAAAAAACAAAGTCAGAGGCATTTAATGTGGTGCACATTTGATGGTACAAGAATTTCATATAAAAGCTAAATGCTTTCAGACAAAGGTGGGTGATTTGGATACATTAAAGTGCAGTGTATGTAGTTGTACTGCATTATGATCAAGTAGATTTTCTGGAAATTAAATTGAGAACGTGTTGGTACATAAAATAATCAGCCATGAATGTTTTCTTGATTTTAATCTGGATATTTAATCGGATTGCAAAACTCCTGTAAATCTTTTATTGCCATAACACAATCCTGCTCATTCATAACCCAAAAAGACCAAATACAAGAAGGGTACACACTTGATGGAGGATTCATGCATTAATATCACCTCATGGTATATTTATATTCATATCACCCACCCCCACTCTCAAACATTGGCAAACATACTGCCAAGAAATGATCCAAGTTATGACTTGTCACTATAATACGGTTGATCAGAAAACAGTGAAAGCAGTTAAAGCAATCATAGGAAATGTTATTGTAATTGCTGGCTTAGACAACAGCAGGAAGTGAAGGTTGCCATCCTCTACACTGAGCGAACCCATTATATTCAGAAACATTCTTGTAAGCTGCAGTTGTTTTAGTGAATCAGGCAAAGAAGTACTTGAGCAAACACAGTGGCGGTAAACCTGTGCAGACTAGAGCCTTGTGACGCACATTGGCACATTTTCATTTATAAAGCCTCGATTGGGAAGCTTCCCCATTATTTAACAACAATGCCGCAAATTTCAGACGGGCTTTATCAGACCCGCTCCACTGACATGCTTATGCTTCATGTCCCACAAGCCCGATCTGAGCTTGGAAAGACAGCTTTTAGCTTCAATGCCCCTGGCTCCTGGAACAGCTCACAGCAACAAATTAAAATAAATACCTTTATATCATTTAACAAATTTAAACATATTATCTTAAATCTGCCGAATTCTACCTGTAACTGTTTTAATTAGGCTATATTGTACTTTCACCCATTTAATTTTAATTGCTGCCATTCTTCACCACTGTCTAAATGTCAATATTTTTTTTCTTATCGGTTGTTGTGTATTTGATGTATTTGCATTGAATATTGTGCATCTATTGTTGTTTTTGCTTTGCATTTGTTTGACTCGACATCATTGGAAATGAGGGTCACCCCTCAATTGATCTCTCGAGGATAAATAAAAGTTAAATGAAATGAAAATGAAATGTTTTCAATGGTGCGGTTTGGTGCGCCTTCGACACGCATTTATTTGAAAAATCTAAAGTTGGGAAAGGCACCTATTTTTGGGAACCTTTCGTTGGGGTACCACAAATGGTGGAGTTACACACTGCAGTCTGTTGATTGGTCGACAGAATGATTTCTGTGAGAGATAAACTGCCGTGTGTAGTAACCTCGGCAAGAGTGAATAGTTACGTAGCTGCTGCGGCCAGCGCTTATTCGGCACACACGTGAAGGCTGAGAAGGCTTAGACGTGTTGAGCCAGGGGAGGGGAAAAGGAGGCGGGAAGGAGTGGAGCGGAAGTGTGAACTTTGAGGGTAGACTTAACTCAACTACCCTGGGAGAGCAGAATCTCTACCTGTTTGACATTGTAGCCAGTCTTTGCGCTGGTTTCAATGAACATGACATTCAGTTCCTTAGCTCTCTGCTCGCCCTCCTCCGTGGTGATCTGTCTGCTCAGGTAGAAGCAGAGGGGGGAAGATGGACGGACGGACGGATATGGAAAGAAACATTGCAAAGAAAGAGGACAGGCCAGACGGAGAGAGGGAGGAGATGGAGAGAGAAAACAAAGAGCTCAACACAGATTGTCTGGGTGAAGAAGAGAGAGTGGTTAGTTTAGTTAGACAAGACAGGAAGACAAAGGGAGAGGAAGCTGCTGCGTTGAGTAACGATGAAGCAGCAGGAAAAATGAACTCTAAAAAGGGAGATCACTCATTCATTCAACAGCCGCACACATGTTTTGGCCTCCCTGGAACTAAAGGACATCAAGACTGTCAGGACTATTGGTCAGTATATTACACCTGCTGTATTTGCAGGACACCAACCTGTTTGACGTTATAGCCAGCCTTGGCACTGGTCTCTATGTACATCACATTGAGCTCACGAGCTTTCCTCTCTGCCGCCTCAACAGAAACTTGCCTGCCATGGTCCCAGGGAAGGGTAGGGGGAGGGAGTGGTGTGTAGTGTGGTGTCGAGGGAAACACAAATAAAACAAAAAAAATCAAAATGACATGGAGAGAACAAAGCACGAAAGGGAACAAACAGAGGAAAAGTAAGAAGAAGGCAGAACAGAAAAAATGATCAAATAATAAGAAATACAAATATATAAATAAAAGTACTTGGACCACTAATAAAAGAAATGCTGGAATAGAGAAAATACCAAGGGATGATGAAAGTCAAATTGGATGGGATGCACTGATGGGGAAAAAAAGTGGGATTCCAGGCTTTGGCAGAGTTTAGATACTATAATACTTAATGCTAACAATGTTCTAATGGAAGTAGAATTATGAAATTACAGACTATGTATTAATATTTTTTAACAGATTGGGAAAATGATTTTACAATCTTTCAAACATCTCACACAACCAAGTACCTTTTATCCGCCAAGTCTGTTTTGTTCCCAACAAGCATGATAATGACATCACTTCCTCTCTCTGTTCTCACATCATCAATCCACTTTGAGGTTTGCTGGAATGAATTAAGATCTGTGAATTAAGAAAAAGAAAAAAACATAAAATTACAGTGTACATCAACCACATGTACCTTTAAAAAGACATACAACTGGCATTCTAGCTATAGTTAAACATGTGCACAAGCAGCTATTATTCTTATTTAAAAAGAGGGGTTATTATGTAAGAAAAGCAAATAGAGTAGTCCTGTTAAATTGGAAAAAGTATTTGGAAGAAAAAGTTTGAAGAAGGAAAATATGTATAAGAGTTTTTGAAGGTTATTAGCATAAACATATAAAAGTAACAACTATGCAAAAATGGTTTCCTTCAAACTGCTCTGGACCTCTATAGAAAGGTTAGAGTACAGCCCTGACTCACTGGTGATGTCATAAACAACCACGGCAATGGTAGAGTCACGGATGTAGCTGGGAATTAGGCTACGAAAACGCTCCTGTCCAGCAGTGTCCCAAAGCTGGAGCCGGACCTGAGGGATTGGAGCGGAGGGAGAAGAAAAGGACAAGTAGGTGGAGATAAAAAAGGAGGGAGGAGGGAAACGTAGGACAAGAAATTTGAGAATAGGACAGCCATTAAGGAACTGCAAGCCAAGCAGCAAAGGTGAAAATAGCCTTTTATGGAGGAAATGGTGAGAATAATTCAAATGCAGCAGGGTCAGAGATGACGGGCGTGCAAATAAGACATGGAAAATGAGGCCCTGCTGAATCATTATACAGTCCTGTTCTACAGGAGACCTGCCCCATTAAGTGACATTTGAAGATATATTTCTTTATAGCTTCCATCAGCCTCATATGCAACAGCATTTAGGAAGCACAGACCCCCCTGGACACTGCTGGTCAAAATGCTTTAGTAGCACCATGGCTAAGGCAGTCTGGAATATACCCTCATCATCATGCTGTCCAGTGAGGTTTGCCAGGCTATGAAATGTTTATTTTTATCTTTTACTATTGCCCTTCCACATACTAAGTGAAGGACAAGGAGGTGAGGCAAGGCCATGATACCTACTGGCTATGTCATAAACCACCACAGCAGCGGCTGAGTCGCGGATGTAACTGGGGATGAGGCTGCGGAAACGCTCCTGTCCGGCTGTATCCCAGAGCTGCAGCCGAATCTGTGGCCAGCCATGAAATGAATGTGGGAAGGGGAAGGGGGGGAGGAGGGCATTTCATGACCCAGCAATGGCATGGAAGGAAAACAAAAACTTCAAATAACGATGGGAACTAAAAACATGATAACATGTCTAACAAAATGACAGGTAACATCTAGGACAATGTAGAAAAACTATATGAAATGGTGACAGGAAAACAAATGATGGCTACTATATAATAAGCTTTGCATGCCTTAAGCTTTTCTATCAGTTTTAAAACTACGACAATGCGAATGATGAGATATACGATAAAATATACAGGACTTACCGTGCGATCTTCTAGGTACATGGTTTTTGACAAAAAGTCAATGCCAATTGTTGCCTGTAAGACAATTGATGCATTGAAACATTGATATAGGCACAACACCTGCATATCATCTATATACAACAACAACACCATTAGACAAAATGTTTGACCACATAGTACATCAAACATTACATAAAGACCCGTTTCACAACATTTTAACTTGTCATAGTAGGAACAGCATAGGTGGAACTAAAAAGATTAATAATGGCTCTATTCTCTCTGTTGCTAACAACAACAAAGAAGAGAGAAAACATCACTCCAGTTGTAGCTGCCTATCCTTTTACTCGTATACAAAGCTATCATAAGCTTAGGAACATCCTACATCACAGATTCCATGTCGCCCTTTGTTCCTCAACAAGACCTTGGATCTTCTTCTGCTGGGATTTTACACAACAGAAAAAACTGATGCATTTAATACTTTTAAATGCTTCTTTTCGGTTGATCTTTTAAATGGCTTACTGTCTTTCCAGCGCGCTAAGCAGCACTTTACATTTCTACGCTATTTTATCTCAATTTTACTTTTATTATCATCAGTCTTAATTCAATTCATGTCTATTTTAATGTGAAGGTTATAATGCATTCAATTGTATCGTTATAAAGCGCTTGGAGCAGCATTTCTTGTATGAAAGGTGCTATACAAATAAAAGTTATTTATATTATTGTTCTTCATTGTAGGTGTTCCCATATACCACACAGCGTGTACACTAACAAAGGAAATACCATCATCATTAAGTAATGTAATTACTTGTGCACAACATGTCATGTCTGTTGTGAAGAACAGTCTTTTGCAACAAACCATACATAAGTTAAGAATAGTGCATTGACACACTAACTGGGTCATTTGAGTGTGATGAACATGTGATATTACCTGATAAGTGTTGTCGAAACTGTCATACATAAACCTGGTGATGAGTGAGGTCTTCCCAACTGTACAAACACAACAACAGATCCTTTAACATTTGGTAATTAAATGCCATACTCTACAAAGCAAAAACATCCAATGTTAAGGCTGAATGTCCAATAGTGTTAATTCTTATTTTGTAATACAAGCAGAATATAATAAGTATGACTCAGTGGCAGTGCACGGGGAGTGAATGGCTGTTCTCATTGATTCAATGTGGACTGCTGAACCCACACGCTGAGCTGGCAATATGGGTGGAGCCACAAAATAAGAAATATTAAAATGGCTTAACTTTTCAGATATGTTTGTGAGGAAAGACTGCCGAAGGCATATATGACACTCCTTCTAAAATAAAAGACACATAAAATAATTTGAGTGTCGGACCCTCTAAGCTGACAGTAAAAGGTCGAAGGATGGGCCGACCCACTGGCCGACGTGGCTGTCCAAGTTGATGCCGTAGGAACCTAACAGCTAGTGAGTTGAATAGCGATAAGTAACACTGATAAATAAGGCTGAACGTAATGCAGGTAGGTGAGGGCTTCAATTTGGTGGCAACGTTTATAAAAAAAACTCCATGGTTCCGAAAGGTGGTGGCCGTGAACATAGCTAACGCTTCTGCTAAGGGATTTCAGCCTAGCACAGCTCACCGCTAGCTAAAGAGGTTAGCCAGTCACCGATAGCCGTGGCTACGCTACAGTGAGATGATGCTGATGAATCACAAACTAATGGCCACAGTAAGGACCATGCCCGTTGCGTTAAAACTGACAACAAACCAACCTATAACTAAACCAAACACGCTGATATGAAACAGTAACTATATTTATTATATATATAAATATTAAATGTATTTAAGACTAAGAGCGAGATGTCAGGCTAGCTATGGCGAGCTATGAAATGACATCATTACGAGTGAGGAAAAATGTCCCTCTATTTTCATCCTTTCACTGAAGCACCTCGATGGCACTGAAATATCAATATTTCACTTTGTATAAAACAACTGGCTACTGAGGTCCTGTGGGAATCGTGTTAGCCAGCGGCAAACTAGCAGAAGAAGCTAGCTAGCAACGTTAATCTTAGCCACTTCTTATTACATTTTCCTCGCCCCCGACCAAATTAACACTCGATTCAAGTGTACTGCTCCCGACTTACCACTCTGTTCGCCCAGAAAGACGAGCTTAAACTTTCGTAAAGGGTTGCCAAATTCTCCGCCGCCGGTTGTGGTTGACATGTTGTCCAGAAATAAACAGCTAACTAGCTGACTTGGCTAATGATGTGATGTCTAGACCGGAGAGGAGCGAGCAGTGTGCCTTTCTCCTGCAGTGCTATTGTTATTTCCAAACCTTCACAAGAGAAACAGCGCAACCAGGAGGCAAACGCTGACAGAAAACAGAAATAGCAAAGGGTAACGTAAATCCTCATCATATGTCCATGATAATTAGGAACTTTAGCTATTTCTTTTATCTATTGAACAAAGTAAGGGTTTGCATTTTTTTTTTCTCGACAGCTAACATTTAAACATTACTAGCAAGGCCTGCACTGAAAAATCCCCTCAAGCCCAATTCAGGTGCTGGCATTTGACTAAAACTAGATTAAATGTATTATTGCGTCTTGTTTAGAAACATTTAAATTAACTACATAAAAAAGTTTACAGTTTGCGTTTATTTGTGGGATTGTTAAACGATATCCTATATTTTCTTTCAATTTGGCATTTTGAAATTAAGCATTTTGCTAATTCTACTAATTAAAGGCCTATTTCACTGGTGGAAATATGAAGGTGTATTGAATTCTGAGATCCTATGTAGTATAAATGTGCAAACATTTTTTAAATTGGTTCATCCTAGCCTGAGAAAAGGCAGAAAGAGTGTTTTATGGTCTCACTGTCTAACCCTACATTTCTCTTTCTGTGACATCATCAAAATAAACCAACACGTGGAAATAACAACTCAGGAAACAATGTTGCTTATTTTTTTAAACCTTTTATTTTATTTTATTTATTTTTTACTTCTCTTTATGATAGATGTGAGAGTCACACAAGTAGGAGTATTTTGGGTATACTCATCCCACAGCTGTAGGTTGCATTCAATCATAATGTATCATGGCTCAAATGACAAAGCAATAAACATCAAGGATAAATAAACGACCTCACGTTTAGTTTTCACAGCACAGGCAAAGAAAAGTCTTCACTATGGGACATTGTCAAGGAAAAATCTTATTCAATGCATAACGGCATCAGAGAAAAGTCACACAGAGTTTAGACTCATTTTCAGTGATAGTGCTCTCACTGTAATGCATGTGAAATGTAAATAGACAGGGTAAATAAGACCATTGTAGTCACTAGAGTGAATCAATGACACTTTGTGCTTTTCTTCAATGGTATGTAGTTTCTTCCTGTTCTGTGTTCCCTGTCGTCTCAACGTTCCATTTACTCCATTGTGATGTCTGTCCTGTTGGCATGAAATGGATAAAGAAGCAGATTATTTATGTCTAAATTTACACCACGGTAATTCAGGGAATGCATTTCATGGACTTTTATATACAACCAAGGGGTAAAACATGCAACTCTGAATTTTCTGCAACATAATTCAGACTGGCTTTCTTTTATTTTATAGACATATGGATAATGTAGGCTATATATAATACATACAAAAAGTGATTTCACAACTTTTCAAATCAGCGTACATGCCACTATGAGAAACTTTTTGATATTTTGACAAAGAAAATACCTTAAACCAATTTGAACAATGGTTCAAATTTAATATTTCACACAAAAGTTGATGTAGTGTGAAACCTTGCACCCATTCAAGGCTCATCATATGCTTCTTTCAGAAGACAACATAACATTTTTTAATGCATATGCTTGTCCCACAAATGAAACAATCCTTTGATTGTATTGTTAATATTTGTTATGAGGTAGATCTAACATAGTGGTCATATTTGGTATTTAATTCATAGAAAATACATGCTGTGTATTCCTTTAGGAAGTTAACACTGTAAAATGCACAGAATTGCAATTGACATCACCTGAACTAAAGAGGCTTTTAATCCCATGTGCTGTTGTTCATAAAATATACAAGAGAAAAATGTCAGCAGAATGTAACAGACTTAATTTATACAAATACATGTCTATTCTCAAAGACTCTTTTATACTTACACTTCTGCTCAGGACACAGCAAGGATATGCAATACACGGACAAAAGGACAGGACAAGACATGTCAATGTCGAACATGTTAATCAGTTGTCTCAAAAAGCATATAAATAATTATAATATAGTTAAGTTAATAATATGCAAAGACACTGCACTCACCTGCAGGTTTTGGGGACATCAGAGTCAGTGGAAGCTCCAAAGTAACATCGCTGAAAAAAAATTAAAACTTTTATCATTAAAAATACGTTTAACAGTCATTTGTATATATTACTCACACTAATAACACATGGCCAAAATGAAGGAAATAATCGTTCACCTTGCTGTTAGGCCACCCAGCAGGCTTTTAGTGACAAAGAAACAACAACATAAAGCTTTAGTCTGCACACTTTGACACAAAATGTATAAATTATTATGCGTGAATGTATTATTTTTTCAGCTTTACCCTCCGCTGGACACTACTAGATTGATCTTGACTTTATAGGAGACGATGATTCCCATCATCTCCCTTTCTCCTTGACTCCTGCGAGGAGACAGAAATAGTTTAGCTTCAAGAGCTGGAGGATTTGGTCTAAGACACGATAAGTGGATGCAACAAAGTACAATCGTATCACCACCTCTCAATAAGAGGATGAGAACCTGTCCTGGGCTCACTATAAGCCCCTTGATGAGGAACATAAGAGTGGCTTACAGGGTAGTGGATGCAAGGTTGGTGTCGCTATCTTTTAGCCGTCCGTCCACTGAAATACCACGCTTCTCGGTGTTGTTGGCCAACAGAGGGGTTATCTGGAAGGTCTTGTCAAGTGTAGAGTTGGCGTTTATTGTTTCCCTGTGTTTTGCAACAAAATG
This sequence comes from Hyperoplus immaculatus, assembly GCA_949357725.1. Lineage (NCBI taxonomy): Eukaryota > Metazoa > Chordata > Actinopteri > Uranoscopiformes > Ammodytidae > Hyperoplus > Hyperoplus immaculatus. The sequence continues at coordinate 15,889,029 of OX442356.1, forward strand.
CAAACATAATAAAACTACAGCTAATTTTCCTTTCCACAATTTATACTGTTCATCATGTACAATTCATATCCAATTCAAAATGAAATATTACAATGAAAAAGCATTTCCCCACTCCTTTAGTTTTATAGCTTAAATGTCCAGGATATTGGGATGTGAGCATATTTAAGTATTGGACCTTGGACTTTCTTAATTCATTAAAGGTGGGGTATGTGATTTCTGATTGGTCAAAATTAACATGAGCGGTACACTTTGACCAATCAGAGCGAGGCTCAGATTCTAAAAAAATAAAAAATCCGATTCTCTGTTCTTATTGGCTGTTGGGACAGTCAACTGTTCAAATCTCTATCCCAACTGCTATTTTCTCCCCAAATTCTCCGCCCCAGCTTTAAATTTAACCTGAAATAACTCTAATCTTGCTTATAAACCTCATTTGATACAGTGAACGCCTTACCCAAACTCCTCAGTGCAGACCGACTTGGTGTAGGTGTCAGAGCAGTAGAGCACCACATGTGTTAGCTGCTCGACTAAAAGGATGAAAATAAAAAATCCAAATCAATGACTCAATACACACAAACAGAATGTATGAGGAATGTATCTTCATTTGAGCTCAAACCTTTGCTAGCCACTCACCTGAGACATTGATTTTCTTCACAACTTTGTTGGTTTCATTGTTGATTTTGACACTGACAACGATTGGATCTCCATGGTAATAAATCTAAACATAAGAATAAATTGCCTTTAATAATTTATTAATATTTATATTATGTCCGAAGTAAAGGTTATGTAGATTTAGGTGTACCTCTTTTTCAAGGGAGGCCGACAAGTGAACAGGTTTGTCAGACATCATGAACCCCTTGCATAAGTCAGCCTTGGGACCGGCCCTGTTGTTGGCTGGAGCAAATTGTATTTTGCGGATCATCAGACGACATGTGTCCCTATGACCAGACAAAAGGCACGCAAAAAGAGTCCGGGTTAGCGCACTATATGCCCCTAATTCTGCTACAGTTTAAGGATACAATACAACATTGGGCTGACAGGACGGTTTGGTGTGGGCATACATACTTCTTATGGATGACTTCATCTACATTTTCGGCTGCGTTGGCAACGTATGCTTTAACCTCAAAGTCCACGCCACAAGCCTACAACAGAACAAGAACTAAATCAATGGCTTTTTCTCAAACATTATAAGGCAAGGCAAGGCAAGTTTATTTATATAGCACAATTCAGACACAAGGCCACTCAAAGTGCTTTACAGGGGCAAGATTAGAATACATAAAACACATTATAAAACATTTAAAAGCGAATAAAAGAAGCAAATAAAATAAAAATTGCAGGTTAAAATGGAAACAAAAAAGTCTTCAGACTCGATTTAAAAGAACTGAGAGTTGCAGCAGACCTCAAGTTTTCTGGGAGTTTGTTCCAGATTTTTGGTGCATAATAACTAAAAGCTGCTTCTCCTTGTTTAGTCCTGACTCTGGGGACTGTAAGTAGACCTGTCCCAGACGACCTAAGGGCTCTCGACGTTTCATAACGTATCAGCAGATCAGTAATGTATTTTGGCCCTAAACCATTTAGTGCTTTATAAACCAACATCAGTATTTTGAAATCAATTATTTGAGTGACAGGAAGCCAGTGTAAAGACCTCATAACTGGGGTAATGTGATCCACTTTTTTGGTCCTAGTGAGGACTCGAGCAGCAGCGTTCTGAATTAGCTGAAGCGGTCTGATAGATTTTTTTGGAAGGCCTGCAAGGACACTGTTACAGTAGTCATGTCTACTAAAGATAAATGCATGGACAAGTTTTTCTATAAGTACAACCAAGAGTGAATTGGGATTCTAAATGGATGTTAGAAGTACCTTGCCAGAATCATTTGGCCCAGGCTGTAAGGAGACTGAGCACGGGAGATTTGTTGGCATCTGAAATGAGTTGAAAAGGGGCACATTAATACATTTTATTAATAAGATGATGACAGGAACATTATGGTGAAGTAATGATAATATCATGATCTGAATGATAGCTGTTCAATTTAACATTTGACTGCAGGTCGGAGGTGATTTGATATGTAATGTAAATAGTGAGTGAGTTATGCTGCCTCACCTGGAAGGAAAAAGGACATCCTTGTTCTCCAACCTTCTTCAGTAGGGCTTCCAGCAATGGTGTTTTGGGTACACTTTCACCTGTAGGTGGATACACCTGAACGCGGTTGATCCAGATGTCCCTCCTGCCGCTCAGACCCATAACATCCAAGTCCTCACTTCCATAGCGGAAGGCACAGGCAAGGTAGACAAATACTGAAATGGAAAACATAGTATGTAGTTTGTTGCATACATTTTGGGTTCCTATGAGTTTTATCATTGGCAGTGATTGACATACAAATACCTTTTTTTCCGTTAAGACCAGCAGGGTCAACTTTAACAACACCGTCTGTGAATGAGAAGAAATAATAAGTATTAGATCAAACGGAGACACATGAACTGGATGTGTGCACATTTGAGGTTGCAGACATTGTGCCACACACCAACTACTTCCACTGAATCCACATTGTCCACAAAGTCCCTTTTCCCCAAGTACAGGGAAATCTGAGAAAAAATGGAGAGAAGTGTAGAGGAAAACAATTACTCCTCTGCCAAGAGTTTTCAAGTTATTTCTGGGAGTTGGAAGAGCTACATAAAAAGTGCACTCCTCCCTATACCCAATGTTATGACTTTATTATAGAGGCAACTTACATGTCCATTGCCGGCGGTCTTCTTAAATACCCTGAAAAGTGTGGAAAAAAGGAAAAGACAGTGAATCAGACGTTTTTTTTTCACAGAAAAAAACAACATAAAACGACCAAGTGTAAATTCTTCCCCACCCCACTTAATTTCTTAAATCCTTACTGCATAAATAACTTTGTGTCTCAGGCAATAGCGCTGCTCCTTCCACAAACCATAGTTATAAGATAACACCCCTTCCTTTGCCCACTCCTATGGATTAGTGCTTAGGATGGAAAAGCTGATGGCCTGTGTCTATAGTAGACTTGTAACAATGATTGTTGAATATTTCTTGGTAAATGTGTTAAATTCTCAATCAATATCTCATGTTTAAAACAAATGTTTTTAATATTAAACAGTCTTGCCATCCGAATCCCTCTGCTCTGTGCATATAGCCTTAAACAAAAGACAATCCCTGGTGATGTTTTCCTCTTTTGTGCACGTGTGCCAAATAATCCTTTTAGAGTAGTCGGAAAGACTCTCGTACGTGCCACTTCTGAGATGTTAAATTGTTACATCTAAGCCACTGGGATTTTTTCTTGTGATATTATTATCGCTTTCATCTGTGCAAACTGGTCCTGAGCCTTTCCTGTTTCAATAAAAAAGTAACATTTTTAAGATAATATCGCATGCCTTGAATAAAGTTACACAATAGTTAAAGGATCTTTTACACAACATATTATTGTTAATACAAATAATATCAGCGTTTACTAGTATTCAGCTTCATCATGCCCTAATTTATTGAGTTGAGAAAGCATGACATTTAACCAGATATAAACCAGATACTACGGCAGGATTGCAGCTGAATTAATATATAAAAAAGTCCAAACTCACTTTGCCATTTTGATTCTAGAGTTATAGATCCAGTCTGGAAATAAAAAAACATGAAAAGACTGAGTTAGTAAACTCACTGTAACAACAGTGAGAACTTTTCTTTAAACGGTGCCGTTGCTTCTCTGTGCAATACATATTAAATCATTATCCTGAGTTATTATAATTTTTATATTAATCTAATATACTGTTGGTCAGCAAGAGAAAGCCCTTCCTTACCTCGTCCTCAGTGAATCTTCTCTGCTGCTTACCAAATCCGCACTGTGGACAACGAGTAGTGGTTGTGAGTGCAAATCACCTCCTGCTGATAGCTTTTATACTATGACCTGCTAACCTGTAGCCACACCTCGGCTTACCCAGCCTCTGAAAGAAGCCCCTTTAAGAGAAAATCTGATTAATGCATTGAAACGCTACTGTTTTGCACCACCGTTTTGTTTTGCACCAAAAATAATATTGTGTATGTGACTTAAAAAAAAATAAGCTTGAGGCAGTTTTAAATGGAATTCGATAAACAAGCCATGAGTGAAACTACAGTATGTTGGTCTTTGGTGATTTGGGGATCAGTGTCTTTTGTTCTAGAGTACATGAAGAACTTTTGCAAGATTAGAATATTATTGTGTACAATACATTTTTCAGTCCTCAATATGTTATAGTGCAGAAATATGTATGATCATGACTGGAATCAGCCTACTAATGCCTGTCTTGATATTTGATCTGTGTTTGGATTGAACATCATGACTGAACAACCTAACAGATTTGTCTTATCAATGCTTGATTTATAAATTAGTGGGACAAATCATGGCAGTCTTACACTGACATTGAGAAGACCTGGAGGAGTTGGCTTCTTAAAGTCTATGATTATAACAACTTCATTATAAATGTATTGTTCACAATGATGAATATATTTTCAATAAAGGGATTATTTAACTTCTTTGCTCCAAGATGGGAGATAATTTTAGAGTCTCAATAAGTTAAATCGATTGTCTGAATGGACTGTGTATGACTATCCAAGGACTTCCTTTCTTATAGCTTAGACGGAAGTAGAGTGGTATTAGTTGGATTTTGGTTGTTATGGTAGCCAGGGCGACAGATGGCTCCTCTTCCAAGCCTTGTACAATCTGTGCTCATGGCAGGCTTACAACATTCTAAGTCACCTGCTGACTTACTGGTGTGAAAGCAACAAGGCTTTACATCTATAGCAATCAGGGGCCGTATTCACAAAACATTTTATCTTAGCGCTAAGAGTTCTCCTAAGGAGCACTAAAAGTTCTTAGTAAGGAGTAATTTCTTAAAGCCTATTCACAAAGCTGATAAGACCAACTTTTACTAAGGAATGGGAGGGACTCCTAAACTGAGACTAGAGGGCGTGGTTGACCCTGTTGCTATGGATGACGTCATGTTCATACCTTCTATGCCCACAGTGATTGGCTGAGAGGGAATGAGTCCCTAAGAGTGAATTTATGATAGAAACACTGTGGGAGATATCCATATCGTGTCGCTGTATTAAAGTAAATATTTTTCATATAGGCCTACAATTAATGACAAGTGACACTGATTTAACATGAAACCAAGATACTGCAGGGTTTCCCACACCTTCGTTCACAATTAGCCTACAATAGCGCCACATAGGCCTATTCATTTTAAATTTGACAATGATTTTAATCGGAAGAAATATCCTCATTGAACAGCTGCACGCCATGCACTCTCACTGTATTTATCTCAACGGCGACTATGCAGTAATAGTCAGACAGCGACAAACCAGGAAATTCACAATTTAGAAACAACCGCCGGCAAAATCGTAAAGTGCATGCGGAAGGAAAAAGGCGAGACGCGCAACTATACAGTAGCGGAACTGTGGAACGGAGGAGAACCCAAAGTAACTGCAGGAAAAGAAACTTAATAAATATTTTTTTATATAAATAAAATAAATGTGAATGTGTTTATACTTTCTAAACATAGCTTTACTAAGATCATTAAACCCTATTAAGGTACCTTTTGTAAGCTCACTAGCATTAAATCTCTCCAAAATGCCATCAAATGGTTGTCTGTGATTTACTCTTAGCGACTTTGAAGTCCTCTCAAGGACTCCTAGCTTTTCATAGATTTAGGAGCTAGTTTTAGCGCTAAAATGCTTTATAAATTACACTTATCTTAAAAAGTTAGGAGTCCAAAAATTAGGAGTGAAATGCCCCTTATTTTTAGTTACTCCTAAATCAGCACTTTAGGACTTACTCTTAGCCTTAAAATGTTTTGTGAATACGGCCCCAGATAACTAAAACAGCATTGCAATAAATTCCACAGTGTATGGTGGTGACTAAGGTCAGAAAGTTAATAGTATTATATATATCAGAATTGATTGGACAGTATTAAAGATATTTACACTTGTAGGCTATATTTTTCTTCCTGGTTATAACTTTTGAGATATTTGCCCCATATCAGCTGACAAGGACTACCAGAGTCTGTTAGTTTAGTCTCTGTGAAGCTAGGTCAACTTATTTGAAGAGGTTTAACCTGGCCTTTGGGGTTTCCAAAGGACTGAAATTATGTCACATCAAGATCCAGTCTCTCAATTGCTTAAGGGATCCTCTCACTTTCTGAGCATGTTATTGTTGATATATTAAGGGGATTGCATGTACATGTGTCCGCACCTGTACGGACAGCATCCTCTAGAACCGCTGATTCCACCTTTAAGGATAATCGATAAGATTTAGGGATGTTCCCTTTGGACGTGATTCAACTATCATACGGCGACAGGGTTTGAGATCTCTTTAAAGCTGCCCAGACAAGGCAGTGTGGCTGTACATTTCAGCCATTGGTTCACAGGCAGGGTTAATCTGTTTAATGCATTAAAGCTGCTCTCTTAATCAATCTTGGGATCATAAGTCCTTGTAAGAAGTTCAAACCAATTACCTTTGTAAAGGTGGTTATGCGTGGGAGCATGCGAAACATGAATTCTCTGTAACTTTTGGGTTTTAAAAGACTACCACTTGTGGTGCTTTTCCACTGCGTGGTATCAGCTCAACTCGACTCGACTCAACTCGCATTTTTGGTATTTTGGCGTTTCCATCGCAAAAACATGGTACCTGGTAGCATATGTTTATTTGGTATCGCCTTGATCTAGGGTCCAAGCGAGCTGAGCTGATGCTAAAAGGTGACGACTGCAGACTAAACATACTGTACACGACACAAGAGGAGACATGTAGGGCAGCTAGCAGCTATATAGCCTATAGTAACCAGCTGGGACAGAAATGATAGCGAGCGATCACATTACAAGCCTCGGACTGCACTAATTATCTCAATAAAATATTCAGGCTGAGACATGGCTTGCATTTGCAAACACGTATCCTGAAACAAGCACAACACAGTCAACTTTATGATGCCCGTGTTTATGTGCATAGGGATGTACGTTACGCATCCACAGCTGACTGAGTGGCTGAGTCACACATCGGGACACCAATCCTGCCTTTTAATGGCCCGTCGCAATATTATTCTACTACTTTTAGCAAACGGATGGAAGGGTGGTATTTCTTAAACATTTTCCATCCGTATTTTTGGTGGTTGGTTCAGTTAATAGTACAACAACTGCTCGTAATTTCGGCTTTGCTACTTGGCTCCGGAGTCGGCTTTCTGCCCCTTTGTATGACGACCCCGCCCGTGCTGATACCAAAACCAAGTCGAGCTAGGTCGAGTTCAGTTGAGTAGAACTACATGCGATGGAAAAGCTCCATTAAAGTACCAAAGAAATTCTAAATAACAAACGTGTCACTTGAATACCAAAAATTAATCCTTGTTCCAACTCTTTTATTTCAAATAGGTAAACTAAATGCCCCTATTTTCTGTAACCTATTATTGACATTAACCGTCATTCTAAAACAGGCTCTTTGCGCTTCACTGGGCAAACAAAACAGCACCTGGGTTGTAGTAGACTAAGGGAAATGGCACTGCCTGAAAGCCTAACAACCCATGGAGTACAACTGATGTGTTGCGTTGATGGATGAACTAGCACACAGTCAATACTAAAGAAACAATTACTGTGTATTCATAAACATAGTAGGACTTGGAGGGTAACGCCAGGTTAAAGAGCAACTGTAGCCATTTATAAACTATGGGAAGTGAATGAATGAAAGGTAAAACCTTTTATACCTCCCTTTCATATTCTTTCAATCTAATGAGTTTACAAGTCACAGGATCTGTTAGATTACATGATATATATGGAGTTGTTTTTACCACTTAATTCTATCCAGGGTAAAGACATTGAAGACACCTAGGGGTTACTTACTGTTTTCTTATTTGCTTCTTTTATTTGCTTTTAAATGTTTTATAATGTGTTTTATGTATTCTAATCTTGCCCCTGTAAAGCACTTTGAGTGGCCTTGTGTCTGAATTGTGCTATATAAATAAACTTGCCTTGCCTTGCCTTGCCTTGCCTTGCCTTAATGCGAAATTGTCTGTCTTGGGTTTTCTATTTTCTAGTCGACAGTCACATAAGCCCCTTAAAGTTAATCTCTTGCCATTTTTGGAAACACCTAATATAATAAGACAACTTTGTCCCTCAGAGGATGATGCTTGACAATACCAGGGTATTACAGAACCAGGGTATTACCACTTCTTAAGATACGTCTTCAGTGTATTTCTAAATGAAGGCTGTGCTGCAGTGTTTGGAACTAACTCTAGATGCTAAGCCAATCAGTGCTGCCCTATAACCTTTAATGAAGATTTGCTGATGTACAGTGAGCTGTTAGCTTTCTGTTGATTATCTTCTGAAACCGTGTTACCTTTAGCCAAGAGTAGGTTAGCAGCTATAACTGATGCTGTAACTTTAAAGGGCTTTAACTATAGCTGTTATGATCACATGGTCATCTACAACTAGAGCACTTATTGACTACACATTTCTTTTGTATGGCATGGTTTACTAGGGGTCTGTGTTGTTCTTTTTAAACATTAAGGGCATTTCTGTTTAATTTTTGGTTTGGTTTCCTAAAATGTGTCTATGGGTGGATTTGGTGCTGAGATAAATCTGGGTGTCGTCAGCATAGCATTGGAAGTCCAGGTTGAAGTGACGGAGTAACCGACCAAGGGAGGAAGTAGATAAGTAAGAGCAGGGGGCAGAGTACTGAACCTTGGGGAACAACTTGTGTGACTGTGGCTGAGTGCAATACCTTCGATACTGAGGTATCACTGTGATATATACTTCCCTGCTAAACATTAACTGCTTAACATCAGGATGTTTTATTTGTCATTGCGATTATGTTGGCAAGTTCAGGTTAGCATTTACAGTAGCTCAAAGCACTGCTGTACAGCCGCAATTGCACGATGCTGAATGTTTCAGATTTGCACTGTAAGAGTTTTTAGCGATATTAGGAAGAACTGATTACAGATTGAGGGTTAAATTGATATGTCGTCAGATTGGGATGGTCTATTTGTTTTATGGGGGCTGCGGTTGATGGTCTGCACATTTTTTTTGCTGAGTTGTGAGACACGGAACAGCAAATATGGTACCACAGCTTCCCAGAGTTATATGCTCCGGCTAATGGAGAAGGAGGGAAGTAGGAGGGCCAAATAATAGGCGATGTTCTAGGAGGGCAAAAATAAGAAAGTTAAGGATGATCATAACCATATGGAGTCTGCCTTTACTGCTGAGGGGGAAGGTGTAAGCTGAATAGGAAGGGAAGTTTAGGGAGTGTGACAAAAAGAGAAAGGTTGGGACGGACAAAAGGCAGGGTGAACGAGAGTAAATATGCCTGTCTGAGGATGATGCGTCTGAAGATAAAGATGATAAAAAACGAGGAAAAATCTGAGGATAATACATTCATGCAGCTCACCCTCCCAAGTGTGGTGAGCGGTGTTTTCTTTTTTGGGAGTTGACGAAAGAGACAGGGCAGGGGCTGAGCAAGGAAGAAGAAAGAGAAAGAGAGATAGAGAGAAAGGAAGCAGTCTGCTGTTTCACACATTGGTGGTGAAGTTGAGCCCCTCACAAGAATTCTCCTGGCTATGTCCGCCATCTGGAATGCCGAGTCACTTCCTCTGTCTGCCCCTGCTCTCCTAACGGGGCTGTGCTCTGCCTCTCTATACTCCCTCCCTCTGCGCTGACAGCACTCCGAAGAAACCGCTGGAGACCACGCCAGTGAGGACGGGACTCTACTGACAAGACACACGCCGGCGCACACACTGTCATCCAGCATGAAAGTGAGACCCCCGGAGTAGCCCACGTCCAACCAGACACACTCTAAATGGAATCTGGGCCTGGAAGAAGCAAAGACAACTGCAGTCATCAGCTGAACTTTTTGGAGGCTGTTCCTTTTCCCTTATATGGCAACAGAGCTGGGAAATCATTTGAATTAGTCTGGTTTCTGTTGCATGCCTGTCTGGTTTTAGTGCTGACTGAGTTCCATCTGGTATGTTTCTATCTCTGTCGCTGTTTGCCTGTGTGAGTGTGTGGGCGCCTTGTGTGCGGCTCCATTTGTTTGTTTTGCCATTCTTGGTTCTTCTTTTCCTGTTGTTTGCATGTGGGGTTTTTGTTTTGGGACAAGAGGAGGGCTTGTGTTTGTGGTTAACTAGAGGCTCCGTCATTGCCTCAGGGTTGGCTCCTTCATTCACACTGGGAAGCACCTCTCGCTATTTTTCCTCTACCTCTTTCCCTCTCCCACCCCTGGTGCTGCTGTGATGGCCTGTGTTTGTAAGAGCAACACTACCACCTGGGTGCAACAACTCGCGACCAAAAACTGAAAAGGGAATCTCTCCACGCGAGGGAATGATCACAAAAGTGGACTGGAGCTTCTGTTGTTAGAGGGCACTAACCTCACAATCAGCTGAAGGTTTCTCCTTTCTTCCTGTAATGCAACAGGATGTGTGACCCCCAAGGAACCAACAGGGACACCGGAAGTTCATGCTGATATAGACAAGGTGTTTGGTGGTCTGATTGACACTTTGATCATGAAGAAAAGGATCATGGGAAAGCTCTAAACGCTCTAAACTACAGCAGTCAACAGCCTCTGGCGCTTACAACTTGGAATAACATACTGCCAGCGTGATACCATCTGAGCAAGTGACAGTAAACGTGTGTGTGTTAAATTTGTGCTATGTCAAGTTCATCAACTCATGCGGATTACTTTTATGAATATAAATCACAACATTGACTGCCATGGCTACGGCAGCATGGTATCATCGTGACATCAGCCGTGTGCACGCAGAGGACTTGCTGGCACGGGCCGGGAGGGATGGCAGCTACCTAGTGAGAGACAGTGAGTCTGTGCCAGGAGCCTATGCTTTGTGCCTGCTGTGAGTATACACATAAACCCGCACACACACATTCACCTACTGAGAGGATAGCCAGTTCACCATGCCTATCACAATTCAAAATAATTAGGTATTTAAGCTATTATGATAGATTAGGTGGTACGGCTCTTGGCAGTATTTCTGTGTAGATCACAACTTAAAAGACATCATAAAAGTAATGGCAAATCATTTATTTGTGTAATATTATATGGTTCACCTCTTAAAATATTTAATGAATTATTTACTCAGTTTGTCTTGAAGTAATAAATGATGTCCTATGTGTGAGGAAATAAAAAAGCATACTTTAAAGGTGAAGACACTGTTTTGGAGAAAGCTTGTTTTCAAATTCCCTTTCTGTCAAAATGAATATCCCCTTACAATCAGCTACTTGTCCGTATTGTTTGGGCACTGAATAAAATTCCAGTTTTAATACACAGCCTAGGGCCTAGGCTCTGTAAACGGGCATGTTGCTAGCATGTTGGGGCGACTGTGGCTCAGGTGGTAGAGTGAATCGGTCAATGATCAAAGGGTTGACGGTTCGATTGTGACACTTGTGTCATGGTTGTTGTGTCCTTGGGCTAGACACTTCACCCACCCGGCCTCGTTTAAATGTGTATGACTGGTGTATTTTTGAGGTGGTGGTCGGAGGGCCGTAGGCGCTGAATAGCAGCCACGCTTCCGTCAGTCTGCCCCAGGGCAGCTGTGGCTACTATTGTAGTTTACCACCACCGGTATGACTGTGTGAATGAATGGAACCTGGAACCCTAAAGCGCTTTGAGAAAAGGGCTATATAAATCCAATCCATTTTTATTAGAGTGGGCCTTTGTTTACATACCCCTTGTATACATGCCAGTTTACAGAGCCTAGGCTGTGAATGAACACCAGATTTTTTCTCAGCATGCAGTTCACACAGTACAGAGAGGTAGCGGATTGTGAGGAGATATTCAATGATTTTGACAAAAAGTGATTATGACCAAAAGTCTTCTCCAGAATCGCTGACTCCACCTTTAAGTAGTCAATAGCTCATTACCTAATCTTGTGAACGTTTTAGATATTGGCATTTAGGTTTGGAAACTATTCATTAGCTCAACAATTCTGCATGATGTCTGTCAATTGATTTAGCAGCTTTAATCCCCCTGTCATATCCATCACTTTCAATGTGATCCACCAGCAGGCAGCAGTAAATGTCCCAAAGCACTGTCTGTTGTGGCCCAGCCTCGCTCCAGACTAGTCTGACTGTCATGTCCGTACACAGTCCATCTCAGCCAGTCAAACCCTGGCCCTGGACTCCCTGTTTCCCCTTTCTTACCCCTCTTTCTTCCCTGGGGCCCCCTGAAAGAGGGCGGGAGCACCAGCGACCGCACTACGCTGACTGCTCATCAGCCTGAGCCAGATACATTCCTGAAAGCTGAGCCCAGCCACTCGCAGTGCTCCCTCTTTCCCTTCGTTCTTTACTCAATATGTCATTCCCTCTTTTAGTTCCTTAAATGTGGAATTGGACTATCACGGTCCACCCATTTTTTCATTGGATATACAGTAGCTGACTGACTAACAATGCCATTCATCATTATGTGCTGCTAACTCCTCTGCAGTTAATGATGGGGATGATGATCATTAAGTGTCTCTCACACATTGTATAACTGAAAAAGCCATTTAATTAGTTTCTTAAAAGAACTGGCGCCTTTTTAGGAAAGTATATATTCAACAATGTCTGGACATTCGGTTCTTATTTAAACAATAAATGTTTATGTTTTGCCTTGGAATGTTTGCTCTGAATCATGTTGTAGCAATCTGAAACACATCAATAATTTCCTCCCAAAGGTTTCAAAGGCATGTTCACACCTATCGTATTCTACCTGATGCAGACGGCCTGCTGGCAGTACAGGTGAGTGCTCATCGCCACACAACACTTTAGCTCTGTGTGATGTTGAAGACTACAGGAAAAAGCAAAAACAATTTTTCTGAAATCTTAGCACAAATTGTACACACACAGAGAAACATGAGCCGGTCAGATGGATATATAGAGGGATCAAACAATGGTTTGTTATTGCATGTGAGGAGAACAGGAACATGTTTGTGTTTCCTCTCTGTACAGCCTCTCTAGCAAATGCAGTAGCCTTGTTGTTGAATGGCATCTCTGCCATGTGGCCGAATACTTGCAGCATAAGCTCAGCAGCACAGAGGAGAAATTGTTTTTTTTATGTCTCAGAGATTCCTACTCTACCCACATAGTAGGTCATTGACCAGTGGGTGTGCTGATTTGTTATGTGTATGTTTGGGGGTGTTTGTATTACACATAATGGGTCTGTTGAATGTGGCAGAGTTTAAGCCCGTGTTTGTACGGTCTGTTTTTGATTCTGCACAGGGGGCCATTTAGTCAGCAAAATACCTAATTATTAGGTTATAAAAATAAACACCCACCCACAAACACACACACACAAATAACATTTTCAGGACCGAAAATCGCAAATCAGCTGTGGCTTTTAAACTATGTCTGCATATTAAAGTCCAATAACAAGTTTAATAATGCTTGCCTTGCAGTGGCTTTCAAGCTCTTGACTTTGAAAAAGCCTCTGCTTTTAAATGAAGACCTTAAACTCTGTTGCTATTTGAGTTGTTTTTCCACTGCCATCAGAATAAACCTCCAGTACGTATTTTCCCTCACTGGATTTTGTCCAGTAATTTACAAGTCCCATGCTTGCCTTTTTGTTTTTCCAAGATGGCCATTGAGATATTTTTGGACCTATTTTGTCTCTCACTGTCTCTCATTCCTTTTCATTTTCTTTTAAATGCTTTTCAAGAGGGCCTTGTGGTACAAAAAATACTATTTGAAGAGTTCCTGGCAACAGTAAGGTAGCTCGAGCCAAAAAAAAAAAAAAGTTTTTTCCTTCCACCGCAAAATGAAAACAAAGGCTTCTAGAAAGAGGGCATGGGAAAATGGCTTGCTCTGTATTGTGTTCTAATTTGTACTATGGTGATTTTGTGCATGCGACCGGTGGCGTTGTGAGTATGCATGTGTAGCACCTGTGCACAGCATGTGGTTCTATTTATTCTGCCTCTACTAGCTTTGAGTGCTCCTAAAGTGTAGCTGTGTAGTTTTTTATGGACAGTTTTAGAGTAGCCTCACTTGCACTTGTGGCTTCAACATGTGAACATATGCATGTCAAATCTTCCTTGGCATGTTTTTTTTGCTGGCCCTTTTTAGACTGACTGTGAATGTTGAACCCCAGTGAAACATGACAGCTAACTGCTGCTATAGCCAGGAAGTAGCTGTCAAAGATGTCACCTTTCCTGTGTGGTGTAGGGCAGAGCTTTCTTAATCCCCCCTGGGACACTCCTTATCACAGAAAGTCATCTGCATGCGCTTTGTTCTGTCATGCAAATAAATACTTATTTTTTGTTCTACCAAGCAAGATTTCGGAAGTGGGGGGTTGTGTGGAAACATCTACTGACAACCACACATAAAGTATTCAAGATACAATTTGTTTTGGTAACACTTTACAATAAGGTACACAAAAAAAGAGTAGTTACCCTTTTAAAAAGGGTAGTTTACCTTTTTAAAAGGTAAGTTTACCTTTTAAAAAGGTTAGTTTACCTTTTAAAAAAGGTAGTTTACCTTTTAAAAAAGGTAGTTTACCTTACCTTTTTAAAAGGTAAACTTACCTTTTTAAAAAGGTAAACTAACCTTTTTAAAAGGTAAACTAACCTTTTTAAAAGGGTAACTACTCTTTTTTTGTGTACCTTATTGTAAAGTGTTTTTTCACTTTGTGTTCTCTTTAATGCATATGATACAAGATTTAGACATTACGTTATAGCATGATATGTCTCCCCAGGTTATGTTGAAAGACCTTATATGATAGAGGTGTTTTATCATTTATGTTTCCTAAGAGTTTAAGAAAGGACAAAGTAGTGAAGTTGCATAAAATAGAACATTGTAAGGCATTGACACTGAAGACCACTTGTTTCAACACACATATAACCTCATAGCTCTTGTGTGTGACATTTGTATTTTTACACTTTGTATTACACTGGAGCAAGCTTGGGAAAAGAAAGAGAAGAGCTTAATAGATCTGCTACTATTACTATTATTTTGTTATTAGTGCATTGCATGCTTGTAAAGCATGTTTTTTTCACCTGCGGTGCGTTTGTTTTCAGCCACTGTGAACTTTCCAGTTTATGTTTACAACAATGACAGACTTTTAGCACGCATACATGTTCATGTGACTTCTCATACACTATACAGATTCAGAGGCTTCTGTCGTGTGTGTGTGTGTGTGTGTGTGTGTGTGGGTGTGTGTGTGTGTCTCAAAGACAACACAGGGGGTGCAGGTGAACTGTTTCCGGACACTAGAGGACCTGGTGTTGGGTTACCAGCATCCCCACAAGGGCCTGGTCACTCCTCTGCTATATGCTGTTCCACGTGTTACAGACACTGGGGATGAGAGCTCAGGTGGGTCCTGCTATCATAACGAATCACCCAACAGTTAAGTACATGTATAGATATTATACACTATAATGTGCATTAGAGCATTATGAGATATTACATGCCTACAGAAAAATGTTTGTCCCGACTCCCCAGGGCTTTTTATTCTTTGCCATACTTTGCTTATTATTAATGTTTGGTTTATGTTTTTTGCGTGTGCACAGATGATGAGAAGCCGCCTCCAGTTCCAGCTTCTGTCAACACAGTGCCTCTCACAGGACAACCAGTAAAACCTGCCCCTCATTCCCTATTCCTGGATAAGTTGCAGGACCTGAATACATCTAGGTATCTTTCTTATTAAATGCAAAAACATTTCTTAAGTGCCAAAAGTCTCATTTTCAAAGATGTTCCTTGCATAGTGCCTATCTATGCTGCATGTAAAGCTTCACATATCTCTGTTCTATTTGAGATCTGTTTATTACAGTATTACAGTATCAGATAGCTTTTTACATCTGAGTGTGTTTTGTGGTGTCACATTAATTTAGCGTTCTGTTATGTTCACCAATAATACACTTTTTCTCATTTAAAGTCTGCATCTGTTGGTAATCAAGCATAATGGAAGGCAACATGCAGAAACACTCTACCTTTGATTTATTTTTGGCCTATTACAGTTTTTCTCAGTCACTTTGGTGCTTTTCTCACATCACTATTAACATTTGCACAGCAGTTATTGCATTTCTCAAAACAATTAGTGCAAATTGCAAAACTAAGTGGATAACCTGCAAAAGTACGTCACTTGCTCAAAATGGATAGTCTAGTCCTCAAAAGCAAGTATTCATGTCAATGAAACTGCCAGTGTCATCAAAATGAGAAGTCTTGACACCATCGTTTATGAACAAGATAGTCAAATGGCTTTGTCATGTTTTCATTATGACAGTTTAATCTCTCAGTGTTTTCCAATGCAAAAAAAGGTCAGAACTCAGTGACATACCTGATAATGCTCAAGACAGCACTATACGTTACTTGTACAGCCATTTGAAAACTACAGTAAAGTTACACATTGCTGTAGTTAGGGGAGTAAGTGAGTACAAGACACTGAATACGTATGTTTCACATTTTTTCTGTATATGCTCTTTGCAATTCTACAGCTTTGTGCAAAAGAAAAATACACTTCAGTCACTTATTTAGAACAAACATAAAAAAACACCCTTTTGGTAGAGCTGTGCACAAATGTGAACAATATAACAGGACATATTGTAACTGAACATATATAGGTAAATCATTCTGGCACATCCAGACGTTCCTGTCTGTCTGGCCACATATTTTCATCTACATCACAACGGATATTATCCCTTGCAATGCAGCGAGGAAAGTATCTAAGAAAAGGTATAAAATTTGCTTGACAGAATTTGATAACTAGTTCAACAATTTTGTATGTAATGACTCAAGCAATGAAATGAAGACTATTAGTTTTATTGGGAACGACTATTCAGCATCCATAAGTATAGTTCATTTTGACTGACATGACATAAGCAAATGACAATGTTATAAAACAGCAGAGAATTGTATGAAAGCAACCGATACATGTCCAAAAGCATTTGCAATTTGTTCAGAGGAAGGAGAAATTGCTACTATGATGTGCTCGAATGACTAAATGTTGCGGAAGTTGAACTAATAGTTATGAGAATTTTCATTCTGATCTGAGAAAAGCACCAAAGCAACTGAGAAAAACTGTAATAAACAGTGCTGGTGCTTTTATGCTGAACAATTGCTCTTGGTCTGGTGTATCTCTACAATCTCTCAAAGAACGTTGATTCAACTTAAGCAAAAGTAATGTCCATGGAGCAGAAAGTTGATCAAATATTACAGTCTGCATTATGCCTGTTTACAGTACTGCGGGTGAGGTGATTGGTCTACTCAATGACTACCTCTTCAGCGACCTGCCTCTCGACATTGAGAATGTGCATAAAGGGGCAACAACTCTATGCCACCTCAAGCGTACTCTGGGTACTGCCTGCCAAGGACTAAACAGGTTAGCATGTTTTTTATTTTATTTTTTAATTATGAACTGAAAGTGAAAACTAGGAGCAATTTGCAAAACACGGACTGTTATGATGCATGACATGGCATATTTGTGTTGATTACTAAATATATTCAGTAGACATTCTGCATGAAAATAAATAGATGTGTGGTCATTAATCATAAGTGTTAAATTGATCTGGTCTACAGTGAGATTGATCTGACTCTCTCAAGTCTGGAAACCCTGGCCAAGGTCTTCGACCATCCTAGCTGCACTTTAACACACACCAAGGCACAGGTACAATAAAAACCGTGCAGTATGCTTTGGGAAGAACAGTTGATCAATATAATTTTTAAACTGCTAGTTTCCTGTAGGAGGATAAAGGATCATTTTTATACATCTCACCTAATTAACACGATGCACCTAATTTCTCGTATTTTTGGAACAAGGGCCCAGAGATGGACATAGACAGCCTGTTGTGTAAGATTTCAGCGTTGGTCAGTCTTCTTTCTTCACTGGAGAAAAGGGTATGTTTATGTTGAGTAGAGCTGCTACTGAAGAGTTGAAAAAATAGGAAAGGACAAACCTAGTTAAAGTGTAAACTCTGCAAATTCTCTGCTCATACAGGTATTAAAAGCATTACAAGATGCGGTGACCAATCACAACCTGGCAGTGCAGCCTAACCCAACCCCTCCAGAACCAGCACCCACCAATGTAACACCTGTCAAGAAACATGCCAGACAGCTGCCAGTTCACTCCTTTCAGGTAAATCATGTTGAAAAGGGCGCTTTATCTTACAACCAACAACATTCTTTTAAATAGCCTATTTTACTTTGTTGCATTTAAACTTGATAATTTTTTTATTTGTTTTATTTGTGTGTCCAGGTGAAGATGGTGAGGTACGGCAGACAAACTGTCTCTGTGGATGTGGACTCAGGGGTGCTGCTCTTTGACAGAAAGGCTGCTTCATTTGGTATAGAGAGGGTCTCACATGAAAGAAGTAAGAACATATTAACTTTTTTGTTTGTTTGTGCCTATAATGTTTCACATGCTTGCAAATAAATGGCATAATGGTCTGCTGGTGTGTTTCTTGTGCGTCAAGTCCTTCAGATTGTCAAGTTCCAGAGCAGTCCAGCAAAGGTACGCATGGTGGTCGACAGCCACAACAACACACCACGGGAGATGACGTTTGAGAGTGTACGGGTAAGGGCAGATAATAGGTTTGTATTTATTGACTGGAATCCATTGTTACTTAATATTAATTACCCGTTTGGCGACACCTGAAGTTGTTCAATGTCCTCCATGATCCATTACCTCACGTGTATGTCTACTATTTTGTTATCCTAATTTGAAAGAAGATTCTGTATACAACATTATCCTCCGGGACAGATCACTCCTCTACAGCTCATCCTGAGTTTTATTTTTATTTCCAATTTAATGTAAAAAAAAAATCTTAATCAAGGGTCTAAAGACAGAGGGTGCCCAATTCTGTCCTGATATTACACTCAACAAAAATATAAACGCAACACTTTTGTTTTTGCTCCCATTTTTCATGAGATGGACTTAAAGATCTAAAATTCATTCCAGATACACAATTGTACCATTTCTCTCAAACATTGTTCACAAATCTGTCTAAATGTGTGATAGTGAGCACTTCTGCTTTGCTGAGATAATCCATCCCACCTCACAGGTGTGCCACATCAAGATGCTGATCTGACATCATGATTAGTGCACAGGTGTGCCTTAGACTGTCCACAATAAAAGGCCACCCTGAAATGTGCAATTTTGTCTCACAGCAAAATGCCACAGATGCCACAAGCATTGAGGGAGCGTGCAATTGGCATGCTGACAGCAGGAATGTCAACCAGATCTGTTGCACGTGCATTGAATGTTCATTTCTCCACCATAAGCCGTCTCCAGCAATTTCGCACAGCCATTGAAGAGGAGTGGAACAACATTCCACAGGCCACAATTGACAATCTGATAAACTCTATGTGAAGAAGATGTGTTGCACTGCATGAGGCAAATGGTGGTCACACCAGATACTGACTGGTTCTGAGTCCCCAGACCCCCAATAAAGCAAAAAAATGCACATTTCAGAGTGGCCTTTTATTGTGGACAGTCTAAGGCACACCTGTGCACTAATCATGATGTCAGATCAGCATCTTGATGTGGCACACCTGTGAGGTGGGATGGATTATCTCAGCAAAGCAGAAGTGCTCACTATCACACATTTAGACAGATTTGTGAACAATGTTTGAGAGAAATGGTACATTTGTGTATCTGGAATGAATTTTAGATCTTTAAGTCCATCTCATGAAAAATTGGAGCAAAAACAAAAGTGTTGCGTTTATATTTTTGTTCAGTGTATAAAGCCTCATGAGAAAAATAGTAATTTGTTATATTTGGCGATATTAACACATGTAACTTAACTTGTTTCTTTGAAGGATATTCACTGAGTGACTCTCATCTCTTTTTAAGAAACGGGATGCGTTCTGTCAACTCCTCCAGCTGATGAAAACCAGGCATTCCCAGCTAATTGAACCGGACATGATCTCTGTGTTTGTGGGCACTTGGAATATGGGTAACCACCATACACATGATTCCAGTTTTGAGTACTGTCAAGAATCAGAAGACTTAGTTATGTGCTGAATTAGAGGGAGAAGGTTTTTTATGAATATTCATTGTGTTGTTTTTGTGTAAACAGGCAGTTCCCCTCCTCCTCGCAGCCTCCAGTCGTGGGTGACCTGCTGTGGTTTGGGACACGCCCCTGATGAGTCGACCGCCTTATTCCCTCACGACATCTATGCCTTGGGGACTCAGGAAAACCCTCAGGGCGAGAGAGAATGGACCGAACATATCAAAGCAACCCTACGCAGCTATACTAACATCGACTTCAAACAAGTAATTCTCCTTTTTCATTTTTTTTTTAAAACTTCAATTGATGATTCTTTTTGTCTAAATAGTGTGCATTATCCATAAACACCATAGAAGAAAGACATTTTAATGTCATGTGAATCGTTTTTGCATTTGCCTAAAATAGCTAGAGGGGAACCCCGACGATTTAACACATCAAAGTCTGTTGACAAGTCTTGGGCAGTACCACAGCATATGTGAAAAGGCTGTATAAAGCCTTCTGTGGCTGAAGGGACATTTATAGCTGATTTTGAGTTTATTTTTATTTTTTTCTTCTCAGCGTGAGTCCCACAGTTTTATAGGAGTGCAAAGCTCAATTTTCATAGTACCTTTGTAATCAAGCTAGTTGAGCAAAGGTTTACTGACAGGACACATTGTAAATTTCATCTTAAAAGTTGCTGGGTTGGTGCCTGACTTTAAATCTGAACTTGAGTGATCTTTGACTGGTTGGGGACCGTTTTGTCACCTATTGTAATGTGAAACATTGTCCTGTAGGTGGCAGTACTGTCCCTCTGGAACATGAGGCTGGCTGTGTTTGTGAAGCCAGAGCATGAGAGTCGCATCAGCCATGTGAGCACAGCCAGTGTGAGGACTGGCTTGGGGAACACGTTGGGTAGGCTGCCCTGCATGATCGCAAACACACACAAAGCACAAACACAGAAAATATACAATATCAAGGCTGACGTGCAGAAATGTCATTGCAGTAAAACATTTATATAATTTTTTTAAATTATTATTATTAACCCTGGAGGTTTGAGATTGAGCATTTGTGTTGTTTCAGGGAGCAAGGGGGCTGTTGGGGTCTCCCTCCTCTTCAATGGAACATCCTTTGGGTTTGTCAACTGCCACCTAACCTCTGGAAGTGAGAAAGTCCTCAGGTACATTAAGATTATATGTGTGTATGCATACCGTATGTTTAATGCCAAGTGTGTGTGTGTGCTGCAGTCCTACCTGCTCTTGTATGTGTAATTGTCATCTGTACTTTACATCATTTTCAGGAGGAACCAGAATTTTGTGGACATCCTCCGACTGCTCTCTCTGGGCGACAAACAGCTCGGTGCCTTTGACGTCAGCCTGCGCTTCAGCCATCTCTTCTGGTGTGGAGACCTCAACTACAGACTAGACTTGGATGTACAGGTCAGAGCAATAGTTATTATTTCATTCTTCGTTCACTGATTTACTTTTTAACAAAGTGTTCCCATTTTGCACCAATGTGAACTGGATTGATAGTACTTGTGACTTATTTGATCTTGATCAAATCCCGGACACTAATGCTTTTGCTTCATTGTGGCCCTCAATGATTCCAGGACATCCTGAAACATGTATCAAAGAGAGAGTTTGAGGAACTCATGTGTGCAGACCAACTCACCCGAGAAAAACAAAAGAGAAAGGCATTTCTCAACTTCAGTGAGTTTCCGTTTTGCTCATGGCCTTTTTTTCTGTATTGAAAGCTATGCATACTATATCAGGCAGTTATTGCATAAGTAATTTATTGCTATTTTACTATTACAAAATAACTCAGTACCATTTCATTATGTTTGGGCTCAACCTTTGCTTACCTCCCGCTGTATTCTTCCCCCATTTATCCTGGTTAAGAGGAAGAGAAGATTGCATTTCCACCCACCTACCGGTATGAACGGGGCTCTAGGGACTGCTACCTTTGGCAGAAATACAAGACTTCAGGAGTGAGTCATTTCTTGTTACACACACAGCACTGCCGAATTTTAGCCGTGCGCATCACCCTGTTTTTCTTTCAGGCGCGGGAAAAGAGGATGTATGCCCACAGTTTAAACAAATTCTGCCCCTCTGACATAGCTGCAGAAATATGTTAGGAGGAAAGGAGGAACAATTGGATGGTTGCCATGAAACCTTGGTACAGACATTCATGGTTCCCAAACAATGTATCTTAAGGACTTTGGTGAGCTAAGTACTTCCTCACAGAGCCAGCAGCACGGCTTTAGACTCTTACTCCCATTTATATCTGATAACAGATCAATTGCTCCACAGGTTGCTCACGTGTGTTCCTAGATGTAATAACTTGTTTTGGGGCCACACAGTGTTGTATTAATGGCTGTGTTTATATTCTTCACATACCTAAGGGCACCTGTTAATTTTATTTTGTGCTTTAGTCATTTTTCCAAATTAAATTTTATAGCCCAGTCTTGTCATACTATCGCCCTGTAAGTGTACTGTTTATGTTATGTATAATTCTCTTGTCTGTAAAACATGCTGTACCAGCAACTTACAAAGACAAATTAAAGATTTGAGAAGCATTCTTAGTATGCTGTTTAAGATCATTTTATTTGTAACCTTATCCTATTTAAAGTGTCAGTGGGCATAGTTGACATTCACAGCAGCTGCCATGGTCGCTAGAAATAGAAGGTTAATAACCCTCAGGCTAAGAGAGAAATGTCTGACACAACAGGAATGAAGGCAGCAACAAACAATATGTTGTTGATATAATATGCTCATATCTAAATATTTCTGTAGGTGCGAGTCAATGTTCCATCATGGTGTGATAGGATTCTTTGGAAGTCCTACCCAGAGACGCACATCATCTGCACTGCATATGGTGAGATCAAATGATTTTAAAAATGTATATACAGTATAAAAAATAAAAATGGTATAAATTTATTGAAATATTTAAGAGCAGCAAAGAAAGTGCAGAGCTGTCATGTTGACATTGCTAAAGGTTTAATTCTCAAATAAGATGTTTTTTTTTTTACATTTTAATTTGTACCACTATGAAATGAGAGCTACCAATCAAATCAAATAACATTCAACCCCTACATCCTGGTCTGTGGTCCATAAAGTAACTGAGTCATTTCCTTTTGTTCAACCCAAGCATCTGTTCCTGACTCACCTCAGCAAACTATCAAAACATAGCAAATACTGGGTACTAGCAAAACCAATTTTTATGGTCTTCTTTATCCCTCTTTTGTCACATCTTTGTGAAATGTCACTGAAAGCTCCTCTGCCTTACAGTATATATTATTGAATACGTACTAGCTGTTTTATTACAATTGAATAATCAAGTAATATGATGGATTTTCCTCTTACCAGGTTGCACAGATGACATCTTCACAAGTGATCACTCCCCTGTTTTTGCCACGTTCCAAGTGGGAGTTACATCACAGCTCAGCTCCAAAACAGGTGCTGTCATTGTTGTGGCCTTTTTGGACAGAAACTGATGGAACATGGCTCAGTCCCTTCAATAAGTGAACAGCATTGTAATGCATTTGTCTTGCACAGATCAAAATTCAAGCATGGAGAAGGCCTGGATAGAGCTCGAAGGCATCGAGGCAATTGTGAAGACGGCAAGCAAGGCAAAGTTCTTCATTGAATTTCACTCGTCTTGTCTTGACGGTATGGTGATTGCATTACATATACATTTTGTATGAAGCAGAATGCAGCACAGGGAGCAGAAAATTAATTCATGTCTATTTTTGCAGAGACACGGCGCTCAAGTGAGAATGACTCGCAGAGCTGTGATGTTCCCAGGTTTCTCAAACTGGGCTGGTCCTTCAAACAACTGCCCAAGGTTAGAGGCGAGCCATTTGAAAGTAGTTTGAAAGCATTTTTTTTTCAAGTCAAACTATTAATAACTCATTTGTTTATGTCTCCTGTAGCTTCTTCCAATCATGTCTGACATGGAGTACCTTCAGGATCAGCACCTGCTGTTGTCTGTCAAGTCATGCGATGGGTTTGAGTCATATGGTGGGTCGTAGGAATAATGATTATTTTCTAATTCACTACTCCATTCATAATGTCCCCCTAGATTGTTTACCTCGCCAATAAGTGCCCTTAAAGTTTTCGACACGCTTACCTCAAGTGCTCTTTACTTATCCAGAACGTGTCATTAGATTTTGAAGTGGTTTGCTGCTTTCAGCTTAAGCTTGAGCTCCAAATATTTGTATTAGAAAACTTTGATTTTCACTGCCACATATACTACTCCTACCAAATTATGCAAAAGGAGGAACATGTTGACTAAAATCGCTAAAATCACTAAATGTAGATTACTGTATCCTGAGGCACTGAATTGAGTGTTTTAATCATACATGTTCTTCTCAGTGCTCCAAATCAAATGTGATTGACCTCCAGTGTAGCTGAAATACAGTCAGTATGTCCAAACCTAAGGAAAACTATCTGAATTGAAAAGTTGGCTCTTTTGTTTGTGCACTTCGGTTGTGCTTCAGTGTTGAATGTTTCATTGATCTAATGAATGGAAATCTTAATCTAATGTAGGTGAATGCTGTGTGGCTCTGCGCTCACTCGCTGGTGCCTCAGAGCAGTTTGAGACCTTTCTGAGTCACAGAGGCGAAGAGATGGGCTCCATTAGAGGACGGGTCAGGATCCATGTGCCCAAGGACAGACGAGGAACGCGGGAGAAGGTCTATGGTGGGTCGGCCTGAACTGATCCTTGCCCCTACCCTTTGCCTTGCTTGCACTATCACTTCCCCACTTAACTTTCATCTCCACTCGCTGTGCATTCTTTGACTCTTCTGTGAGTCTCACATTGCTTCCTCTATTTGGTTCGTCAATGGTCCCTGGGCTTGGCTTTACACTTGCTGGTATCTATCGACCTGCTTCCTCTTTTGGCCACCGATTGACCCTGACCCTGACCAGATGCATCCTGAGACACTATAACAGGACAGATGAGTATTACTGTCAGCAGGTCAGGAACTACAACGACTCATAAACACCACTACGCTATGTGATTGCAAACTGACATTGCCTTTGTCCTACACACGCACATGCACACGCAGACAGACACACGCACACACACACACACACCACACGGACATTGAATGAGTCTTGCTCATCACAAAATCTGTTGTTAATTTCTTGTCATTTGACCTTTTCAGAGTGGTTCCATTTCGAGAAAGATCCTGGGAGGGGACACGTGTCTCCTGCATCTACGCGTGTTCAAATAAACAGGTGAGGTCCTCTTTTCATGCGTCATACCAACAGTGTAAACTTTGAATATCAAATCAATTATTAGCAATTACACATACAAGTAACTAACCTATTTTCAAGGAGCAATGCTGTCTTTTTGAAGAGTATACATCTTTTTGAGCTAGTGTGCACATTTTCCCAGCTATGTTTAACAAAAACTATTTAAATGGTAAATTCATTATCCACTGCTTACTTTAATTTTGAAAAAAATATCTGAAATTGGGTCACATATTATGTTGGCAATGAGCAGAAGAATTGTGATACAGCCGATATTATCTGAATTATGTTGAAGAACTATAAACAATATTTAAACAATAAGATCAGCTATTTCAAACTTACATGTAACAGTCACTGGATTTTTTTGGCAAAAAACATGGATACAATTTTACAGCACTGCAATGCATGTGGTTTATCTTCTCATTGGTACCTGTAGCCGAATGCATACACCAACCAATAGCTTTTGGTGTGAACACCTGCAATGTTAAAGGTAAATGCCGCAGAAGACATTACGAACTCTCTACGAAGTGAGAGAGAATTGAGGACATACTCAATTGTAGCTCAGTTGGGCCAAATTCTAGACTTACTGTATATGTTGTTTGCAGGTCCTCCGCAGCTCCTCCAAAACCAACTTCGAGCAGCTATACCAATCCTGCCTACTTCATCTTTGAAGGTGTGTCGGTGGCACGCAAGGTGGAGGAGGCTCCCCCGCCACGAAGGGACCCTCAGGTGATCTGGTCTGGCAATGAGGCCCTGCAGCTGCCGAAAATCTCACAAGGACGTCACTGCTTTGACAGAGGACCCTGTCGCAGATCAGACTTCACAGAGATTGAAATCCCAGCCGTACTGCCCCAGTACACTCCAACCGGCGATGCTCCTACACCCCAAACCAACTCCTATCAGCTTTTCCCGGACAAAAGCCCATCTCCCATACCTCCGCCCTCGGGTACCACCCTGTCACAGTACCAGGAACAGACTTCACAGCCCAGAGACAAAAACCAAGGTCAAAATATTGCTCCGGACTCCATACTGCCCGAGAAGAACATGAGGAACTTGTATATGAACCATTCAGCAATTATCAGGGAAAAGGCTAGACGGGATAAACACCAGCATCTCCCAGAAAGGACTGATCCTATCCGGGCAGCCAATGTGCCGCCAGCTTTCCCCTACATCCCCACTCGCATTGAATACTGTCAGACCTCTGTTCCCTGGATGGCCGATCTGCAGCCACCTGGACCTCCAGGGGACAACTCTCTTACTGCTCTGCAGATTGCCAAATCTCTCAGCGAAGTTGACTTCTTCCCTACAGAGCAGAGGGGCCTATCTATACCTAACCAGAGGCCAAGTTATAGAAATGGCCCGTCCATGCTTGGAGATAGAGGCTACAGCTGGGAGAAAGAGGTAGAGACACTGCTCTCAGAGACGGTTTCTAAAATAAGTGACTCTCTATCCTCTTTAAACAATTCTGTCTGCTTTATCTCTATTCAGGCGTTGGTCCTCCAAGGTGCACCAGAGACAGTGCGAGAGCTTCTCAGTGCTCTGGGTCTTCAGAAATACACGCTGGGACTCAGCCTCAATGGCTGGGATGATCTGGATTACTTCAGGTAAAATCCTTTAGCAGCCATGTTGCTTCTAGGAAATCAATAGAACACCTTAAAGCTATAGTACGTAACTTCTGTCGCCTCAATGAGGAATTCTGATTTATTATCACATCACTGTCGCCACATCAACATTATGTCAGCATTCTGTGATCGTAGGTCACTTTCTTTTTTTGAAATTTGTTCCTTCCGCTGTATGTTGTCGACATTGTTGTTTTTTCTAAGCAATATCAACAACTGAAACATTGCGTGAGCTGTTCTTGGGGTTTTCAGCCATGCCTTCATCTGTTGCTGCCGTCCTCTTTGTCCCCAAAGCGGAACGCTGCTGTTGGCCTTTCTCTGTCATGACGTGAAATGCATCACTTCCTGTGCACCTGAGCTTTTTCACCTGAGCTCTTGCGCGCCAATGTCGCTGGACGACAACAGTTTGTAAACATTGTCATACTGAAAAATACAGAGAGAGTTTTGTGGAGCTGATAGGCTTATTAACTTTGCGTCAACTTATTAGGCAATTGCTTGAATGTTACGGACATTCATTAATAATGAAAAGTTACGCACTATAGCTTTAATGTAAGCTCTGTTATAACTGTAACAGGAAAGCTGACAGCACCAAAACCCAAAGTTATTTTTTAACCATTGACCTGCATCTCTTTCAACACAACACTTGGTTTTTCCTTTATACTGTATAGAGGTCATCACACAGCCACAAAATATAACATCACAATGAACCAGTACAGAAAATATAGCACACAGGCCAGGGCTGTACGCTTATTTTTTTAGGTGGTAGCACTGGCGCTAGCAAGCAAAAAAATTCAGTAGCACAAAAATAAATTTGGTAGCACACAAAGTATGAAAACTTGCATAACCTTAACCCTTGCATTTCACTGTAATTAACTTGAGCCTGTCATCTTGGTCTCATTTGAGATTCTCAATTAATATTATATCCTAGTGTGTGCAGTAATAATTGTAGAATAATTAATAGGGGCGCACTGATTGTAATTAAGACAAAATAATCTAACCTGCCAATTGCAATTTTTTACTGATTCAGAATTATTTTTCCACATAAAAATATAAAAAATAATATCTATATCCTACATATAATTATTATATTATTAATAATAATAATAATAATAATAATAATAATAATAATAATAATAATAATAATAATAATAATAATAATAATAATAATAATAATAATTTTTTTTAGAAAATGTCCTTGTTAATTAAAACCAAACTTTAAAACATTAAACATAGCCTATTAAATAAATAAGTATACATATTGGTACAATTTAGGATAAATTAAATAGGTTGTTGTGAATGTGTTGGAAGTTGTTCTTCAGTGGCTTATTTCAAACGTTGTTTTTAGACTACTGTTGACTGCTCCTCTCTGCAGCTGAATGAGTTGCCTTTCTAGCTAGACCACTGCAAGGCTGTGAAGCGCTAACTTCCTGTTCTTACCGGCTTCAAAATAAAAGTCAACTCACGTTTGGCTAGTAACAGGCTTTTAACGTGAAGGCGCACAGGAAATGTTCTGTTTGCACACGCGCTAATTTAACTGCGGTAATCTTCTTCAGGTTATTACCGTTGGTGAAGTTTTTATACGGTAGAATCGCTGTAAAGATTTACCAGATGAAGTAAACATTATTGTGTATATTTTTAGTTACATTTGTCTGTTTCCACAGTGGTATCACTGAGGATGATCTACGCGCGGCAGGAGTGACAAACCCTTCACACCGACGCAGGATCCTGGAGAACCTGCCCAGGAACTGGAACTGACATAGACAGTTGAAAAACATTGATGGTACAAAACCTCTTAGCCTGCTTAACTACAACTGGAATATGTGTTAAATACCCAATTCTGAGAGGAGGACACTGATTGGATAATAATCACATTAGCTGGACTTTTACCGCAGCCCTGTCAACTTGATCAATGCTGTAACAATAGTTTTCAGTGTCAACACAGCAAAGGGAACATAATGCAGGAGGTACACATTGTACGGTGTGATTTATTCATCTATCCATCTCGACAGCTGAAATAGGTGGGCGATGGAAATGTTACCGACACCTATACAAATGTTGATTAAGGAATTAAGGTGTCATTCGTTTTGTTTTAAATTAATTTTAATTGACTATAAAAATATAGTCCTTCAATTTCCAGTGTTCTTTCAAGACTAGTGTTTACCATTCACCTTCATCCATTCTACTGTGTTCTTTCCATTACTCTGCTATTATTGAGCCTGGATCTGAGCTTGTAAAAGCCCTCTGTTAAACCTATGGAGCATAACATCCGTAGCTGTACATATCTACCGGAATATTGTCCGTCAAGAGCATATAGAAGGGCCTGCCATATCTCATTTTGTTTACTGTTTCATACTGTTGCTATCATGCCACTTAATCAGTACCTATGTCCACTGTGCAAGTTTTATGCAACCTATGTAAAGTAAAGTGCCTAAAGCAAATTTGACTGTCACCATGGATACACAAGTGTTATTTCATGCTGTGGAGCAGTGGTGAAAACAACAAGTAAGCCCTTCCATTTCAGTGCTCAAATCACATCATTACACTACACTGCTTGTACATTGTTAATGTCACCTACTCCTGAGGTGCAGCCTGCTTAATGCATGGGGCAGATTTGTGACACAGGCAACATAAGTCCCAAAACTAAAGCCACAACCATATATATTGTTCAAAAAAAGGAATTCATGGTGTGATTCGCTATCACAATACTCACAGCCACCAACCATCAAGTTATCAAGTTACATATTGTGTACAAATTGCTCTTAAGTCGTGTCTATTTTTATTTTATTGTTTTACTCTACTGAGGTTTTACTTGAAAAGTGAAAAGAGCATATTTCCTTAGTCTGGGTGACTGACCAATAATCAATTGCCTTTGATTACATCCATGTCATTTGTAAATAGAGGTTGACTGTGTCCACATGCAACCATGGGAGATACGTATTTGTAGGCTCAGTTTAATAATAGACCACAGCCAAAAGAGATGAGTCAACTGTGAATCTGATCCTAAAACTGCTCTTTACAGTGTGTTAGCCTTAGGGTTTTGGGCTTGCAGCATTTCAGATAGAGGTAGTTACTTATTAAGGCATGACCAAACACATCCCTCATGTTGTCTGGGAGCAGGTAAAGCAGGTCAATGACCAACAGAGTCACTGCTATACTGACCGTGATGATGTCATCATTATAGGAATCTTTTGACAACATGCGAGTCAAAGGAAAGGGGTATTGAATGTTTTACTTTTTAAAAGTCAGGTTTATTCAATAGGGGATTAGATTGACATGTTGGTCTGGGATTATGCTGCAGTCTGTTTTGGTGATCAGTGAAATGATCATTGAGACTTGTAAAATGTGTGCATGTGTAATCCCCTCCAGACATGTTTAAGTGTGTCTTTATGTTTAACCTTGTCAAAGTTACATATGGGATCACGATTAGCAAAATCACGCTACACATTACAGTACAGGTTTGCGAGGGGCAATTTATGCACACATCATAGAGCACAATGAAGATCAGAAAAAGGGAAAAACTCAGTTATTTATACAAAAATACTAATCGTAGCCTTGTTTATATGTTGACATGTTTTCCATCTGTGCTGTTCTTCGAACAGGCATCAGATGAGGCCTGGGGCCCACTCACATTCCACACTCCTGAACCACAGAAACCTACACACACACACACACACACACACACACTGCTAATATATATTTAAAGGGGGTGGACTTTCCATTTGTGAAGGACTGTTTTTTACTAAAACAAATTACAGAATTGAAATAACTCTAGATGATAGTTATCAGTCTTAAAGATATATCCTAACTCCCCTTTAAAGGTTGGAATATACCATTTAAGTATATTGATTAACTCTGCTTGACTTTTGTTGTTGGTTTAAAGCAGGACTGGCAGTTGTGGACTTACAGACTAGAACCAGAAAACTGAAGTTATAACAAGGATGATGGATCATGTGATCATGTTCGTGACTGTGGTCGAAATCAAGCTTTAGTTTTTGTGGTAACGTATTAAGTGAACTCATCTGACCTCAGTTTATCATCTATTTCCGACAACAGAATTGCTCATCCCGCCTGCTTTTATTTCTTTATGATTCAACTTTTATCATTCAACACCTTATCACATGAATCTAAAAGAAGAGATGACAAAGGATTACTGAGGAGACGTACCAATTGGTCCCTTCTGCTCCAGAGAGCAAATTTTGCGTTTTATAACAGCTATCAAACTACTGTACAACCAACCTGGTACAGTACAGCTGTGCAAATATTAACTTCAACAGTTGTTTTAGTATAGACTGCCATTTAGTGTTGCTATGGGAATGAGTGACATTTTATGTGTCCTAAGACACATAAAACCAATGGTGAAGGAAGTATTCACATCTTTTACTTTGCAATATATCACAATGGATTTCTGCATTTAAAATTATACTCCAGTCAAGATATTTTTTTTAAAGGTACACTTTGCAGGGTATTCTGTGTAGACTGTGTAGATAAACACACCACCACACATTCTGAGGCAGAACTGATCATTGAGAGGGATTATTTTTGTGTGACCCTATATTTTATTTTTTCATTAAAATGTTGCATAATGTACCTTTTAAATACAAAGTATAGACTCACGCTGTAATAATCTCTATCAAAGATCATTTAGGACTATGCCCCACTACAATGTTGGTGTGTTTCTCCTAACAAGAAATAATAACAATAGGGATAATATTATAAAGTCTACTATTTCAATTTTACTCATGAATGATATTAAAAAAGGTATTATGATCTTTTCTAGAAGTGCTGTAGGCTACTTAGGAAATCGAATGTCTCAAGTCAAACCGATGATAAATGAAAGATCATGAAACTAGCCTATGGATTAATGCGCGTAAACACGAGCTGTAGTTCCAGTTTCACCCTGGATTGAAAGCGAATAACACTTGATACTGTTTTTGGGCGGCACGTTTTTGTCCATTCAGCATTGTGAGTGACTTCCCTTTTCAGCCCCGATGGTCCATTCTCTCTCTCTCTCCATGTAGGCTGTCCTGCGCACAGTGTCGACTGTATGCAGCGCTGCCATGGACTGCCACTCGATTTCCACCGAATGCTAAACTTTTAGTGCGTTATCTCATGCCGGACGACGGAGCAGGGAGAGGAGCAAACAGCCACTGGAAACTGGTGAAATAAGACGACTTACAACCTACTCGTCTGTGTTGGTTCCTTGGTTCAGGACCAACATTTATTTTGGGGTCCCTGTTGGGGTGAGTGGCAGCTGCAGTGGTACGAGGAGAATTCCGATCTTATGTGCTGACTGAGATTTACGTTTTTATAACGCGTGTAGAACCTCATATGGAGAGCAGATGTGGTTAAATAGCTATTTTTCCATCTAAAAACTTTTAAACTATTAACCAACAGAGTTGTGAAGTAGGCAACAACTGCCTTTACTCAAGTAGCCTACTCTTCACTACACTTGTAATAAAAGTAGCCTACAACTTTTTACTCATACCTACATAGGCCTACTAGTAAATAGCCTACGACATTTAAATTTCCCCACCTTGACCACCTATCAAATTAAATGCTTCGGATAGGCATATTTAATATTTATCTATATATAATATATTAATATCTATCTAATATGTGGCCTATTCACATAACACTCTGGAAGGGTGAATACTTTTTTAATAAAAATGTCTACTTTTTAATAGGCTACTTTATGTATTATATTGTTTCTAATGATACGAAGTAAGAAGTAAAAGAAGTAAGGACATCATGTAACATGCAGGTCTTTTTACACTGCTGTGGCATTACTCTGGAGTAAAGGACCTGTATGCGTCTTCCATCACTGTTAGACATAGACTACAAACAAAATGTTATTGCTCAATTAATTCCTCTTAGGCTGGCACTTAATCTGCCAATTAATGATTAAAGCTATAGTGCGTAACTTTTTTATATATAAATGAGTGTCGGTAACAGTCAAGGCCATTGCCAAATGAGTTGACACAAAGTTGATTTAGCCTGTCAGCTTCACAAAACTCTCAAATTCCTGGAGCCCAAGGGGACATCGTCTATTGTTCAAAAACAGTCCAAAACACAACAATATTGTTGCTTGATAAAACATTGTTGCAGATTAATTCAACTACTCAGTCGTCTAGCGTTTGCAGTTTCAATATATTCATGTTGTGTATGCAGTAGTTTTCTGGGCTTCTTCCATCAAAAGGCGAAGTTTGGTTGATACAATGTATCCACTGAGACAAGGCCAGGTGGGTTGTACAGGATCTTTTATTGAAACAGCATTTTTTCACGCCTTGCATCAGTCTGGACTGGCCAATGTCTAGTTTACAATTGTTCTAAGAAATCTTATTAAGCATTTGATTATGACATCTGCATTAAAACTCCACCAAGAAAAACCTAACCTTTCTCTGTGTGTCTCTTTTTAAATTCCAATCGTTAGGACCTATCCCCTTCTCCTGAATGGTCAGGTTTCAGTTTGCAAATTCTAATTGGCTGGAAAACAGCTTACATTACCTCATACTATCTAGTTATATTAGTATAAAAATGGGTACATTACTCAAACTCCAGGCGTCCCTAAATCTGGTCAACCCTTGGTCAATCTATATGATCCAGTTAAGGTTTCCTGTCCCTATAGCTCTGCCTTCTTATAGCTAACACACACACACACACACACACACACACACACACACACACACACACACACACACACACACAGATCTGACATGTTTTAATAATATCCTGCTGTAAATAGCATTAAATCTTAATACACATCCTTCCTGCTTAGACCATGGCTCAAAATGTGTTATGTGGCCAGATACCTCATGTATTTTATAGATAATGTTAAAGTATATTTTTCTTTTGAAGGTCTGGTCATCTGCTGGTTTGCTGAGTGCTACTACTACCCCAAGAAGTCCCCATCATTATGGCGACAGTCATCGGCAGCTCTGGCATGCACAACCAGTCCACTGTGTTCACCTCGGTCTTCAACTCCAGCTGCCGTTTTGAAGAGGAGTTCAAATACATCCTGCTCCCAGTGTCCTACAGTCTGGTGTTTGTGGTTGGCTTTGTGCTCAACGCTGCCGCTCTGTGGATGTTCCTGAAGCTGCGGCCGTGGAACCCGAGCACGGTCTTCATGTTCCACCTGGCCCTGTCTGACTTCCTGTACGTGCTCTCCCTGCCCACACTCATCTACTACTACGCCAACCGCAGCCACTGGCCCTTTGGCGTGGCTGCCTGCAAGATCGTGCGCTTCCTCTTCTACGCCAACCTCTACTGCAGCATCCTCCTTCTCACCTGCATCAGTGTGCACCGCTACCTGGGCATCTGCCACCCCATCAAGGCTCTGACCCGGGTCAAGCCCCGCCATGCCCACCTGGTGTGTGGCATGGTGTGGGCCATGGTGAGCGTCTGCCTGGTGCCTAACCTCATCTTCGTCACCACCTCCAGGAGGGACAATGACACGCTGTGCCATGACACCACCAGCCAGGATTCCTTTGAGGAGTACGTGGACTACAGCTCGGTGGTCATGGTGCTCCTATTTGGCATTCCTTTCCTGGTCATTGTGGTGTGCTACTGCCTGATGGCGCGGGCCCTGTGTCGGCCTAGACGAGGCCTGTCTGCCAGCCAGGGGGGCGGGGCCTCACGCCAGAAGTCCATCAAGCTCATAGTGGTGGTGCTGGTGGTGTTCGCCGTGAGCTTTGTGCCGTTTCACATCACGCGGACCCTCTACTACATGTCCCGCGTCTATCAGCTCAACTGTGACTTCCTCAACATCGTCAACTTCACCTACAAGATCACCAGGCCTCTGGCCAGCGTCAACAGCTGCATCGACCCCATCCTATACTTTCTGGCCGGGGATCACTACCGCTCCAAAATGTTGTCTGTTCTGACCGGAAATAGACGGACAATAAGTGCCCATACGACAGACCAGCAGGCACAAACACCAGAGCGGGCACGGACACAGAGGGGCTATAACAATGGCATCGCTCTGGTCTTTAAGAACTCTGCCCTTACAGCCAGCGGAGACATTGAGAGATAGTGAGAGAAAATCTTAAAGAGGACCTATGATACTTTTCGACTTTTATGACCTATAAACGTTGTTATAATGATTTATAGTCATGTTTAACCATAATAGAGTATCAAATAATTACGTACATGCATTTCGACGTATTCCCTGCTGACCGTCTGGGGTGGCTATGCAGAGCGCTAAAAACTATGGCAGCCGGTCGAGCCGAACTTGTTCAAATTTCCGGGTTTTCTCTGTCACGCTCGGGTCGTTTCTGTCATGTTTCTGTCATGTAATGCTGCCGCTCAGGCAAGCTCCGGCAAGCTCCGGCTGCATGCCCCCACCTTCCTGGAAATTTCCCATTGCTGGAAGGAAGGTAACTAATCACAACGGAGTGGGGTTTGCAGCAGGGGGGGGGAGGATCGGAGAAGCTCAAAGCAGTGTGTAGAGAGCAAGCCCCAACCTCAGCGATTTTTACTGGCATCCAATAAGGACGTGACCTACAACTGTAGTAACAAGAAAGTACCACTGGGGGTGGCGCCAAGACAAACAGTTTTTCTTTGACTCACTTGTTAGATAGGCCGTTTTCAAAGTCTTATTAAACCTATTTACAGCCTGGGCCACAAAACCATTTTAGTCTGTATGTTTAGGTCATATCTCCATGACAACACTGAGGGGGGTGAATTTGTTTGGCCCACGCTAGATTTTATTCTTTTAGAGGTTAAAATGTATTGGCGCGATCTCTTGAGTGACAGCTCTCCGCCCGTTGTCCCTCACTTTGCCTCGGAGGTATACGTCAGCTATCTCCCTCCCCCCGACGTCACGTCGATTCCCCTTTTCGGCAAGAGGAGTGAGGCGGAGTAAAAATCTCACAAGATGGCGACGCGCACAAACCAGGATTATTGGATGCCGTGTGAATAACTGAGGTCAGCCCGGATGCTACATCCATATTATTTACTATCTATGGTAGAGAGAGACTGCTGTGCTCGCTAGGGTAAGAGGAAGAGCGTCCCGAAAATCTACATAGTTTTTTGTGATGCGATTCGTGTCAGGTTGCTAGCAGTTTTTAACAAGAAATTAAGACCAGAAAAGTAGTCTAATAGGATCTCTTTGTGTTTTAAAGATTTCTGCTCTCGGATAAACTAACATATCTAATGCCACCCTGCACTAGTTTTATTTTCCTTTTTTTTTTTTAAGTTTGAAAGAGAATCCGTTTACTGTATGTAACATTTTACTTGCACTCTATACTTACACTTCTTCAAATCTCTACAATTCCTGCGTTTAACTGGAACAAAGACCGTGTTGCCCCATTGCCTTTCTTGAGCTTACTGTAAAATGACGCTCAAGTGGGCTTCTTAAGAAAAAGGGATTATTACAGAAAACTGTTGCTGTTCCTCTTTGTGGAGAAGATTGCGCCTTTGAAGAAGAAAGGTTTTACTTTCAAATTGAGTGGGACAAAAAAAATTGGGGTAAAAGACTTTGATACCGGTGGCCACAGATGAACAGAAATAAATCACAGATGTTTCGGTGATTGAGCTGGTGTCATGTGAGGTAATGGACATTTTTGGAGACTCACTGTTCTAAATATTAAAGTTCATATCAGACCAAAGATGAGATATTGTCTGGCTGTTGCCTGACAAATTAAACAGCTATGAGGCAATCTTCCTGTTTCATCAACAATGTCTGAGTGTTAGCGTCGGGCAGTGCGGCCCGTCATCCCAGCTGTTTTTGTCCTCCCAACTTTCCAAGCTGTGTTATGCTAAACTATAGACCAAAGCAGAGGGGCTGACCTGGACCAGACATATATTTTTCTGACAACCCACGCCTCATTAGAGGGAGTAAGGGATTTTCCTTTTTACCCTTTTACCTTTGGGAGTGCTACATGGAATTTGAAAGACCTTTATTTGACCTATCTATAATCTCGACAGCATTAGGTTGTGAACGCAAGCGTTTGAAAGTTTCTTAATTCTACAGAGCGTTTGTCCCTCCACCCTTGTTTATTTTTATAATGTTGATGTACAAACCTATCCTGGAGCAGAGCAACAGCCCTGTGTCACATTATGTTCTCGCGATATTAACTTTGAGCACTATCTTTATAGATGTTTTTTGTAAACATAGTTTTGAAATGTAACAAAGTGTCACTCACTGAGTTACTTGTGTTTACCGTGTGTCACATAGCATGAGTTGATGATTATGCAACGTATCAACGCATATTTAACGCAAAAAACTCCTGACCTGAATACCGTAGAAACAATACAGCTGATGTTTGGGGAAGTGAGACGTGAAGGAGTGTGGGACTCAAGGACAGCAACATGTTTTATCATTAGATGTCTCAACATCAACTGTCCAGAGTGAGAGACACTTTCGAAAGCTGTAGGACACCAAGGCCAAACAAAAAATACCACTAAGAGGTGGTGAGAAAAAAGTATTTGCACATTCCATCTTATGCACATTTTGTATTTGTTTTTTCAGTGCTTCATTGGAGCTACATGCTACTTGCATGGATGTTTGATTGAAATATTTGACCGATGGGCAAGTTGTTTAAAGAGGTTAACTATGCCATTACAAATAAACTATGGATACATTGATGCAGCATACAACATTATAATGGACCTTCATAATTCACCTAAACCTCATTATGTGAACATGACCAACGTACCACACCAATAGAAACTATACAGATCTGCAACAATACCACATGGTCTATGTAAGTTTTAAATGGTTTGCCAAGAAGACAGGGAACCTCGCTGTGAGTGGCACATTTCACTCATGTGATGTTAGCTCACGAGCGCCTCCCTGTGGTCAGATTGTGTCAGTAAAGTTGTGCTCTGAAGCTGCTAGAGCAGGAAGGTCAGGAAGGCTTTGCTACTAAGCTGGGTGTCCGAAGTGATAGGCAAGTCAACTGTATGCATGAAGTTGACAAGAAAAAAAAACATATGTTCCACTGTCTCATTGCAGCTTACTCTGTGTATTTAGCCCTCAGCGCTGTCTAACAGATAAAGCAGGGCACCAAAAGGAAGGTAGCCATGTCCTAGCTACTACGCCCCAGAATCACGTCAGGATGCCCCGACTACCAAGGTGCTGATAAATAATTTTTTTTTTATCGTTGGCAAAACATCGTTATATTACTGCGACAAATTCGAGGCTATAGTTTATTGCTGACACTGACGGTAAACCTACGTTTGCTCGGTGCATTGTGCACAGCAGTCTATTATTATTATTATTATTATTATTATTATTATTATTATTATTATTATTATTATTATTATTATTGTTGTTGTTGTTATTTATTTTGTTACATAATGTGGCTTATCTTCAAGAATCTATAGCGTTTGCAATGTTAGCCACATTTCATATAAGTTTCCAAGATGACATTGTGGAGACCTAGAAACTTATTGTTCTCTTGAAATAGTTAGCCTAATATTGATACATGATGCCTTAATGTAGCATACTAATTAATAGGCAATAGGACAAGTTCACTTTAAACGGAGATCTCATGCCATCCATCAGGAGTTATAAGAGACCCAGAAAACGTAGCCTATAGCAATTAATTGGCTGCAGTAATGTGAGAGGGCATTTAATTTAGGTAGGCTATTAACATTGTGGAAAATAAGTCAATAGTTTACCAGGACCCCTCCCCGCGCCTGTAAGACAACACCACGTGTAATATTGTCGCCCTTTCGAGAAATTGATTTGTAGCCTATTGACTAATGGCCTTTTCATTGAAAGCCATTGAAGCAAAACGCATGAAGTATTGACGTAGAGTGACTGGAAACACGGCACGTGACACTCAGACCGGTCAATGGAGGTAAAAACATTAAATCTATTTTTAATTTCCGGATGGTGATATTTTATCAGTATCTTAACATAGACCTAATTAGCTACATTTAGCCTAGCTGTTGTCAAATTCTTTGCGACGACAATTATCAAATTGTGTGACAAATAGGCCTAACAACCAAGCCGCCAACTCGAAAGCCGAAAGCATTTATTAAAAATAAATAAAAATAATAATAGGCCTAATGTGTTTGGCATACGTTGTTTTCTGAAAAGCAGGAAACCCCTTAATTAAAATTATTCTGTTTTGAATCACGTAAAATTGCGTAGTTATAGCCTATTAAAATGTATAAAAGGAATTAAATGTTAACTCCATCTGGCAGGCAATAGCCTATTTATTAAACAATTCGACCAGTCGCAGCCGTTTGTTAAAAAGAAAAGCATATTTGTAGTAAACAAAAGTGACAGATAAACTTTTCACTAAAGTTGTGAGTCCCAGGTAAATAAGGCTGCTGATAAATTGCCTTTATCCGCTGGGCATCTTTGGATTTGTGTGATTGTCGGGTGTCCAGAAGGTTTACATGAATTAGTTGCAGAGCTTTTTTTCTTCTTCTTCTCTCCCCTTAATCGACCGTCCTGCGCAGCACACACCACCGCTGAATAACAACACTTGAAGTCCTCGGGCAGTGAGGATGTTGGTGTTCAAGGACACTGTGGATAGCGAGAGCAATCAATGATCATATTTGAGGGATGGGAACAAGTTTTCTCTTCTATTATTCGTAGCATGCTATAGTACAAATATAAAAAATATATTTATTCTGACTGGAGAGGACGTTTCAGACTTGGAGAAATCCATTCAGCTCCTTGTTAGATTGGTTAAAGTCGATCTGTCCTAGCACTGCCTTGAGAATACTTTTGACAAGCTCTCCATCAGCTTAAAGTCTTTGCCTGCAGCAAGAAAGCTCATCATTTTACTAACCTCATATGCCAATCGAATCTTCTTTGCAAATTTGGAAAGCAATTGGCTGATGCATTATGATATTTGAAATGCTAAAAATGCACATGAAAAAACAAAAATACAATACAAAGTAACTGCAACTTATTGTAAAAGGTGTTAAACCTATTCTGGACTGATCTTCATCTTGTCAACCATGTCAGCTCAACAGACAAGGAAATATAAACCATTAGGCTACATTCTCAGGAAACAAAAA
This sequence comes from Hyperoplus immaculatus, assembly GCA_949357725.1. Taxonomy (NCBI): domain Eukaryota; kingdom Metazoa; phylum Chordata; class Actinopteri; order Uranoscopiformes; family Ammodytidae; genus Hyperoplus; species Hyperoplus immaculatus. The sequence goes on from OX442356.1 coordinate 15,928,801, forward strand.
GCATCTGCAAATATAGAAGTAGGCCTATTTGTTTTTGAATTAAGACATAATATCCTGTTAGTGAATTTCAGAAAAATACACAGTGTAGGCCCATTGATTGTGAGATTCACCCACACACCTCGGCCTAAAGTGATGTATTTGTTGAGCCTTGATACGTTTCTATTTTCCTTATGTATTTTTTTTCTTCTTCTCTTGTCTGGCAAATTATATGGCATCAGTCAGAGACGAGGGATTTCAAGGACGCGTGGACTTCAATTTAATCGAGGAGGCTGAGAGTGGAGTGGAAGAGTGACACACGGAGGAGAGAAGTTCATTATTCGGCTGAAAAGGAAACCAATGGCTTTCACCGTCGCCATGGTAACTGGCCTTTTCTTTCCCCCGTCAGACCTATGATAAGGTACTTCACAGCATTAAGCACAATTAGTGCAAGGTAACAGGGGAAATATTGCTTTCCAAATGGTAATAGATGTTAGATATTGATTGGCCTCACTATCCATTTAGAAAGTGTGCCCCAACTGTTTTTAACTGCCTTGCTCTCTGCAACCTCATGTCCAATTGGATTGAGGCAACGCTGGATATAGCCTAGGCCTTTGTTGCACTGACGGGCTTCAGCTGATGTCACGTCTACTTTTACCTGAATATATATAAATATATTTGAAAAAAAAAAGCTCTTTTCACTTGTGGGCAAGAAAATTAAGACAGATTCAACACTGAAATGTTGAGATCAAGTTAGAACATGGCAATAACCACTCCCCCCCTAGAAGATGTAGATGTTAAAGGAGAAAATCTGAATGGCTCCGTGTTTTTCCAGCGCCTTTGAGTCAGAATGCCTCAGAACATAAATACTAAACACCCGCTGTTTCCCATCATTAGCATGTCTTTCTGTTATCAAGTGACCCCGCTCGTACCCTCGCACAATGGCGGCCTGGCCTTGGCAGCGGTAAGGTCAGCGCCAAGCACAAGTCCAGGCCATGGGGGGTGGGGGTGGGGGGCGATTGGTGGTCGGTTTGGTGGCGGCCTGCTATAGTTGGTGAGAGGAATGGAGGGGATTAGCATAGTGGTAAAGCGTGTGTGTGTGTGTGTGTGCGTGTGTGAGGAGGGTTAGGGTGGTGGTTGTGGTTGGGGGGGGGGGGGGGCGGCAAATTGTTTTAACCCCTATTACAGCAACTGCATGATGCTTCTCTTATCTAGGCCGCTGCAGCCACTCATTAATATTCCGTACATATGGCAGTGCTTTCTGTATCATTGTCTATTAATGGGATGGATAATCGCTCATTCAATTATCAGGCAGTCAGCAAAAGACCAACCGTGCCTGCGCAGCCCCCTGGTTCACACAGTGGAACAGCCCAAAACAGAGGTGTGCCAGCGAGAAGGTGAGAGCGATAGCAGGGGGATTACAACATATTAGCTCTACTTTAATAAATCAGCCAACGGGAAATAATACGACGCAAGCGGGGATCAGTTGGCGAACCGAAAGAACATGCCTGAACTTTGTAGCAACAAAAGCCCACGAGGGCAGTATCTTAAGCCTTTTTTTCTCCCCACCGGTTCAACTTAAAAGTCACACATGGCTATCTCACGCGTCAGTGTCACGGCCATGATCCGTGTGACAGTTCCAGGGGATGCTTTTTAACACCCAAGCCACTCTTTTGGGGCCATGATGACCTGTGGTCAGAGAAAGGGAAGGCCTTGATAGACTTTGACTGCTGCTCTGAATAAAGCTTGACCCTGATGTCTGCAGGGCCAAGAGATCTGTGAAGTGATCAAATGTAGCGTTCGTCCCTGTTGTTCTGTGCTATGTGGGCCGGGTGACCTTACGCTGGCTGTCTCCCTGTGTGCCGAGACCGCGGCCTGGATATGAGGGGGTTACTGATACTAGTATGACCTCTGGCTGTCTTGACCTGAAGGGGCCTTGTTGAGTTAAATCACACACACACACACACACACACACACACACACACACACCCACACCCACACACACACACACACACACACACACACACACACACACACACACACACACACACACACACACACACACACACACACACACACACACAGAAGGAAAGAGGGAGAGTTGGATTGCTGTTTGGTTATCCAGTGCTCTGAGTTTCTTCAGGAGGTTGGGCCGAGAGATTGGGAGTGCAGAACTGTTGCGAGCAGGGGGGGGGGGGGGTAGGGGAGTGTGAAAAAGGATAGGAGGTGAAATGTTAACAAAATCTTATAAAAATCCGCAGTTTGATACATTTCTGCGTTCTGAATGAACCGAAGGCGGCCGTGGCTGTGGAGGGGCCTTTGTTGGAGGTCCCATTTTCTCCGGGAGAGCAGCGCGCTCACAGGGTCAGCGAAGTTACGAAAGTAATTAAAGCTCGGTGATTCACTGCCTGCTGCAGAGAAAAGAAAGCAAGCTGTCATTCTGATTTAGAAAAATAAATTACAATTTTAATAATGGGGGAGGATGGGGGGGTGCGAGAACGTCTAGAGCCTTGGTGGGATGTGGTGGTGGGGGGGAGGGGCACGTTGGGCGGGAGGAGGGGTCGAGGGGGGTTGCTGGCTGCCTACTTATCAATAGTTGCAATTTTTTTTGAAACCACATCGGTAGTACATTGCGAGAGCACAAGTGCCCTTAAAAAAAGAAAACCCTGGAACATTAACATACTGATTTCATGCGCATGGCAAAGGGCCTGAGCCAATATCAGAGAGGACTCAGCACTCCTATTGTCTGCTGGGACTCTGGTCCCCTCTGATATGAAAATTCAATTATTTTATAACTAGATCTGGCGCTGCGTTTTGACAGTCGACAGTAGCGCCTTGCCAGCTGCATCAGTGTGGGGGACCAGAGGCTCCTGATAGCGAGAGGGAGGCCTTTCAGACATTGACATGTTTTTGGGGGACAAGATTGCCTAAATGTGTTGCATTTAAGGGCTGAAAGTTAATCTAATGCACCACCATTATCTCACTCAGGTAATTCCAATACCGTCCTCAATCTATGTTTACGCTCACGCACGCACACGCCCGCCCGCCCGCATACTTGCACATCCATTCATTCTCCAGCACTTTGAATCTGATTCCCAGGCTTTCTGCATCCAAACAGGTAATGTGTTTATTTATTTTTTCGGCAGTGCGTACTCTCAGGAAGCTGGGAACTATGTGAAAAATAAGTTATTTTCTATGAGACATCAGCAGTTTCTAAGGCCGTAATTCTGTGCAAAGACACATGAGAAAAACATCCCAATATGAAATGGTACACTGTGTAGAAAATCTTCTTTTTCAAAAGAGGGAACAGTTTTCCAAGTACTTTTATATAATTTTGCCACGCTGGGTACAAATAGTATATTTTCATAATATAATAGTTTTATACTGAGTTACATAGCCTACACTTAAAATACGTGAAAAACTAATGTGAAATATGGATACATTTTCCCCCAAATTCTCACTAATATCTTTGTCTAAATAAAATAAAATAAACTCTTCTGTAAATTTACTGGTTGTTTTTTTCTTCTTCTCCATGTTAATGTTTCATTAGCAGAGATAGCCAAAGTTTGGAGGTGCCATCCACACATACACATGAGCCGGCCTATTTTTTCCGAGTTTGTGGGACAAATCCTCTCATTACCTCTGCGGCTCATTGTGAGCATTCTGAGGGGGGTCTGCTCAGATTAGGGAACAGGAAGCAGCCCCCTGGCATGGCCCTCTCTACTCAGACCCCACTGTGTTGGGCTTATTAACCCAGCCTGGGAGAAGACGTACCTGCCTCCCCTCTTTAGGCCGCTGTGGAGTACGCGCTCAGCCCGCAGAAGAATGGAACATTAATTAGTATTCTCCGCAGGGGGAACTTCCATTAGCACTTAATTTGCAGTAAGAGTACCATTCAGTCGGAGGCCACACAATATGTTCTGTGTCTTTTCCCTGTATGTCATGGTTAAATTCTGATGAAAGACCTAGTTGTTTGTGCATGTGTGTTGAGCACATGGGCCGTTTCCCTATATACACACATATATATATATATATATATTAGGGCTGTCAAGCGATTAAAAAAATGTATCTAATTAATTACAGGCTCTGTGATTAATTAATCTAAATTAATCGCATACTTATATGACACTTGTATGCCTGTTTATAAACAGCTGTATATCCAACAGTTTGTTTCGCTTCTCTCTCTCTCTCTCTCTCTCTCTCTCTCTCTCTCTCTCTCTCTCGTAGCTTTTGTCTCCTTCCCTCAGCCAGGTTATAGCCAAAAATATTGACAGACAGACAGACACACACACACACACACACATCGTTTATGCGTTAAGCTAGCAAACAAAAGTGAGACGGAAGATACTGAGAGTTTTGAACCTACATTGTTAATTAGGCACCCACTAAATCAATAATGCACAGACACTGAGGAGAATAACAGAGATAACTTCCTACCTTCATGCTTATTTGCCCGAAGCGTCCCATATATCGTCCATAGAGCCCTCTCTATGCTTCTTTGCACGGGACTACAGGTGTAGCTGCACTATCGTCTCACCCTTTTTGCACCGGGTCAAAGGGCACTATAGAAGTGCGATTAATCTGCGTTAATTTTTTTAATCGCATTCATTTTTCTGTGATTAATTAATCGAAATTAACGCGTTAATTTGACAGCCCTAATATATATATATATATATATATATATATATATATATATACCATCTTATTGAGGTCACAGACAAATTGTATAAGACCAGTGAAATGTTAGGGATGGTCTAATGCTCTACATCTATCTGTGCTGTTGTTGGGACCCCAACCATCAGTCTAATCTTTATCAGTGAAATACTTTTGGTTAACAAAATTGATATATGTTTTACATACATGACACATGGAAATGTCAGCAAAATAGGGCGAATCGATTGTATCAGTTGTCAGAAAACGTATCAAGAACACACACACACGCACACACACCTCTATAAGATTTCCCCTCGCTACTGTTGACCTCGATAAACGGGGCAAACGCTGTATTCTAACCCTACTTCACGGCCTCGGCCCGTGGTGGTAAAGTGGGGGGTGATTAGGGGATTGAGGTCAACTCTTCCCATTGGTCTGAGGGAAGTCCCTTTGATCTGCTGAGTAGGCATTCTTCTCTCTTCTTTTCTCTGTGTACTCTGTCCAGCGCCGTCACCACCGAGTAGGAACAAGGGAGGCTGTTAACCCACATAGGTCCACTCCTTCATGCTTTGCTGCTCCTATACTGCTGTCCCCTCCTGTACTTACCCTATCTCCTTTACCCCAATAACTGCTTTTGGAAGCTCAGGCGGTGGTACCTTTTCACTTCCCTGAAATCTGAGAGGCGGAGAGGCTGTCATTTGCCAATTTGGCCTGAATGGGGCGGACGGCGGATTGAATGTTGTTTTCCCACCAGACTGCGCCATCTAGACCAGCAGGGGAGGGAGGGGCAAAGCAGTGAGTGGGGTGTAATGCTAGAGTAAAATTAGTGCTTTGATGGCAGCTAATAGTGTGTGATGGGTGGTGCTGACGTGGATTTCCAGTAAAGACGCCACAGGTTCCACCTCTCTCTCTCTCTCTCTCTCCCTCTCTCTCTCTCTACCTCTCTCTACCTCTCTCTACCTATCGGGTAATGCAGGGCCTTGCCTTCATTCTCAGAGCTGTCATTTCAGTCTGATCAATGTAATTACATGTCTCCAACTCCAACTCTAGCCTGCCCGTGTCAAAGGGTCAGACCAGTTTTGTTTTTCCATGCACCGCCTTCTCATACACACAAACACACACACTCGCATATAGGCCGATACACAAACACAAGTCAGCCTTCGAGGAAAGTAAAGACGCTGCAGAACAACACTCCCAGATATTGTCAATGAAGACACTGTAGAAAGTATTAGTGCTGAGATGATTACTCAGCTCAAAACACAAACTTAACATTGTTTAATCATCTTGATACCTTATAATTACTTCACTAATTTTATGATGCTTGTTTTGTGATCGGAGACACAGGTGTACGACAGTGGTGAAATGCAAAGGATATTCAAATGCTCCAAATTAATATACATTTGAATCACATGACATCAAACAAGGGGGAATGTCAGCATAATAGGCCTAATCGGTAAATCAGTTGGAAAAAACAAAATAAGGAATCGTTCTAATAATTCAATTAATAATTTGAGTATTTTGCCATTGAAAAAAAAATGTTGAATTTGAGGTAACTAAGTGCACTTTTGGATACAAGTTCACAGCATATTCATTCTATTGTGCTTGGATGGGAAGGTTCCCAGGTATTGCAGCTGTTTCCTCCAGTATTTTTTTCAACCCACATGAATCACTCAGGCCCTCACTCCCACTGAGAGACACGCGGATGAAACGCAACACTATATACACCCGCCCCGGGGCCCACACACACACACACACACACACACACACACACACACACACACACACACACACACCACATTACATGTTTTGATAGCTTATGAGGCACGAGCAGCCCTGTGCCGCTCTGACATATGGAAGCTTAAAGGCTTCTTAAATATCCATATCAATCTGCACGCTTGTCAGCCTGACAATGACGGAAACAGGACACCATTAGCAGTATCATCCTCATCTGTGCAACATTAGAGAAATAGATGGCTCGCTGGAAGACATTCCTCTGGACGTTAGCCAAGCCAATGCACGGAGAGGCATTTTTGACTTTATGATCACTTTTAATATTCTGTTGTTTTGACCTGTAGAAATGTTGGTCTTGAAACACGTTAGCTTTATTTAAGTGTCATGCTCCTCATTTTGTTTTGGTTCAAGAGTCAGAAATATAATATCCTGTTTTAAACTGGATCTGATTGCTCTGATTCCATTGTCCTGCCCTTTATTTTGGTAATGCGTATATGCTTGTGACCGTGGCGAGGCGATTGTCCTTGCAGTGCTCCGCAGAGTGCATTGTACTCTCTCTCTCGGGATGGGAGATGTTTTGTTTTTGGAGCTCATTCACACAAGCTCTCCCTCTCTCTCTCGCTCTCTTTTTTTTAACACAATAGCCCTCTCTCCTCTCACCCAGCGTAGCAACCCCTTTTTAAAACGGGGAAGCTCCAGGTCAGTTTCCCTTGCCAAGTTTTGCAGCCTGCCATGTTGTCTATTCTGCTCAGCTATTTAAAAAATGTTGAATATCAACAATGGCTTTCACTGGTGCATTGTCAACTTTTGTATGAAGCAATCTTGGCTGAATGAGATGGGTCCCAGAGCAGGGAGTGCTCGGCTGCAGTGTGCACCACCACGCCAGTAGTGACTGCTGCCCGGCTCTTTCTATTTCTCTGCTGCATTGGGAGCTGCCACGGTGGTGCTGGGGCTGCCGTCTGAATGGCCTTGGTTGGAGTCTGGGCTGAGGCTCTATACGGGTTGTGGATGTCACTGTTATCTTGCGGTCCACGGTGGTGCTCCTGGGCCTGCTTCGCTGACAGCCTGCTGTTGAAGGTGTGTCTAAACAGGAGGGAATAGGAAGCAGCAGCCTAGGGACCAGTCAGCGATGGGTGAGTCTCCTCAATTTCTCTGGCCAGAGTGGGAGGAGGTTAGCAGTACAGAGAGGACAGAAAGAGGGAGGGGGCTTTCAGGGAGATGGCGCCTGGAGGTTTGTGTCCTATGAGTTCAGTTTACTACTGTTTCTGATTCACTTATGTGTTTGTTAAGACGTCTGATTTAAAGGTGGAGTCGGCAATTCTGAAGAACGCTTGTTAAAATCCCTTTTTGTCAAAATCAGTAAATGTCTCCTTGCGATCCCCTACCTATAGCCTATGTAGGCTACTGTGTGTGTGTGTGCGCGCTGAAATAAAATCTGGTGGTAATACACAGTCAGGCTCTGTAAATGGGTATGTAGACAAATTGTATGTAAACAAAGGTGCCCACCTCAGCTAACAACATGCCTGTTTACAGAGCCTATGCTGTGCATTTATACTGTATTTAATTTGAGCGTGCATACACGCCCAGTACGGACAGGTATTGGATCGTGAGAAGATATTAAAAAAAAAACATTTAAAGATAAGACATTTAAAGATTTTTTTGCATTTCCAAGGCTTTTCCTTGACAGTGCAGAGAGACAGGGGGGGTACAGAGGGTAATGACATGCAGAAAACAAACACGGGTCGGACTCGAACCAGGTCGCTGCGGGGAGGACTGAAAAATACCTTTTTTGAATTTGACAAAAAGTTATTTTGACAACAAGTATTCTCCAGAATCACTGACTCCCCTTTTAACCTGTGGGGATTTTTTTCTATTTAAAGACATGCCATATCATCTCTGGGTCTAGATGTCATTCCGGATCGAATGCAGTAGATTTAAAAAAATAAAAATAACCACCCAGAACAACGGAGTCCATGTTAGAAACTACTAACTTTAGTCAAATGTAAAAGTCCTTTTGCTAAGAACACAGGCAACAGTGTGCCATCTCAGCAACCGTTTCAGCACAAATGTTCAGGCGCACTACAACACTAGAGGTTTATCCTGTCTGATATGCACATTGGATCCATCAGTGACATGCTGAGATCTGTGTGTTTGCAAAACCACATACATTTATGTATGTGTAAGTGAAGAAAAAGATGAAAGCAAGAATGAGAGCTTGTTTCCTGATAATGGTATTATAGCTTAGGCTCTTTGTCCTGCTGTCAGCCAGGAGAGGAGCCATAGCTGGAAGAATCACTCCAATGCAGCGGAAACATCTTGTATGTTTCATTGACATATCAGTCTATGGGGAAAACCAGCCCTCGCCTCTGCACTCCTCTGGTCTGTGATGCGTGTGCATGTACAAAAAAGTGGCACACCATGGTACAGCTCTTTATTTGTTAGTGATAAAGGAAAGTAAAGCATTATAAGTGCACCACGATCAGAGAAGACATAGGGATTAAGCACTGTAATATACTGATTAAGCACTGTAATATACAGTGAATATACTATATACATAAATACGTATATGTACAGATATTGTACTTGTGCAACAAGGGATGTACTGTCTATCACAAATAATAACTTTGGGGACATAGATACAACTTCTGTTCAATCAAAAGAAAACTAATTTGAAATATGAAAGAATGACTTCTCGTATTACACTGCCATGGTGCAGCATGCCATCTCATTTTTGTTTTGGAAATTGGATGTGTTTGTTACATGCAATGCCACATTTTTGAGGGATTCTTCAAACTAAACTGGCTCTAAAACATTTATCCTGCTCCAATGTTCTTTTCCTCACCTAATCAAACTGTATTTTAAATGGGACACCGACTCGCCAAACATTCTTTTTTTCAAAGACTTACCTGAAATCTCCTAAATGTTACAGTCCTGGTAAAGTGAGTGGATACATCTTACCTTCTGGCGGACCTGTGTTGTCCTCTGCCTCACCTCTCAGCACTCAACACAGGGCAAGGTGACCAAATTCATCTCAGACCAGCCCATCCATTATCTTGTCAACACAGTCAGCTTCCCACCTTAGTGTGTTCTTCTCCCAGAAGACTTCCCCTAATGAAATACCCAATAATCACCGCACTCATCTCGTCATGCTCAAGGTAATTAATATATTTAGAGGGCGATGGCTAACTCTTAATTAAATCATGCCTCTTTTAACGGGACCTTGACTGGGACTAAATTTATGACCACTAGCTTTATCAAGTGCTTTGCACGCAACAAAGATTTGTCATTTTCACCCAAATCACAGCTAGATTTCACCACAATGGTACTCATGATTTATATATCAATTCATGCTTGTTTGTTTCTTTATTTAAGGTTTAATAAATTACCTCTCATAATTACCTAACCTAGTTTTAGGTCCTTAAAAGCCCCCAATTAATGCTCAGCGCTGTATCGTATAGAAACATATTCATTTTGGTGGAGAATGCAGATAACAACTTGGTGACATTAATCATATTACAAAATTGGGTGTATTTAATTAAATAAAGTCACACTGCAAATTAATTGTGCATTCTCACAATATTATCTTAAGCTAATGAAGCCTCGACAAAGAGACTGTTTAATTTTTTAAAAAGAGGCTAGATTAGTGGGATCTCAATTATGGCTAAAACAAAAGAGGGCTGCTTGCTTGGGAATGGCGCAAAGCAAAAAGTGGCGATTCAGCACTTTGGTCCAAACAAAAAACTGAGAAAGTTTCCATTGTTTTTGGGAAAAAACTGAACATGGCAATGATTCAAAAGATACATGGAAAATAATGAGCGCTGTAATTAGCCAGTCAGGCAATAACAGTATTTAAAATGATCATCATATAGAGGTGCTTGATAATGCCATTCACAGGCGGCTCGTCTGCTTGCTGACAGACTATCATAACTTAAATTCTAAAAAAGAAAAAGGAAAGAGCAAAAGCATCCCGAGGCCTATATTCGCTGTGTATCTCCTGCATATTTTATTTTTTTTTTTAGATATTTTTTTGGGCATTTTTATGCTTTATTTGATAGTGCAGAGAGACAGAGGTGAAATGGGGCAGAGAGGGGAGTGACATGCAGTGAACGACCGCGGGTGGGAATCGAACCCGGGTCTGCTGCTGGGCCCGGCCCGGGAGGGGGACGCCTTACCAACTGAGCTAAAGGCACCCCCTCTCCTGCATATTCTAAAACAACTAATGTGTAGCAAATCCCTGAAAGCAAATGAAATGTAATGCGATGTGTCACTGTTTCTAGAGAGTGCACAGATTAGAGGTTATAGTGTGAGCCAGCTTCTTCAGCTGAGGAAGTTTGGGCAGCAGACTTTGTTCATGAGCAAACACAGAAGTTTTCGTGTTGCGCACTTGACGGCTTAATCCAGCCACCGTCCAGTGGCTCAGAAGCAAAACCATATTTATCAAAATTTTCTGCCTAATTTAAACTGAATTGAAATTAGCTTTCAATTGATAGGAGCTTATAATTCACTGTAATTTAGTATTTTATATTTCATTTAACGCATCATATACCAAATGCTTTAATATGAACGTTTCCCCCTAATCTGCTAACTAAACGTAAAGAGTCTTTGTCTGAGAAATGACTTCAAGCATGCTAATAATCATTGTATGTTCATTTGAAAACGCTTCCACCGATGTCCTCTCCTGTGATATAATATCATTTTCTTTTAGCTTCATTAGTCGATAACCAGAGTAAAAAAAAATGCTTGTGTCAATTATGGGGAGCTCCGAGGGTCAGTGAGTATATGAATTCTTAGCTGCACTCTGCTGCACATGATTACTGTATATTGAGTGGTCTCGAACAATGATTAACCCCCCGGCTGTGTTTTTGCATGCACTTGTGTTTTTGAGCGTACTTGATGATCGCATGTGTATGAAATGTGCGCATCCCCCCCCAACCACACACACACACACACACACACACACACATGTTGGTATATATGGTTTGGCTGGACTGTTTCTCCAAACCAGCCCGGGTTGTGGTATAGATGGACTACCCTTTCCAGAGGTCCTAGAGCTATGGGAGTAAGATAAAAGCACTCTAAAAAATCTGAAAAAAATTCAGCTCACTTTAGATTTCAGATACCACCTTCACAACCTACATACACACCACCATGACAAAATTGTGGTTTATACAGACATTTCCCTTTCTGACAAATATGTGACTTATAAGGACCTAAAAAACATTATCGGGACTATGATGTCACTTTTGAAAACGCCCCCTCATTAACATAAATACACCTGACAGCACACAGCATTATTGGGACAGTCATGAGTTGTTACATTGTTGATACATTTGAAACCTTGTAACAGTCAGAAATCAGCCTTTCTCACAACACAAGTGCCATGACCATGAACACAATTAGCTTTAGTCTGCCTCTTTGTATAATTTTACACTCTAATTTTGCATTAAGCCTTTTTATTTTTATGTTTCATCCATCTAAATATGAACCTTTTTTCAAAGCCAAATAAATTGTTTAAATTATAATGATCATTTTCCATTTTTATTATAATTAATCTGAAATGTCACAATTGTGACAAAGGTAGATTACGGCCTGTAACTGCTGGACAACATCCTATCACATAATACAAGTGTCATGAATTTGAAAAATAATTCTCATTGCTTTAGTACTTAATCTAAAAAGACATGTTTATATCATGGTGGCTGTATAGAAAAAACTTAAGGCATAAGAATAACCACTAGACACAATATGTCTGATTGATTATTGGTCAAATTACATCACAGATTAATGATAATCCTCAGAGAATAAATATCACAGAGGAAGTGAGACGTGAGATGTGAATCAGATATGTTACAAATATGAAGACACACGTGAGCTTTAGTGAACAAAGTAACAATAATTCATTGAAGAACAGAAGAGACGAAAAATGTCTGCTTGTGTTTTGGCTACCCATGCAACTCTTTCTACTTACAATTAGGGATGCACCGAACATTCGGCCACCAAAAATGGCAAAATCAGTCATTTTCGGTTTCGGCCCGAAACAGTTAAAAGGCCGAACAAAATTACTGAAAATTTACGAATAAATGACACTAAGGAAATATGTTTTTAAAAGAGCTGCGCGCTTGTAAACCAGGAAATGGCAGTAAAGAGAGACGTAACCGTGTATGCGAGTCCACGTCTGTTTGTGAGCGCGCAGCAGGAGCAGTCTGTAAGGTGCGTGCATGACAATGTCAGAGTCCAGTGTGGGAGCATTTTTTCAAACTGGATGAAACACGGCGAAGTACAATGCTTTATGCAGCATAAAGTTACAACTCTAGTCCAAGACTGATGTTTAATCACCTTAGAAACACAAAAGCCTTGCGCGAGCGAAGCAGCGATTCACCCGGTGAAACTCTGTGACGGTTGGTAACGCTGTCATTCACAGTGACACCTCGCCGGTGAGAGCCGGCGCGCAATTTTAATTTTATTTTGACAGCTAAAATGATAACCGGAGATATCCTGTCCGTTAGTGCTATTGGGGGAAAAGGCTGCTACGATCTGATTGCATTTCTCAAGCCTGAATACACAGAGCCATGTCGGCAAACTGACAGCGCGACTAAATATACTATGTCCAGTGAGCCGCCTCCCCCTGTTAGTTTCAGTCTACAGACGACACAATCACCTCCTAAGCATGGACATCGTTTAAAGCCTCTCATTGTTATAATCAGGGCTTTGATGCAAATTCTGAAGTCTGAACATTACGGTGGGAGCTGTGGTGCAGTTTTTTTAAAGCAACTCAACCTGTGTTTGAGGAGAACATGTGGGAGTTCATGTATGCAATGTTGAAAGAATTGACTAAATAACAAACAAAACTGCAAAAGCCTCTTTTGGTTTCGGCCTTTTGGCCAACTGTTTGATTTTATTCGGTTTCGGCCAAGAATTTCGGTGCATCCCTACTTACAATTTGGGATATTAAAGCAAAGCTTTTATGGAAAATTGGGAACTGACTTCTGAGCAAGATGCCCTGGAGCACACAAAGGCTTGCACGTTGGTGATCGGAACACAACCTGCTGCTCAACACTAGCAAAACCAAGGAGATGATCATAGACTTCAGGGAACACAAGGGGGAACCAGCCCAACTGAGCATCAACGGGGACTGTGTTCAGCGGGTGTCCTTCAAATTCACTGGGACACACATAGCCCAGGACCTCTCCTGGACTGTTTGTAGAATACGGAAGAAATCAAAATAAACACGACTACATCAGACAAAAGCTGCGCGATATAGGAAGGCTTTCATTAGCGATGCATGAAAAGTCAATATCTTGCTTTGAAGACGCACATTGGTGCCACATGGTCCTGATTTTGTTGGAGATCCTATTTTCCAGATTTTCGTGCGTTCCAAATTTCGTAGTTTGTTTTTGCAAGTGTCACATGACTAGTGTGGACATATGGGTGTCCGTAAAACATATGATCGCATTTTGGATTCTTTTTTTTGGTCTCCTCTAAAGAGAGATGTTGCATCGTACATTAAAATGTGTCATAAGTGTCAGTTGACCGGAAAACCGAAACAGAGCATAAAGCCAGTTCCTCTCTGTCCAATTCCGGCATTTAGTCAACCGCTTGAACATTTCATTTTTGACTGTATTGGTCCCCTCCCTCGTTCTCGTTCGGGTGCAATCTATTTGTTGATGGTGATGTGCCAGAGCACTAGGTATCCAGCAGCATACCCATTACGCACCATCACCACTTAATCTGTAGTGCGCGCCCTGACTCAGTTTATCTCTATATTTGGAATCCCCTTAATCTTTCAGTAAGACCAAGGTTCTAACTTTTCATCTGTTTCAGCATCAGCCTACCATGTAGCCAAGGGGCTCTTGAGAGGTTCCACGCCACGTTGGAGTCTTTACTCCGTACATACTGTACACAGTTAGATGGAGACTGGGAAGAGGGTTTACCCTGGTTGATGCTGGGGGCTAAGGAGTGAAGTCAGGAAAGTACAGGCTTTAGCCCAAACGATCTGGTGTTTGGACACACAGTGCCTGGCCCTTTGGCTGTTTTGAAGGATGATTGGAAGAAGTCCGAGCCACATTAAACCAAAACAACAAACTTTCAGGCTAAATTTACTGGTTCACATGCAGTTGTTTAGCAAGTTTCAGACTAATACAGTCCTTGTGGGCTCCATCCCTCATGCAGTGGCAGAGCTTGAGGAAGATGTGTTGTCCACTACTGACAAATCCCTGTTAAACGGCAGGTTGTAGAATTAAACTCCTGTTGGTTGGAACAAGCGCGGGACTTGTATTGTTGGTGAGGACCAGTGGATTGTATAGGGGCCTAAATGCTATTTGTGTTTGGTGGACTTACTCTTAGGATGAGGTCATAATTTACCAACCTTTACCACGATAGGTTCAACACATCTTCAGATTTCCATGCAAATCCTCTCCATTCTAATTTTTTCTCATTTCTAACCCTAAAGTATTATTACCCCTTGAACTTTTCCACATTTTGTCACTTAACAACCACACACGTTAATGTATTTCATTGGGATTGTATGTGATGGACCAACACAAAGTGGGCTAGGGTGTGTGTGTGTAAGTCCCATGACTGTGCTATGGTCTATATGGACAATGGTATGTAAGGACTTTATCCTAAAATGCTTTTCAATGTGTAAGTCATTATAATATCTCAGTGTATGTGTGTAAAGCAGTGATCTGACTCAAATATAACTTAGGAGGTCCTTATGGTTTATAGGGTCCTGTCTCAGTGTTGGGTTGGGATTGTATGTGATGGACCAACACAAAGTGGGCTAGGGTGTGTGTGTAAGTCCCATGACTGTGCTATGGTCTATATGGACAATGGTATGTAAGGACTTTATCCTAAAATGCTTTTCAAAGTGTAAGTCATTATAATATCTCAGTGTATGTGTGTAAAGCAGTGATCTGACTCAAATATAACTTAAGAGGCCCTTATGGTTTAGAGGGTCCTGTCTCAGTGTTGGGTTTATAGTAGCATCGCTTCGGTTTATCAGAATACTTTGACCAGCTGCATTTGATCTGTATGTTTGTTGAATGTGTGGGTTTAAGTTCTTTAGTTACATGTGTTGGATTGTGGACCCAGCCAAAAGTAATAATGAAATGCATGATATTTGCCTTTACATGACTAAGGACAAGTTTCAGTGGATTGTTTAAAACGCTTACATAAATAGCCCTGATTCCTTTCACATAATGTTAACAGGGAACATTCTTTAAGATATATCTTCTTTTTCACTTTTTGCATGGTCTTGATGAGGTATTGCCCCTGGAAAGTTCAGGGGTCACAAAGCCCCCATCCACAGCTGAAATCTTTATAAAAGAAAAGTAATTTTCAAGTCTTTCCAGAGATTCTCAATTGTATTTAGGTCTGGACTTTGACTGGTCCATTCTGACACATGACTATGCTTTGATCTAAACCATTCCATTGTAGATCTGGCTGAATGTTTAGGGTGGTTGTCATGCTGGACGCGTGTGACTTATCTTGCACATTATTTTAGTCTGTTCTGAGTCTGAAGTGTTTCCAGACAACACAATTAGTTTTACCTTTCCTCTCGACCAAAGGCTGACTATCTTCCGTCTTTTAGTAATGTTTCAAAACACCCGGCGATGCGCAACATCTCCCTCCTACTCTCTGGACCAGCCGAAAGCTAAACTATCAGGTGAGGGCGGGGCCGAGTGGAGCGCACGGCTGAAAGGGTTCACTGAATTTAAAAGCCTGCATGTCACGGCGTGGGGAACAGCGATAGTTTAATAACAATTATTATTTTGCTTTCATGATTGAGGGAAGCCGTAATAGTAATCGAAATTGAAATTTGAGTTATTGCTACAAGAAGAATGAACTAAATTGGGCTCAATTTGAAAAGGTTTTAAATTGCTATATTTATTCTCAATCTTTATCATTTTGGCACTGGTGATTTTCCTTTGGCGCTGGATAAATCCTCTTTGGCGGGCGCCAAAAAAGTCTCTATGCAAGAAAAATCCTTGGTGCTTTTCTTCAACAGGGACTTGGAAGCTGGTCAGAGTGATGGTAAGATGGATAGAGCCAAATGCAGGGCAGAAAACCTGTTAAAGTCTGCAAAAGACTTGAGACTGGGGCGGAGGTTTACCTTCCAGCATGACAACTACCCTAAACATACAGCCAGATCTACTATGGAATAGTTTAAATCAAAGTATAGTCATGTGTCAGAATGAACCAGCCAAAGTCCAGACCTCAATCCAATTGAGAATCTCTGGAAAGCCTTAAAAATGGCTGTTCAGACGCTCTCCGCTATTTTAAAAAGAAGAATGGGCGAAAATGCCAGTCTCTAGATATACCCCAATAGACTTGCAGCTGTAATTGCAGCGATATGTGGTCCTATGAAGTATTGACTCAGGGGGAATGAATACTTTTGCACGCCACACTTTTCAGTTTTGTATTTATAAAAAGTATTGAAAACAAAGTATAATTTTCATTCCACTTCACAATTATGTGCCACTTTGTGTTGGTCTATCACATAAAATCCCATCCCATAAATGTACGTGTGTGGTTCTTATGTGACAAAATGTGGAAAAGTTCAAGGGGTATGAATACTTTTGCAAGGCACTGTAACTGGGCTTTGAATAAATGAAATAATCATACTTTTGAAAAAAGAATGAGGGTAAAACTTTGCTTTGAGCAGCGTTGTAAGACATATTGAAGATCATTAATGCAAACATATTAATAAAATATCATCTTTTATACAGATTTACCTCTGTACAATCTTCAGCTGTGGATGGGGACTTTGTGACCCCTGAACTTTCCAGGGGCAATACCTCATCAAGACCACGCAAATAGTGAAAAAAGAAGATATATCTTAAAGAATGAATGAATGAATACTTTATTCCGGACTCAAAGTTCCATATAAAAAGACAATACAAATACAATACAAATACAGTCAACACAGATTAAAATACATACAAGCATCGATTCCAATGTTTCCACAGCCCAGAGGAGTACCTTGTATCACTCTGTTTAGTGTCAGTGAGTGCAATTATTACTTTGTTTTTTGACTCAAGAAGTCGACACATAAATGTATACATTAAATTCCTCAACACAGCATGAAAGGTGGGGACATTACTTGTCACAAACAAGGAGCTAGCACTAGTCCACCTTGGAAGCTTAAGGAGGATCCTAAAGGCATCGTTATACGCTACCTGCAGCTTCCTCAGTTTAGCTGTTCTATATTTACACCAGAGGTGAGCTGTGTAAAATGGGGTACAGTAAGCTCTGAAGAGACTAACTTTCACATCTTCTGTGCACATATGAAATTTGCGTGCCAACATATTGGCCTGAGCATAAAGTTTACAGCACTGGCGCTGGACATCATCATCATCACAAAGATCATCAGTGATGATGTGACCTAAATAACGTACCTTCCTAACCACCTCTAGAGTACAGTCTGACAGTGAGAATGAAGGAAACGTTAGCTTCTGATCCTCCTTAGTTTTAACAATCATAATAACACTCTTCTTTGGATTGAACTTAATGTCATATTGGATGCCGTAACTAGAGCACACTTGAAGCAGTTGCTGTAGCCCGGCACTATATGGCGACATGATGACCAAATCATCAGCGTAGATGAGGTGGTTGATAATACTCTCTCCCACCACACACCCAGTCTTACACTCTTGAAGTTGCTTAGAGAGGTCATCCATATAAACATTAAATAACATAGGAGACAGAATTCCTCCTTGCCGCACACCATTGCTTACACAAAAAGGAGCAGATAAAACATTGTCCCATTTAACGCAAAAAGTTTGATGGGCATACCAAAACACTAAAATTCTTACTAAAAATTTAGGGGCACCTCTATCTAACAGTTTTACAAACAATTTTTCATGATTTATTCTGTCAAATGCCTTTGATGCATCAATAAAACATAGAAATACAGATGTGTTCAGGCTAGTGTACCTGAACACAATCTCTTTAAGAGCATAGATACACAGGTCAGTGCCATGTTTTCTTTTGAACCCAAACTGATTGTCAGTAGTAAGAATATACATTTCTAGCTTATTCAACAGTATTCTCTCCAGTACTTTAGACAAGATACTGGCTAATGCAATAGGTCGATAATTGTCAATACTGTTGAGCTTACCAGCCTTGTCTTTAAGCACAGGCACTAATATTACAGACATAATAGCATTTGGCTGGACACCATGAACCAGACAACCATTAAAACACATGGAAAGCAAAGGGCAGAGCTTATGGCTGGCATACTTGAGGTGTTCTGCAGATATACGATCCATACCGCAGGCTTTGTTGTTATCCAACATGTTAATGGCATCATAGATATCTGCTGCCCTGACTATCATATCTGGTGAGATATCACTATGTTCACGATTGATCCTAACTGGATTACTTTTAACACAATTAAAAAGGTTACAGTAGTGCTCACGCCAAAGCTCAGCAATTTTTTCTGGGCTACTAACACCTTCAATGTCAGACGGAAGAGGTGTTTTGTTATTATTCATTACTTTGACCTCTTTCCAAAAGTCAGTTGGGGTTGTTGTTCTGTAAATTTCTGGCAAGCGAGTCCGCTCTCATTGTGTTTTCATTTTTCTTAATAAACCGGAGTGCATACTTAACTCTAGCATTTGTACGTTTTTTCATATCTAGCAAAACCCCATGTCTAGGCCTACCTGCCTCTGACCAGAGTCTAAAGGCCTCTCTTGCCTCAGCGTGCTGCTCAGCTACAAACTCATTCCACCCAGGTCTGATGTTGCGTACCTTACATTTACCTTTATTAAAAGGTTCACTGGAGGCATTGAGACATTTCACAATAGTATCATACATGGCACAAAGTTTTTCAGCATGCTGTACGTCCTTACAATTCATATCAGAGCACATTAGGGCCTCATGAGGCAGAGCAATATTATTTAACTGCTTGTCAGTACGCAGTGAGTATCCAGCCACATCCTCTCTGCTCAGCTTTAACCAGTCCAGTTTACTTGAGGAAGCAGCATTATTATTTCTGGACAGCAGAGGAACATTCTCAACATTTAGCAGTGCAGCAATAGGTATGTGATCAGAGGTGGCAAGTTCATAACAAACCTCCACATTTACCAGCGAGGCATGAGCATCAGCTGTGGTCACAATATGATCTAACCAAGAAGTTGTGTGCCACGCTTCACTAACATAGGTAAAACTTGTGTCAGGCAACAGAGCTTTACTCGATAGAAATAATTTGGACTCATTGCAAAACTGCTGCAGGTGTGCTGCAAATAAAGATTTGCTATCAGACATGTCAGCATTAAAATCACCCATGACATAAACACAAGTTGAGCTGTTTTCCTCTATGAAGGACTGAATAAAAGCTAACCTATTCAGAAATTCATCCTCATGCTCATACGATTCATACGGTGTATACACATTTAAAATGGTAAATTTCTTTTCATTAAAATTACACTCTAGCCCTATGGCCCAGTCAACATTTAGACGCATCACCTTCACCATTGAGTCATATTTAATGTTCCACAGTATAGCAACACCACCAGCTATCCTACCTCGAACCAGCCTCGTACTGAGGTCAGTAGTAGACTCTCCAGCCCCATGAAAGTTCACGTGCAGAGTGTTCAATTTATCCAGATCTTGTTTCGCCAGCCAGGTTTCTTGCAGGCACATAATGTCACATTCATCCAGTAGTGTATCCACCACCAGACGTCTTGATCTGTCAGTAGCAGAATGTCCTACCCGCAACCCGCGAGTGTTGTATGAAACAACACGCATTTAATGTGTGTTGTCGCTCCCTGCGGAGCAGCTGGCCTTCACCCCGTCTTCATCCACCAATGCGACAGGCACCCCATCCCCGTTTCCGTGCAGCAGCCCCTCGCCCGGGGAGCGAGGGGCATCCTCTGGTCCAGGCGGGCGTCCGTCTGCTCCTCTAGGGCGACGGGGCTCATAGTAGCGTCGGACAAAAGAACCAGCGGGCCAAAGCAGCGGGTCGTAAAGCTCCGCCACATCATTACATTCAGCGGTGACACAGAAGGAACTAAATCTACTCTGTGAAGACTCAATTTTTCTACATGTCACTTCCCGATCCAACTTAGTTTTTAGGTACTCACTGAGAGTGTTGGCTTCCAAACTGAGATCAAACTTTGTAGCAAATACCTTAACTATCTTTGTTTTGACAGCCAGTATATTGCTATCCACACCAGTCCCGATTATGCCGGTTTTCTTTCTCACATTCCTTGCTGCCGGAGTTTTTAGTACTGATTGCAAGGTATAGGGCTTCGATGTGCAGAGTTCTCAGGTAGGCCTACCTGCTTCAGTCGTACTTGCTTCAGTCGGCGCCCACCCTTTACCACCATGCTCCATGGGGGGTCCTGCGTACGTCCCAGGGCTGGATCTACATACGGGGCTGGTTGACAGCCGCCGTTCCTGCCAGGCGATATTGTCAGCAATCCATTAACACCAGCGGGGGCAGCATCAGGGCCCGGCGGCTTCTCCATCACATTCGAGGAAAGCGCAGGGCCGGGTTGTATCTCCACATCAAAGAAGCAGGCAGTCGGAGACGTAGCGTCCGGGGCACGGTGCCCCTCCACAGAAGTCAGCCGGCTGTCAAGTTTTTCAGCAACCTCCCGCATAGTTTCACAGGCATCTACCTGAGTTCCCATAGTTCTTTTTAGGTAGTCAATGTCAGCATTGATTTGCTGCATTTTCCCGAGGAGCGCAGACACATCAATGTGATTAAATGATACAGGGGGTAATTCATCCAAAAAGTGCGACACAAATCTTGGAGCCTCTTCACCGCACTCATTAAGCACTTGCATGCACATTTTGACATTGTTAATATCCTTTTTCTGTCCCCTGAAGGAGATCCAGCGTTTGTTGTGTGGAAAGAGCTCTGCTAAAACTGCCTTTGAGGACTCAATCCGCTCGGAGCTGAAACTGCTCGTCACAACCGCCACAATATCATCTTGGCTTAGTGTTCGCATTTTGATCACAATAAAGTTCAGCAATTCATCCTCGACTATGACTCTACCGTCATCAGTATGGTAAATCTCCGGTTTAATTCGCGAAAACTCTTGTGTATACTCAGCACGCCGTGCTGCTGCTGCACCGGCCGCTGCACCGGCCGCCATGACGTGTCCTTTTCTCGAGTCTATCACTGCTGCGGTTTAGGGGCTTGACTAAGAACCATCTTCTTTCTCTGCTCTCATTTTAACATCTCCCCCTAGCTTTGTTAGGGGGATTAAGAATGTTCCCTGTTAACATTATGTGAAAGGAATCAAGGCTATTTATGTAAGTGTTTTAAACAATCCACTGAAACTTGTCCTTAGTCATGTAAAGGCAAATATCATGCATTTCATTATTACTTTTGGCTGGGTCCACAATCCAACACATGTAACTAAAGAACTTAAACCCACACATTCAACAAACATACAGATCAAATGCAGCTGGTCAAAGTATTCTGATAAACCGAAGTGATGCTACTATAAACCCAACACTGAGACAGGACCCTCTAAACCATAAGGGCCTCTTAAGTTATATTTGAGTCAGATCACTGCTTTACACACATACACTGAGATATTATAATGACTTACACTTTGAAAAGCATTTTAGGATAACGTCCTTACATACCATTGTCCATATAGACCATAGCACAGTCATGGGACTTCACACACACACCCTAGCCCACTTTGTGTTGGTCCATCACATACAATCCCAACCCAACACTGAGACAGGACCCTATAAACCATAAGGACCTCCTAAGTTATATTTGAGTCAGATCACTGCTTTACACACATACACTGAGATATTATAATGACTTACACATTGAAAAGCATTTTAGGATAAAGTCCTTACATACCATTGTCCATATAGACCATAGCACAGTCATGGGACTTACACACACACCCTAGCTCTGGGCGGACCTTTGAAGTGACGTCATGTGGGGACCGCCCACATTTTTGAACCAGCCAATCAGAAGACATCCCGCCAAATTTCGGCCGTGTGTATCAGAAATGTGTATGAAAGTGCACCTGCAGCCAAGTGTGATAGGGGGCGCAGTGAGATACACTGGGATACACAAAAATCAGGTCAAGTGGTAAATAAGGACTTTCACAGAAAATTGGAATTTATGTTAGTTAGACACTCGCAAATGCAGATACACTTTCCGAATTACGCGGACCTCGGCATAGTCCGGCTAAACCACCGAGGTCCTCGTATCCCAGGTGAGTATTCAGGTCAATTGTCCATCTATACCATGTATACCAACACACACACACACACACACACACACACACACACACACACACACACACACACACACACACGATAAGCATCTACAAGGGGCGAGGAGGTGATGAAGTGAAAAACTGTTCCCCTTGGCTAAGTGAGATGGAGGGCAGTGTTGGGTGGTCACGCCTTGTCTGCTCACGACAGTGGTGGGTTAAAGAGATTACACTGGGTCTGTGTCAGCAGCCTGGGCCTTGCTCACACAAGAACATAATGAGGAAGGACATGCTTGGCCTGCCGAAGGGGGGGAGAAGGGAAGAAAAAAGTTACTGGAGTCAAACAGCTTTAAAAAAAAAGTTTACATGTTGATTTACAAGCATAGATCACAGTGAGTGAGACTGGCTGCATTCCACAGAGCTTAGTCCGTCCCCTCAGTTCGTACGCAGCTTGGTTACATTTTTTTTTGCTTACTCTGCCCCCTGAACCTGAAACAAGCTATAGCAGGAACTAAAGCTGTCCAGCTTGATTTCCCTATATGGGATTTTAAACTTTTTATTTTTTTTAATCCGGAGAGGACATCTGTGGGTGTTTGCAACCTCTTATCTAATGCACACTTCCACTTTGGCTCTGACATGTTTTATTATGTTTAGATACAGTTTTCCTGTCTGTCCATAACTTTGTGCGGACCTGTTGTGAGGTCACTCTCTTGAGAATGAGACCCCTTGTCTCAATAAGATTACCTGAATATATAAAGGTTCAATAAAAAAAATTAAAAATAAACAAGGTGGCTGTTGGGTACGAACACACCCCATTCTCCGTTTTGCTCCCCAACCACCAACACAATGAACGTTATTTGTGTTCACCAAATGAACACAAAAAGCTTTGTTACGGTGGAGGCAAGAATGCAATGTTCTCGATCAGCCTCGAGTCCTCCTGACAGACAGTCTTGCAACACGCCACTAAAGCTCTCCTGAAAGCTGACGCATCCCTCCTCTAAATGCATGTCTCTCTATGTTCTTTTATAGGCTCAAGTGACAGTCCTTTCGCCCTAATGACTGAACCTAGACGTTCTCCCTATCTCAGAAGAGCCCCCATCACAGTAAGAGATGACCGCCGGTGGGGTTTGCATCCCAACACTTGGTGAGTGTCTGCCTATACATCCTTTCTCCCTCACAATGACCACAACTCCGCCGCCACACCCCACCATGGAATAATCCAGGAAACAAGTGACGACACACAGCAGCACTTAAAGCAATGTTTGTCTCTTAGATCAGCTCCCTGTCCGGCCTCTATTTATTTTTCTGTACTGATGCACATGCTGCAGTTAACTCTCTCTCTTTCTCTCCCTCTCTTTCTCTTCTACTCTTTGTCACAAACATATTTAAAAACTATCAAAGCGTTTAATGTAATCTTATGGTGGAGTTCAAGGTTCTGGCCATCCAACATTGATTTGGACCTACATTTCACATACTTTTTGTTAAGTAAGGGATAAAGTATAGCGAACGGGTCACTTGCTAGAAATAAAGACCGACAAGCTGAACAGGAGCCCGACGCGCAGCGGAGGGCTCTTGTTCAGCTATTTCTAGCAAGTGACCCGTTCGCTATACTTTATCCCGCTTATTACATGGCTACTACAAAAAATAAAGCAATACATTTTAGCAACATGTTGTTTTTATGGTTTTAACAGCCAAAAACAGTCCGCTACACGGTCGGAACTCACTCAGTAGCAACGGTAACTATGTCAAGCTGCGGCCAACCTAGAAGAGTTTAACAAAAAACAACTCGTTTCCCTAGCAACCCTGAGACCTTGTCTAACAACTGGAATAGTCATTGCAAACCCACTAGGTTCTTATGTAATGAAAACGTTGTTTAATACACCAGTAAATAGGAGCGACCAAGGATACGACCTAGTAACGGGGGAAATTGGGGAATAGTCTGCTCGCCCCGCTAGACTGTCTGCTTCAGCTGACCGGAGGCTCCGGCTCAGCTGTTAGCTAGAGCTACTGTTTTGCTAACACAACTCAAGACTCGCACACTCTACAAATAATAATTGTAATCGGCCAATATGTTTAACAAGAGCTCCATCTAGCTAACAAGCATCATCCCCCAACATAAATAACACAATTCACGAAGAAAATGACTGCGGAACAGTTAGCCTACATTGCGGGCTGCAGCCTGAAGTTAGCCTACTGTCTAACTGTCAATATGCGGCCAAAGTAGCCTACTCACGTCGTGTTGACTGGAGTCCTGTCGGACATTAACCATGAATCCTGTGTTCCCTGCTCTCCTGATACATGCAAAGTCATGTTGAAAAAGTATTCCAGTGTTTTTCTGAAGGAGTAGTAGCCCTGTTTGTGGACGTCTATCCATCAAAACTGTGACGTAGGTCCTTAGCAACGGCCCTTGACAGCGGTCTGCTAGCTGGAAATAACAGACCTGTAGAATGCTGTGATTTACATAGGATTCTCAAAGTGCCATGTAATAAATATTATTAATTTGGTTTAAACATAATGAAAAGGGGAAAACGCCCTCAGGTCTTCAAATTAATTTGTTGTTGTCTTCTCGAAGAGTCTGTTCTGTGGAGGAGACATAAAGGGATGTAAACCTTTAAAGCAGCAGCGGAGTCAAGAACATAGATATTCCCATTATTTTTCTTGCTATAAGATACAAGTATTTTATCAAATCAAACCAAAAACTCCCATTAGATCACGCCCCTGTTCATAACATATCTGCCATTTATAGCCACAAAAAATTCTGTGATCAATAAATCTTTTCAATAAAGTGTTGCTATTTTTCGAATTTTACAAATCCAGGAATTTATTTTTTATTTTTTTCAAAAGCCTTGAGATTTATTTTTATAGCAGCTTTGGGAAGAATGTACTGACATTAATGAATGAGCCATGATTGATTTAACAAAATGAAAAAAAGTGTGTAAAAGACGTTTATAGAAAACGTGTTAAAAAAGTAAAAAAAAAAAAAAACTAAGATTGGACATATTTAGAATGTATCCTCAGCCATGGATCTGTATTACACACAGGCATTAAACATGTTAAAGATTTTTTTTTTTCAACGACAACTCTGGGTCAAATTACCACCAGGAATACTAGCCCTGCTTTGTGACATAAAGAGGTGATAATAGTGCCACTCTTATTCCTTTAAATGACCCGTGAATATTATTTTACCTGTGTTGAACTGGGAGGACGCGGCCATTCACGCCGGCACAATGGGAACAGCAGACCGTGCGTAAATTGCATCTTCATTTGCATTCCCCGTCCAAAAATCATGCAAATCTTAATGAGACAGTCTCCATTGTGGCCGTAATTGAAAACCCATTCTTCGTTAATTACTCTTCCTCAAAGGCCTTGTCCGCAGTCACTGAGCTGAAACAATAAAAAAAGTTATTGATTCTGGAGGTCGTGGGGTTTAAAATCGGACACGTCAAATGGTGTTGTTTATTGTGGGGTTGGTGATGCCACTTTCGATTATTAAATTTCGATGTCGAATTGTAAATAATGAGATAAAAACTAAAAAAATACTTGTACACCGGCTATAGCAATAATAAGGCAATACAATATTAGCAATTTTCAGTGACTTATTTACAGCTGAATTGCATTGCATGTGCCTTATTGTCTATTATTAAAGTTGAGCGCATTTTGTCCCAAGTGATTTTGAAACAGTCTGACCGTAAAGCTGTAGGATGCGGACACGCAGAGGTGGGATTAATGGCGTTTTTGTGTCAATTAGCCAACCTGAATAGCTTCTAATTCCCGTTAAAACTCTTTGAAAATGTAACTTACATTTCTCTTTCTTGGCCCAAAAGCCAGAACTATAGGCCTATACCCTTTTGTTTTCAACCCAAACCGTTATCCCTTCGAAGTAAGTCCCCAGACATATTGTGTGAACAAAGATGTCAAAGTTGAACAATTATTTTTCTTTGAATAAACCCAAAACATCATCATTTTAACGAAAAATACTAAATTATCCTCGAAAATTTCTTAGAGAAAAATGTGTTTCACCATATATAAACAATTCATCTATTACAAATGAGAGATAGAAATAGCATCAAATTATATATGATTCGAGCTGATCGCATGCAGGTTATTTCCTCTCATCGGGACATCAACATATTTCCCATCCTTCAACAGTGAGATCCTCAGCCGCGCGCCCTGATGAGAGCCCCTTTTGGGTTTGTCAGGCCTGTTGAGTCTGAATCGGAGCAGACTGTGCTGGTGGTCCTCCGTTCCTTAATTAGGAAATTAGCTGCACAGAGGCCCTCATTACCCAACTCCGGGTTACTCCTGGTGTGTTTTTTCTTTTCTCTCTCTTTCTTTCTCTCTCTCGCTCTCTCTCCCTCTGCTACCGGGCAATTTCCATAAGAAGATTACAAGCGGATCAGTATTGAGATCTGCCCAGATAAACAAATAACTGCTCCCTGAGAATAGACGGCTGCTAATTGGACGTTAGTTTTATTGCTCTTGCTCTGTTTGTAACGCCCCATTGAACGCGAAAATTAAATTCATGAAGTGATGTCTCTTTTTCACCACTGATTTACTACAACTGGGCTTTTCCCTCCCTGTATAAGATAACACAGGGGGTCTCTTTCAGCTCTTTGATAGTCTTCGTGTAGACTAAATATAAAAGACATAAACATTATTGACTTATTTGTGTCCGTGCGTGTTTTTGAGTCATGTATAGGCCACACTTATGTCTATAGCCCATAGTGGCTGCAGAAAAAGGCTAAATGTCATATCCCTAATGCAATAAGCCTTCGTTAGAAAGGTCGGATTTTGACATTTAACGTTCAAATGGGAAGTTTTCGTTTATTTTTGGGATTAGATAAGGGCAACACTGAGTGACAGATGTGATCGATTCATTGGTCAGTTAGCAGAAGCAGCTCTTAAATAAACCCTTAAATCAGGACTCTTCATACAGTGTTTTCAACTAAATGGGCGATTTTCATAATGGAATCTGAGTTGTTGTATCCTATCTCTAGTCTCAGCTCTCTACAACGGCGATACATCGTTTAGTATAAAGGGCATATAGCCTACATATGTATTTGTTATATATAAAAAAGTGGTCATGCTGTCTGTTACTAGATAACATAAATACATAAATAAAGCTCCAGGAGGCGAAACGCCTTGCCTAAATGCACATATCAGAGCGCTTCACGCGGAGCTCATCTCAATATATGAGGTGTTAATGGTCGTTTTCGATGGGCGATTCGCGCACGATCATTAACAGGTGTGAGGTTTGCCCCAGCTGAGCGATTGGTTTCAGCGGCGTGTCAGCTCGTTTGTAAGGAGACACATGCAAACGAAGGAGGCGACTTTACGGACAGCATTTTAATAACCATTAACACCGCACAGAGAAAACAAGTTTATAGGTCGAGTGACTCACTCATTCACTCACTCACATGACCGAGCCGAGCTGAGCCTAGTCTCCCACTGCAACTTCTGCTCCTCTGGGACTAAAGAGACGAGTCTGTCTCCTCCACAAGAGGTCGTTGATGCATTAAAGTTTTGCATTGGGGGCCCTCCAACGCCGCAGAAACACACGGAATAACGTGCCATTCACTTCATTTAGATGATGAAATTAGATCATTAATTTGTCTCTGAGGGAGTCTTCATTTATATATGTTTTAATCTGAACGTTATTTGTTTTATCCAAGTGGAGTCGTTATTTTGTAATTTTATTCAAATTCAAAACATTACATTAGGATATTATTCTTCCACATGAGTTCTATAACACTATAAGGAAATTGTATGTTTTGCAGCCCCCCCCTCCACCCATCACTAGGTTTTATTTTATCCTATTTTTAAAGTGAATTCACACAGAGCTGAGGGTGAACTCCGGAGAAAAAAAAACTTCCTAGTAGGTCATCCAAAATGCGTTTCATGAAAACACAATCAATGTAAAAAATAAGATAGAAAATCAATTCGTTTAGTGGCTTGAAAGCACAGAACCCCCCCCCAATATGAGTGACACTGCCAGTTTGTATGTAAGCAAAATATATTTTGTGAAATTGGGATTAAAGCAACAAAGACATGCAAGACAGTCTTTTCTTTGCTATAGGCACATTTTATTCTAATATTCCAATTTTTACTTGAATCACTTTCACTCATTTTAGGTTTGTGTGTGCAATCGGCTCTTTAGGCTAATTATTAATTTACATTTACCTTTGTTCCCTCTCACTAACTAACTTTATTCTACAGTCCGTGCAACCTTCTTTTGCATGCTCTAGTCAAACAAAACAACAAACAAAACCATAACAGAACTCTATTTTGGGAAGCACATTTCCCCCCGAAAAATGCTTCTAAAGCAATACGGCAATTTAGGCCTAATCGTCTGTATTTTCCAGGAACCACTCATTTTCATTTTTCGGATTAAAAATATTTGTATATCTGTAACATTTTGCGCGGAGGTTGTTTTGCTGCGCTGCAGTTTTAAAACATTACCCCTCTCTCCTCCTCTAACCAAAACACAGCTCCGGTTGGTTCCACGGTTTGCTGCGCGCTGATTGGTCACCTGCTCCTCATTGTCACGCTGTCAATCTACGTCACATGGTCTGGCCACTAGGCCTATTAACACATGAGCTCGGCGAACAAGTTTGCAGACTTCTGTTTGAGAGCCGTGAGGGACAGAGCTGCTTTGAGCTGAGAGGAACCAGAAGCACCTGCAGACACATTTGCCTCAGTTTGGGCACAACTTTTTCCCGTCTTCTTATATGAGACTGGTTAGTACCTCTACCTCTTTGAATTTTGGCGCTGTTTTGTGAACTTTTTTAAATTTTTATGAGTGAGTGAGTGATCACTAAAAAGTCGTCTGAAAGAATGTATAACATGATGGAAACCGAGCTCAAGAGCCCTCTCCCGCATTCCAACTCTGGTTCTGCGCCAGGCTCCAAGAACAACAGTGCCACGGACCCGGAGCGGGTGAAGCGGCCGATGAACGCCTTCATGGTGTGGTCGCGTGGACAGCGGAGGAAGATGGCACAGGAGAATCCCAAAATGCACAACTCCGAGATCAGCAAGCGGCTGGGGGCTGACTGGAAACTTCTGACCGACGCCGAGAAGAGGCCGTTCATCGACGAAGCCAAGCGTCTGCGCGCTATGCACATGAAGGAGCACCCGGATTATAAATACCGTCCCCGCAGGAAGACCAAGACCTTGCTCAAGAAAGACAAGTACTCTCTGCCCGGCGGGCTCTTGGCGCCGGGAGGCAATGTCGTCGGCAACTCGGTGTCGGTGGGGCAGAGGATGGACGGTTACGCGGCGCACATGAACGGCTGGACGAACAGTGCCTACTCCCTCATGCAGGACCAGCTGTCCTACCCGCAGCATCACGGCATGAACAGCCCCCAGATCCAGCAGATGCACCGATACGAGATGGCAGGCCTCCAGTACCCGATGATGTCCTCGGCGCAGTCCTACATGAACGCGGCGTCCACGTACAGCATGTCCCCGGCGGCTTACACGCAGCAGACCGGCAGCGCCATGGGACTGAGCTCCATGGGGTGTAAGACGGAGCCCAGCTCACCGCCACCGGCCATCACCTCCCACTCTCAGCGCGCGTGTTTGGGGGACCTGAGGGACATGATAAGCATGTACCTGCCTCCCGGCGAGAGCGCGGAGCATTCCTCCCTGCAGAACAGCCGGTTACACAGCGTCCATCCGCATTATCAGACCGCAGGGACTGGCGTCAATGGGACTCTACCTCTCACCCACATCTGAGAGCAACTAAAACAAAGAAAAAGACTTTAAAAAAAATAAGTACTTCGGATACTTGAAAATAACTTTTTTGGTTGCTATAAAGAAACGCAACGTTCAACAGTTTCGTTCAAAAAGAAACAATTTTATCTCGATATCGTTTTATTTTTTTGAGTTGTCCATTTAAAAACGAGTTTTAAAATAATGGACCGAAACTGAGCGTTCGTTCAGCCCATCAGAGTAAATTGCATTGCAAAGAAGCTTTTTATCACAAGTATAAGCAATCAATGTGTGTGTGTAGAAGAAATTGGACTTCTATATTTTAATTAATGCCATATTTTCTCTCTACGAAAAGGCATGTGGCCTCATTAAGAGAGGCAGGTGTATTTCAGAAAAGCTGGATGGAAAAGTTGGATCATAAATGTTTACACTTAATTTGTAGAATTGTCAGTTGTCTCGAGTTTGTCCAAATGTATGTAGTCTTGTTTTTTCTTTCTCTCCCTCATGACCTTTAGGTTAAAAGGAAATGTTAAGACTGTGCGGGTCGCAAACGCAGGTTTTATTTATAGTAAGATTTTTTGTTTTTAGCTTGTGAACCCGATGTTTGTCACGTGAAAGATGTTCAAAATAGTTTTTTTTGTAAAACGTTATTTTCTTTGGTTTTGACAGTGTCATGTTTACTCATTATCCTGAACGAAAATGTTTATTTAAACTGACGTTTCTACATATTTTAAGATCATCCTCTATTCTTAAATGCTGAATAAATTTGTACAAAACATGACCTGTGACTTTGTCTTTTTCTATGGCTTTGGTTCTTTTAAAATCTCTGGTGTGAAAGTTATTTCACAGGGAAGCATCAGATTGAAAAGTGACTAAACTCTTAAGGGCATGTTGTTTTCAGTGATACTCCTGATACAGGAATATTTTCACTTGGGTAAAACCTTTAGATTTATATCATAGATAAATATAGTATGTTCTAATTATTTTACAAGCCTTTTAAGGAATGGTGAAAAATAATAATTTCCTTTCCTCAACTTGCAAAAACATGCTGGCTCTTACATTTAAAATTAACAATACAACTCTACAAAATTATAAGGCCTGTTGAACTAACTGGTAAACAACACAGACTCATTTTAAACTGATATTTGAACAAATAAGGGTCAATTTCATTCTATTGCTTTAATTTAATTGGTCTGCGAAATAAAACTCTGCTTCGTCAATTTGCTGTATAGATTTTTCTTTTTAAATCTATCCAGTTTACTCGCCTATTTCAGTATTCCAGTATTGACTTGGTGAAGACAGGATAAGAATTTAATTCCACAGGTTGTCGTCACTGCCTCAGTCAGTTTTGACCTGTTAATATTTTATCATAAGAATCAGTAGGAATAGTTCTACCATTATGTAAAAAGAAATTTGGGAACCTAAACCATTAACACTTAAAGCAATGGAATTATTGTCAGATCATTTCAAATATAAAAGTGGTATAAACCTAAAGTAATACATTTAAGTATACACTGTGGCCCGTGATAAATCAGAGATGCTGTCTGTGACTGGTTTCATAAATTTACTATAATTTCAATGTTGATGTGTGTGTTTGTATATTTGTGACTGTTTGTTAGGAAATGAAAATAATGTTAAAGATGACTTCAGTTAATTGGGGATCATTTTATTAAGTTTAACATTTTGCACGTTGACATGGGATTTATTCTTTCATTTCCCTTCAGATATGCACAGAGGAACTTCAGGTGTCATTTGCATTTGGAACTTTTCGGAATCTCTGGGGCACTGTTATAATAATCCATCCACCTTTCTGTTCTATTAGAAATCAGTGATTGCTCAATAAACTTAATAGTGGATTTGCCTTCCCCAACAAATGATATACTGAAATAGCTTCACATTCATAAACCTAACCTAACCTCAACAACACACTCACCGTGGTTGACACTAATAATGCAGAGGTGTGTGTGTGGTTGAATGGACCTGGCAGTGTATACCTCAGGATAAATAAGCTCTTGGCCACCAAGAGGGGCCGAAGCAGTGGCGGTCCTGCTGGCCTTCCCACACTCCCTGTAGGACTTGATCCACAGCTCAGCGCAGCGGCCTGGATTAGCCCTATGCGCACCTTTTGTGGAGGGAAAGATTATCCAGACCTCCCTGCATTCACTGATGGGGTCTTAAGTCATTCTAGCGTGCCAGCGGCCACCCGTCACCAAATCACACTTTCCAACTAATTTTTTTGTAATTAAGCAGCTTTTCTCTTTTCCTGTCAGAGTTGTTTGCTGTGGGCTGGACAGAGTGATGGGGTTTAAGTCATTTATCAAACATGAAAAGTTATGCAACTTTAGGATAGCTTTCACCTGCACAACTCCTTTGATACACACTTAAATTGTGGGTTATCTTTCAGCCAAAATGTTGAACTTTCTGCTCATAGCCACTGATGCAAACGTTTTAACTTGTCAGCCGAGTGAAATATGTCTCCAGTAAAGCTCTATGTGATCGCAGGGATTGGCTCAAAACTGTCAAAGCCTAATGATTTAGGAGTGGAAATCTGTGTTCTGAGGAAAAGGTGTGCGGCTGGACTGTGCCATTGTTTATCGATCATGTTTGAATGTTCTGGCAGTGAGGCCATCCGAGTTGGGCTCCCCCCAGCCACCCCCCCCCCCCCTCTCTCCCCCTGCCGAGCACCCGCAGGGCCTCTCCCTCTCCCTCTCCCCCCTCTCTCTCTCTCCCTCCTGTCATGTGGAGCTCTGTGCCCACTCAGCAAGTGCAGGCATATCCCACTTCCATCTGCCTATGACCTCACAGCCCCTGTTTGTTTAACCCCCTCTCCAAAAACTAACCTAATTATATCCCTGTAGAACATGGATTCAGTGGATTCCCAGTGAATTCTGCCACTGTGTGTCTATGCACACCTAAATATGTGTGTGTGTGTGTGTCTGTGTGCGTGTGTATGTGCGCAGCGTATATGCAAGGCTCCGGCTTAACAGCGGCAGTGCTACAGGCCATGTTTCAGTCGTGCTGTTTTTTTTTTCATTTCACATTATGTCAGAACATGCCCCGCCAGTTGCATGTCTTGTGGGAGTATTTGTGAACAAGGTGCTAAAAGCGGTGGTGTATTTTGAGTGTCTCTTTTTACGTCAGCGTGATGAGTGGAAAACAGTCTGACGTTGGTGACATCACTAATTTGCCTGCTCGACTGGCTGGGCAACTTCCAGCAGGAACACACCTCGACATACTCTCAAGCCTTCCACGTAATCTCTAACCCAAATCTGGAACCTCCTCTGATGTACGGTTCAGAAATCACCCAGCCACATAGTTTGAGTGTGTTTTGGGACGTCACTTATGACGGAGTCAGACTGTATTGATCTGCTGTGGCTGGGATCTCCAGGGAGGCCCTTTTGGTCTGAGCCCGCAGGGGCCTGGAGTGGCCTGTCCAGCTCAGGCAGGCCTGTCCATGAGCGCTATGGGACTCATGTGAGGTACTGAGATTGACAGCAGAGCGGTGTGCATCTCTGTGTGTGTGTGTGTGTGTGTGTGTGTGTGTGTGTGTGTGTGTGTGTGTGAGTGTGTAGAGGTGCGGGGGTTGGGGGTGGGGGTTAATCTCCCTGAACTGGGGCAGATGTTGTTAACGAGCTCCTCTCAGGTTGACTCCCTGCGTGGGAAAATGGCATCAAATCCTCCTGGGGTCAGGGCTTTTGGACTGACCCACTGAGAGCCATCCCTTCTCCTGTGCACCATCCTCTCAATCCCCTCTCAATTCATTTATTCACTCACTCATTCACTGACGGCACTCACCGGAGGCACTAGAAAAATCACATTTGACCAATCTTGTGAAAGAGAGCGAGGTATATACACTTAAGCACATCCCCAATTTTCTTCTCCTTGCCTGAACATATATGAGCACTGACAGACTTGTTTCAGTGGAGCAAATTTCTCATTAATGATAGCTGTGGTTGGATCGCCGTGCCTTACACAACCGCAAGGAATGCTGAGTGGGAAACGCTTCAAAGGCAAGCATGCCGCCACTCAAGATACTGCATCCGCCCAGAAGTGAGTAAGTTGTGTTTATGTCAGTGGAAAGTAAATTAGTTGAATTAAGGGCTTATAGACTCTCAGGCGCCCAAGCTGCTATAGGGTGAGGTATATGAAGAAATTAAAAAAGGGCGCAAACTTATACTTGAAGTTTAAAGTAAGATTATGTGTGATAGCTTTGTTTTTCCTCCATTAGCCAATGCTTCGGCTTTGTTCTGATACAGGAGGGATCTCTGTTGAAGGATTTGTTCCAAAAACACCTGACACCTGTGTTCCACAGCATGCTGCAAATAAGTCCAAGTCAAACCCTTTAAATGAATTCAATCAACCAAACACGCTATTGTTTGACCTATGTACAGGCTTTGTACACTGTACACATGTAGTTTGCTGTGATGTGGCGAGGGCCCATCTGTCACGTCTTGAATGGGCATGTCTCTTTACCATATCATGTCAACAAGGCTGCTTTAGGGTTTATCCTGACTTAAGTTTTTAATGCGAGGGTCATCCATTAAGGTGTCTCGCTCTGAAGGTGTGTTTACTTTGTCCCAGCAGGTGTGTGTGAATATGAGACGCGTCAAATATGAGACTGGATTACCGCCTCTTTTGTCCCAAACAAAACAAACACAAATCACACAAACAGCTGAAATGGGAGGATTCTGTTTTTCTGCCGTCGCGGTTTGTATGTTTAGAGAGTTTTCGGATACTTTTGGCTAAGCACTACCGGGGTTTACTTGAACTTGTTTTTGCTTGCAATTGTGGTTGGAGGAAGATGTGTAAAACCACACCAACACACGCACAGACTCACACACACACACACACAAACACACACAAGTACACAAGCATGCAGCTAAGTATTGCGGCTGAATTAAGAGGCCTCTTCCTGAATAACCTGTAGGGGCAATTACTTACAAAGGGTTGTGCATTAAGGAAAGCACAGACACCGAGCGAGACTCTTCCAGTGTGTAAAAGTGTGTCTGTCGCAGCTGGTCCCTTTTCTGTAGCGCACATCACTTTGTCAATAAACACTGGAGCATGTAGCGTTGCTTTGAATTCGCCAAACTGGACTCCATGACCCCACTTCTGACCTATCTTGGAGGCCTGAAAAAATGGGGCCAAGTGTATATGTGTACTGTATGTACTACGCCTAGGGACAGCTAAGAGAGTATGGGATTGCTGCAAGACAATGCAAGAGTCTGGGAGGGGGGAGAAGGACTTAAGGGTGCGACAAGGGGGGAAGATTAGGCCTCTCATCTAGGCCACATATATTGATTAGTGTTTGTCGAGGACAGTGAGAAGGAACACAGATTGACAGATACACAATGGTTGGTGCTGTGACTCTGCTCCATCAGAGGCCCTCTGATCATATCGCTATTGTCAGGAGCTGTGTTCATTCAGTAACCTGTAAACCCATGTGTGCCCCCTCCATACACACACCCACACACACTAAAAAAAACATCAACACTTATGCACATTTCTAGACACTACCAAATTGTGAGCAAAGATTTATTTTTCTTAAGGGCACTGGTCAGGTGGGGGGCAATTTGGCATTTATTGTAGCCCTGTGTGTGTGTGTGTGTGTGTGTGTGTGTGTGTGTGTGTGTGTGTGTGTGTGTGTGTCGTTTATGGGAGTGTAACCCTGGGAACATGGGGGGAGGTGGAACAAACTCAGCGGCGGGTCAGTCCTGACTGACTCTGTCACTTATTGATTAGTTGCCATGGAGAGTTAGTCAGGCCATCTCTCTTGGAGGTGTGTCCCTGAGGGGCAGCAGCACTGCCCAGATGAGCCTGTGGAGGCTTTGTCTGCAGGGGGTTAGTGTGTGTGTGTGTGTGTGTGTGTGTGTGTGTGTGTACACTGTCTGTGTGTGGGTGTTTGTGTGAGAGCGTGTGACCTCGCTAACTCTCACTCGCGCTTCCCCTCATCCTCATCCCTCCTTTCTTTGACCCCCTGTGGTACTTTTTTCTTCTTGCACTTTAGGAGCTTTCACAGTGGACCACCTCTCCCGGCTAATCTGCCATATCTAAAATACATAAATGTTTATGCATATATACACCTTACTCCCCAAGGGACCGGCTGCAATAATGGGGATTGTAAACAAATTGTCCAAACGTATTGAGCTGTGAAATCCCCCCCCCCCCCTCCTTCATAACCGCTGGATTTGGCTATACTCATGTGATCCTCTCTCATCACTGCTCTTGTGTCGTCATTGTTCCCCATCAAACGCTAAGCAGAAGGAGGGGTAGCGGGAGAGAGATGGATGGTCTGGATTGTGTGGTGTCAGAGGTGCACCTGCAGTATAGCTAAGGCCTGCACTGACAGCCCAGCAGGGGAGCGTGAGGGTGCTGGGCTTCACACTTCCCTGGAATAATTACGAGGCTTTGGGGAGTTCAGGTTGGTGGCTAGGCAGCATGCCAGTATTTACTCCCAGGAATAAGGTGGAGAGAGAAAGAAAAACACATGCCGTATACTGCCCGTCAATGTAAAAAACGTTTTCCTCCGGAGCAGCTCTCGTAGTTGTATGACATTTGAAAACAAATTAAGATCAGACAGTTTTAGAGGATAATGCCGTTGTTTGACTTATATTCATAGCTTCGGATGTTTTCTATTAGTAATAATAAAAGAGTCATGTGTTGAAAACAAACTCCCAGTTTACCCAAACTTATAAAAAAAAGAATAAATGAACGGAAATGTTGACTTTAGTGAACATATATCAAAGTTTACAAACTGAACTCCTGGTTCAACTTGAATTGACCATATTAAGTGCATTGTTTGCGTGCCAAGTTTTGATCGTACATTGGTATTTTGTACTTTTTATTTTATTTTTCCCAATTGTAAGTTATTAAGATCATCTGGCTAAACTGTCTGCATGCTCATGTTTTTTGGCTTTGTTGAAGAAATTTCACCATAGATAAAAAGGCCCAAAAATATGATTTGGATTTAACCATTGATGCTTCTGCCATTAAGGCATCTAAAGCTGGCTTAAGAGTTACAAGAAGAGTCTTTAAAGAGAAAAAAGTAACATTTCAGACTTGATCCTCACTTAAAATAGCAAATTTACCTTCGGAATAATGCAAACTTTTCCTCCTTTTTTACGAATATGCGCACAAACTTCTTCACCCGAAACTTGACGACTGGGCCCCCCGCTTACCATCCCTAATATCACACCTAGGATGCATAAATATGCCGGTGCTCCTCACATCACCCCACCCCGGGGAGAGTGGGTGTGGGGTGGGGGGGGGGGGGGCTGCATGG
Organism: Hyperoplus immaculatus; assembly: GCA_949357725.1. NCBI lineage: Eukaryota > Metazoa > Chordata > Actinopteri > Uranoscopiformes > Ammodytidae > Hyperoplus > Hyperoplus immaculatus. Next base: position 15,966,349 of record OX442356.1, read on the forward strand.
CTTTAGTGCCGCACTGTGACACCAATCAGGGTAGATGGCGGGCTCCTTTGTCATGCAAACACCAATCGCTTCTTGTCTTATTCAAATGTCTGCCTTCTCTCTTTCTCCTCTCCCTCACTCTCGCTCAACCCCTTGCCCGGCTTCTCTCCGTCACCCTCACCCTTCCAAACCCCCTGACTTCAGCCCTCTCTCTCGCTCTCTCTCTCTCTCTCTCTCTCTCTCTCTCTCTCTCTCTGTCTCTCTCTCACTGCCTTCTTCTCGCTCCTTCTCAAGTCCAAGTAAATCCTGGCTGAGAGCAGAGGGGAGCCTTTTTGGGGCCCCGGGGCCGCTGAGGCAGGCCTCTCTCCTGGGGGTGGGCCTGTGTCTCAGTGCGTGGGGCTGTTTCCAGGCCCAGCCAAGTCCATTTCATATTCAAATGTAACAATCAGGCCTCTGACCCACAGGGGGCTCTTTATGGCTGCGGCCCCAGGTCGCAGGGTCAAGATGGTGATTTAATAGCTCAGGCAAAGAGGAAAGAAGCGGGGGAGCCAAGTGATTTAGGGGATGAATGAGTAATAAAAAAGCATTTTTCCTAAGTTGTCATGTAAATTTCAATCCGTATTCAATATGAGGCCTCCCTCCACACTACTAGAGGGCCTTCCTTCAATGGCTTTCTAGTGGACTTTGGCCATTCAAAGTTAAGAAAAGTCCATCTTCAGCTCTCGCTCTTGACTTGCGCTTGGTGTAAACAGTAGCCGACGGTGAAGCGCAGAGGATTAGGGATGGAGATAAGCAGACATTAAAGAGTCATCATGCTCGTATGGTGCCACTGTGTCTCAGAGGTTCTAATGCTCTGGAGTGGCCTGTTATTCCTGTCCCAGAGGGTGTGTAAGTGCAGCAGCTCCAGCAGCATAGGCATGTTTGTGTGTTTGTAAATTGTGAGTGTTAATGTGTGGTAGAGAGTGAGAGAGATGTCGTTTACTAGCATATTATGTGTGTATAGAATGTAGTTCACGTGTCTTTATTTGACAGGGTTGGGCTGCCAGACACTTGGACCCACAACACCAAGTGTACATTTTAGGGAATTTCTTCACTGGCGTCAGTTCAACCTGTGACTCATGTACTCCTGTACGGGACACACTTCTCTTAACCTGACTCATGTAAACCACAAACAACACCTTTAATCTGACATCCTAATTGGAGATGAAGCTGTTTTTATTTGTACTCTCCCCCCCCCATTTTTATTATCAAACTTTGGGTTCCTACTAATGTTAGCATTTCTTGCTCAAGTATTACTGACACTGAATAGACACACTAATGAAACTCATAAACACCATCCAAGTACAAGAAATATTCTACAAATACATACATACAATATATGCTGATCTAAATGATAGATATACCCCCATACATTCATAATTATATCTCATATAGGCTCCAAGGCAGAATCTTCACTTCAACGTTTTACTTTTTTCTTTTCACATCACTGACCCACATCATTACAACTTGACTTTCACACACTAGCTGTGGTAAACTGGAGCAGATACCTGTAAAACAGTCAATTCACTTTTGTTTTCACTTAATAAAGTGACTTGACAGAGAATGATTTGGCGACAGAATAATTGATTGTCAAGTTAGGCAAATATTACATCTCATCCAATGTGAGGAATTGCTGCATCTTCTTTTGCAAACTAAGCATCTTCAGGTTTTTGAATGTTTATTTGACAAGACAAGACATTGGAGGAAGTATCATTGAATATGTGCTAGAGTGAGTGTCTGATCTTGCACATAATGAACTGTGTTTTTTGAACATTTCTCACATGGGTAATACCGTGCCAGAAAGTGAAATGTATAGAGTCAGAGTGTAATGAAATGCATGGCTTAGAGCAAATATCTTAAGAATATATTTTTTTGATATTCAATTAACATTTGATGCTTCATTGTCGGAACATCATCTCTACTGGTGGTCTCAGAGAGATTACCAATAACAAACTGTTGGGACACTCTTTAGCTTTCAGTGGCAGTATAGAGGAGGCTTCCGGAAACGGGAGGGCAGCATGGTGAGAAGAGGCTGAGGGGCCTCTGCAGGGCAAAGGTACAGGGCAAGCCTCAGTGGGCACAGATGTAGCTCATACTCATTACTGCTCCTCTACTGCTTTAGAAGAAAAGGGGCCACTCCCGCCACATGGCCACTGTGCCACGCCTGCACCCCCCCCCCCCCACACACACACCCCCCCCCCCCCCCCCCCCTGCCACAGATCCTCAGTAAAGGTAGCACCAGGCAGCACCACTTGCAGTGTGCGCTCCCGTCACTTGTGGCCGAGCAGTTGGGCAAAACATGTCATTTTTGCAGTGTGTGGAGGCTGGGGTGAGGGGTATAGGACGGGTGAGTGTAGAGGTTAAACTAGGTTGGGGGGGGCTCTTTTCCTTCCTCTCTTATCTCCGGACTGACCATTCTCTTTTCCCATCCCCTCCTCCACCCTTACAACCCCCCCACACCCACCCACCCCTTTCTCCCCCTTTTGTGGCCTGTGCACCTGCAACCCTTGAGTCTGGGCAATAAAGCTGAAGAAGGATTTGTCTACTTGAAGGCTGGAGGGAAAAGCGGGGGGAATCATTAAGCACGGGCAAACACAAAAGCAACAGGTTCAAACTGATGTGGATGTCTGATATGGTGCAATGCCATATTGCCCGGGCGCGATGGGCTCGATATAATGAAGCTTGACATAGAAGGAGTGAGTTTAAGCAGATTTGCGTCCAGATTTACGCCACTGTTTGGGTTTGTGTCATTACGAATCAGTTTGATCTGACACATGATCAGCTTTGAACCCATGGCGTGCTTTACTTCCAATTAGGGATAACTAGGGATGTATGCAACACAAACACTACCATACCAAACCATACATATCAGAAAGATGTGCATTGTTTCAATCTTTTTGACAAGGCACCTTTAAAATATTCTAACTATAAATAGCAATTATGAATTTGAATGAATTTTAAGAAGTTGTAGAGTGAATAGGGTTTCAAAATAAAAATGTTATTCATCAAAATGTATTCTAAAATTCTAAAATGCAATTCAGAATCCAACAATTCTGCATAATGAGAAATAAGATACATTTTGATTCTGATATTTTTATTTTCCTTACTTATAAATGTTTTGAATGCATTACTTTTACTTGTAACAAAGGCTTTAGACAACTGAATGGCTACCTCTGAGTACTTATTTTACTACTGAATAACAGCAGCAATTTATTTCCATAATGAACACAATGCAAATGTGAACCTTTCTAAATCAGTCCAACCTCAGCCTTGCTGGGAGGATCTTTTCCTCAATTTGAATAACTGAGCAGACACATCAGGTTCATTATAACCAAACCAACCATACAAAATACATTTACCATTTATAATTTCACCTGGGGGTCAAGCGATGGTGCAGGAAATATTCGGACTCATGGCTTTTGATTGTGGTTCCCCAGGAAAAGCTGGTTGTTTACTCACAAAACCCACGTGTATAAAATGTCTCCACCGAACTGCAATAGGACTTCACTGTAGCCAGAATATATAGGACAAGTGAGATTGTTCTCAGCCGTGTTCTGCTGGGTCTCTGTTCATTCCCCACCTGTTGTAATGTTATGTTCAGTCATGTAGAACTTTTTTTCTCGCCCGTTGCATGCCAGGCCCCCCACATTGTAAATCGGCGCAAAGGGGGGAAAAAAAGATTCCGCTCTTTTAGAGTGTGACCATGAAGGCAGAGGAAATCACTCTAAACGGTCTTAATTCTGCCATTAGATGAGAGGGAGCGCCGAGGGGATTGGCTGGCCCTGTGCCTCCATATTCACAGGAGCATGGATGAGGCGGAGGAAGCCATGCTGAGAAAATGGTGTCGTAATCAGGAGCCAGCAGTTCTGCCTGATCAGGTACACGAGCCCCCCTCTTCTCCTTTCCCCCCACCCCCCTCCTCAATCTCTCTTCCCTTCCCCTGGCCCGTAAGGAGTTCCTAATAAGAGTTTGGACGTAGCGAGCTCTCTCTTATGTGCGGACCTGGCAGGAGGGAACAGAGATGAGGCCTGAGCTGGGGGTTGAAGCTGGAGGTATACAGAGTTGTAGTGGTGGGATGTTGGTCGGATGGGTGGGTGGTGTGGGGTTGGCCCGTTTTTTTTTTTGTTCCCACATTTGATTATTCAGGTTGGCTGAACTAAATTCTAAACCCATAAAATTCGTATCCCCTCTGGGGGACCATTTGCATATATTTCGGTTCCCCCGCCTCCCTCACATCCCCAATCCCCCTTTTTTTCTCTCAGAAAGTGAAAGAGAGGGCGAAGCAACCAGGCCTGTCTAGGCTTTAAGATGTCACCGTGGTGTGAAATATGGGCGAACAAGCAGGGTCTTTGAAACTCAAACTAACCCCCCACCAGCCTCTGAGCCACTGCCACTGCCACTGACACACACTCACTCACACACACACACACACACACACACACACACACACACACACACACACACACACACACACACTAACACACAGTCATCCTCTGTGGAAATACGTGTTCTGAAGGCACCTGGATTCTTTCAGGTAAGGCACGATGGTTGTGTGCTGTAGCATCTGTTAGGGGTTCCATTAAGAAAGAGTCATGTATGTACAGTCGATAGAAAGGAAACGCCTCTTGTTACACATCAGTGTGCCACTTTGTTTTAATGTTTGGCTCCATGAGAAGTTTATTTATATGGGAGTTACTTTCATACAATTGTGGAATCATCTTGTTGTCAGTTGCCTATGTGCAACTATTTACAAAATAACAATAAGCCATGACATGAACTCTGCCGGCGGGGAGAAACTGCTGGAGGCCAGGAGGAGTTCTAAATATTTGATAAACATGTCAAAGCAGCAAAGCCTTCGACTTGTAATTAGGCCAATTTTTTGCCTTACTGTTGTGGATGTAGCGGATTAATTTTCAGACAAAAATGTTCTTAAGTCAGGTCTTAAAATTCCATTTAGGATGTGTGTGCCTGGTCGGCAGCATACAGACGAAAGGGGAACACACACACACACATATAGCCAGGGCACACAGACTCTGAGAAGTAAAAGCTGGATGAAGGCAGGGCTCCACAATCGCCAGTCAGCCATCCATGAGAGACACCTGTTCGTTTGTTTGGCTAGCAAACTCGGGGGGGAGAGAAGGGGGTTGTTTTTTCCCACCGTGCCAACCCGCGCCCGGCTGGCACTAGTTTTACTGTCCCATCTGTATGGGTGGGTGAAGTAAGACGACGGCCTTTGAGGGGTGAGTGATACTTGATGGCATTTTTGGTCACATGGGTGGCGAGTTGCTGTCATCCTTTAACCCCCCCCCCTCCCCGGACCCCCCTCTCCCTCCCTCCCCCCAACCTCACTCGCTCCCGTGCCCACTCCCTGGTGCACAGGCAGAATGCAGTGTCAGGAGGGTGAGCACTGAGCGGCCATTGTGTGTGCTAACCAAAGCGGAATGCCCGGGTGACAAAAGGGGGAGGAGTGGGCTCAGGGTGCACACAAAGCCAGGGGGAGGAGAGGGCTGTAGGAGGCGGGGGGGTACGGAGAGGAGAGAGGGGGCAATTTGCCGGGCCTAAATAGACACTCACTCACTCACTCACTCACTCACTCACTCACTCACTCACTCACTCACTCACTCACTCACTCACTCACTCACTCACTCACTCACTCACTCATTCACTCACTCACTCACTCAGCCCTCCAAAAAACTGTAGGCACGCTAAAAATCTTCTCTTAACTAATCTCCTCCACGCACCCATGCACCTAGTGCCTTCTAACCCTAACCCTCGCCAGGCCTCTGTGCTCTCGGCTCACTGGGCTGTACGGTGAGTATAAGCAGGCTGCTGGAAGTGGAAGGGTTTCTGTTATAGTTCCCGACACTGTAAAGAAGAGAACAGAAGACAACTGAACCCTTTAAAGTATTAGGTGTTGGTTCTGGTGTTATGACTCATCATGGCCCCAGAGGTCTATTACAATTACAGGATGTCTTTGCTATCAGTAGTCGTGGTTTCAGATTTATGTCGTTATTAATCAAGGTTGGCCTACAAACCCCATTGCATCACTGTCAGATGTTTACAATACTTACAGGGAGTTCTTCGCTTAGTGCTAGCAATATACATAATAAACTTTTTGAAGAAATGTTCATTTAACGTTATATCAAATATAGGGCCCACTTTCCACCTTGTACCTCCTGTTAAACCGTACTGTGAATGACTATTTTCACTGCGACTTAGTTCCTGTGTTTGTGTCTAAACGTGTGCAGTGGGGGGCACCACATGTGCATGTACTCACCTGCCTGTTCTGGAAGCTGAGAGCAATCTGGTCTGTGTAGTATTGCACGCACAGAGAACTGCCTCTCAACTCCCACACAGGACCCGGGGCAACAGTGCGGCCACCTTAAAGCACACAAGCCAAACCCTGAATTAACTCCCTATTAATACCAGTATATCTCCTGCAGATGCAAGTAGGAGCAGATCCACTTTAAAAACAGGCACCTAACAGCTGCAGTTCCTCACTGATTTTTAATGGCAGCTAAGTACTGTATGTCAAATCAGTTCATTGGCCTTTAAATCTCTATTCAAAACTCTGATGTCCACGGCTTGGACATTAAAATGTAATGTAAATGCATTGTGGTCTCTGGTGTTCCAGTCAATGACCAAACAATGAACAATAAATTATAGGATATTACTGCGTTGGCATCGTTAGCATCCTATATAATAAAGTTTGTCCTGAGAGACCTCACCAACAAAGGTTATTACAATTAGAATCTGGGATCCGAAAATTTGATTATCCGAACAGTTTTTCGGAATTTTTATTTAGTTTTTTTTTTTAGATTATTTTTCTTCTTATTTTATAAGAAATACTTTCTCCTTTTGTCGGCTTAATCTATTAACAAGGTTAATTATCAACGTTCTTCCCATTGCAGTAGCAACCGATGGCCTCTTTTGAGATAATACAATAAAGTGGCTTATCAGATGGGTTCAGTTTGTAACTTGGGTTTCTAATTATAAAATGATAGATAGTTTTACAAAATAGAAATACAATTGAATCAATACTATTCCTTAAAGATTCCTTCATTGACAACATTTCCTCTATTTTGTTGTGAAAATGACCTGATGCACCAACCCAGTTGTGGATGCTGCCGGTTCCACAGGGTCAATTTGAAGAGACCTTTTCGTCCCTTGTGGTCCTTCCTCTTCTGCCAAAATGATGACCGGGCAGATCAAAGGGGATGCTCTAAAGAAACCCCTTAATGGTAACCCTCCTCCCCTCTTCTTTCTCCCACTCCCCTCATATGCACACTTAACATCTGAACGCCCTCCTTCTTTCATTCATGCAAACCTCAGCCTTTCCCGGCGAAATTTGCATATGCCGCTTCAGGGCGATATTTGTTTCCCGTTTTATCTTATGCTGAGTTCATAGGAAGTAGCTTGCTGAGTTGTTTTGGTTTAGTTGTTGTTAGTGAAACACAGAGGGTCAAATACACGCCTCGGGGCCTTGCTGAGGTCACTGAGTAAACCTGGCAAGGTCGATCCCAGTACCTTTGTGACTGACACAAAATGTGAGTGTTTTGTGGCTGTGTGTGAGTGTGTGTGTGTGTGTGTGTGTGTGTGTGTGTGTGTGTGTGCGCACACATCTCTGTGTGTGAACATGCATGTATGCACATCAGGCCATGAATGTCAGGTGAGTTTGTGCTGTCTGTGCTGCTAGCAGTCAGAGCCTCTCCATCAGTGCTGACCCAGGCAGCCATCATTGTTCTCGAGTTGTAAATCACCCTGCTGCAATCAGGGCCCCCAGTCTACGCTCCTCTGAGCCCTCTCCACTCCAGATGATTCCCCCTCTCTGATTGGCCTAACTGGACTCCTGTCTGTGGCGGCAGATTAGCATGGATTGTTTTTTTTCTCTCTCTGTGGCATACAGATTGAGCCATGTTAGCATTCACACCTTCACACAGAGCAACTGGTTTTTTTTTAGCTGGTTCAAAATGCAAGGGAAAATTTGAAAGACTTCACTCCTAACTTTGATAACTTTTAGAAGAACAGAAGATATACATTTGGGTGGACAAAGGAACGGGGACAACTGACCAAGTATGGCATTTATATAACATATCCTCAAGAACGTTTAAAGCTGCATTTTTTATGTTGACACTGTAGTAGAGATATGTTGATTTTACAAGTTAATGTTTGTCCTACCTCCTGAAAGCAGAGGTAGGACTGTTTTTCTTAGTATCATCATCTCGGGCATCATTTCTCCCTGATTGTCTTACTCCTCCTCAGATATCATTGATACTATGCTCACGATAGGATCAGGGGAGACTACAGTAGATGTACCTGCAGCTAATGTAGTCCTGACTCCTGGGGTCGTTCTCAAAGTGGGGGGCCATTGCCTTGAGCACCTTGTCAACAGCAATCAGGGAGTGACCAATGGCTGGGAAGGCAAGGCCCATCACCTCCCATGGAGAAAGACTTGCTTATCTATCAATATCTATGCAGTCATTATGGGAACAACGGCAATCTCTAACATGATAGGATATGCAGTTTTGTAGGCCAGAGGAATTAGGTTAACATTATGCTTTCATGTTGTAATATGAACACAATGGTTAAATTGTGTTTTACGGCATATATGAAGTACAGTCTGTCTTGGGAACGGCTGGCAGGTGATTTTAGGTCATGGGTTGATAGTGTCACACACACACACACACACACACACACACACACACACACACACACACACACACACACACACACACACACACACACACACTTATACACACACAGGAACCCAAAAAATTGAGAAGAAGGAGGTGCTGCTGACTCCTCCAGAGGTGTTTTTCTTCATTCTGTCTTCACATTTAAATGTTTCAATTAACAAAAGCTTCAGTGATACTTAAAGAGACTCAGATGAAAAGATTCCCGGCAAGCAGACCGGATACACCTGTGTGTTTTCGTACAGTGCAACATCAAAGTTTACTTTGCTTCACCATCCTCATCTTACCGGAATTAACTTCACGAAGTCACATAGAAAAACATTACCTCATCGCTATGCATCCTGCGGTCTCTCTTTCACTCGCTTCCAAAACCAATGCACACGCCAGCATGTTGTAACAAAGATCTTAATGACAGCAAATGCTTTCCTCATAGTCACTTTAACTCCAGGATACTTTTACAATGAAATAGTTTACTTAAAGGATCACCAGGTTGATGTATGTCAATACGACAAAACAATAAAACAGAAAACATGTTCCATCCGGCTAGGGCGGCGCGGCCGCCGCAGGAGTTGAAAATATTGAACTTTTTGCCGCCGGCCGCGCCGCGATAGCCAATCAGCGTTGAGCTCCTCCCGACGTCACTCACTTCAGGACGACGGACAGAGGAAATTAAGATGGATGAAAACATAATTGTCACAGTTTGCTCCCATAAGTTCTGTGAATAGCCTATGTGTATGTTGCCTACTGTGTAAAGTTGTCAGTTTTGCTTGTTTACCAAGTTAGCACCGGTTAGCTTGGGTAAAGCACCATCAGCACAGCAGACTGGTGCTCTCAGCACCGGTTAGCACCAGCGCCAGCATATCCCCAGAGTAGGAGAAGGCTACTCTGGTCGGGCGGCGGCCGGCGGACACAATATGACCCAATATGATCACGCGATTCGCGCGACCAACAGCTGCGGAGTGCAGTGTGTTCGTACCTTAATACTACAGTACATACCCATGAGCCTCAGTCCCTGTTGCTATGGAGAAGAGTCCAGTCAGAAGCACGAATCAGAGAAGCGGGGAATGCTTAGTTGTTGCCCTTGTAAAACAAAACACAGAATCGTAGTTGCTGAATTAAATTTCTCAACAGCACAGTTTTTAGTTACCACCCTCTGTGGAGGTTTGTTGTAGGAAAAGGCAGCTTGGGAGTCTTGGTTAACTTCTCCCCTGAAAACTCTTGAACCTTTGACTTTATCACAGAACCAGATTCTTTCATAGTTATTTTGTATGGATGTTTTTAACCTGTACAGTTTCTTGCCAATACAAGAAGACCTCCTAATGTCCCCCAACATTGTCTATGGGTAAATTGAATGAGATTTTTCTTTTTCTTTTTTTACTTCCGGAACCAGTTGAGATTGTTGAAGTTGTTGAGGAGACAGTCATTGTGTAGGCCTCCTGGAATCCTGATGACATCACAGTCATTCCAGGCTCTGTGTATTCAGTGATCACGGGGATCACGGGGCTCAAGTCTGGGTCCTTGCAGTGGACGAGAGACTAGTGACTAAAGAGTGACAGAGAGAGAGAGAGAGTCAGAGGTTAGTGATTGTGTGTGTGTGTGTGAGACACCTGCAGACTGTTCTGAAGCAGAGGGGAGGTATTCTGACACAATTTCATCTATTTGTAACGTGCCCGGAGAAGAGAAAAGTTTGGACTCATTCATAATTAGTTTGACACATGCAATGGAGAGATAGACTTTGATTGTATTATGTATGATGAGGTGATACTATTTGTGTTTTCATTACATTGGCATTCTAAAACCATTTTTGTTTAGTATAAATATTTTTTCCAGGCATTTCTTTAAAGGTGAAGTAAGCGGTTTATTTATGTTAATATAAGTGTTAAATCGCTCTTTATTCATACAGTGATCACTTACATAATGTGCGCGTTTCATAAAGCCGATCTCTCAGTCAGCTGCTCTGCATGTAATCGGCAAATAAACTTATTGGAGGATCCCAAAATGTATATCCAATCACAAGAGAGAATGCTACAAACCGACACCCGTCTCACTCATGGTCTCACTGCCGGTGCACGCCAGAGCAACAGATGGGTGAATGTTTATGTGCCTACAATGGCGGAGCAGGTAAAAATCCTTCCCAATGTCTGTTTTGATTGTTTTTATCATGTTTTATCACACTTATGGATCTGAGATGATGCTAGATAACTCGCTGCTTGAGTCAACAGTCAGCACTGTGATCCTATGGCAAATCCTGGTTTAGCAGGTCACCGCACTAGAACACAAATCAATATGGATTTTAGAAAGGACTGGAAATGAGAGGGATTTTATTGGAAACAAGTTAAAAGGAACTTACTGAACTGGTATTGTTTTCTTTTCTTTTTTTACTTTTCATTAAAAAAATGAAAATAACACATTAGGTGCTCTAATAACTAAATTGATGAGAAAGGGGATTTTTTGTGGTGTTGTATTTCTACGTGTTGAAGTGTGTAATGCAAGTAGACAAAAATAATTTCAATATGAAACAATGATACAAATAAAAGGTGAAACTGCACTATGGCTGCACACATTGATATTGGGACACTTATTTAGAAATAAGTCGTGGTTGGATTTCCGAAGCAAGTGAGTTCAGACCGATGCTAGAGAATAACATCACCCTGAAAATCCACCAGATCCTCCCGTGGAATTCTACAGGAGGAGAGAGAGAGAGAGAGAGGGAGAGAGAGAGAGAGAAAGAGAGAGAGAGAGAGAGACGGAGAGGGGGGAAAATAGCCTCTGGTGTACATATCCTCATGTCTAATAATCCTGCTTCATGTGCCTGAGCGAGACTCTCTTGACATGGGCGTAATGGTAATTATGGTGATTTAGGACTTGTTCTTCCAGTTGCTACCATTATATCACATGGGTTTTATGTTTTTTTTCAAGGATAGGCTCTTACTTATGTAGTGTAGTGTGTCATAATTCTCTGTGAAAAAAGGGCCAAACTTTGATTTAGACCAACCTGTAGCTTATTTGTCCACTTGGAGCATTTTTATGTGTGTGTCTGTATGTGTGTGTGTGTGTGTGTGTGTCTGTGTCTGTGTCTGTGTGTGTGTGTGTGTGTGTGTGTGTGTGTGTGTGTGTGTGTGTGTGTGTGTGTGTGTGTGTGTGTCTGTGTGTGTGTGTCTGTGTGTGTGTGTGTGTTTGTGTGCGCTGGTCTTGCTTGTGTTTGAGCTTGCACGATAAAGGCGTCTCTTGATCGTGTATATACTCCACTGTTTGCCCAATGCTCCCATGTTGCCTATTATGTGTGTGTGTGTTTGCTTTTTGTGTGCGTTTACCTTTGCAGGGTGGGGCGAGAGGGGGTCTAAGAGGGTAGGGAACTGTGGTGAGGCAGTGGGCGGTGGTGCTTGGACCTCATCTCCCAGGAAGCTCTCTGTCTCTCTCCCTCTCTCTCTCTCTGTGTGCTCCAGAAACCTGAGCTATGGGACTGCTAAGACAATGAGGGGCAAACACGTGAGACTCTGGCACATGGTGGCTATAGGGTTACCTGCCTGGCTCTGAACTTTTGGCCCTGTGTGAGTGAAAAACCTCTCCGCCCTTGTGACTCCCGCACTGACTGCCCCACCTGCCTCCTTCTTGCTCTCTGTCCACCCTTCATTTATGTCCCTCCCTTTATTTCGCATGTACCCGGCCCGTGTGCATATTTTCTCCAAATCATTCGTGTCTGACAGGTTTGTGTTGTTTCCCAGATGCAACTCCTTTATTTTAATTACTCACGCAGTTGTGCCCCCCTGCTCTACTCCCGCTCTTTCACCGGGCCACAGGTCATTATGAGTAATGATCTTCGTGAGTGAACGGCTCATTGACAGAATACCTCAGGTTTTTTCTGTATGTTTGTTTATGTGTTTGCCTGTCTGTCTCTCCAGACAAAAGGCTAGCTGGCTGGGCCCCCGCCATCAGATCTCCATCCATCCACAGTCCACACAGGTGAGCTCCCATAGCGCCAGCCAGGCAAACCTGACTTTCAAGTCTCCCACCCACATCCATTGGACTTCTGTCCTTCTCACCTGTGCAAATATGAACGAGAGAAAGAGAGAGAGAGATGGAGAGAGGGAGGGTGAAAAAAGAGTGAAATGGAAAGATATCCCAGCCTTTGGTTACAGGGTGGGGCGCAGGGAAAAAGAATACCGCACAGCTGAGCAAACCTCCATAGCCATAGGATTTCACCTGTACACTCTCTACCTTTCTCCTTTCTGTTTTCTCTCTTAATCCATTCTCTCTTTCTGTAACCGGCCCCCACAGCGATCGCGGAGCTAAGGCGTTCTTTTATGGCCCACTGAATAGAGATTTCCTTTGAGGTTATGGAGTTGATACACTCTCCAACGTCACTTTTGTGTCCGTGGTCACAATGTGGAGTGATTTACCGCCTTAGGGGACAGATACGCTCCTTAGAAGTGTTCCCGTGTAGGTGTAGGTATTATCTGGATATTATTCAGGAAATCCTTTTATCTAACGATATCCGCAAGCAGAGGTTTTGACTCAATTTGGTAATGTAACCTATAATCTTGATCACACTGTACTAAAACCTACTCGATGACTGAGGGGCCCAGCTGCCGATACGGACGGCAACGTGTTTAATGTGGTAACATGAAAATGAAGATCTTAAAGGCTTAAATATAAAATAAAAAGCTCAAGTATGTGGACATTAGGAGGGGAAAACGAACTCAAATTCTAAAAAGAGCCGCACAAACACACATTTTGTACACATTCCTGGAACGCATCACTGCTGAAATACAATGTGTTCATCAACGGCGATGCGCCTGGCTGAAATGTCGAAGAAAAACAAAGTTACCCCACATGCTTGCTCATTGCTCCTCGGCGAGAAAAGTGTGCAGATATGAATCTGGACACACACATAGAGAAGTTCAAATCAAACAGCTGTATCGGGTGTGAACCCAACTGTAACCACCCAGCTCGCTACAAGGACGAAGAAGTAGATGAGCCTAGAGATACACAGGAAGGAACTCACTTGTTTGGCGTGTGAACGAAAATAACTTAATTGGAGTGATGGACTCTTTTGCTGCCTTGCTGTTCAATGAATTCATGACTGTATCCCACTTGAGAAACTGTAATGCACTATTAAGGCCAGGACACACCAGTCCGACTACCCGAAAATGGAGACTGCCGATTCAGGGAGCTCCAGTCTTCCCGTCGCGGCCGAAAAAGTGCAAAGAACACACCAAACCGACTGCTGACTTTCCGTTCGCTCTGCGCTTGCGCGGGACGTAATGTCTCCGTAACAGCAGGCGGCGCTAATCTGTATTGTGGCCCAAAAAAATACTGAAGCCGGAAATGATGGGACGGCTCTCTAGACCATAAACATAGATAGAAATACGTATTTATATTTATGGACCATAAAGAGCACCATTTTTAGCAGAGAGTGTCGAGCATGGTGTCGAGCAGTCAACAAGGGTTGATGCATGTGAGTACTCACTGAACGAAACAAACAAACACATTAAAACGATGGCTAACTGTTGTTAGCTGTTTGTGCTACCCGCCTCACTTCCGGGCTTCACTGATTCGCTAGCCCTCCACAAATTGCTCCAACTGAAAGACTGCCCGCCGCCGATTGAACTTGTTCAATCGGCTCAAAAGAAGCCCGACAACATCTACGGCGACCGATTTCACGGCACACACCAAACAGATTCGTGTCCCCGCCCCCTCCCGACTCTACGACGGCGATTATCGGGCCGGTGTGTCCTGGCCTTTAGGTAGACTGGACTTGTGTTTGTTGCCTTTTTTTTGTGATGTTGGAGAGTATAAATGGAGCATATGTGAAGGCAGGCAGACTCACACCTATTTACTTTCTTCCACCCTTCTCTCTCTCTCTCTCTCTCTCTCTCTCTCTCTCTCTCTCTCTCTCTCTCTCTCTCTCTCTCTCTCTCTCTCTCTCTCTCTCTCTCTCTCTCCTCTGCAGGTTTGGGCCTGAAAGACGTGCCAGACCTGCTGCCAAAGCATCGGCCTCCACCTCACCCTGCAGACATGGCTGAGCTCACACGCACGCATGCATCCACACACAAACACGCACAGGTTTCAAGCATACAGTACTTCCTCATATTTCCATACATCCACCATGCATGTGTTTCCAGAGACCCTTCCCTTTACATACGAACGTGCATACAGTCTAGCCATTTCTACACTGTGTTTATCTCTGCCTCTGACGATAGAGTTGTCACTCACACACACTAATGGCTCGTGTCGAGCCACATTCACACGGTCCTCCTCCGCACAAACATAAACACACACATGCATTTGGTTTGTCAGTTTTCTCTCAGGCATGCCCTATTTTTAAAACTGGAAGCAAACCTACACACATTCTCCCATGCTAGGGCACACCCATCACAGCCCCATGTCATGCTGTCCTCTCTCAAGGAACACCATGCACAGTTTTTAAGGTGGGGGAAAATTAGTCAGGTGAAGTGAATTTCGACACCCGACACTAGTGGTCTCTCTTTAAAGTTGTTTGCGCCACCGCCCCGTTATTTAATGGTACAGCACCTACTGATTATTGCATGCTCTAAGCTAGTCTGGTAATTGCACAGTACATACCTGTCCAGGGTGTAAGCCCATCCGCTGAACATGGGGGCCCCTCTGCTAGATAGCTCACAGTATTGTCGTTGCTGCGAGAAAGAGGGAGCCTCCAATCTGTCATTCAGTACCAGTTAGTGTCAGTGTGCATGCCCACTGTGAGTTGCACGTGTCCCACAGTTCAATTCATAGCAAAGATTTTTGCTACTATCAATCATAGTTATTTGTTCATATTTTAACTGCAGGCTTCATTCAGCAGGTGTTTCATAGAAGATAAATCTCAAATAACTATGATTGATCCCAGAAGCCAAAGATAACACATAGAACTAGAATCACAGCATCAAACATTGAAGTCATGATGATTTCCAACAGTTGTTTGGCAGGTGAATCAGTGCACAGGTCATAAACCTGCGGTTATTTTCATAACATCTGAATGAGTCAGCCTGTGTGGATGTGTTGAGTTGAATGGTGACATACGTATGTGGTATAACACAGCATGTCGTGTGAGACCGCAAAAAAAACGCAAATATCACATCGGAGGATTCTTTTGAAGTTATTTTGGGGTGGTTTGTTTCATCACTATCAGCCAGACACTCTCCTGGCCTAATCAGAAACATCTTTTGGTCAAATACGATTGTATCAGTGTGGGTTTTTGCTGTTTTGTCTAGTCATACATTTGCGCAATTGTTCCACAACACACAGGGAGATAAATATTATTTATCGTTATTATTAATATGAAAAATATAGGAAAGAAAGAGTGAGAAAGTTAGGTGAGAGGTTAAAGTGAATAAAGACTCATGGAATAATTATCTTACAGGGTGTTCGTGAGAGATGCAAACTGGTATGAGGAGTGGCCACAGAAGTTTGTCACACAAGTTCTGTAAGCACTGGATGCGTTGGCAAATCAACCATACAGTACATTCAGTTCATTCCGAGGTAAACAACATACAGACACACACACCAATGCCAAAAACAATAAACATTTATGTTGTTTTAACAATGTTGTTTTCAATTATGTTTAGTGTTGCAGTGTTTTATTGGTTGATAGTAATTTATTGCAATTTCCGTTCAATTTTGATTCTTTTTTTTCATGTCCTTCAATTATCCAGCACACATGGGCCTGAAGGACTGTTAGATGAATGTATACTCCTTATATATCTATACCTCTTAATGGTTTCTTTGGTCAAAACAAACAAACAGAAAGAATTAAGTAGTATCTTATGGTTTGCTCAGTCATTTATGTATGTTTTTAAATTTTAAATTTTAAAAATGTTTTAAACATTAAATTTGACATTGCGAGTTTGTGTATACAAACAAGGAGCCCATAATGGACAAGTCTGTAAGATATCAGAATTAGGATACACACCTGAGATGTGCCTTCATCTACACATTTAATGTGGTTTTCAAGGTGAAAATAATACAACTTTCTCTGGTAGCTTTAAGAACAAATTCTAAGTAATGTATAAATGTAAACGACAAAAAGGTGATCTTTGGGCTAGTTTTTCTGAATGGTGAAGCATTAGTGTTATGTGTGTGTGGATATACAGTAAGTGGTCACAGGACGAGAAGAAATAATTCACATTTGAGCCTTCATAGACCATTGAGAGACATTAGTATGTATGACAGATATACGTATATATATATATATATATATATATATATATATATATATATATATATATATATATATATATATATATATATATATATATATATATATATATATATAATGATCCAGTGTGTCCACTATATCCCCCCCCCCCTTTTTACTAATCTCCCAGTAGGTGTGAGGTGGTGAGGTGCTTGTTGTTGTTGGTATTGATAGCCACAGGCCTGTGTCTCTTCCTGGGTGACCATGACAGGAGTTAAAACCTGTAAATCTTCAGGAGGCCTCCTTCCTCCCCTCTAATTCCTCATTATTTCACGGCAGGTTGTCTCAGGAGAGATTTAGAAGCCTGGAGGGGCGCTTCAGTGGTGGAGAGTGTTTTACTGAGTGTGTGTTAGTTAACCTACAGTGTGTGGGACCGCAGGGAGGGACTGCGGGCCGTATAGCCTTAGGCCAGGTCTATGACCACGGACCACAGGCAGGTAACACCATATGGGGTTCCCATCTTTGTGTGTGTGTGTGTGTGTGTGTGTGTGTGTGTGTGTGGTGTCTCACTCAAGGTGACATAAGGCTGCACTGTGACTCACCATTTCAACAACCACAACTTAAAAATAAGAAGAAATGGAGTTAAAACTTTACATTTGCCTGCTCCATTCTCTTCCCCAATCACTTCTGTCACAGCTCAGGACAAGTGTCACATCAAATCCGCGCTTTTAATTCTAATAATGGTACAGACTCATGAAAGGACTCCAGCTTTCACTCATCCCCGGCCCCTGAAAAACTCATCTATTTGTCTACCCGGCAGTCTGTGTCTTAACCTGTGTCTTTAAACAAACCCATAAAATCAATGTTGGTTCCCAACACTGTTTAAACAAGAACTTTTATTCATTCTGAGTTGGAGCCTGCTGAGGAACCTGGAATGCCTCATGTGTCATCTGTTTACTAGCTCCCACTAGTGGTAAAAAGCAGCAAAGGCCGACCTGAGAGGTGAAACATGTTCTTTTCTGTTTGAGCAATGCATTAATATACAATTAAAGAAAGATTATTTTGTTGGTATAAATTTATGTTAGATGCATGCAGAGTTTCAGCACCGGTTTTCATTGCTACCACGGAACTAATAGGTGAAACCAAAAACACATGCACTGTTTAATTTGGGAGTACACTTCTTATCTTGTATAAAGAATGTACTGACATGCGAGTGTAAAGACTTTTCCCCTCTCTTCACATGGCTATCTTCTTTGTGAATGTGCGCTCTTGTGGTGTTGAAGTGAATCATTCAGCAGTGTGTGTGTTTGTGTGTGTGTATGTGATCCCCTCGATGGCATTGTGTCTCCAGCGACAGTGTTTACTGATAATTGAGTAATTACCTGTAAAAGATAGCACTCCTGTGGTTCTGTTCAGCCGTAATCTTCCCAGTATGCGTTCAATGCAGATCAGGTTTTACCTTGGGAAGAAGCTAACACAATAATTTAGAACTACTTTCTGTTTGTGTGTGTGTGTGTGTGTGTTTGTGTGTGTGTGTGTGTGTGTGTGTGTGTGTGTGTGTGTGTGAGAGAGTTTGTGTGTGTGAGTGTGACTGTGCGTGCGTGCGAGAGAGAGAGCTTCAAACTGTAAATGCATTACCACTTTGGTGCTGTCACTAAACTGGCATCATAGACTATAAAATCACTTGAAGCAAGAATGTATTTAAGACTCACTTTGCAACAAGATGATGGTTGGATATTGGAAATTGCACCAAATCACACAACGGTAAATTGACATTCCTTTATGAGTTGCACAATCCCAGAGTGAATGGAAAGTTGCAACAGGCACTTTGTGCGTACACTAGTGGCCTCACCCACAATGGCATTTGAAAGACAAACAGCAGTGCGTGCTGCTGACCGGAGCTCCACAGAGAGAGTGGTAGATCTTTTTGAGTTACGGCAGCCAAAGTCCGTGTCATTACAGTTAAAGAAACCTTTTGTAAGGCAGCCCTGTCCCTTTCCAGGTTTTTCTTTGGCTATTCTCTTTAAGATTTTGTAGTTCCCTTTCGCTTTCTTTCTCTCTTTTCTTCTTCCTTCCTTTCTTTTTTCTGCAATATCTCTATCTCTCTTTCAAACTTTGTGTCTGCCCCTCTGCGTTAAAGAATAGAGTCGCAGTCTGAAAACAACAGTCAGGTGACCCATATGAACACTGAATAGATTTTTCAAGCTGTAATTATTCGAGATTCCCACTGAATGTGCTTTCAGCGTAAGTTTAGGTGGTGTGTGTGTGTGTGTGTGTGGGGGGGGGGGGTGGCGGCAGTTTTTTCCTTCCTTTCTATTTTATTTGGCTAATCAAGACTGCTGAGGTAAACCTTTCACAACTTGTTTGCATGGATTTGGACTCAAATCACTGATATTGGCACAATGCATAAGGAGGGGATCTCTCGAATTGACCATAAAAAAAGATAATTCAAGAGTAATAATTGTGCCTTTATATTGCAGCTGCTCATCCTACTCCTCTCCCCTCTTAACACAGTGTGGGTACATTGCATATCCTGCCGCATAGTCTATTTCCCCCCCTTGTGTGTGTGTTTGTGTGTGTTTTTCACAAGCAACACTCTTCAAACTGGGCCTCAAACCAGAAACAAGTGGTACGGGCTGGAATATTTGGTTACGGATGCATTTCCATTCGATTGTCCTAAAAGGGGACGAGAAAGAAGAGGTAAGCGATATGACTTAAGGGGATCATATTAATGTAACGTACACACACACACACACTCACACTCTCTCGCTCTCTCATAATAATCCCACAGGACTTCCTTCCCCATTCCCATTAGAAACCACACCCAGGGGGACAGGTAACAGGAGAACACCTTTTACACAGCCAACTTGGTAGAGGTGGGAAAAACAGGCAAGGTTTCGCTCTGATTAGTTTCAACCCCGTCATATCGCTCAGTTATTTCCCTTTCATATTTACTGCACCACTCTTTTAATCTTTTAATGTTTTTCTCTTTCATTTCAAAACCTCTCTTTCTCTCTCTCTCTCTCTCTCTCTCTCTCTCTCCTTATGTGTGTCTCTCTTACCAGCAATCTAATCTAATTGTAATCCTGGTATTGGCTGATAATTTGAAATGCCTCATGCATGCCATATACCCCAAACTGATCAGCCAGTCATTTACTTTTTTTCTCTCTCCCTCCAGCGTTTTGCCAGATAGTTTGGCTGCTCTGAAAGGGACAGTATTATGCACTGATGTAATGTGTGAGATAGGGATCTTTTGTGGGGCTGTGTTATAAATTGTCACCGTAATGCGAGTGCGCAGGGAGTTGGGTTGAGGGGGGTGGGGGGTTATATGAGGGACGGACAGGAGGGGAGGATCAAGCAGTGTCACTGGAATCCACAGTGTTGTGAGAGCCCCATACCTTTCAGCTTCATTAAACCAATTTCACGCCGAGGTGAGCTAAGAGAGGAAGCTCCGAAATCTCAGCGGCGGCAACAATGGTGCATTGAAGGGATGAGGCGAAAGTAAATTAGGTACCACTTCACAGACGGCAAATTAAAATCTGAAAGTTGGAATAGGAAAAAGTTGAGGGTATAGATGATTATGTCTTTATTGTGCCCCCCCTCCTCAATCTAGAAAAAAAACCTTCCCTTCCTTTTAGCAACCACCTTTGCCCCCTCCTCCTTCGTCCCCCACAACCCCAATCCCCTGAGAAAAAATAATGATCTATTTCTATGTCTGGTAATTGGTTTCTAAGATGCTCCCACTCAAAGACCACGATCTCGAATACCAAGCTGCTTATGGCCCTCCTTTCAGCCACTTAATTTGCTTGAGCTTATCAGTAAGATTTCCTATCCAGGAAAATCATATAAATTAAACATTAATGTAGGGTTTATTTCTGTGCAATCATTGACCTCCCACGGCCATTGAGCTGCTTTATCGGGCCCAGGGCTCCGTGTTTGTCACTCAAACTGATGTGACAGTTTTGACAAACCCTCTTAGAGACTTACTGCAGCCTTACACTTGAGAAGTGCTTACTGAAATATGATTGGATTTTAAGGTGTTTTACAACCCTATAGGAAAGCAAAGGTATTCCTTCTGTTAAATTGTTTTTTTAATATACTTACCTACTTACTTACTTACATACTGTAACAATTTTATTTATTAAAGCAGAACTTTAGAAGAATAAAGGATCCAGCAGGACGATAATGAGCTAGAGTGACTTGACAACTGTGCTACAATCATAAACTGGTTTATCTATATTTGTGGCAGAGGTACTACTTTGAATTCAACTTTTAAGTGAAGTAAAACATTTTTTTAGAAGTCATACTGGGCATTACAACTCAGTATCAAAGATACAATTCCCAAAATGGAGTAGCATTTTAATCAGTGAAGCTAATTATACCTTACAATGTATGGCGTTCAGTGGTTTTAACATTGTATAATTTATTTTCCATGTTTTGTATAACCCATTCGTCAATTAATGAATACAAAGTATGATAGTATACCCTCTGAAATGCTGAGACGTAGAAATGCATAAATGAAAATACTCAAGTTAAGTGCACACTGCCTGAAATTTGTATTTTGGTTCAGCTCTCGAGTATATGTACTTTGTTACTTTCAACCACTTAGTATTATCATTATCATTATAATATTTTTTTTGTTTACTTTTAAAAACTGATCTTTGTCACCAGGTTATACATTTTAAACCTTTTTCAATTTTTTTAAGGTTAGTAAAAATGACAGAGTACACTCCAGGGACCCATCTCACTCTGAGTTTACATTCAAATATGTGTGCATGTCTCTAATTTATTTCCTCGTGTTGCTGTAAATGCCCATATGGATGTATGTATATACACCATAATCACGTGAGTTCGCTTGTGGTGGCTGCTAAACATGGCTCTGTCACTGGGCTGGTGGTGGGGTCACTCTGGGAGCCATAGGGGCCCCCACACAATGCAATGGCAGCAGTGTGGCTTTTACTAGGCCTCGCGCCGCTGGCTTTACGAGAGCCAGACAGAAGGATCCCCTTCACGCCATAAAGCCATCAACAAGGGAACAAAGAGGGCAGGTGCTAAGGGCTGCATTGAGAGCTCACCTGCACCCAGCGGGGGAACAGACTGTTTCCAGCCAAGCCAAGAGGCCCTCCACATTCACATCCCCACTCACCACGCACTAGTGTGAGTCCGCCACGCCACTACAGAGAAACACATTTCTCTTTAAAAACAGAAGCTGATGGTGCAGATGATGACATACATACTATATTTTGTGTATGCTGTTTTTTTTTAGTTGAATGAATGAATGTTTTGCTGCAGAGCCAAAACGGGTTATGACAGGCTTCTGCTAAACTCTATAATTATCAGCATTTGATAGGTAGCGAGAGTAAGGCCTTTGGAAGCCAGCCATTTAGGACTGCTTTCCAGAACTATTTTGAAGGGGTAATCTTAAGAGGAGGATTTGACATATCAGGTGTTCGTGTGTGTGTGTGGGCGTGCATGCAGTAGGGGTGTTGGTCGGGGTTTACATAATACAGAAATGTAATTAGAATAGGAAAAGGTTAAAGTAAGGAATTAGCAGGGCATGTATTGAATCAGATAGAACAGAGACCTCAAAAGAGAGGCAGATGGTAGAGCTTAGCTAACGATCCAAACCACAGCCACAGGTAGGCATGGCGTCAGGCGGGAGGGCAGGCAGGCTGTCAGCGGGGGCAGGCTGTGAGCTGC
Source organism: Hyperoplus immaculatus (assembly GCA_949357725.1). Classification (NCBI taxonomy): domain Eukaryota; kingdom Metazoa; phylum Chordata; class Actinopteri; order Uranoscopiformes; family Ammodytidae; genus Hyperoplus; species Hyperoplus immaculatus. Next base: position 15,988,915 of record OX442356.1, read on the forward strand.
TGCCGCCCCTGCTTGAAGTGACAGATGTGTGTTGATTGGTGAATCTTTAACTCTGCATAGTTCCCCACTGTCACCGCATCTGTCCCCGCGCACCACAAGGCATGGCTCGCCCCCCCCCCAACCCCCTGTGTGAAAGAGGGGACTTTGGAAAAAAGAGAGAGCTATCACTGGACTTATTGATTAGTCCAGGCTGTCCTGGCTGGCTTCGTTTAATGACGTCGGGAGTCATTATTGAAAAGTCATTGTCTTGTGTGATTAGTTCACCCTTTCCCCCTAACCCATATGGGAATCTTCCTGCTGCAACCTCAAGGGGGGAAACTCCTAATCTGCCTAGATAGAATGAACAGGGGCACTTGTTGACTGAAAATGAATGTGAAGATATTTGATTTTTGTTTACATATCTAATCCGCTTTGAAAAAAAAGAGGTCATGCTGGGGGGGTACATGTTCGACAACAATAACATAAATAAGAGGGCCATGCGTATGCTCTCAACTGAAACAGCAACCCAGTGTTCATTGTTGTCTCCATTTAAATCCAACCAATAGAAAAACATATCACTGACAGTACAAACGATACATCCCACGTTATTCTCATTTTATGCGTTTGATCTAATCTCCTCAGTTGTCCCCGAACGGCAGGGACAGTCTCCCTACTCTCTTTCCCCACTCAGCCATGGCACTGGGCAAGAGATGGTTTATTTTAATTGAAAATTAGCAAAACAAAACAAGGGGCAAGAGGATCCCTGAATGGGGCCCCATTCTTCGGGAGCTCCTGTGCCGTTGAATAATGCATATGGGAGAAAGTAAACAGCAGCCGCGGGCCTTGCTGGTGGGAACAATGGGCCGCACACAGCCCAACCAGGGCGCCTGATTTTATTACTGGCCTGTCAATCCCCCCAAGCCTGGGAACTGTGGGACCTAGGCCAGGCAGCAGCTGCTGACCGCTACCACCACTGACCCAACACACCCAGCAACCTGCAGGATAGGCCTCTCACACCTCTGCATACCTCCACTGACCGGAGCTGTCCACCCCCCCTAATCTGGCCATTCATGCAACAGGGTGAAGATGGAAATGGGAGAGGACTTGAAGTATTGAATCCATTTCCTGTTTGATCGGATAATCCATTCAGTTTTTGTTTATCTGAACTTATCGGAAGTTTCTTAAGCAGAATAATAACATTGTTAAAGGTGCACCATGCAGTTTCAGGGGGAGGGAGATTTGTTTACATTTGCAGATCCTGCAGAAATTTTAGAAAATATATTTTCTCCAAATTTTATTCTTCTTCTTAAATCTTTATAAATCACGAGAAAATTATTTTGAGTCACTTGGAACCAAACGTGAGACTAGAATATGTGAGTAAACAAAACTATTTGCCCTGCTGATGTAAAAAACAGTGAATCAGGAAATTTTAATTATTTTTTTCAAAATCCAGAAAGTGTTCCAGGGATCCAATATACCTGTGAGGAAAGTTTGTTTGTTCAGTTATAATAAAAATTCTCATTTATAAGAATAGACCTTAGAAAATGTTCACTTATCGGACACACACAAAGTGACATAGTGAACCTTTAAAATGTGACTTAATATTGAACCATGCTGTAAAATTTAATAAGCTACCTCATTAAGGAACTTTTTATTTATTTTTGTTTCACATTACTACAGTAAGTTAGACTTTCCTGTAAAGATAGTATTGTCTTTCGGTTTTTAAATTGTCTCGTAGACAGTGGTGTGGGGTCACCGTGGCCACTTATAAACTTTTTTCCTTCCACTAGAACATTCTTTGTGTGTGCATTCCCCCTCCGGTGCATTGACATTCTGGTCTTGCTTCTGGCGTCAGCCGAGTCCCCGGTTGCCATGCCGACTGGCAACTGGTCTCCCAAGATGAGTAATGATGTGATGTGGCTGTGCTCTAAAGTCCCAACAAAGACCTTATTACCGCTGCAGCACCTCATAACACACCATTGTTGTCAAGTGCTCCTGATATTAACCTGCCTGCACCGGGGCTACCTCCCTCCACACAGGAGATGTGAGTGTGTGAGTGCAATCCTGTAAGCATTTTGAGGGCTACCGCTGATGAAATTTGGTCAAAAAGAGCCACCTTCAGAAGTTTGCCCTGAATTTAGCTGATCGTTTTAACACTGGGGCGACTGTGGCTCAGTTGGTAGAGCAGGTCGGCCGATGATCAAAGGATTGGAGGTTCGATCCCCGCCCTGCCACCTGTGTCATAGTTGTTGTGTCCTTGGGCAAGACACTTCACCCACCTTGCCTCGTGTGAATGTTGATAGTTAGCCTGCTATCGGTGTATGAATGTGTGTGTGAATGGTAACGTGGGAAAGGGAAACAGGTCTCCCTTGCAAAAGAGTCTTCGGTCTCAATGGGATTTACCTGTATAAATAAAGGTTTAAAAAAATAAATAAATAACAACTCATAATTTTCTTTTCTTCAGTTTATCAATAGGGTTATTTGAATTTGGCCCCTCCTCATGCTTTAACCATCCCAATCCCAATTGCAACCTTACTTTTTGTTTAAATAGTTACCCATGATTCAAGTCTGCAGGTTCTCCTCACCTCAACGAACAGTATCCCTCCCAGGGCCCGTGAACTGTCCACAGTGGACAGGCCCCAAGCAAGTGTGAACTGCCACAAAGGAGAGCCGTGTGTGTGTATGTGTGTGTGTGGCAGGGGGTGCGGGGATGTAGGCTCTATATAGGCAGGGTGATGCCACAGGATGTTTGAGTGTTTGACTTGGTTTAACAACATCCTCTGACAGAGACACCACAGGCTGCAGATGAGGCGAGAGATAAGAAACAACTGTGATCCAGGCCTTCACCCCGGCCATTGTCCTGCTTATCTCTAATGCAGCGCTATCTGCTAATAACGGGGAGGAGAGAGGAGATAGAGGGAGGGCTTGTCATTGATAAAGAACAAAAACATAATTTTTCGGGTTAATTAAGGTGTGGGTTTTGGGGACACTTGCTTTATTAGAGCAGACCTTAACCTTCTCTGTAATGTCTATAGGATTATGTCCAAGCAGGGAAGTTACTTTAAGTATGCCAAATCAGTTATAAATATATGTTAGGACTTCAGAATGGGGAAATTAGATAGTAAATGTCCTCAAAATGGGAGCATTTTCTGCAACGCATATCTGCGCACTTACACATACATGTGCACACAAAATGGATACCTATTCATAACACTGTCACATTCAAGCACCAAAGTATTTTGATATGTGCAGATGTCTTAATGCGCTGCTTTTAGATATGCAGCTCTTTTTGTTTTAGCCTGATGAGGCGTACACTCAGGTGCGTCACACAGGATGTCTTGTCCAAGTCTTCTCCAGTCCCCCCCCCCTCAACGAGATGGGGTGCACCAAGCCAAGGAGGTTATCAGCACAAAATCACCACTCCAGCTCCAGACTGGGGGTTTCTGGCCATGCGTACATCACTGTCGCCGTGGGAAACCGCATCCATCAAATAAAGTCAAGCATTTACCTGTATGGCTCAGGTGACAGTGGAGGAGGGGCAAGAGAGGGGGACTGGTTTGGAGAGAGAGGGGGGGATGTAGTTGGCCCAGGGGGAGAGTAACCCTGACCCTGTGGAGGTAGTCGCGGTGGTGGTAGGGGTGTTGAAGTGGGAGGGCGGGGTGGCCACCATTTGGGCCAGACCGGCAGTGACCTGTGTCCTGGAGGCAGACAGGGGGGATTGTGGGAACTTTGCCTATTTTCTAAACAGGGCCACCTGTCCCTTGGGAGACAGTCCCCTTTCCGGGAGTATGAGTAGTGCCTCTCCTTCCTTCCTCCTCATCTACCAAAAAAAAAACAGCAGGACTGGGAGACCAAGTTCAAACACACACTACTATGCCCTTTCTATCTTGTGTGCATAGGCGTAGATTTTGGGGGGAACGCAGGGGATATGCCGCCCTCAATATTTAGAAGAGGTACATTTGTCCCCCTCAAAAAATATGAAAGACAACCCCCTCCCCAAAACAGGTCAAAATAACAATTCATTGGGTCGAAGCATTTATATATGTTACTTACTGTATGTCTATATTTCCAAACGATTCCAGAACCCCCCAAAGTGGATCATACCATCTTAACCATCTCCATGGGCTCCGGCTGCTGTTGCACTGACTTCTAACTAACAAGCAAGGCAATGCAGACAATGTAGTAATGTAAGTAGCTAGCTACCTAGCTTGTTTAGCCCAATACGATTTACTTTCTCATCTTCAGGGCGTTATGTCATATTCAGAAGGCTAAACCCGACCATGTGCATCGTAAAATACCTGTGAAGAGTTCACAGGGAGGCGCCTAAGACCCCCCAATTATTGTCCCCCCCATGTTGAAATTAAACCTACACCCATGCTTGTGTGATATATTCTGCACATTTAACTTATTGCAGTTCCATCTTTTCTTTTGTGTAAAACGTCTTAATTTTTCTGTCCCCCTTTAATCAAGCCAATGTATAAGATATCAGTGACCACAACCATGTCTGTAAAATGCATGTCTATTGCAGTTGCGCATTCACACGGGTGTTCATGTCCATGAGGGTGCACATATCTCATCTGCAAAACGAGTGGGGAGTGGCATTTCCTTCCGCTGTGATCGCTGGCTATGTCATATTTCATAGAAAAACTCTTATTTCAAAATTCTTAAGGAAGTAATTAAAAATAAATCACCAACCTCCACATTTATTAGAAACGTCGGGCTACAGATACTGTAGAAGAATTAATTACGCTCCCAAGTCATTAAAAGTAAACTACGTCTCCATAATCTTTGCTTAATGTGATCACTTTGAAAATTCATCATGTTTCTCGTTCTCTTCTAATTACGGCAACTTCCATCGCAAATAACGCGTGATTCTTGTGACACATGACATATTATTTATGTTCAGTGTCCCCCCCCCCACACCCCTGAATAAATCACTCCTGTGACAATGCAAAAGAGAGCAGAAGACACCTCGGTTGATAAGAGGGATATTTGGTTTCACCTGGTGATATGAAGATAAGATAAAATTTGAGACGGAGGGATGAGGGGATGGGAGGAGGAGAGGGAGAGGGAGGAGGGGTTGAAGAGGATAAAGGTTTCCTCACTGGTGCATGAAGAACAACATCTAAGGTTGGTTTTGGGGCAGCAGCCATGTGGATGTTAGAAGACCTGGTCTGAACACACAGACTTTGGGCTGTAGAAGCTGCTTGGAGCTGGGTGTTTAAGGCTTGTGGGCGGCTGGGGCTAATCCTTGGTTTTTAAGACAGGCTCCAGGAGGTAGGGGGACAGGGGGCCACTGAGAGTGGGGCAGAGTGGATGGCCGAGGGGTCGAAGGGTCGTGTTTACCTGCGGCAGGTATTTCCTCTGGGAACTGATAAGACTCGGGGAGGGGAAGTGCTCTGTTCCAGGTGAGTGCAGAGGGGCCCGCAAAATGACACCATACACAATCCTCACCTACCTACTTCTTCCCCCCTCTGTCCCCTTCAGGCTCCACCCCCACACACACACAAGCACACAAACATGCACGTGGACACAAACACACTCACACACACACACACACACACACACACACACAGGCCACCTTTATGCCTCATGCTCTGACCTATTTTTCCGATGACTGCCATTGCATGTGGGAACTGACTGGGTTGTTTCCTTACATCGCTGCTTTCACCTTCACCATGTCATACTTTCTCGTGCCACTCAAATTTGAAATCTTTGGAGTTTATCCTTTACTGTTAACGTGTTGCCCGTATTGTCATGGCACCACTTCATGACCTAACATGGACTTATAGTGAAATAGTGCTGGGCGGGCCTTCGTTCAGGTCTGTCATTGGAGCAGGCAGCTGTGCTACGGCTGTAATGGAGGTGTCACCTTTTGTTTGTTTGTTTTCCCATTCTCCTTCTCTTCCACATCCTCACCTGGCTCAGCTCTAAGGCCCAACCCCTGGCTGCTGAGAGGAGTCAGTGAGCTAGAACATGTTAACAAGCACAGCCTCCACCACTGTATTGAAAGACACACACACGCTCGCTGCACAGGGGGAACAGGGCAGGGTGGGGAGGGTATTATTTTTTTATCAACACAATTTCATTTTTGCAGAGTTTTAACCACTTACCTAGTCTATAAATGTTGGATTGGAAAGTATATCTGCCAAAATGATTTGTTTCCTTCACCTCTATCCAGGTGTTTTTTTAGTTTTCTTTTTTTAGGTATTTTAACCTTTTTATTGATAGTTGAGAGGAAAGACATAGTGTAAATGGGGAGAGAGAGAAGGGGGGATGACATGCAGTAAAGGTCCCCGGGTCGGATTCGAACCCGCGACCACTGCGACAAGGACTTAGCCTATATGGTACACGCTCCAGCCACTACGCCCCGGAGTGCCACCTTTTCAGTTGCTTTAATATGAGTTTTTATTCACTATTATTCAAGAAGCATTTACAGCATACTACAGCTGCACAGGAAAAAAGCTTCAACAATTGCAGAAAGATAGGAGCTTTGCTGTAAATAATGGTTTGATAAATGTTATATGGAAATATCAAGTAACCCAAAGATGTGTATCTTCAAGAGTAAGCGTTATCAGCTGAGGGGGTGAGAGTGGTGTGTGAGGTGGGTGTGTAGTGGTACACTCCTCTGTTCTCCTCTCCTCTGTCATCTCTCCATCTCTGCTGTAAGCCTCATTAGAGCCGAAGGAGCTTGCTGAGGTAGCACACGGCTGCCACTGTGGCCAATCCAAACACCAGGTCCTCTCCGATCCAAGCCCCCCACACTTCAGAACCTCGCCAACCAAATCCCATTTTCAGGCTCCGCAGCTGCCCTGCTCTGCCAGAGCACTTAGCCGTGTCATTCTATCCGGCTCTCCAGGGCCTCTGAGGAAACAGGCCTGTTTTGTGCTTGGCGCTCTCTGATATGACTCCAGAAATGGAAATGAAGCCATGGATCTTCATTAGGAGAGGCAGGTGTCCGCGGAGACCCATGCAGCCCAGGTGAAGGAGCTGGGAGGGGGTGGCTCGGCAAAGCGAGGGTGAGGGGGAATTGGATTGGTGGGGGGGGGGATTTGATTCTTAAAAAACCTCCAATGATGGGCCTTCCGTTAGCCCTCCATATACACTTATACTCACACACTTCCTCGCCATCAGCCTCCCCACCCCGAACCCGCTCCTCCACCCCCGGCACTTAATTGCCCATGTAATGAGCTGCAGTGAATGGGATTACTTGTGTGGAGGCACTTGAAGAACCCTGTGCATTGGGGGCACCTCCTGCAGGCCCTCATCTCCAGGGAATACATTTAGGGATGATGTTTTCTATGAAACGCAGGGGGCAAAAACCTCAGCTCTCATCGCTGCATCTGGCCTAGTTGCATTAGGGCCCTCCACAGCTTTCCCTTCCTCCCCCCCACCCTCTAGCCCCCTCGGGGGCCCTTTGTTTCCTTAATTATTCATTACAGAGAGGTGGCCTTTGCTTTGAAACCTGTGGAGGTGGATGAGGCTTGGTGCTGACCCGCGAAGGACCGGAGCATCCTGGAGCCTGAGACGTGTCTTTGTGACAGGACACCTGTTATTTCTCCAGCCGCGCTCAACTTCGCCCCCTCGCCTCTAACCACACATTGAACAAATCACAAGAGCGAATTATAGCCACACATCTTTGTGTACGTTAATGCATTGCATATGACATTCAGATGATCTCCATCTGTCCTCTCCATTTATTTAATATTTGCTAAGCTGTTTTGAAACCAATACACTAAATGAACAAGGCTAGTTTTAATGTTTACTTTCTGAATTATGCTCATAGTACATAAGACAAGTGCAGCTTATTTTGAATCAGAAGCATATTTATAAGGCCTCTACTTTGGAGGTTATGCAAATGTTATTTTGTGAGCTCCATAGACAAACAGACAGTACCCTCCTGCTAATGTGTGTGTGCAAAGTGTGAAGGAACACCCTCCGTGGTGCCCGGGGCCGCTTCTCTTCTCACGCTGTTTCTGGTAAAATATTAGCCCCCGCAGCCCTGTGCGGGGCAGGCTGACAAATAGAGGGCTGTTGTCCCCCTTCTCTCACAGGGCTGAGGGTTAATGATCCCCAGTTTTTTTCGGGGGGTTAAAGCCTGCCAGTGGGCCCTTTCTCTTGCACCCCAACAGATGTTGCTTGGACTTTAATGTGGTTATCAAATCGGAGTGCCCTCTGAGCCCCGGGAGCCCATTGTGTGCTGGTGCATTCCAAGGCTTCGCCGTGGTGACGAAGCATCCCGGGGGCCAAGCTGGGCTCCCGCTGAGTCTTCCAGCAACCCCTCAGAGCTGACAGCTAGGGCTGGCCCCCTCTCCCCACTCCAACCCTCCACCTCTCTCTCTCTGTGCCTTCCCCCTGATCCTGTCCCCTTCAGTGTCATAAAGTCATCCTCCATCTCCCCTCTATCCCACAGTGGTCCTCTCAGTCACGCTGCTCTCACAAATAAGCCCACTCAGTCACTCAGTCACTCACTCACTCACTCTCACTAGCCCACTCACATTTTTGTTCACACATATTAAGCCCACTTACACACACAGGCCATCCCTGATCGCAAAACACTTCTATATTTTCTCATAGCAAAGATCAAATGTATTTTATTATGTTTGCCGAAGTCCAGGTGAAAAACGTATTTTTTTATGTCCATGCTTGTGGATGGATGTACAGTTTTACATTTTTCTAAATCTCAATGTCACTGCCCTACGTCCAGTCCAGCCTTTACAAAATCATTCTGTGCAGTCCAAGTTTGTTCAAGCCCCCATGATATTATTATAAAAGTAGAGCTCTCAGAGTTTTTTATTTCATTTATCAGGCTGAATTTCTGGGAAATCACAAAGTGCATTTCTAGGATTATTACTGTTGGAAGTAAAGGTGCGGCCTTGAAAACCTGTTAAACTATATGAGCAAACAATTGACAGTATAGTTAAAATGAAAAGCAAGGTGAAAAACTTAAGGTTAAGGGGCTAAATAAGCTTTTCTGGATATATCTGGGCTAAATGTTATGTTCTTGTAACCTTTTAATTAAAGAGATGCTGAATTAGATTTATGAGAGTAGAATATTTAGGCCATTAATGATTTCTGTTACAACATTTACAAAATGTTTGTTAGCAAAACAAAGAGCACACAATGTGGTAAACATATTGCGACGGCTCATTTGAAATGGTAAACAGGTCGAGTGTCCATAGGTGTCACAAAAAACCTCCCAGAGGAATAGGTCATGGTCTAGGAGGTGATACTGGAGCCTCCGGGGTCAACCTGGGCTTTATCTACTCTTGCTCTGCATATACAGTATCAATGCCAGCAGCTGTGGGATTGTTTGTACACAGATGCAGGGGTGCTTGATGATAATTAACTGCACTCCGGGACTGGAACTGGGCCTTTTTCTTTATTCTTCTTCTTGCTTCCCTTTAGTGGCTCATATTGTGTGTGAAGCGTTAAGAGCAGGAATGTGGCAAACATTAGTAATTAAAATATTCTGTAGGTCAATTAAGAACTCTTCCTCCACACGACCCCACTGAGCCCTTGCTGTTATCCTACACCTATCCCCTGCTAGAGAAGATCCCAGTCTGTCTAAAAGTGTCAACTGCAGCCTTTAGTTGCCAGCTGGCCCCCGGGGCCTTTTGTGTTTAACTAATGTCAGGACTGGTTGCATTGAAAGAAAAGAGGGATTTGTTATGTGAAAATGTTGAAGGTAAGAAGGTATATGAGGTGGAGAGAAGACAGTGAAGTGGAATAAATGGGGAATTTCTGTTCCATGGAGGGCTGTTAGCGTGGTTACTTACCACTCAGAGGTGAGACACTCATTACAGCCATGACTCATTTTTCATAGGCTGTTATCAACTCACTGTGCACAGAAGATGGATGGATGACAATTACGATGATGAAAACCTCACATACCCCTATTGGCAGGAATAGAGCACTCCACAAAATCGTTATGGCATAATTTTTTAGCTACTTTTTCAAAATAGTTGCAATATTATGTTAAGACACGTAAAGGAAGTTTCATAATCACTTTTAGCTTTTTTAGCATTTACAAAACATTTAGAATAGTGGTATTTATATAACAAAAAGTGTATAGGGCAAGAAAAGTCATGTCTTTTGTTCAAATTCTCCCCAAAACAGCCGCAGGCTGGCTGCGGGGCAATGTACCTGAGTACTTTGTACAATGACAGGCAACAATCAAGGTGCTCAATTAACTGTATAACGATTAAGACATCAATTACCAAATTGATTGATGAGGCCAAATGATCCGATTCATTTTCTCCATCAGGCGTAAAAATTGGGAGCAGCAATATGAGGAAAATTTGTAGATTTATGGTTCCAATGTGCAGGGAGCCCTTCACCATATTAATAAGTGCAATTAAATGTGATAGGAAATCACTGTAAACACTTTTAAATGATATGTGGAACATAATGTGCAAAAGAAAGTAAAGCAACAAAAAAAGTATTAATCAAAGAGACAATACACAGAGAATTGTAGTCAGCAAAGTAAAATAGCCTAAATCTAATTACAATAAGCCATAAATATAGTTTGTATTTACTTAGCTTGTTTTCACAATTAATGTTCTTATTGTATAAAAGAGGTTAATGTATCAGAAGAATGTTTTTCTTTTCTCCATTGCCATTGAGGCTGATGATGTTCCTCCGCTGCGCTAACAATAGCCAAAACAATGTTTGAAGAGTGCCTTGAGACCAGCTTGGACTAAAGCTTTAGTTTTTATTCTGTTCATGTTGTCAATGTGTAGAGGGATAATTGAAGCGATCCTTGACTATGGGATCTATTTATACAGAGCATAATTCCCTCTGTATTCAGGCATTATCATGGTGTCAGAACAAGCACAATGGCACAATAAGGTCAATATAATGAAACTCCAAAACAATATGGTGTCATTCGTGTTATAAAAAAGCGAGCCACTCCCGGTTTATTTGCCCTTGTAACAGTGGTTGGGTTGTATTGAAACGACTGCAAAATTGTAATAATCACAATGTGAAAACTATTTTGTCAAATATAAACACAGATTACCAATAATTACTGTATATACTTGAAGAGAAATTATCAGTATTTTCTCACAAGTATTTTCACTTTCAGTTTACATGTGGGGAAATAATGCTTTTCTGTATTTCTTGGGGGTTTCTTCAAGGTTTAAAAAAATGTTTTATTAATTTTTTTACAAATACTGACATGCATTATATATATTATAATAATTTATGTTATATTATATATATAAATTAAATGATGATTCATTATTATTACATGATTATTATTATTAATGGCAGTTTTAGTAATAGTACTTTTTATTGGTGTATTGTCAAATATAATTACCATTTTGAATGAATGAATGAATGAATGAATGAATGAATGAATGAATGAATGATATTTTTATTTTCGTGTCATGCCACACAAGTGGCCCATCCCACACAGGATTACAAGACACCGCTATAACTACACAAAGTGTGTAGTACAAACATGAAACAAAAAAACAAAAAACAATACAATACAAATTATCCGGCACCGAATAAACACTAAACATAAAAAGACATATTCCTCCTTGCCCACGCCTTTTCAATAAAGTCAGCAATTAAAAAAGTTCTGTATCGGAACAGCCAAGCTAACATATCAGTATCACACATATAATGAACTTCTTTTACATCGACTTTCTTGAATAAACTTAATCTCAAATCGTGGTAAAACGGACAATAAAAAATTAAATGAATTTCATTTTCAATTTCCACAAGCTCACAAAAAGTACACAGCCTATTCTCCTCGCTAGTGCCCACCCACCGGCCTGACTCAATGTGTAAAGGGAGAATTCCTGACCTAATTTGTGCACACAGGGACCTCTTTCTTTTAGACAAATTATACAAAATATAGTTCTCTGTACCAAACAGATGTTTAATTTGACAAAGTACGCAGTTTAGGCATACCTCTTACTTCAGAGATCCAGGTCTCTCTCTTTTCAAGTGATAGCAATTCTTTTCCTATTTTGAGATTAATTTCCACTTTGTCTGTACTACTAGTATAAAAACCAGTCCATAGAACCTAATTGTATTTATGCCACTATATGACTGCATTGCTTTGTTTTCAGTTTTTCAGTTATACTCAACAGCATCTGGAGCCGAAATTACATCAGTTATCCGCTTTTTCCCATTAGCAATTTGACAAAATACCCCCTTTACAACAGCCCCATATCATTCTGCTTGACTTTCCCCTGGGCCTGAATTCAATTATTGATTGCCCGTTCAGTTTCACTTGGAAAAGGTTGATAAAAGGAGGTTTTCACTTTCTCAATTTGATGTGACAGCTCCCTAACAAGAATAATGGAATGAGCCCATTCACAGGCAAATCAAGCTAATCCAGCGTGCCCCTCCACTCTCAATGGAGAAGTCACAGTCCTTCCCGACCCATTCCATCACAGGCCTCTCTCTTCAGTAAAACCTTCAAAGTAAGCCCAACTCTTCCAAAAACATCGCTCTTTGTATACTCCTCTCACTCGCCATCAAATGGATAAATAGGTCAATAAATGTTTACAAAGTCAGTGGGGGAAACAAAACAGATGCATAAAATAGTTTTTGTTTTTATGTGTAATCTGATTTCACTGATTCGCACTTCTCGTTCTATTTGTTGTTAGCAGCTGATGGATAGATAGTATGGGACCTGTTAGTGTGAAAATACTCTTTTCTAAATGAGCAAAGTTGATTTTTCAACCGCATAATAAATAAGATAAAGTGTCATATATTTTGTACTTCATAATCATGATCATCAAGTGTTATTTTATATTCAAAAATAGAAAACTGTAGTTCGGCAAAAGTAGTGCAACATGTGTGATGTTAGGTATAGGTTCCCACCTCCCTTCCTCATATTTGCTGGAATGAGCCACGGCTTTCCCTCTAATCCTTTTTGTGGTCAGAAACCAGGTGGCAAAGCAAAGGTGCGTGCGAGTTTGTATGAGTCACAATGAGTGAGCAAGCACGCAGGATGACTGCAAGCACGGCTTGTGTAAATACGTGCACGCCTGCATATTTGTATGTATGTATGTTGGTTGAAAAATATATATTCTCAAGCACATACTGAGTCATCATTGCAAATTAAACTATGTTTCGACTTATAAATATAATGATAGATACTTTGTCATTTCAACACAGAGGCAATGTGAATCATCACATTACACTGAAAGAGACACAATGCTGCAGAACAGTTTATATTCTGTAGCTTAACCTTGCTAAGAAAAGTGCTTTTTATTATTATTATGATTATGTTTATCATTGTAATGGAAAGAATTATCTATATAATGTCCACAGAAGGCACAAATATAGGGTCCTTTCATAAGGTGAAAATAACATAGGGAAACACAATGTAACAGTTTGTTGCGGTGCTTATGTTTACATCCTTCGGTTTAGGGTAAAGAGACTGCAGAGGGCTTATTCACATTTGACTTAACAAGACTTAACAATGACTTTGGTTAGACCATTAAAGTGCCACAGGTTCACTCCCATTCTGCTGTTGGATGAGAGAAAAGGGAGATTACCATGATTCTGCTTTATCCACCACATACAAGCCTCCGAAACCATAAAACACAAACCCAAAGGCATCCCCGTCCTGCTCTGAATGTGCACTTGTTACCGCTCTCAATTCGGCTTTTCAGCCCCCTCTAAAGAGACAAGGACCAATCACAATATTGTCAAGGCTCTGTTGGTTTTCTGGTTCAAATCCTTGTTCACGCTGTTTGCTGAGTACTCATCTGCTGTGACAGCCTTCAGACAAACAGTGAGTCCTGAAAGAGGTCTCCCACAACCAGATCTTTCCTGCTGGGCAGCGGCTGAAACGCTCCTTTCTCTCTCCATCAAGTGGAACCCGGGCTATTGAGTTGGCCCCTGGGATCCCTGCATTGAGGTGGGCTATGGGCCAGTGCTTTGCCCCTCCCTGCCCTGGGCCACCCTCATATACCCGGCACACCTGTACCCCCTAACATCCCTATACCGTGGGAACCACCTCGCTGACTCTTGCCACCTGAGCTGCTGCTTCACTGTGCCAGCTTGGCACATCTGACAACACCATTGGGAGTCAGAGCACACATCAGAGACCAAAGATAGTCACAGCGTGCCAGCTAGAATGAGCTCTCAGAACTTTTTTCTTACTGTCAGATTGTCGCGCTTGTCGAAGTCAGATTGAGTGAGGAACCTCAGCAGTACAATACACACACAAGAAAAAAATTTTTTCCAGTCTTGGATAACAGTTTTCTCTGCTTACACACACAACCTCCCCTCGTGCCCCCCTACCCTCTAAATCTCCATGGCACACTGCAAAAAAATGGCATCAATTAATCAACATTCATGAACCGTTTACTTGAGCTCCCCTTTGTGTGATGCAGGGCCTAATCCAGACAGAGACCAGGCTGTTCTGCGGCAGTGCAGACTGCGTCACTCCACCCTTTGTGGAGGAGAAACCCATCAACTGGTGTTTGAGGGAAATGTCTCCCCCCACTGAGAGCCTAACCTTCCCCCTTCTCTCACCCTCTTCCTCTTGTGCCCTTCTCAGCACTCAGGGCAGGAAGCTCTATCTCTTAGAGGAGGCCATCCATCCATCTCACCCTCTTCCAATCCAATTCACAGCCGCTCCACATGTATGAAGACATCTGTCCACATTTGATCAGATATCCCATTTTGCTGCTAATGATCCCACCCTCCATCCCCACCCGTAAGGGAAGGCAGCTATTTAAATGTGCGGATACTTTTCCCTGCATAATAACCTGCCAATTCTTTGCCGTGCAAGAAGAAGCAAATTTAATTGGGCTGCGTGCATTTAGAGCTCTTCTACAATTACACAATTACAGCGGAGATGCATTTCTGCATGTCGCGATGTTTGCCCCAATTTACTGCACTTTTCAAACAGTTTAACTCGGGTTTTCCCTTTTCAGGGGATGCAAATTTGGCTCATTTGGCTTCAAATGAAGCATAATTGCTCTGCTCATATTGAAATCTACACCTTTCTACAAGAGGTTCCTGCCAGTTAGTTCCCATTAAAACCTAAGGAGAACAAACATTTTCAATTCCATTTCAGCACACATGCCATCTGTATCATCTTGTGTAAAAAGCAAGGAAATTGGCGACAAGATGGATGCTGAGTGCATGGACGAAAAACTTCAAAATCAGTTGGTTCAAGTTAGTCAGCGGAGAATAACCTTCCCCCCACTTGCTGTTTTCAAAATTTACCACAAGCCACGTGAGTCGGTCATTTAATCTGAATGTTTTAGTTGAAAAAGATTAAAAGAAATAAAGGGACACGATGGATTTAAATGAAAGCTGTTTTCATTGCTGTCAAATACAGAATGTGTTTGCTGTGTTCAACCTGAAAAAGCATTCAATTAAGTGCAGCCTAATTAGTTCAAAGGGCATGTACGGCTGGCCTCTCTACATTCAAAAAACATAATGGTGCGTCAACCCCCGACATGTGATCGCCATCAAAGTGTTTTCCACTCCTTCCTCTTCTTTTATATCACTGTCTTAGAAGTTATAGAAAAATACTTGCTTTCTAAAAGGCCCTCTGAAGTCTGAAGTGGTGGCCTGAGCCACTCCAAACAATGTATTACAAGATACTGTTTAAATTCATATCCGCTCTTCCTTTCTTACCGGGGGACAACACAACAAACCACTGACCCACTGATACACAATTAGAAGTGATGCGGCAGTTAAGGCTACAAGCAACTCTGTTTAACAGTCTGTCTTTGACCCTCCACCATTGAATAAATAGAATGCCCCCAGTGAGAGTAAGACACTGAGGTGGAGTGAAAAGGGAGCATGGGGAAGATTTTAAGCCACACATAAGTAGTTAAAGACCTTTATAGAGTATAACACCATTATCCCTGCTGAATAAAAATAGGATTTAGTGTTTTTTCCACTTAATTTAAATCAAAAGGAGTCCCCACCTTACATATTGCACTGGTAATGTAATGGAGAGAGACCCACAAAAAAGGCTTTGTGGCTCTGACACCTCCTATAGTGGGACCGTGTTGTCCTGTGAGCAAAAGGGAGAGAAAGGTTTTTTTTCTTCCCCAGCGTTGCTATCTGCTAACGCATTCTAATTGATGCCCGCTGCATTCCTCCACTGGATGCATTCAGTGAATAACGAGCCTTGGACTGAATGCCCCCATGAATTGGTCCCCACCAACCAAGCAAACCAGTAAAGCCTTTGCACCCCCACCCCCCCTCCATCCCTTAGCCTAGCACCATCATAACCACCACCACCAAGCAGCCACCACCACCTCCCCTTCTAAAACTTCCCCCAGAAAGCTCTAACTCTGGCTTCACCGCCCCATTAAAGCACGACCATTGTGCCCGAGGATGCCGTCCACAAAAGCTGTCAATCTTCGTCGGGGTCCTCCAAAAGCTTGGACTCACACAGACTAGAGTGACAGAACCCCCCCAACCTCCCACCCCTTCACCCCCAACCCACCCCTCTCCCCCCTAAAAATAAAATCCTCTCCCTGAAAACTTCTCAGCTAACTATCCAACACCAAACCTCTCTCTCTCTCTCTCTCTCTCTCTCTCTCTCTCTCGCTCTCTGGCTTTCTCCAGCCTCCAGTGCACAAAGCATCAATCTGTCTTCAGCCCCAGCACCCTTGGCCCTTTGTCCCATCTGCAGGTGCCTCTGAAAGCACCCACGGTCGCCCCAGCCTCTGCGCACGCCACGCCTAGTCCAGGGACAGGAACTGCTGACAAAGGCCCAGTGTGGGAATGAGGGATGCGTGGAGGCAGGGGGGGGGGTGGGGGTGGGTGCAGAGGGGGGGTGGGGGCGGGGGGTTTGGGGCTGCTCTAAGACAGATGGCTGGGGAAGTCTACCAACTCCTCCACAGGGGCTGTCAGTTTAAATTCACAACTACGCATGAGACACACACACGCACGCAGGCTGGCACGCATGCACGCACGCGCGCACACACACACACACACACGCGCGCGCGCGCACACACACACACACACACACACACACACACACACACACACACACACACACACACACACACACACACACACACACACACACACTCACACACACACACACACACACAGGGAAAGAACCAGTAAAGGAATGCCCACTAAATTCTGCAGCCATACTGTACACTTCGCTAAGGACCAGTGTGCAAGCCCCACAGTACTTTCTTAATATCAGATATATTGTTGTCTGATATAATTTGAAAAGGTTTTTTTTTTACTGGATTGGTTAAAAAAAATTAGCATAATTAAAACAAATGCCTCATATGTTATATACATATATACATTTTAAGAGCGTCTGAAATATTTTGTGTGGAATTACATTTATCAGTACAGAAAATATTCACGATTCCCTTGAGCCTTACTTTCACTTTTCAATAAAGCCATAAAGTTTTCGTGCAGTTGCATTGTGGTACTCTAATCCTATTATGAGCACAGTCGACACTACTTAAATACATTATGGCATAAAGGACATCTATGTATTTAATCAAATTTAGATTTTTCATTCTTTTTTAATAAGCATTATTTTCATTGGTTGTTTATTTGTTGATTTGTTTTGTATTGCTCTTGTTTTGTGCATTCAATTAAAGATATAAATACTAAAGTCTTACCAAATGCAGCCTATGAGAGAGACCAGCCTGCAGAGATGCTTTGATGTTGTGAGGTCGCTTAACACAACTTCAATTCGACTCTTTAGCAGGACTTGTAATTATAATAGTTTAGTCCCTAAAGAAAACCCACCAACATTTCCAAAATACTGACCGCAAGGAACTTTATGACATTTCAACTTGAGAAAACTGTGCTCTGCTCTGCAGCCTTGCTCTGATTTCTTTCCTCAGTGCAACAGGTTTGTCAAATCTCATTGATGTTACTGGGCTGCCACCATGTGGACAAGCATTGAATCACAGCAACCACTTCATAAGTGAATGTCTGTACCTATTATATGCATGAAGTACTGAATGAAAGTGAAAAAGCAGCACAAAACATTCACGGCTTTCTGGTAATATCAGGCTATAGGAATGATATTTTTCTTTTCGTTTCTTTATATGTATGTATGTATGTATGTATGTATGTATGTATGTATGTATGTATGTATGTATGTATGTATGTATGTATGTATGTATTGATTGGTTGTCATATATCAGTATAAAAATCACACAAACAGCAATGCAGGAATCACCCAAGTCTCCAGAACAGCCTGTAGATTAGCTGTAGATGTAACCTGTAGATAGCACATTGCATGAATATTATTACAACTTTGTTGTAATTACATCAACATTTTTAGTCTGGGCCTGTTATATTTAACATTGTTTTTTTCAGTCACTAAAAAAGCTTTGGAAATGTGTAATGTATTAGTTATAGAATGTACATGGTATTTATCTAGGAGGAGTAAGCGATTCTGGAGGATGCATGTTGTCAAAATCATTGAATATCTCCTCATGATCTGCTACCTATCTGTGCTGTGTGTGCGCTGAACAAATCTGTTAATAATATGCAGCTTAGGCTCTGTAAACAGGTATGTAAATAAAGGGTATGTAAACAAAGGGGCCCATAGTAGCTAGTTGCATGCTCATTTACAGAGCCTAAGCTGTGTATCAACACTGGATTTTTCTCAGCGCCCACACAGTTTGGACAGGTAGCGGATCGTGAGGTGATACTGACTTATTTTGATAACAAGCTTTCTCGCTTTTTTAAAGGGTGAGAGAAAAAAGACTTGCAGCAGTCAGATAAAACCAGGCATTTCTTTATTTGGCCACAAGGTGGAGATAGAGTCCAGCTTAATGCCATGTATATTTTCATTGCCATGGCGTGGTGTGAAACATACTTCCTCAATGTAGTCATCACATTTCACAGACTCTTTTACTTGTGTTTATTTGCCTAATTTAATACTGACATTTTAGAGATATGTTTATCCCTTACTCTGAAATGCTGTGCAAAGCAAAAGGAGCATTATGTAAAAGCTAGCCGTGGAGACTGAGCCAGGAAATCCTTTTTGGCATTTTGACAACAATATTATAGGATCATTTACAACGGGCAAAGTGAATCTGCAAGTTTATGAACACAAACGTTGAGGAGTTCTCACACACGCACACACACACACACACACACACACACACACACACACACACACACACACACACACACACACACACACACACACACACACACACATAAAGATGTTGTCAAAGATGACTAACTGCAGCTGTAGAATAATTTGAATTAATTTAAAGTGTTGTTTCCGGCACCACAGCATTAAATGAAACAGGTTACTTCCTGACTTAATGTAACTTTGAGGTGCATAACTCTCTGGTTTGATTGTAATAAATTGTACTCAGTGTTCAGACAGTTGGAAATGTCAGAGGAAAAGTTGTTTGCCACCCTTAGCATGTTGTTATGGTAGGATGATTCAGCTTCTGAAGTGGTTGACCTACTATCCTCCATGCTAATGACACTGAACTGAAAATAAAACACCACTCACGTTGATGGTGTCTGTGTGTGTCCTCCTGTGTTTTGTGGTTCAGTACAATTCTTCACAGACAAATATGACAATTCAGTTCACTTAACTGGTGTCCCTCAATGCTTGTGTAATCAATCTTTTGGATACACTGCACCCTGACTATACCTCCACTCTTTAAGTTCACTTGTCTCAGTTTTCAAAATGGCCACATTTAATTTTCAGCAAAGGAGGTCTCTGGGGCAAACATGCAAACAGGATGCCACATGTAAATAGCTGCCAAGGTCATGGTATGGCACATATACAAATTAGAACCTCAACGGTGTCACATTTCTATTTATGCTCTGAAAACACTCAGCAGCTTGTAATTTGAGCATGTTTTCGGATTTCATAGTGCACCCATTGCATTTAAGGTTTAAAGTCAAGACACATTCCTTTATGCAAACCTCTAGTGATTATGTCATTTCATTTATGACTCAGAATAATATCAATCAGTACTGTATTCTCATGTATTTTTACAGAACGACACAGGACAGTAGAGTTTTACCGAAAGTTACCCATGGGACCAAACATTCCAACCACATTATGCATCTAATTTAGCATCTAAATATTTAAGAGCACATGCATTAAAAACATCCTCATTGATCTCAGCATGGCTTCTGATGACGCTTACCAAGAACTGTGATAAAGTTGACTTCAGGTCTAAGGAACATAGTTGTTTCCTTTTTCTTGTCCCGCAGGATTTCAGCTTATTCTGCATTTTTGTTTTTGCTTTAAATTGTGCAACGATAGCACCTTAGTCTGCACATTGTACCCAATGACACTCATTCAGATGTATTTTTCTATATGAACCAAATTAAATCTGAATTCAAATGTTTCAGTCTCGCAAAGTTTGCATGCTATGCTTTTCTGCCAAGACAAAGCTGGTATAGCAACAACGGAGACCTTTAAGGATGGCAAAGAGGATGTCATCAATTCAATTTAAGAAGACTGACAATAGGACACTTTTTTTCCTTTGAGTGAGCCAACGACGATATTCCTGCTTAACCCCATTTACTCCAACTTTTACGAAATGCACAAGCCATGACTATTTCCATGACAAAAGGATTGCATTTTTTTTTCCAAACAAAGGTTGAGAAAGAGTCCCTTTTAGTTGTTGACAAGAGCTGACTGGACATTTGATGTTAGAGCTCATTAAGTCTAGTTATTATTTTGAGTCGCAAGCTCATTCATGTAAACTTATCTTTATGTAGTGATCTTTGCGAGCTGTTTTTGACCTCACTGTAATGGTTTACCTTTTATGGCCATGTTTGCCTTGGGTTTATTAGGCTACTTTGATGATGAGAGCTCCTCCTTCAAGACAAGTCCTGGCAAAACATTTCATATCCCTAAAGGCCCATGTGGCAAGAGATATTTCAAAGACATCACTTATTTAAGTAACAAAAACGATTGTTAAAGGCTGGGGTAACTATTTTATATAAGTTTGATGGACCTTCTAATTAATGGAAAACTTTATCAACCAATAATTAGGATAGGCTACCTTATTGTATACAAATCTCAATACATTTTAGATTATTTTTAAAGGATAACCTATTGCAAATGCTACAAGAACAACTGCATCTGTGGGTTCTGCTGAGATTCTCATAGGCTATATCCACTTGAAGCTTATTATCCATTATACTATTATGAGGGTTGAGCTGTCAATATAGAAAATCCGCTCTGTATCATCTATCCAGAGGCTTCTACTCAACACTCAGTGATCCTTGAAGTGCAATCACAAACTGCTACCTTTCTCCTGCTAATCTCCTGCATAAAGCGTGCAGGGGGAAAAAATAGGAAAAGATTGTAGTTCTAATTTAGACCACGCTACCCAGAATGCAATGGGAGCGAAAGTCGCCGCACCTTCGCCGGGTGGAGCTTGTGAACGTGGGAACGCTTGTGGGTTGCTGCGGGTGGCTGGAGTAAAAATTGTTTGACAGGGAGGTGAGGCGACCTGTGCACGGGGGATAGAAAGGAGAAGTTAGTTTCTCTCGAGTCGGAGGCAGTTTCCGAGTCAGCGGAGAGGCTCACTTGAGAGCGACAAATGATTCGCAGGAGTCCAAGCAACAGGGCACGGAGCGAAATGCCAGGCACTGTCTCAGCCTTGAGCAGGGGGAAGCGCGACTAGTAAGACACCGCAAAGCGGAAAAAAATTCAGGGAGGTGAGAATGCGAATGGTGCGAAGAAGATACCGAAATCAAACGAAATGGGAACGATGTAGCGTCGCTGCGGCATTTCATATAGCTAGAACTCACGTTAGATAGCCAAGGAGCTAGCAGGTTAACTAACATTTTACATGTAAAGTTATCCCCCCGAAGGAGCTGGAGCAGAGCCCGGTGGCGTCTGTTGAATCACAAGAGTTCAACCACTATCAGCGAAACCCAAGAAGACAAATAGGAAGATGCTACGGAGAAGACTGAACCGCTTGGTATGTGTCTGGCATCTCTACACGCACGCACCCCCCCCCCCCCACACACACACACGGTTAGCTTATGCCATCCTCCTTCTCGTGCTAGCGTTGTAATGTCTGCCGTTATTCTGCCCTGAATAATTGTTGATGGAATTTGCACTCATTTCCCGTATTCGATGTAAATGCGTATATAAAAAAAAACTTGGGTGACTTCACACCGCCCGACAACACAAACCAGATGTTGCCTCACTTCATTGCTCTAGTGAGCCAGTTAGCCTGACTGCTAGGCAAGTTCTTCTTGCCAAGCCAGGAAGTCACGACAGATGTTGACGTTAGCTAAACTCATAGTAATTATAGTGGGCTACACACTTTCGGGCCGCATGCGGGAAATTGTTGCTCTCCTGTGTTCTGTGTTTAACAGCCTGTGAACTACTCATGCATTATAAGTGTTTCTACCTGTCTCAAGAAACCTGGGCTGCCTTATATCTTGGGTCCCAAAATGCTAAAAATGTGCTCTATTTCTAAACGCGCTGAGACATGCATGAAGAGAATGTGTATTGGTATTTTCCTGTGCTGCCTTCCTGGTTTGCAGCAGGGTTGAAACAATTAGACCTACTTGTAAGATCGATAAAAGTATCTACAAAAAATCAATCAGCCTATCTGACACTTGATGAATTGTTTCGGCCCTTTCATTTTGCACTGGTTCTTACTACTTACGTTTGTGGAGTTGCTGTTGATTTCATTATGAAATCATATGATCAAATAGAAAATCATCAATTGATCTAAACATTTGAGTAAGTAATGACCAAATTCAAAATCATAAAAAAAAAAAAATCAATACTGATGATGATTCTGCAGCCCTCTTCTGGATGAATAGTAGTAGTTTCTTATTGCTACAGTCCCTCCATGCTCTGATGCTATACTTTGGAGTTAGTGTTTTACCAGCGTGAACTTCTTTGACATCATATTTCACGATCTATTGCACTGCTTTCCCCTTTTTAAAGTTATCCATTGGTTTCATTGCCCTTCTCATAAGTTTATCAGTGGGTTGGGGGTAAAGTAACTATCCCTGCAATAAGACCAGGTGACAGGTCTATATAAATGCATAACCACATTCTCTGCTTCTTTATCATCCTCTTGTGCACCAGTAAGTAACCTGTTGTTGTTGCCTGTGGGGGCTGAATCCCCCGCTGCCAGGCTATGTGAGGCAGTATAGATACTGACAGTGAATAAAGAGGAAGCAATATAATAATTATAGTGGCTGACCCCTCCTCCTGGCCTCTGCTAAGTGTTGCCAGGTCAGCTGATTTTTTCCTTGCTTCTGGGAGAGGATTGCTGCTGTGATTTCTCTTCCGTGTGAGCTGTAAATAATATGTTGTGCCGGACGGCCAGCCATGGTATCCCGGGGACTCTGGTTTTCTGCCTCCTGCCTCCTGATCCACACATCCACATCACGGGAGGTACATGTGCATCATAAGGTTGAAGAAAGATAGTAGGGAAGGTGTAGCCTGGTCCAACCAGACCATCGTACTTCATTTCAAGTACAGAAGGTCTGGAAGTGCTGTAATTGGCAAACGTTCACTCACTTGGAGTCGGGTGTCTGTTGAAGTTTAAAACTATTGGATCTGCCCAGTGCCACTCTGGATTAGCCAACCAATTGCATAACGTTTGGTCGTCACGTGTGTCATGAGCCGGCTTCTAGCGGTGCGTTCCAGTTGGACAGGGAACTCGGAAATTTCCGACTTCACTATATTGTGGTCTATGGATCTACCGGTACCTGGCAACGGTAACTTGTTAGAGCCTAACGTTTAGTTATTTGGACGAGAAAGGTTGTCGGCATCCATACTTTCGCGAGCAGATGCAACACAGACAGGTCGGAACTTGGAACTACCAAGTCGGAAATCTCCTTCTTCCGAGTATAAACGAACGCAGCATTCAATTGAAACTGGAGCGTGACTTCGACGTCATCGTTCTCAGTCACTCGCTGATTGGACACACAGAAATCTGTTCGAGCAGGATCCCAATAATACGCCCCATCACCAGACTGACTACTGAAGGTAAAATGAAATTTGGCCAGATGTATGTAGGCGGGCGGAGCCAGGCTAGTGAAGGTGCCTTAATGCCTGGTCTGCTCATAGCAAAAAAGGCTTTGTGTGTCTCACTTGACTCTCCCCCACGTTTGCGCACTGTGCCACTAATCCCTCGAGTGTGTCTTTGGAAAATCATTAAAAGATGGCTGGTGGGAAACGAGTGAGGCTGGGGCTTTTCATATCAGAGAGGGGGGGGGGGGGCTCCAGCGGTTGAAATGCTCTGACAGGAATGCACAATCACACAGTTGCCTTTGATGTTGGTTCAAGCCCTTGAAGGCAGCAGCACAGCAGCATGATCTGTTAGCCTGGCGGAAATGTGATAGTACTATTCATTGTGGGGAGATCCCCTGTCTGCATGGACTGCTATAAAGGAGAGAACAGCAGCACATGCATGAAAACACCATCACCAAGGCAGCACCAACCTAGGAATCTCGTTTTTGGTACCACGGCAACATGTAACAGGCCTCCTCCCACTCACTAGCTCGGTTGAGAAACTGCATGTGTGACATTTCCTTCTTCATACACTCAACAAAAATATAAACGCAACACTTTTGTTTTTGCTCCCATTTTTCATGAGATGGACTTAAAGATCTAAAATTCATTCCAGATACACAATATTACCGTTTCTCTCAAACATTGTTCACAAATCTGTCTAAATGTGTGATAGTGAGCACTTCTGCTTTGCTGAGATAATCCATCCCACCTCACAGGTGTGCCACATCAAGATGCTGATCTGACATCATGATTAGTGCACAGGTGTGCCTTAGACTGTCCACAATAAAATGCCACTCTGAAATGTGCATTTTTTTGCTTTATTGGGGGTCTGGGGACTCAGAACCAGTCAGTACCTGGTGTGACCACCATTTGCCTCATGCAGTGCAACACATCTTCTTCGCATAGAGTTTATCAGATTGTCAATTGTGGCCTGTGGAATGTTGGTCCACTCCTCTTCAATGGCTGTGCGAAGTTGCTGGATATTAGTAGGAAGTGGTGCACGCTGTCGTATACGCCGGTCAAGCACATCCCAAACATGCTCAATAGGTGACATGTCCTGTGAGTATGCTGGCCATGCAAGAACTGGGACATTTTCAGCTTCCAAGAATTGTGTACAGATCCTTGCAACATGGGGCTGTGCATTATCTTGCTGAAACGTGAGGTGATGTTCATGGATGTATGGCACAACAATGGGCCTCAGGATCTCATCACGGTATCTCTGTGCATTCAAAATGCCATCAATAAAATGCACCTGTGTTCTTCGTCCATAACAGATGCCTGCCCATACCATAACCCCACCACCACCATGGGCCACTTGATCCACAACATTGACATCAGCAAAGCGCTCACCCACACGACGCCACACACGCTGTCTGCCATCTGCCCTGAACAATGTAAACCGAGATTCATCCGTGAAGAGAACACCTCTCCAACGTGCCAGACGCCATCGAATGTGAGCATTTGCCCACTCAAGTCTGTTACGGTGACAAGCTGGAGTCAGGTCAAGACCCCGATGAGGACGACGAGCATGCAGTTGAGCTTCCCTGAGACGGTTTCTGACAGTTTGTGCAGAAATCGTTTGGTTATGCAAACCAATTGTTTCAGCAGCTGTCTCAGTGGCTGGTCTCAGACGATCTTGGAGGTGAACCTGCTGGATGTGGAAGTCCTGGGCTGGTGTGGTTACACGTGGTCTACGGTTGTGAGGCCGGTTGGATGTTCTGCCATATTCTCTGAAATGCCTTTGGAGACGGCTTATGGTGGAGAAATGAACATTCAATGCACGAGCAACAGATCTGGTTGACATTCCTGCTGTCAGCATGCCAATTGCACGCTCCCTCAATGCTTGTGGCATCTGTGGTATTTTGCTGTGAGACAAAACTGCACATTTCAGGGTGGCCTTTTATTGTGGACAGTCTAAGGCACACCTGTGCACTAATCATGATGTCAGATCAGCATCTTGATGTGGCACACCTGTGAGGTGGGATGGATTATCTCAGCAAAGCAGAAGTGCTCACTATCACACATTTAGACAGATTTGTGAACAATGTTTGAGAGAAATGGTAATATTGTGTATCTGGAATGAATTTTAGATCTTTAAGTCCATCTCATGAAAAATGGGAGTAAAAACAAAAGTGTTGCGTTTATATTTTTGTTGAGTGTATTTTGACTGTGGTGGCAAATGCACCTTTTTTTTTAACTCGGTGGCTAAGGAAACCAACGCTCCCGCAAAGTGACCCAGTCTCCTGGACACTACCCAGTTAGAGGTTGCTAGCTCGACAGGTGCTCTTACTTTGTCACGTTGACACAAACATAATTGCTTTGAGCTTGGATTATATAGTAATATAACTTCATTCTTAAACAGTCATTCTCCTTTCCAAGTCTGACGACGTTTTTGTCGTGTGTCATAGTAAAGTGAATATCCTTCCCATTTTATTTCCTGACAGTTTACAGTGTATATATACAAAACAGTGAATTGAAAAAATAACTGACTGAAGACTTGGGTTCACCATGTCACTTCCCATCATGCTGTTTCAATTCTGTTTCAAGACCTGAAGGCAATGTATTCATATTAATCATTTTCCGTAGTATACAGGGCTTCCCCCTCACCTCTCTGCCCTCCTCTCCATCGCTCTTCTTTTGTCTATCCATTCTGCTGCAGGCTGCCAGTCTTAGATCTGTCTCTCTCTACTTGACTGTGACCCAGGCAGGCACCAGAGAGCATGCCCTTATACCCGACAGGAGATGTTGTTTTGTGTGAAGGATTACAAAGTCAAATGTGTTTGGAACTTGAAGCACCAGGGCTATGCTAAAAAAACAAAACCTGTTTCTCTGGTCAGTTGAGGGCCCCATTGTCTTGAGGTGGACAAACAAACATGTGCACACAAAACTAAGAAACTAAAACAAAACTAAGTGCCGACAATGCTGACGTGCATACAGACACACAACTGCAAGTTAAGGGGATTTTGAGTGAACATTAACCACACATGGTTAAATATTATTAACAAAGGGGAAGTTAATATTAGTCCTGCTATTAGATACTCATATGAGTGAGAAGCTAGTACAACCTGTTATGAACATAAAGGGGATTTTATACAAGGAAGAGTCAGCGATTCTGGAGAGTCCTTTTTGTCAAAATCAGTGAATATTTCCTCACGATCTGCTTACCGTCTGAATTGTGTGTTCCTTTAAAAAAAATCGAGTGTTAATACATGGCTGAAATTGTTATGTAAACAAAGGGGGCCAACCGTAGCTAGCAACATGCCTTTTTACAGAGCCGAGGCTGTGCATCAACACTATTTTTTTTTTCAGTGTATACACAGTTCATGCAGGAAGCAGCTGGTGAGGAGATAATCACTGATTTTGACAGAAGGTGGTTTTGACAACAAGCATTCTTTATAATCGCTGACTCCACCTTTGACTGATGAGATACAAGGGTCCTTGGAGCAGATTTTCTTTTTTTTTTTTAGGCGAGCGATTATTGTTAAGGGCACATCTGAAACCACTGTCCATTAAGGGTTTGGGTCATCTTAATTAGCCCATCTGTTTGATTAAGAGAGATGCGTATATCGATTAGAGCCGTGCTCAGTTTTTGTGCCGCCGTTGACTCATTGCACGGTGAACTGAGCCGGGCGAACGGAATTGCTTACTGTGATTTCCTTTTCTCTTCCTTCCTCTCTCAATCTCTCTCCGTCTGGCCTCCTACATTCTGCCCAGTAATGGAAACCCGGCCAAAGGAGCTCATCTGCAACACACAGCAGGATAATACATATATTCAGTGTGTGTGTGTGGGGAGGGAGGGAGGGAGGCAGTGTGAAAGAGTACAACGACCGGCTGTGGGAAAGAGGGCCTGGCGAAATACAGTACAGGAGTGCGGAAAAACCCTGCGTGACTCAAAAAAATGGAAAAAAAGTGGAGTGAAACCAAGAGAGGGTGGGGTGGACCTGTACCCTCTTTGCGCCTCTCATCTCCTCCTCCTCCTCCTCCTCCACTTCTTAATGGACAGACTCTTTCATGGCTTCCTCCTGTAGTGGTTATCATCGGAGTGGGGGTGGACCATGTTTAGAGACGGGGGGGGGGGCCACGGATGTTTTTTTTTTGTGGCAATTTTCCACTTTCCTTTTTAAAAGCTATGTTGAATTCTCAGTTTGTACCTCTAAATAATTCAGGTAGCTTCATTTATTTTTGAATTCCCCTCACATCGCTCCCCCACCCTATTCCTGCCTGACCCGCCCGTGTATATCTTCGCCAGGCGGCTGAAAATGCACCCTCATCATCCATATATGTATACACTAAAGGGCTCATCCAAGAGATTCTCCTTGTGCCATGCCTCAGCTCGAGCACTACACCCAGAGAGTGTTCGCAGTGAGATGTGAAGAGAATGCTGAGATGATTTTTTTTTTCTTTCTTCAGTGTGTGTGTCTGTGTGTCTATGCCTCACTCTCTGTGTCTGAGCACGTGGGGAGAAAGAGAAAACGCCAGCATCTGTGATGTTTTGTCATCCCGGTGTTTCATTGTCACCTGAAAAAAAATTATAGGGTACTACCACTCGACGCGTTGACACCGAGGAGAGGTATTTGCAAAAGCCCATGTTAGGAATTAACGAGTGTTGAAAAACATACCAACATGCGTGCAATGAGCCAAACCCATAGGTTAAGCAACAGCCTACGATTAGTATTTCTGCGGGACACTCTCTCTCCCCAGCCAGGCAGAAGGTATTGCTCAGTCACAGGGAGAAAAAAATTAGTATTTAATTTAAAAAAAAATATATATTTCCCAAATAAAACATTTACAATACCTACAAGACGAACACAAGACACCAGTACCACCCCCTCCCTCCCCAGACAGCGCTATGAAGCAAAACATACAGAACCCATATGATAACATCAGTGTTTCCCCCAGGAAATGTCTTAGTCAAGGTGGTCACTGTCTAGCCGTACAGGAGGCCTCGGCGAAAATTTGGGGGGTATTTTGCTCAAAGATGCCAATGCGCACTAAAGAAATAGTTCTGTTTATTTGAATGACACTGACCTTACAGTTGTGCAATTTTGTTTGCTATGTGCACATTTTGTGCAAACATGCAGACAAAAAAAATAAAATTAAAGAAATTCTACTGTTTTGGTGCAATACCATGCAGACACACTAAATACAAATAATGGACCATACACTTAACATGTGTATGCACATCAAAGTGCTTTTTAAAGTTCCTTTTTGGAGGGGGGGCTGTTGTGAGATTATTGTGGACAATAGGCATACTGTGATGCGATTAATTCATATATGGTTATTATTAGCCTACTTGCTTGATTTATTTTTAAATGCAGAGGTTATTGATTGTTTTGGAACATGTATTTCCAAATTTAAAACATAAAAATAAAGCAGCATTTAAAATTCAGAAAAATTAATCTTGTCGGCCTACACAAGCATGCTGTTTGAAAAATAATTCAATTATTGAAATAATACAATTTGTTTTCCCCTTAAAATGACTAATGCATTTCAAAGACAGTTACAGTGTGCACTTCTGTAAACTTACTGAAAGGTGCCTGGGCCATCACTCTCATGCATGTATCAGACTTTTCTCTGCGCTGTATGAGCCGATAAGTTGTGTTGCCACGGTGATGTGGAGTCTTAAACTAGTCTAGCTTTGCATAGCACTTCTTTCTGTTCAGCTAAATATCCCCATAGAACCGCACTGCGTTTATTATCGCCACCGGTTAAATGTCGGTTTGCTGCTGCTCGTTTACTCTCCCGCGTACATGCTGTAGTCACGCGCAGCGCGGCACGGTCGCGCGCGCAGAGCCCCCGACACAGAGCAGCTGATAGTCTGAGCAGAGAGAAACGCTTTGAGACATATGTGCACATTTATTTACCGCAAATCACGGCCTTTCGCGCATTTCTGACCATGAAAAATCACACATCGCGCTTCCTAGTACATTAATTGTGCAGCACTAAAAATAAAAAAATTAAAGATTTAATTTTTTTTTTGGTCGGTCAGTAGGCCTAGTCAAGGCGGGGGGCTGGTTTTGCTAAGGCGGCCGCCTTAACTATAAAGCGCTGGGGGAAACACTGATAACATATAGATGGATACTTTTACGTATACATACGAATATAGGTAAAAAGGGCTTTGGTTACACGTCTTCAATAAAAAATTTGTATTTCGAAACGTGTTCACAGTTCATTGGGGAGGAAATGCTTGTTGAAAAAGCCCAAACCCACATCAACTGTGCCCTCCGTGCAGGGGAAGTGAAGAGCCACATTGATTTTCGTCATTAGTCTCGTTACACTCCTTTGCCTTGTCTATGGATAATTAATTGAATAGCAATTACGGTACAGTCAGTGAAGCCCAGTGCATTATTAAAGATAATGTCATCAGTATGGGCTGTGGCTGAGATGGAGATTTTTTTCTTTAACGCTCGTCAGCATTGAGATGCAATGTAATGTGGTTATAGCAATGGCGCCCTGCCAGACATGTTGAGGTTGGGGTGTAGTGTTGTATAGTTTAGTTAAGTTACCAAACAGATACACCATGTTGATCAAGCACCTTCATCTTAAGAAGCTGAATATGATTTGTTGCACACTAAAGAAGGAGCACTGAGACTATGTGATTTGTTGCACACTAAAGAAGGAGCACTGAGAGTATGTGCATTTGGCTGGAAAAACCCTCATACTCCCATTTATGGCTACACCACTTTCAATTCTCTTTAATTATAGATTAAAGTGTGACTAGGCTGCCGCTTCGGAAATGTGCTCACTTTTCCTCGGTCTCAAAAACACAAAGTGTGGAAGAGGCTTTTTTCCTCCTCTCCGTAACAACCCTATTCACTTCACTTGGTTAATTTTTTCTCCAGGACTTACTGAGCTGGAGGATTTTCGCTGTGAGGACAAAGTTCAAGCTGCAGAAGGTGGACTAACATGTAATCTCAAAACATGAACCACAAGCCTCCAGTAAATGAATGTTTTGAGCCTATAAGCCAGTTAAAAAATAACCTGCCAAGTGAATGTAAAAACACGCTCCCTCAGTTTAGTTTTGTGAAGGTCGGGCTACATTCTTGTCTTCTATTTAGTCTTTGTGAGGTTCTGTTTTGAGGAACACTGTGCCTCAGATACACTCATTGAATGCTTGACTTGCTTATGCATTTCCTGTTGAGCTGTGTACATGGCCGTCTTTTTTCCACAATATATTTTTTTAATCATCGTCTTTGATGTCAAACAATAGCTGAGGTAAACTGTGTCCACGGTGGCAATAGCTTTCCCAACAGTGATCTACAAAGTTTGTATTCACATGAGCTATGGGACTTTCCCCATAACAGCAACTTTAGTACCAAGTCCCGAAATGTCGATGTTTTTCATAGGTTGTACATTTCAAACGTTGCCAGTAGACCTTGGGGCGTTGCACAATCGCTGTCTGTGGCTTGTTGAGGCAACCACATGAATGAGGAAGCAGCTCTAGATGAGTTCCCCCTCCTCCCCATTGTCGAGGGACACAGTGTAATGTAGGCCAGTACCAGCCCTACTATGGTACAGAGCAATCTGTGTCTCGTACAGCTGCGGGGATGCTAGTAGAACAATGGGCCTTTGCCTATCCCACAACAGCTCCTTACCATCAGCCCTCAGCTCAAGTTGGACTGTTATTTGCTCTGCGGGGCTCATTCATTGTTGTGAGCAAACAGCAGAGAATGACCTAGGATATTGGGACTGCAGACTATGCAGTAGGGCCAAGTGTTGGTCAACCCATGATGTGGGAACTTTTCTCTTTCAAAGGTTTTTTTATTCATCAAAAGATTTGCGAAGCAAATACAGTACAATGATTGAGTTTTTTTCCCCTTTTTTCTTCCCCCGAACACACCCCGCCCATATCCCACCTCCGCACCCAACCACAAAGAATCCTGCATCAAAAAAAACAATACACAATGTTAAAAAATTACATAAACGAAATACACGCTACAAGAAACAAATAAACAATCGATATGAAAAAAAAAAAAAAAACATAAAGAAATAAAATTAAATCAGATAAGAGAGGGGAGGGGGTAGCTACTCTTGTATTGTTGTTGTTGGTTTTTTTAAAATAATTTAGGAAGGGGTGCCAAATTCTGTCAAATTTATGTGGGAACTTTTGTTAAAGTTTCACTGTAAAATAGTAATTAACTAGCCATATTCAATAGACAAATCAGGTTAGTCCAGGTCCCTTTTCACCACATTCTCTTGGACTTCAGTCATGCTGTTGTTTTTCTTTACAGTTGTAGCTGCTGCATTACCATACAGCCCCAGTAAATTTTTACTGTTCATACTTAAGAAGAAGCCATTATTGTTTTTAACTTACTTGATACAAATTTACAATTTCTTTTGATATTTATTTCTCTGCACAGTTCTTGACCTTTAATTTAAAATATTCTCTTTGAAAATCTTATGAGGGAGTTGTCAATTTTGCCATCCCACTCTTTGAAACACTGTCATCATAATACCTTTCAACTAATGTACAGAAACTATTCAAAACAGCTCAAATTAATTGCTTTGGAATCCATGAGCTGGTGAAATTATACTAATAGATCCATTACACCACTTCAATAAAATATAGGTTTTTTTACACTGGCATCAGCGTGTGTAAAATAGCTTTATTATTGACTTGTTTGTTGCAGAGGAAAAGCAATAAAGTGGTAAACACATTTTCAATCCACTGTAGTGACAAACATTCCATTTTGGGTTTTGACGTGAATGCTTCTTTGTGCTCCATTTCCTTTAAAAAAACACGATGCAGCCTCTGTACATCTCCTGTAGCCCGGGCGATGAGCACTTGGATGTGTAATCAAAACTGAGAGAGCTACAATTAGTGAGACAGAGTGAGCACGCTGGAAAAGGACAGGCAAGTGGGCTGACCAGAAAAACAACAGAATGAAAGCGGGGCCAGATAGAGTACTGCAGCAGTGACTAACAGCATTGACTCAACACGGGCATCTTTCCCCAAACATTCATCTCTCCACTCTATCCAGCCTGTCATAACAGCAACTTTATGTCGCAAGTTAGGGTGTTTTTTTTTACTGTTGACTTAACTGTTTTTTTCTTGCACTTGATCATTCCATTACTCACAGAATACCAATTGATGTTTAGGACTAGATTTGCTCTCTTGTTCTAGTTCTTCTCTTGGGGCTGTACCGCTTGCATTATGTGGTGAGAAGAAAAAAAGCTGCTAATAGCTACTGCATTCAGCTGCTGCAGATAAGGTCGACCTGTGATGAATCCACGTCAGCTGAGAGAAACATCATAAAACCTGATAGGACATGATAAGATGTTGTTAAGTAGTTGTAAAATGATGAAGGGGACTTGGGCCACTCACATGCACACAGCCCACTACTCTTCTCATGCACTGGTACAACCAATTGAGTAATTAAACAGTTGCAGTTGCTCTGTTCATTTTTTTTTTCGCTCAGAGAATTACATGTAAAGGACACAAAGGTCAAATGGCAACACGGAGTCTTAGCCACAAAGCTGTCGTTCTCCCCCCTGTGAAGCTGAGTAAGTAGCACACACACGCGTAGGACATAAAGGAGTACAAGCACAGGAGCTAAGTGCTCTCTCGCTATCTCTCTCTCTTCTTCTTCATACAGCTCCCTCACACCTCATTAAGTGTCTTAGTCGATTTTCTAAGGTTTTTTTGTTTCTTCTCAAAGCTTAATGGCACCCAGCTCCAACATTCCGTACTGAATGAGCCTGGTGATTTTGTTCCCTGGCTGCTGTATCCAAGACCCTGTTTCCACCTGGCATTAATATGTGGTTTTTAGGATCCGATCGCGCTAACTACAGGTGGAAACACGCTCAATGCGCATTGAATGCGCATTGAAATTATCCACATTCAGAGGTGGTTTGAGACCACTTATCCACATACCCATTAACAGTGGAAACGCGTATGCGCATCTCATACACATTAGGCCCCGCCCACTCAACTGCGGAGACCAGGCAAGGGCGGGGCACTGCTGCCCCCGCCGGTTAAAAACAACAGTATAAGCGGAAATGATGTACGAGCTGATTTCCATACAGCGCGGGGAATTCGAATCCGGATCGCAAACGCGCATAGAAGACGCATTGTTAAGGCCAGGTGTGAACAAGCATATTAAATTTACATATAACGATCGGATTCCTCAGAACCACATATTAATGCCAGGTGGAAACAGGGTCCAAGTGTCAGTACCACAAGAGCAGACCAATCGGAAAACAAAGCCTAACTTACCGTATGCTTTTTTTTTTCAATTTGCTTCAGCACTTTTGTGAAAAAAAGTTATAGGGCATTGATTTAGTTTGAGCACAAAATCAATTTGTGTCAGGGTAAATAAGACATGCACTACCACCATTGGCACATCTTTTTTTTATTCTTCCCATTTAAGGTATCATCTCTATTTTCTGTTTGTTGAAGAAGAGATGCTTGTCAGATTAACTTGGCCTGCTGACACCAAACTCCCTTCCTCTGGAGATGCACACTTGAGCTGCCGGAGAGACACACTTCAGTAATAAAGCTGAACCACTAAAGATGCAGCAATATAACAAACTTTGCTGTCCAGAGCAGTGCTTGGAGCAAGAACTGCGTAACAGAATGCTCTGCCGTTTGAAAGAGTTGCAGGCCATAAATGGCAACGTGCTTATGTTTATGAAGAGGGTCTTGGAGGCCACGTCGCATCACGGAAACTGCATGTTCTGTTTTAGTCTTGTGTGTTCCACATGTTGGTCACCAAAGGTTCACGCATAATGACGTGTCTGACCAATGCAAAAACAGATTAAAATTCAATCAACTCCCAACCAATAAGGATACGTTAAAGATTTATTTTGGATTAGTGATCTGATCTTCAATAATAAAAAACAGTAAATTCAGTTGACTTTTGATGCAGTGCTCGTAGATAACGTAGTTTGTTGTATGGGTGTCTTAAGGCTTGTATATCATTGTACATGGAATCTGTTTGGTTTTTAGTCTGTTGTTGAAACAGATTATGTACAATCTTGCAGGTTGGTTACACTGAGTCACTACCAAACTACAAACACATGTACAATGTAGGGATGACCATGGTTAACCTGTTAACCGTTAAGAAGATCTTTAACCGGTTAATACTTAAGGTTAAACGGTTAAAACATTTTAAATCATCTTAATTTCTCTCAAATCCGGACTCTTATTTTGAAATCGCTAAACCGGATGTAAGAAAGTGAACTGTGTCAAAATGCATTTACATAGGCTACTGGTCCCTGAATTGTTTTTAAATGAATATGCAGGTCCTTGGAACAAAGAAGGTCGGGAGCCCTGCTGTAATGCTTCAGGTATTTCACTATAAAGAGGCTACATTAAATCTTAACGGTTAACCGGTTAATAACCGTTAATTCTTGTGGTTAACCGGTTGAAGAAAAAATTCTAAATGGCCATCCCTAGTACAATCTTAATTGAATGCATTAATCTCACAATAAATGTTCACCTATTTAAAACGTTCGTTTAGACTTATTATACTACTTGTTTGACAGCCTTGATGAATTGTAATGCACTACAATACAGGACTACAGCAGCAGAAGTTAGCGGAGTCCAATCGACACCTCTCTGATACAGTGTCAGACCAGGGGCCTCATTTATAAAGCTTTCTACGCACAAAAACTTTGCGTAGACAGGCAGAATGTGCGGTCAAATGTGCGGTGGCAAAACGGTGGTATTTATAAAAGAATTCTTTGCGGAGAAGTGTGCGTATTCCCACGCAAACTTTTGACCATGCGTAGAGCTACCGCAAGGTTTTCCTGACTCGGGGAATCAGCGACACTCAATGGCAACACCACGAAATAAAGCTCTGTCATCGGAAAAAGACACATATCCTTGTGAAATGCATGGCACCCAATATATTTAATCAATTACATGTGCGTACCTATTGTTGCGAATATAGGCTACTGTTGTCTATGGCATGCAGTAATGATGTAGGTTGATTTACTTATCAAGTAGGTCTATACATGTTTTGGTTATATTTTTACATGTAATCTTATAGTTCTACTTTATAATAATATCAAATACGTCGGGAGGTGTGTCCGTGAGTGGCCAGCGGGAGAGCAAAGTCAATATTTTAGGCTGTGTGTAAAAAGTAGTTTTGTACAAAGTTAAGGCCAAACATATTAATTAAAACTAAATATTTCGTTAGATAAAATCATGTTATGAATTTAGCAAATTATTTTATGCATCTCTTTCCCATAACAACTAACCCTGGAAGTTTAAACTATAATCTGACGTTGTTGTTGGAAATGTGTGGATCTCACGGAAGGGGAACAATGCTTTGGAATAGACTATAGGCTAATGCATTATTTCACTTCTCACAACACATTTTATATAGGCCTACATATAGTCCAACAGGTTCGCTAATACGTGATATTTCATACAGTACAAAGTTGGGCAAAACAGTTTACCAAAGACTATAACGACTGTACCAATCATGATATGTGAATAGCGCGCGCGTGTGTGTTTGTGTAGTGGCAGTTACAGCGACGCATGGCACGGGCTTTCTTCCTTCCCAGTCGCTTTCTTTGCGGCCGGTTGCCTCCCTTTTTCCCCATGTCAGTCAAAATGTCGTGCTTATTAAGAGCGTCATCATATTCAGGAGCTATTTAGCATTCGCCATGTATGGTAGATTGTGGGATGAAACTGGGAGGTGAAGTGGGATGACACGGGCGGAGATCGTCTGCGCACAATTCACCGCAGGTGGGTAATTATAAAGGGAAGATTGCGTCCAACAGTGCGCCGCACAGTTTTATAAATCTCAACTTTTTTTGCGCAGCACATTCTTGGCTTTGTGCGAACGCAATGTTTTGGGAAGGTTTCTATGCACACCTTTATAAATGAGGCCCCTGGTTACATTTGAAAATTATACAAAATTCTAATTCAAGTTCCACAAAGGGTACACTGTTGTGTGACTGCCTTGCACTTTTCTGGTTTACCCAGTGAGTGTGTCTGATCAGCTAACAGCATGAATATTGTGACAAAGCGGCATATTCAGTGAATAGTGTTATGGTGTGACAGGACGCAATGTCATCAGACCAGAGTCATCATTGGGACTTTGGCAGTATCGGAATGCAGCCTTATATTCCCCCCTGCTCTCTGTGAAGCACCTTACCCCTCTGTCCCATTCTGTGCTCAATTCACAATGTGTGCATACTTTAATTTAGACCAAATTTTATCTATGGTTTCAGGCCCCCTTAATTCTCCAATGCACCATTTCATTCTGACTGAGCAATTACATCCCAGCTCAACAGAGCATGGGTTGTTGTTTGCTTTATTGATATCCGTCCACGTTTTGTATCTAACATGTTTTCCATCAAAGATGAATCTACTGTTTGGTATTGACATACTGGCACTGGAATCTTGGCCACTTTACCCGTTCACATCATTGGCATTGAGTGGTTTTGTTTGACCTTTGACAATGAGGCAAAGATAATGCAATCAGTTTTATTTTTTCCATCCATTAGCATTTCTGGTGTGGTCTTTTAGCCCACTATCTTGTAGATGAGCATGGCAATCACGTAACTGCGCAAAAATGAAGTGGGACCCCATGGTCCGGCCCTCATTGTATTTAATAGTGAATCCGCTACTAAATCAATGGCCATTCAATAGTTATTTTCTTATCTTTAGGGCTCCAGGGCTTTGACCACTTCCTCATTTTATATAGAATCCCATTTTCAGTATGAATTATGTGTATTGTGTGGGTAGGTGCCAACATATTTTTTTTGAGAATCATCTCTGAGGCCTAAAGCTTGCCTTAAGGCTACAGGAAAACCTGCAACCTTGAAACTCTGTGCATCATTTGCATGGCTCGTGTGCACAATCATTCCTGAAGCGATGGGCTCAGGTGAAAGATTGGCACTAGCAGACGCCAGCCAACTAATACTGTTGACTTTCTGACCTGTTATCCTGAAATACAAGCTAGCAAAGACCTTTGCAGGTCCTTTGACTAAAGGCTTATTTGGTTTGTAAATAGTTCCTTACTTGCATTTTATGTTAAAGTGTGCACAGACTTTGGTGCATGATTGCTTTTTCTTGTCCTACATTGTTACTTAATGTCACGTTGGTCGTCCGCATTGTTTAATATCTGAAAATGCTGCTATTACATTTGTAGATGATATTTTCCAGAGTAAACAGAGAAAGTATAGCTGCCAGGAACACTGCACCTGAAAAGAGAGGGTTAACAGTGTAGTCCATGGGGGTGTTCGTAACTGACCCCTCCTCGTGGGGGTTCAATAAAGAAGAAACCTGGGTCTCCAGGTTTTTTGGATATAGAAAAACCTCGATGTGCTTCTTAAATCCTTGTATTCCGTACTTTCACACTCATTCTTCCTTCATCCCTCTCTCGCTTTCTCTCTCTCTCTCTCTCTCTCTCTCTCTCTCTCTCTCTCATCCCTCTATCCTCTGGCAGCCAGTTCCAGCCGAGTGTCAGTGTGTGCCGAGCGGGTAGGGGATGGTGGATTTGACAGCCATACTGAGGTTTGAACATGGGCTGCTCATGCATAAGTGAGAACTATGTAAGACAGCCTTCTAAAATCCTGACCTGGAGGAGAGACAATGGTGAATTTCAAAATCGAGATGAGGATTTTTAGCCTGGTCCTACCAGACCATCATACTTAATTTAATTTGTACAGAAGGTCTGGAATCGCTCAATCGACAAACGTTAACTAATTTGAAGACGGGTGTCTGTTGAAGTTTAAAAGTACTGGATCTGCCCAGTGCCACTCTGGATCTGCCAACCAATCGCAAAAAGTTTGGTCGTGACTCCTTCTGTTTGCTGATTGGACTGGCACAAATTTGGCTGGAGAAAACCCACTAATATAGGGGAGAACAGGGTTATACATCACACGGGTTGGTTGTCACATTTGTTATATCTCGACACCAGAAGGCACTGTCTGTGAAATTTTGGTATGGAATTGGGATCAGAGGTCACCTACATAGTCCTCCTTGGAGTTAGACAGCTGAATTTAAGGTGAGATAAAATATTTAGCTCCTAAATATTTTTCTTCTAGGCTTTTACACAATGGATGTATGACAAAACACTTGTTACCCCTAAAACAGTGAGGGGAAAGCTATAGTTTAGATTGTTGTTAGCTAACTAGTTGTTGGATGGTTGTAAGCCTTGATAATAGCGAGAAAATTCCAGTTTGGGTTGGTCGTCACATTTTTTGGGGGGTTGGTTGTCACATGTTATCCAAAGGCTGCAGCCAGGAAAGGAACCCAATAACGAAAGAAAATGTCAAGCTGTATTCTCATTGACACCCTAGAAAAGGAAAGAATAGAGCAGGAAAAGGCAGCTAGCATGCAAAAGAAAAAAAAGGCTAAAAAATCAAAACGACCCAGTGCATCCAAAACTAGACTAGCCCCAGTGCACTCCACCCCAACTTGGGAAGAAAAAAACAGAAGAGAAAGAGACGGGAGGAGAAGTCTTCATCAGATGAAGAGGATAGTTTGTTTGTGGTTTGTATGGAAACGTTCTCCAGCACCCGTTCAGGGGAGGTAAGGGAGAAGTGTTGTATGTGCAACCAGTGGGCACACAATCTCTGCTTAGTTGGAGTGAGAAGACCCTACATTTGCTATCACTGTAACTCAGATAGTGAATGTGTGAAGCCAAGTTGAGTAGGCTATCATTGTTAGACCTATTTTTTGTGTTTTTAATGTTGTTACCTAGGCTGGTCTTAATATGGCTTTCCTGTTTGTTTATTCCTTGCTCATTTTGTGTTAAGATGCATTAAGTTATGTTGGCCTATTTGTCAACTTGACAATGCAATTAAACTTTCAAATTTAGTTCCGCTTTCTTGCCTTCTTTTTAAGATTTTTCCCATTAAGATTACATTGTGATTATTTACTATCTATGATTGTGACAAGCAACCCCTGGATGGGGTTGGTTGTCACAATGTGTCAGGGTGTCTTTGATGATTAATTTCTTATTTATTACAATAAGTTGGAAACTGAGAGGGATACACATTTCAAGCCAACACCTTGCTTCAATTTAATGTAGGAATGACTATTGAAAGATGCTTTGGTGATGAGCAATTCACACTAGAGTAAAAAGTGTGCCCTACCAACCCAGTTCTCCCCTACCGCATGAAAATGAGTATGTAGGCGGGCTGTGCCACGCTAGAGGATTTTGCCTATTTTTTCAGTTTTTTTTACCCTCAAAGGTGCACTATGTAACTTTGGGTCCGTCAGAGAAGCGAACATTTTCTCTTAATAACTGGATAATCAAACTTTCCTCACAAGAAAATTGGATCCCTGGAACACTGTTTGAAGTTAGAAAGAAAAAGACTCAGGAAAAGTTACTGTTTCACTGTTGTTTACATTAGCAGGGCCCACAGTTTGATTTACAAACATATTCTAGTCTTACGTTCAAGTTCAAGTTCAAAGTTTTATTGGTCACGTTTGCAAAAATAACATTTTACATACAGTGAAATTAAAAAGGGTTATTTATTTATTTTTATTTATTATTCTTTTGGACAATTCCACACAATACACAATTTTCTCTTGCAAATATTCATACATCATACTTTGTGTTGTCCGAAGGGAGACGGAAGAAGCCAAAGGCTTATCAGGTCCCGCCCCCATTTTCATCAAATTCGGATTCAGATACACAGTTACTGTTACAGAAAATAAAAATAAAACAAAAAACATTTTTTATATATATATATATAGCTATATATATATATATATATATATATATACATATACATTTTTTTTAAAGAATCTGCAGTCCAATACACAGTCAATTTTTATCTAATTGCTTCAGCTTTTAAGATCAGTTCAGCACAGTTCAGTTTTTCTGTGACAATGCCAAGTGTATAAAGTGTGAAGTGGCCTTGTATTTGGCCTGTTCCATTTCTTAACTGGTAGTCTAAACACTTCTGCACTTATTTACTTACTTGTTATCACTCTGTCATTGTGCAAATGACTGGAACCTGAATAAATAATAGTTAATCGTAATTTAAAAACGGACATCCCTTATCGGTCATGCCATACAAACAGTCATTTAATAAAAAAATAAAATGTTATATTTAAATATAAAAGTGCAGAAAGTGCAAGACTGCCAGCTATAGTCCACCGGAGTTAAGCAGTCTAACTGCCTGCAGAAAGAAGCTCCTCCTCAGTCTCTCAGTCCGAGCTTTAAGGCAGCGTAGGCGTCTGCCTGACAGCAGCAGGGTGAAGAGGCCAGCATCTGGGTGAGAGGCGTCTTGCATGATTTTCCTGGCTCTTGCCCTCACCCTCTTGCTGTTCCAGGGTGGGAGGGGTACCCTGATGGTTCGCTCTGCTGAGCGCACCACCCTCTGCAGGGCAGCCTGGTAGCGTGCGGTGCAGCTTCCATACCAGGCTGATATGCAACCTGTGAGGATGCTCTCCACAGCCGCAGAGTAGAAGGTCCTCTGGATGAAGGAAGTACAGCCGCTGCCTTGACTTGGAAACCAAGTGTTGTGTATGGAGAGACCATGAGAGATCCTGAGTGAGGTGTACCCCTAGGTATTTGAAACTGGGGACCCTCTCCACAGGCTCTCCACTGATGATGAGTGGAGTGAGCCCACTGCCCTGCTTCCTCCTGAAATCCACCACCATTTCCTTAGTTTTATTGATATTTAGGGCCAGGTTGTTGGTCTGGCACCAAAGTGCCAGGTCTGCCACTTGGTCCAGGTAGCCCTGCTCATTGTTTCCAGTGATAAGACCCAGCACCACGGTGTCATCGGCAAACTTGATGATGGAGGTTGAGCTGCTGGAGGCTATGCAGTCATGCGTGTAAATGTTGTAGAGCAGTGGACTCAGAATGCCGTGTTGAGGATCAGGGGTCCTGACATAACACCTCCTCCTACTCTGACCACCTGGGGGCGATCAGTGAGGAAGCTGAGCCACCAGTTACACATTTGGGTGTTGATTCCCAGCGACCTCATCTTCTGGATCAGGCGAATTATGGTATTGAATGCCAAGGTGTAATCTATAAACAGCATTCTCACATAATTCCCTCTCCCCTCATCAAGGTGGGTCAGAGAGACTGCAGATGGCATCATCCCTGCTCCTGTTTTCCCTGTATGCAAACAGGAGGGTGTCAAATGAGCTGGGCAGGGAGGAACTGATGAAATTCTTAATCAGCTTCTCAAAACATTTCATCACTGTTGATGTCAGGGCCACAGGACGATAATCATTCATGCATGATGGGTTATTTTTCTTTGGCACAGGAATGATGACAGTGTTTAAAACAGGATGGAACGACAGCTTGGGCCAGGGATGTGTTAAAGATGTTAGTATTCACTGAGGCTAGTTGGTTTGCACAGGATTTTAGGACCCTCCCAGGAATCTGTTCCGGCCCTGCAGCCTTTTTCTCATTCACGCCCTTGAAGACCCTCCTCACATCACTCTCAGTGACAATGAATGGGGTTTCCCTGTCCTTTGCCATTTCCTCTGCCATATCTGCAGTAAAGTTGTTTTTTCCACAGTCTGTTTAAAACAGTGCATAAAAATAATTAAATTCATCAGCAAGAGAGGGGGCAGAGCTACTCACCGAACAGGGCTTGTTCTTGAAGTCAGTCATAATCCGCAGGCCCTTCCACACTTGTGCAGGGTCACCCATATTGAAATCGGCTTCCACTTTGTCCTTATATCGCTGCTTTGTTTCTTTCACAGTCCTTCTTAAGCCATAGGCTGCAACTTTATATCCATTCTTTATGTCACCTGAAATGATCCCGGCATTATAGGCGGAAGTCCGCGCTGTTAATGCTGCCTTGACAGTTCCATCTACCCGTGGTTTCTGATTTGGGAAGACTTTTATTTTGACAGCCTGTATGGTCTCGCAGTATAGCAGATTGACGTAACTCCCAACCACTTCCGCCATTTCACCGACGTCATCCGAGGACTCACGGAACATTTCCCAATCCACGTTGTCTAACGCGTTTGGTTCCAGGTTCCTCAAAATAATTATTCAGTTCTAAGAATTACATGTAGAGAAAAATATATTTTGTAAACTAACCATAGGCTCTGCAAAGGTAAAAAAAAAAAAATCCCACTCTGAAACTGCATAGTGCACCTTTTTAAATGAGAAGCAAATTATTGCACAAACTGGATTAATGTAGGCCGTGAGTTTGTCCCCATATGCATACATTAGGCTTCCAAGTGTTTGAGGCTATTCTTTGATCTAACCTCCTCCTTGTCAGCAACAGCCTTTGGGGCAGCTCGCTGTCCAGGTGGCTGTAATTATCACATTCCCTGGTGTTTGCCCGCTGGATCAGATGTTCATTGTAATCTGTCCCCTTCAAGACACATGTTGCTTGCCTTAATATTAGATAAAGCAGGTCCCCTATCTGCATGGTGCAAAACCTTAAAGGCCAGGACACACCAGTCCGACTACCCGAAAATGGTGACTGCCGATTCAGGGAGCTCCAGTCTTCCCGTCGCGGCCGAAAAAGTGCAAAGAACACACCAAACCGACTGTTGCCTTTCCGTACGCTCTCGGGACGTAGTGTCTCCATAACAGCAGGCGGCACTAATCTGTATTGTGGCCCGAGAAAATACGGAAGCCGGAAATTATGGGACGGCTCTCTAGTCCATAAACATAGATAGAAATACGTATTTATATTTATGGACCATAAAGAGCACCATTTTTAGCAAAGAGTGTCGAGCATGGTGTCGAGCAGTCAACAAGGGTTGATGCAAGTGAGTACTCGCTGAACGAAACAAACAAACACATTAAAACGATGGCAAACTGTTGTTAGCTGTTTGTGCTACCCGCCTCACTTCCGGGCTTCACTGGTTCGCTAGTCCTCCACAAATCAAATTGCTCAAACTGAAAGACCGTCCGCCGCCAAAAGAAGCCCGACGACATCAACTACGACCGATTTCACGGCACACACCAAACAGATTCGTGTCTCCGTCCCCTCGAAACTCTACGACGGCGATTATCGGGCTGGTGTGTCCTGGCCTTTACATTTACAGCCACACTGTAATAACTGCACAACCACACTGTAGAACTTGATGGATGTTACAGGAGCAGTGGGGGACAAACTCAAAAAAGGGTGAGGAAGGGGCGCCCTTAGCTCAGTTGGTACGGCGTCCCCCCGGGCCGGGCCCAGCAGCAGACCCGGGTTCGATTCCCGCCTGCGGTCTTTCTCTGCATGTCACTCCCCTCTCTGCCCCATTTCACCTCTGTCTCTCTGCAATATCAATAAAGCATAAAAATGCCCAAAACAATCTTAAAAAAAAAGAAAGAAAAGAAGGGTGATGATGATTGGAATTGGTCAATAACAGCTTTAAAGTGCAATATCTTCAAAACCGTTTATTGAGCGAGATAAGGAACATGCTCAAGGATTAGAAGGAAGATGAGGTTGAAGCAAAACAAGGCGGTAATAGCTAGCTGTGTCTGATTCAGTATATTGGCTCTGTTGCTATCTGGATCCTCCAGGCCTTGTAGCTGTCTACTCCAAGCCAAAGTCAGCAAAGAAATTGAGGCCATTGAGAGTACAGCGGAGGCCACATTTTCTAGGCTATACACTTTTTCAGGACAGAGTAATTTGGTGTGTGCAGTTGGGATTCCTTCAGTATTACATTTAATGATGGTCAATCTGAACGGTAATGTCGCACTTGTTCCATATAAACTAGACCTGTATTGGTTAAGCTACTGCTCTTATCAATCAGACTCTATATTGTAGAACATGACTGAGCCACATGAGCTCCTCATAACCACTGTTATTATAAAGTTGTAACACTGCAGCGCCTTGGTAACCTTTTGTA
Source organism: Hyperoplus immaculatus (assembly GCA_949357725.1). Taxonomy (NCBI): domain Eukaryota; kingdom Metazoa; phylum Chordata; class Actinopteri; order Uranoscopiformes; family Ammodytidae; genus Hyperoplus; species Hyperoplus immaculatus. The sequence goes on from OX442356.1 coordinate 16,033,602, forward strand.
GAACAATTAATCACATATTTCACAAGCCTAAAAAGATTGTTAATGTATGAATGTGTACACTTGTAGTAATGTGTTGGATGAGGGAACCCACCCGGTCAGTGCAGGAAACTGACTTCGATGTCCTAACTGACAATTTCCTCATCATCACTTATACCAGTGATTCTTGAGAAGTGGGACAAAACAGGGTGCAATGTTGAAAAAAATACAAACCTTATGTTTAGGTAAATTAAATTACATGTATGTATCCAACATATACTAAGCTACTGAGCTAAGGTTTGACACAACCTCACAGCTTTTGTCCTTTTTATCAAAATGGGCTTTTTACCTTGCCATTCCTTATCAACAGTGGCGTGCACAGGTAGACCTGAAGTGGTGCTGAAGCACCTGCCCTTTTCCCCTGGCCCAATCAAGTGCCCTTTTGAAAAAAATCAAAAAAATCTGAAAGTTCTTTTTTTTTTTTTTTTTTTTTTTTTTTTTTTTACAGTGTATGTGGCCCATGCCGACATTATCATCTATAAATGCTTAAAGATTAAAAACGTTTGACAATAATGCCCCCCTTCCTCCTCCTCCGCACACACTTCAACGTGAACACAAACGGAGGCGCGTTGCCGCAGCAGTTCACAGCTGCTGCACACACACACCTACTCCCCGGCCTGCCCTGCCCTGCCCCACCAGCGAGGTAACACATACATTGAATGGAGTCAAGAGTGTATTGTTTGCCCCCAAAGCCTCAGTTGCCAAGCTATAACTTGCATTTATCTGTCTCTGTTTTAAAGAAGCCTCTTTCATGCAGCGCCACACAGCTGAGCATAAATTAGCCGACTGTCCTGCTTAACAAGCTAGCCCAAAAAAAAAAATAGATATGACGTGATGAACACAACTAATGTCGGCGGAGTTTGTCACTGGTACAGCATGTGAATCTATCAGTATGCTGAATATTTAGTGTTGTTTAGGTTTACTTTAGGCTATATAATTAACACATGCAGTAATTTATTTGCTAAATGACAAACAGGCAATTCCCAATTGCCTGCAGATAAAGTAGCCTTGTGCCTGGTTGTAATATAACCAAGCAGTCTTATTTTATATGGTTGGTCTCTTTTTATTTACAAATTGCGGTATAATGCTTAGAAAAGAGAGGTTAAAAAGGCAAAAGAAAGAGAGCTACAGCAGGCAGCCCAGGGGAGTAGCTCTCTGCTCTCCTGGATGAAAGTATCCACCAGCAGCAAGGAGGAAGATGAAGATGAAGGGTCAGAGTCAAGACCAGAGTCATGTTAACTGCCTGGTCTTAACTACGCCCATCCTTAAGCCTGGTCTTAACTACGCCCATTCTTAAGCCTGGTCTTAACTACGCCCTACTTAGCAGTTACAACCAGGCTTAGTTAAGACCAGTTGGGCCTTTTAAAGCTCAGATTTTAATATTGAACTGTTCCTCAAATGTTATTGAAATATCTTAAAAGCTGTCCACACATTTTATTTTAACTACGCAAAGTGGGTTGGTGGTACTAAATCATGAAGCTATATAAGCTAATTATATTATTTTGTCCCAACCATAAGTTATTTCTATGTTACCAGACTTGCAGTAATCTTGTATTTACCTTAGTAGGATATTATTAGTACGGAGATCAGGGGCCTAACGAAGACTTCAAAGAGATAATTCGGGATAAGGGATTATTTAAAATAATCCGAAACTGACTGTTTTTTTTTTCAAACATGTACATTTTTTCTTTCTGCTTTTTGGTAATTCTGTGTCTCCAAATTATTCCAGAAAATAGTACTAAATAGCCCACATTGACACAGGTGATTTAGCCTTAGCTTTCTTCTCAAAGTGCACCTGATTGATGAATTTTACTTTAAAAGGTTCAAATTTTTCTTCCGGGGGAGCATTCCCCCTGATCCCCCTAGAAGGTCCAGGGTCCCAAACACAGTCTCCCAAATTCCTTTGAGAAACACTATGTGTGGCCGGGTATTAAAAGTCATTAGGCCAGGGGGGGATTTTGTACAAGTACCCTTAAAATGATTTGGTCATTCATCGATAGAATATATTGTGCGCTTTTTTTTGCAATGAGCACCTGCCCCCCAAAATGTCTGTGCACGCCACTGCTTATCAAAATGGGCTTTTTAGTTTGCCATTCCTTATTTTGTGTCAACTCCGTCAGACACCAAAAAACACAAATTAATTTTCCCTCAATATATGCTAGACCCAAGAGATCACAAATATTCACCAAAACTGATAGAGGCCACAAAAATATTTTCAAAATGTATGTGAGTTAGGGCTGTCAAGCGATTAAAAAAAATTAATCTAATTAATTACAGGCTCTGTGATTAATTAATCTAAATTAATCGCATACTTTTGTGACACTTTTATACCTGTTTATAAACAGCTGTATAGCCTGCTACAGTCAGTCTCTCTCTCTCTCTCGCGCTCTCCTCCGTCTCTCGTAACTTCTGTCTCCACAACAGACAGCGCTGCACTGCCACAGATGCCTATGCCGATTCATTCACCATCGTCGTACTCATAGGCAAAAATATGACACACACACACACACACACACACACACACACACACACACACACACACACACACACACACACACACACACACATGGTGCGGGTGTCCGTTTACGCGGGAGACGAGACAGTTAGCAAACAAAATTGAGACCCACGGAGGAAGATTGAGAGATACTTTTGAACCTACATTGTTGCACCCGCTAAATCAATAATGCACAGACACTGCATAGAATAAAGTAAGATGTCTTCCTACCTTCATGCTTATTTGCCCAAAGCATCCCATAAACCGTCCATAGAGCCCTCGGCCCCGCCTTTTCCCCTGCTTCTATCTTTACTTTTCTCCCTTTTACCCGTACGGGCTGTGTATGCAAGCTACAGGTGCAGCTTGGTGCAGCTGCGCACCACTTTTGCACTGGGTCAAAGGCATTATAGAAGTGCGATTAATCTGCGTTAATTTTTTTTAATCGCGTAAATTTTTCTGTGATTAATTAATCGAAATTAACGCGTTAATTTGACAGCCCTAATATGAATATAATTTTTTTTGATATCTGACGGTGTTGACATATTTAACGTTTCTTAAACTGAACAAAAGGAGTTTTTCGAGTAGCCATTTGGGTTTTCTGTTGATGATAGGTGCTAGTATGAACTACTTCAGGAAAATAAAATAATCAAAACATTTCAAATAACTTCTTCAGAAATTGTAAGTCGGTGTTGACGTATCATGGTTGTGACGCAGGACTTTCAAGATTTGTAATGTAAAATATTCTAAAACTACAACACTTATCAGAGCCTGTCTGACTCTAATGTACTCTGCAGAGGTAGAATGTGACAAGATGTCCTTCATAGTGACAGCTGCCCCTTATTTCGGCTGATTTTATTACATTTTAATGGATTGCCTGACGGTGGTGACAGAAAGTGTCCCACAATTTATAAAACATATAAAACATGAATGTGTTGAAGAAAAACAGTTTTTATTGATATGGGAGATTATTTAGTGTTGCTTTTGATGAAAAAAGCACTTTTTAATAATTAAAGTACATTTTTAATAGGTTTTATTGCATATGAAAGATTGAAACCCTCTCTGTGGACACACTGTTTTGGACGTCATGAGAAGATAACAAGTGTCATATATTTGACATAATAATGATAAAATTTTATTTAAGGGGATAATTGTGCTCCAGACATTCTATTCTTAATCCCTAATACCATCTACAATTTTCAATATTTTTATTTTTTAAGATAACAGCAGTTACATATGTAAGACGGCCTTTTGTCCCGGTTCTCAAGAATCACTGATACTATTGTTTGTTAGATTTTTTTATTATTTTTTTTAAGATTATTTTTGGGCATTTTTTTTTCTTTATTAGACAGATTTGGAGAGACAGAGTTGAAATGGGGCAAAGAGGGGAAGATATTCAGAGAACTGACTTGGGTTGGATTCGAACCCTGGTCTGCTGCGAGGCCTGAGCCTCTAGACTAGGGGGACGCTATAACCACTGTGCCACTAGCCCCCTTCCCCGTTTGTTAGATTTATGTAAGGAAAGCTCCTGTAAAATAAAGTTAAGAGTCCAGCTTTCACTCTACACCCTGTGTGTGTGTGTGTGTGTGTGTGTGTGTGTGTGTGTGTGTGTGTGTGTACACCGTCTTGGCATATGCATCCCGACAAGGTAGCTTAACCCATTGATGACGGCTGCTGCGCGATGCCACATTGGCTCTCCTGCCTGATGCTGCGTCGCGCAGCATTATTACTTTATCTAATTTTCATGGCATTCCCAGCATAGAATGCACTGTCATTGGTTCAAATACACATGAGGTGGGTTTTGTTGATTTTTTTAAGACCACGTGACCACCCAAAAGTTGTGTGGTTTGCCAAAAATCATGTCAATCTAAAAAATAAAAAAATAAAACAAAATAATTTAAAAAATACGCCAGCTATGTCGGCGACAGAACAGTTAGTGGCGTTTGGTGCGCAGAATCAAGGTCTACTATAGACTACTGACGAAAATCACACAACACATTGCATCTATTTATTAACAATATTTAATAATTTTCTAATTCATCTCATTTTGATGATTTTTAGAAATATTTGTTGGTTTGTAAGCGCTAAGGGAGCATGTTTAAATAAAACCTGTGAACCTTAACTTTTAAATGTATTTTATTTCATGTTTGTATGTGCTACACAGGCTTAGATATTAAGGTTTTGGTAGACTTGACAATTCCTACTATTTTTTCAGAAAACCCTCAGGCATTAAGGACATGCATCCTAGATTGCCATAGTCATCAATGGGTTAAACCTACATGTCTGACCACAGCATTTTTCTCCGGGCTGCCCGCATTCATTACTCGTTTATCATCGAGGAGCGACCACCTGGGAGACAATACATGTTATTGTCCTCCAGCAATCACCATTTTGACCCGTCGACCCATGTCATACTTTTTCTTTATCCCTTCTCTTGAGTTTATTGGCTTGTGCTCAACAGTTTTCCAGTACTGAGTGCTTTTTCAGGTCTTTTTTGAAGTGCCTGCACTACTGTAGAAATGTCTAATCAATCAATTCTTGACCTGTGGGTGGAATTCAGGCCTGATCAAGTTAAAAAATATATTTATGGTCACAACAACAAAACATTTTTTTTTTATCAATCTTATTTCTTATTTTCTCCTGCCCCTGAAATAACAAAGCACCATACAGCATTTTTTTTGTTTTAATGGATATAGTCTGGAAAGAATTTAAGGCCATCAAGCATTTCCACTCTGTAGACATTCCCCTGTGGAATCAAATTAAATTTTTTACCTTCCAGTATTTCTAGTTTCTTGTAAATCTCCTTTTTTATGGGATTACGCAGGGCTGATTTAATGTGTAATCTGTGTTATTAGCGAAGTTAATTGCCTAGAATTACATGTCTTCTGTCATTTCTCTCATTTTCTTTCTCTTCCCGTCTGCTTCCAGCTGGGCCGCGATGAGAGACGAGTAGACAGCAGGACTATCTATGTTGGTCATCGGTCAAGCTCTGTCACTGAAGCTTTCATCCCACCCAAGTTCTGTGACAACAGGATTGTGTCCTCCAAGGTAAGAAACCCAATCTCATAAATATACAGTATGTGTGTGTGTGTATATATATATATATATATATATATATATATATACAGTATCTCACAAAAGTGAGTACACCCCTCACATTTCTTCACATTTTTCTTTATATCTTTCCATGGGACAACACTGAATAAATGACACTTTAATACAATGTAAAGTAGTCAGTGTACAGCTTGTATAACAGTGAAAATTTACTGTCCCCTCAAAATAACTCGACACACAACCATTAATGTCTAAACTGCTGGCAACAAAAGTGAGTACACCCCTTAGAAAAAATTTACAAATTGGGCCCAAAGTGTAAATATTTTGTGTGGCCACCATTATTTTCCAGCACTGCCTTAACCTTCTTGGGCATGTAGTTCACTAGAGCTTCACAGGTTGCAACTGGAACCCTCTTCCACCCATTTATGACAGCATCACAGAGCTGGTGGATATTAAAGACCTTGCGTTCCTCCACCTTCCATTTGAGGATGCCCCAAAGATGCTCAATAGGGTTTAGGTCTGGAGACATGCTTGGCCAGGCCATAACCTTTACCCTCAGCTTTTTTAGCAAGCCACTGGTCGTCTTGGAGGTGTGTTTGGGGTCGTTATCATGTTGCAATACCACCCTGCGGCCCAGTTTACGAAGGTTGAGTGCACATGGTCAGCGTCGTACACAGAGGTTGGCTTTGGAAAATAGACGTATGAGTGCTGCCAGCATTGCTGAAGGGCTTGAAGGGGTGGGGGGTCAACCTGTCAGTGCTCAGACCATACGCCGCACTCTGCATCATACTGGTCTGCATGGCTGTCATCCCAGAAGGAAGCCTATTCTAAAGATGATGCACAAGAAACCCCACAAAAAGTTTGCTGAAGACAAACAGACTACGGACATGGATTACTGCAACCATGTCCTGTGGTCTGATGAGACCAAAATACATTTATTTGGTTCAGATGGTGTTAAGAGTGTGGAGCGGCAACCAGGTGAGGAGTACAAAGACAAGTGTGTCTTGCCTAGAGTCAAGCATGGTGGTTGGAGTGTCATGGTCTGGGGCTGCATGAGTGCTGCCAGCACTGGGGATCTACAGTTCATTGAATTCTAACATGTACTGTGACATACTGAAGCAGAGCATGATCCCCTCCCTTCATAAACTGGGCCGCAGGGCAGTACTGCAACATGATAACGACCCCAAACACCCCTCCGAACGACCACTGGCTTGTTAAAGAAGCTGAGGGTAAAGGTTATGGACTGGCCAAGCATGTCTCCAGTCTTAAACCCTATTGAGCATCTTTGGGGCATCCTAAAACGGGAGATGGAGGAGCGCAAGGACTCTAATATCCACCAGCTCCTTGATGTCGTCATGAATGGGTAGAAGAGGGTTCCAGTTGCAACCTGTGAAGCTCTAGTGAACTACATGCCCAAGAGGGTTAAGGCAGTGCTAGAAAATAATGATGGCAAAACAAAATATTGACACTTTGGGCCCAATTTGGACATTTTTTCTTAGGGGTGTACTCACTTTTGTTGCCAGCAGTTTAGACATTAATGGCTGTGTGTCGAGTTATTTTGAGGGGACAGTAAATTTACACTGTTATACAAGCTGTACACTGACTACTTGACATTGTATCAAAGTGTCATTTATTCAGTGTTGTCGCATGGAAAGATATAATGAAATATTTGAAGAAATGTTAGGGGTGTACTCACTTTTGTGAGATACTGTATATATATATATGCCACGGCTCCATATACCAAAATGAAATTCCATGCAACTCACTTCGCTTCTCCGCTCTTTTGCATTTAATGTTTCCCCTTGTTTCTGGGCATTTTCTCTTATCTAACACTCGGAATACAAAACCACCTCTCGAACAGTGCTGAGCATTCCCATGTCTTCCTTTTCTTGGTCCCTCCTCCCACTGCCTCTCCCCATGCTTGTCTTCGTTCCTTATGGATGGCAATTATTTGTCTGTCAGGGAGCGCCGGCTGCTATTCACATAGTGGCAGAGTGGGCAATGCAGCGGTTTCCCTGTGGGCTCTGCAAAGGCCACAGTCAACCCGCTACTTAACCTTAATCTGGCAGCATTGGGCAATTCGGCCCCTTGGCCCTGGGCTCTGACTGACAGACCCCCACTCACTCACTCACTCACCTCACCTCACCTTACCTTACCTCAACCTTACCTAAACTCATCCCACTGTAGAGCGGCACAATTCTGAATGTGAATCATGATTTTTCAACTCAAGAATCTATAACACGATTCTCTCATCCAATTATTATTTTTTTTTCAATAAAAACTTTTACTGACCGTTAGAAACCCTAGAAACCTAGACTGTAAAGTAACAGATTTAGAATACATAATGTTTATTAATAAAAGCTAGAACCCAATCTGTCTGGATGACCAGCCACTGTACTAAAAGCTTTTTGGTTAAAAACTTTAGTCTACAGTTTCAACATGGTTGGGGCTTCAAAGAGGATTACTGCCAAGTTCCAACATCTGTTGAGTTGTTTGCGTGAATTATATATTAATAGCTTTTTTTTTTGTTTTTACATTGGGTAGCTAGCTAATTGTCTCTTATCTAGCAGCTGGAATTGTTCCCAAGCAATTAAGTGAACATTCAGCATGACTTAAAGCCACTACGAGTAACTTTGTCCGTTGGCGGCCCATTTGGACAAAAGCGTTAGTATTTTTACGACGCCAGCTGTCGTAAAGCTGTTTTCTAGCGCGTGCCGGGCGTGCGATAGTCAAATGATCAGGAAGCAATATAGTGCATGTCCGTGTGTTGAAAGTGTGAGAGCACGGACTCTTTTCGGCTCCGTGAGAGTGGTTAGTGACACTGCATCAACTAATGCCAGTCAGTGCCACACACACCTGATTGCAATGAGTTGATGCAGTGTCACCTAACTACTCTCACGGAGCTGGAATATTCCGTGTCCTCACAGAAAGCGAATGAACGAGAGACTGCAGTTAGTATGGATCACGATGAGGTAATGTACATGTTGTTGTAAATAATGACTATTTCAGATGAATAATGGTCATCTGATGATGGTGAAGCAAAGTAAACTTTGTTTTAGTACCGCTCATTCATTTAGGAGTAAACACTGCAGTCTAGTTCACTCCTGTGCAATTGTGTACACGTTGCTTGGCAACGCCCTCCTCCCGTCCGTCTATCACTCTCCCTTTTAGCTATTCTTCATTGCATTTTCTTTTTTTTCTTTGATGGTTCAGCCCCATTATCAGTCATTATGACAACAAATAACTGTCTCAAACAAGGCTCCCGCTCCCCTTCCCTCACCTGGAGGGATAGGCTTCTCAAATCGCGTTGCTGCGCTACACTGAAATCTGCGACCAATACGAATATGTGACCATAGAGCCTGCATGCGCAAACCGAAAATCGGACTGGGTGTGCGATCAGACCAAATGCAGTGATAAAAACTAAATAAAAACGTCTTTCTTTGCACTGATGGTGTTGTTTGCTGTTAAACGTAATGTATGACTATCAGAGGAAACATGAGGCTGCTTAAAAGATATTTAAATGTTACTCGTAGCCGCTTTAAATGCATAGCGGAATATAAGCAAGATCATCATTTGCAAATTATATTGCGTAGATATATGAATTCAGATCACAGTTTTTTTTTGTTACAATGAATTATGCAGCCCTACCCCAGTTAGTGTCTGTGGCAGCAGCTGGCAGACAGGTTGGCGTATGGATATGAAGGGTGAGAGCGATGAAGAGGAGAAGGAAGGAAGCGGCAGGATGGCAGTGGGGATTTATAGTGGTGCAGAGAGAGAGAGGGTCCCAGCAGTGAGGACAGGACGGCCCAATCAATTGGCTTCAAGGGGGTCGGGTATGTCAGGGTAAACAGCCTTTAATTACCCCCGGCTGTAGTGTTTATGCTCCTCCATGCCTCTGCTCTCCATCATCCTGTTGATTTTTTTTTGCACTCCGCAATGACCAATCTCCTCCTTCTTCTCCTCCCTCGCTCGCTCACTCGCTCCCGTTGCTACTGCACCACCACCACACTCAGCCTCCCTCCCTCCCTCACCCACCCTCCTCCTCCCCCTTTTTCTCATTACTTTCACTCTCTTCTCTCTCTAGCAAAATGAGACGGGTCGTTCTGCTGCCGCTGCATTTCAACACTATCCCTGTGCAGACCCCCCCCCCCCCTTCATAAACACTGCCTTATCGCTGTTTTCCGTGTTGTGTTCTCCCACCCCGGTACTTTGTGTGGCACAGAGGTACCGGCAGGGGCTGTTGTTATGCTGTCTCTCAAGGGATTTAAGCAGATAAAAGTGTCGCGTCTTCACCCCCACAAGGTATCGACAGTCATGGCCACTTTAAAAATAAATAAGCAACAAAACAGACCAACCAGATTTGTTTAGTGGCTTTCCTATGCAAGGGGTAGCCAATGAAGGAGATACATTGCTAATCTCAATCAGCAGAGTACCTGTGGTCCCCCCCTCCTAAAGGCACCAGCTCCCTAGGCACTACAAAGACTCCAATCTACTGAAGCTTCCTTTACTCTTCCTCATCCCCTCAGCTCAGACATAATGCACATGCAAGAGACTGTGAATATTGATTACATCTAATCTCCCCATTTGCCAAGCCTTTCTTTAATCACCCTACATTTGGTCGAAAAACATCAAGCCGGGATGGGAAAAGTACATAGAAAATAGCAGTGACAAAGCAATCAACTTTCTTTAACACCTATTCTCTGTGATATATGCATACATGTTTTTTTTCCTCTTTCTCCCACAGTATACAGTCTGGAACTTCCTACCAAAGAACCTGTTTGAACAGTTTAGAAGAATTGCCAATTTCTACTTCCTTATCATCTTCCTGGTGCAGGTAAGGACAAGCTCTGTCGGCGCTCCAACCCAAACAGTGATAAGAGTTTGTTGTTTATACGACTCCACGGTCGGCTGCTATGTCTGCGACTGTGATGTTGTGAAACGAGGGCCTGTGTGTGTGTGTGTGTGTGTGTGTGTGTGTGTGTGTGTGTGTGTGTGTGTGTGTGTGTGTGTGTGTGTGTGTGTGTGTGTGTGTGTGTGTGTGTGTGTGTACACGTCTCAAACCACAAGGCCTTAACCCTGTTGTTGTTTGGTCGATGGGTCTCACCCAACTTCGAAGCACAACCCCATGTTCTGTAGAACTAAACACTATGTGCGCGCCCTCAGAGTGCGAGATAGATTATTTGCATTTGGCCAGCGGCAGGCGTGAAACACTCGCTGGATGTGTGAACTTTACAGCTTCTTTGAGATGTGTGTGCACTGTGCAGTCATAGCAGGTGTCAAAATTGGTTTAGCTCCCCTTAGGGCTTGAGCAATGTGTGCGAGTGTGTTTAGGTGTCTTGAGAAAAAACGGATATAGTCCTTGACCCGTTTGTCCCACAGATTGTTTAAGATTTTGTTGTCTTTAAAGAGAAGCATTGGTTGTGTGCCTTGGTAAAAAATAAACATTAACACCGATGTTATAACCCAGGGGTCTGCAACCTGTGGACAAATTAACATGTGTTCTGATCCTCCTGCCATCTCTATGTCCAGTATAATATCCAAATATATCTACAGAGTGGACCGCACGGTCAATCGTGTCTAGCTGCTCTATAGAATGAGTATATTATGTCCTCTTCTTAAAGCTTGTGCTGTGTGTGTATGTGTGTGTGTGTGTCGCCCTATCCTCATAAGTGGAGACAGTGAGCTGGCCAAGAGCGCTCACTAAGATGCATTGGCTGGCATCCTTATTCCCCCTGCTCTGTGCTCTTAATTGACCTCTCTCCTCGTCTCCTCTCTCTTCTCTGACAGTCGATGATTGGAGTAGGGAACAAGAAAAAGAGATGATTTGTTGCTTGCACTCATGCTTGCTCTTCTGTCATCTCGTTCTTTTCTCTTTCTCTTTTCCCTTTTTTTCTTCTCTCTAATCTATTGGAGGTGGAAACTTAAGCGCTCTCCTTTTAGCAGCAACCTAAACTATGGAGCCAAACAGCCCTCTAGTGTAAACAGGTGCTGGTGTGTCAGGCCTGTTGCAGGAGGGGATGTGCTTTCTCTCTGGCCGCATACTCACTGCATTAGCTCACAGTACAAAGTGACTGAGACACACAGTACTGTACCAATCTCAGAATTATCTCAGCGCTTTCCCTCACAAAGTATTTCCATCATTCACAGGTCATTCGCGTATTAATTGCTGAGTTTATTTTTTCCCCCCTGGCCCCTTGTTTCTGCCTGTATTTACAGTTGACACGCCAACCTTTTATTTTCCCGTTAGTCTGCTTTTAACCACAGGATAATGGTTCCTGATTTTGAACAGCTGTGAGCTAAATATGTGGTAATGATCGTGAGCTAATGCAGCCAGCGCACTCATGTGAGAGTAAACTACCAAGCATGTTTGCATCACTCCCACATACAAGGATTATATCAGTGTGTGATGTGTGTGCAGTGTACTGTAGAGTGTTTATTAGTGTGTACATTTTATAGTATGGATGTGCTTGTGCTTGTGACTGAGTGTTGTTATATGTGTGTGACTCAGTTGGTGTCCTCGGGTTAGCTGACGACTGTGTGTTTACTCCGAGCTGCGGTGTGGTTGGCGTTTCTCCACTAATCCAGCCTGTGTCTCTTGAGGGGGCTCCTTATCCTAACCACTCGCTTTTCCCCACACATGCCTGCTATTATATCAGACAGAGAGATAGAAGGATGAGAGAGAAAATATACAGGTACTATACGGAGCATCCTGTGGACTCATTTTGTTCGCACTCTAAATAAACCTTCTCGCTTCCCCTCATGCAAAGGCTCTTCCGAAAAAGAAATAAAAGAAATGTCATGCATCCTCATTTCTGTCCTAGCCTCCTGTTGTCTCTCCCTCTGTCATTTGGTCTCCCTTCTTTCGTCTTTTGTCCCCCCCTCACATTCATTCCACCCATCTCTCTGCAGCGCTGCACTGCTGACGTCAGCAGCAGCCCAGGAAGCCCTCTGTACTTTCGGAGTGCCACAAATAGACACAGGCTGCTGATAAAAAAGCACCAGCGGTCCTATAAATAGCCCCTGTATGTCTTTGCTCGAATTTGATCGAACGGGGAATGGAGCGCTGCGAGAGAGTGAGTGAGGGGGAATCGGGCGATGAGAGGGAATGGTGAGAGAGAGAGGGAGAATGAGAGGGAGAATGAGAGGGCAAAGGGGGGTATAGGGAGGACGTGACGGCCCCACCGCCTTGTCCACCACAGACCCTGGGGGCACACTTGTCTGTCGCTCACACTGACACACTTCTTCTAGAGCTCAGATGATGAAGGGCTTTGGGCTGCCACACTCTGATATCACACCAGCACATCAGCAGCAGCAGCAACACAGTTCATTCCTATTGCTGAGTTTTATTTATTTATTTTCACTTTGCATTTGGTGCAGAGGAGTAAAAGGCAATGTTTGAAAAGGCCATGTTGAAGTTTTGGTGAGGATTGTTTTTTTTTATTCATTGCAGATCAACTGAAATATGACAAGCTAAATGAGAGTTGTGTGTTGTTAGACAGAAAGACAGTGTGAAGGGTTTTTGTCTTTTTTTTTTCGCTTTCTTATGAGTTTGCTCTCGCGGTATTTTCAATAATGACGCATTAAATGTGGCGTTTGTTTCCCCCCCAGTGTAAACACAGTACAGACAGGTAGCCGATTGTGTGGAGGAGATATTCACTGATATTCTCAATAAGTGATCTTGACAACAGGCGCTCTTCAGAATCGCTGACTCCACCTGTTTAAAGAACAGTTTTGACCCTACCCCAATTCCAGAAGATTGCGGCCATCCTCAAACACAGCTATGTCTGTGAAGCTCGCCAAAGCCTGATTTCAAATGGCTTTGTAGTGTAAGTCGAAAGAAACCCTTTTTTAGAATCTGCGGCCGATGAACTAAAAAAAGAAAGGACACCACCATTATTTGCCTCTTTTTATAGTCCTCTACTGAACAGTTGCCACCAATATTGTCATGGAAGGGCCAAAAATAAAATCAAAAATCAAACAACAGTTGGGCTTATGAAGAAGTTGGCTCTGTACAGCATTCTGCCTGCATTGCTGTGGTCACCCTTTGTAAGGCTTGGCCATCTGGCTGCTGCATCATAGGGACATGATGTCCTCCGTCCCTCCCACACTCTGCCTTTTTTGTTGTTGTTGTTGCCATTCAGTGTTCAGCCAACCTTCAATCTACTCGCATGAACAAGAGACGTGGGCTATTGACTTATTATAGGCACGGAGAAAGTGCTCCATCACGTTTCTCCAACTGTTCATCATGCAGTATCTTTGCTTAAGGACTACTGGAGGGTCTTGTGTGTGACTGGAGTTAACCAAGCTTTCAATAACCCACTCGCTACATTGCCTATAGCAATCTGTCAGGTGTGATGAGTGTTTTACGCAGAGCCCCATATACCATCTACACACGCTCCACACGCTGCTCTTTTTAAAGCTTTTTTGTAGGAAAAATCATTTGGTACCCCTCACCCCTTCTTGCTCCCTACACCCCCAGGCTACTGCGGCAGAATTAATACCCGTTGCTTCTGTCTCACCGGTATCGCCAACCACTACAAATATAATGCAGACTCTCCTCTCCCAATGGTCGATGTGCACTAGTCCATCTCTGCTGGGTAATTGATTTATCCTCCAGTTAATTGTAATCACAGGAAAGCTTGTGTAGGCTAGTAACTCACTGCCCTTGTACTTTGTGTGTGTGTATACAATGTGACTATGTGTTCACGTCTTGCTGTGATTATTGAGCGAGCAGCAGCAGGTCGTTTTCATTCTCAGACCGAGCACAGGTGAGTTTAAACACCGGAGAGACTACTTCAAAAGGAAAAGGCATCTCCCGGTCGTCTTTGGGGCTGATGTCTATCTGTCAGCTTGTAATTCTTCCTGATCAGAATAACAAGGAGCTCTGGATGTTTTGTGTCTTATGTGTGTGTGTGCTGGAAATACACACCCAGACTCAGGGTGGTAGAGAAGGAGACCAGCTTGCATTCTGCAGGATCAGAAATGCCAGGGGTAAATCCCGATAAATCCCTTATGATGGTTTTAAGAAACATGTGAACACACACAAGGCCATTTGTGTTTTTAGCTGGAAGAGTGGGGACTTGATCAGGTGCTGCTCCTGAACTGATTGTTCGGGATTACCTGATCACTGGTCCCACACTTATTCTCACACTTATTCTTGAAAATGCCATACATATGCACGTACACAAACTCTGTGCATCTAGAGACCTTTGCACACAGCTCAGGCAGGTAAGGTGAGTCCAGCAATGGTTTGTGTTGGCCCGTCTCCCATGCCTTTGCAGAGACGCAGAAATGTTGGCATACCTTCAGATTAAACACTCTGTCCCTGGCCCACTTGATTAAAGGTTCTGTGGTCCAGAACATCCCTCCCCCTCGGCTTGCTTCCAGAATGTAAATGTCTCCCCCCGCGTGTTTGCTACTGATGAACACATTTGGCGGGCATAGTAGAAATGCCTCACATACTCAGTCTACACCCTGCATTTAGAGGGCTAGCCCCGTCTTCTGAACCACGCTCGGCTACTGCAAGCTTCCAGCTGCAACCACAAACAGACATGTGCTGCAGGAAGACTTTGCAGTGATGTATAGTAATCAATGCATAGTGTTTCAAGGTCATTGTTCAAGCAGCCTTCAGGTATTATGCCCCCAGACTGTGGAACACCCCCTCCCCCTCCAGAGAGTCTCAGAATGGCTGAAACTTGTCAGAAATGTGCTATAGAAATAAAGTTTGATTTTATTGTTATTGTTGAGGTATAACGGTATATTTCTCTAAAGTGATTTGAAATTGTTTTCTCCCCTCCCAATAGGTGATAGTGGACACCCCCACCAGCCCAGTCACCAGTGGCCTACCATTATTTTTTGTGATCACAGTAACCGCTATCAAGCAGGTAAGATGCCGCCTAAAGAAGCCGATGAGTGCTACAATACAATAACTGTTATGGGGATTTTTATTGTCCATGTCTTCATTTCACCATATTGTCTCCTTTTGCATTACACCCTATCCTACCTTTCCATATAAGATAATGAGTCCCCCTGCATTCATAAGTCCCTTGCTGTGATTTTTATATAAAGTATCCGGCTAATGCTCTCTTGGACTTCGTATTGATGTGCTCCGCTTGTGAATTCTGATTGGGCAGAAGACGAAATGAGCTCTGGGGGAATGTTAGCAAATGGAGAGAGAGAGAGAGAGAGAGAGAGCAAGATTCTATTCTATTACAGAGATACACATTTTAAAGGGAAGTGTCTGCTTCTTTGCCTCTGTCGCTGCCGTGTCCCAGCTTTTAGATCTTTTGTTTCATATTGGCTGTTTAGTTAGACTACTGCTGGGTGCTTTGAAATGCACAATAGTGGGTGGTCGGGCTTCCTTCCCCGTAACAAAAATATGGAACCCTCTGATAGTGCTGGAACCGCCTTTCGGGCTAGCCTTTGAAGTGGGACAATTAGGCGCTCTGCCCGGCTCTATCATTTCAGGCTGAGGTGAACTGCATAGTTCAGCTGACCACTCCATTGAATGCCCCCCCCCCCCTCCCCTCTCTCTCGTCCACCTGGCGTTATTTCTCATCTTCACTCCACCAGTTCTTTTCTTTCTCCCCCTCTCACCTTTCCCGGTGATCCCACTCTCTGGCTGGAGCTCTGCCTTGTTGGCACGCCCTCCGGTTTCCCTCTCTCTACCCTCTGCATCTCTCCACCATCTCCTCCTCTATCTCTATTACTATCTTATCGTATATACTTATGAAGTCTGCACCAGGCTTTGTGCAGCATGCTGCTGCTACAACAGGAATCATTATTATTATTTCTATTTTAACAGTCAGTATTTCATGGTATAGTGTTCCAATTCACTGCTGGACAATCCCCATCCTATTCTACTGCTGCCGGCACTCTTGTTCACATAATGATGGAATAAAAAATGTAAGCACTATTGTCGAAAAAAAAATGAAAAAAAAACTTTAGTTGGAAAGAGAGCTTTCGCACAGTCATGTAAATAATGGTTGTATTTTGACCATCCTTTTATCCCTTACATTTAACTGTATATACACCCATTGATTTGTTATGTGACCAAAGAGAAAAACAAAACTGAACAAATCAACAGTAAACAAAAAAAGACCCTGTATAGTAGCCATGAGTAAATAGCCTAGGTCACTTTATATGTACAAACATCCCAACCTACATATACTCATACATACATAAAAATAGAAAAATCTATGCACTTGCTTTAGCATGTTTGGGTCTTATACACTCCTTTACCCACCCTTCACTGTCTGTCAATAATTACTGATGTCACAACAATGTATTGGACTTTTTGTTGTGCTAAGCAAATTAACCTGTATCCGATTTTGATATTTGTTGCTGCAGGGCTATGAGGACTGGTTACGGCACAAGGCGGACAACGAGGTGAACAAGTACCCAGTGACTGTGCTAGAGGACGGCAGGAGGATACGGACCGAGAGCGAGAAGATCAAGGTAACCCCCGTATTCCCTCAGAGGCATATCCAGAGAGAAGCCGCCGGTAGCTTGGCATGCCTGTGGTTGGAATATATGCACAAGGGAGAACATACTCCGCTGAACTGATTAGTTGTTCAAACATGGGTGTGATGGTTATTATTAATGTATCCAGGATGTTGTGTGCAGGTTATTTCTCCAATGCATTCTTATCTATTTGCTGGGCTAACTGTATTTTCATGGATTTGTGGTTGTCTGAAAGGTTCAAATATGCATAAATCAATATTTTTCAGTGTTTCAAATTGAACCAGACGACTTCTGGTTATGCCAAAGAGCTGCTTGTGCGGCCGACACAACTGAGAATCAACACACAGATGTCAAAACCCAAAACAATGTTGCCTCAGACTTAGTAACTGGACAGCTGCTCCCAGCACAGGAGCTCACACGAGCTGTGAGCTACCTCCAGGTGCTAAATGTACTAGAGCTAAAGTACACATTTAGTCAGCCAAAGACAAGCTTCTGCTTTTGTCAGTTGTGGCAGATCAAATATGAGCTTAATAGCTGCAAGGATATTGACCTGTGGTTAGACAGAGGACTCTGCAGGGATGCAAAATGTCTCTCTGTTTATGCAATATGTTGAAGAAAGCACTTGCTAACTTACTTAAATTAGCCACAACAACTTGATGAGAAATAAGCTGCAAGTTTAATTGGCTTGGTTCTGCTCCCTAGTGGTGAAATTGCTTAAACTTTTGATTGTTTCGTTTCACCTATGTCACTCACACTGACCCGTCTGTACAATTACCTTTTGTGTTTATTTTTTTTCTTCGATCAGGTTGGCGATGTTGTGGAGGTGGAGGAAAATGAGACCTTTCCCTGTGATTTAATACTGCTGAAGTCTAGCCGAGATGATGACACATGTTTTGTTACCACTGCAAGTCTTGATGGAGAGTCCAACCATAAAGTATGATGGATTTTTTTAAATTTTTATAACAGAATACTTTGGTTGTCATTTTTGGGAAGATTTTCATCAATGTTGGCTTGGAAGAATACACCTAGAAGTTGTTTCCATTAAAATATAATTATGCATAGTTATACTTGTTTTTATAACTGTAATGCTTTGCAGAAGAAGGCAAGAAAGTTAGATTATTCATTTGGAGTTGGTTTTCTCCATAATTAATCTATACTTCAGTTGTTCCTCATATATCGTGACTCATCAGCATTGCTACGAAGAAAAATCCCCAAGTTTCTCTTTTTGCTAGTTCCTCAGACATATGCGTTTGTGGCTTTTTGTTGTATATTTTTTCTTCCTGTTATCACATCACATCTGTGTTTGAGGATCAGGCAAAGGCTAAAAATGGTCACTCGAGCGTCTCACACTCTGCCTTCTTCACAGACACACTACACCGTGCCAGAAACAGAGAAGGATCTGGAATCTCTCAACGCCACCATCGAGTGTGAACAGCCACAGCCTGACCTTTACAAGTAGGGCCTTCATCATGCTGCCCCAACAAGTTTACACCACAAGCATGTGTCGCCCTGTGCTTTGTTTGGAGATGGATTAACTTAATGCCAGTTCAACAATGTCCTTAATGCATCTGTAAATTAACAGCTAGATTTTTAGAGGAGGTTTTTGGCAAGCTGTAGTATTACTTATGTTTGAATTGTTTCACATTAGGAATGGAGAGTGGACCTGGTATTTCCAGTTATTTTTGGTCTGCACACAGCACAGAGCTGATTCTTGTAGACTTGTAGTAGCCTCATATCATTCAACAAGACAGCCTGTGGCTCCCCCATTCGGGCATGGAGTAGGGAATATTCAGCCAGGAATCAGAATGGTGTTTGAGACGTGCTAAGTAAGCCGCGCTGCCAAACGCTTGCTATTCACAGTCAATAAAACTGACAGTGTGCTGCTGGCTAACCAACAGTAATTAACTGCCTCCAAAACTCTGCAACTGATTTTCAGCTCAGTGAGTACTCACAGGTTCATAAAGTTAATGAACTCTGCGTGGATTTGCATACTTCAAGTTCATTTCAACTCCAGTATTAACAGGTTGAAGAATATGATACCAGATGTACTTTATTTTTTTTTACGAATGACGTCGTCAGCTTCTGAGTACGTCTGTATTCTTGTTCCAGGTTTGTCGGACGTATGCACCTTTACAAAAACAATCAGGAGCCTGCAGTGAGGTGAGGGCACTCAATGTACAGCTATCTCAGCCCACTTTAAGTGAGATCAAAATCAGAACTCAGTTGTCTAAGCACTCATTTGTTTCCCTTTGCATTACCGAAAAATTATTATTCCCTTGGTCCTCCATTGCAGAAGAGCATTGAAAATTAAAACAGGCTGGCATGGCTTCAGCCACTGATTCCAAAGCACTCCCTCGGGCATTTATCATTGACTGTTTTATTATGGCCATACAAAACAAAATGCCAGCGTCCTTCTCAAGAACACCGGGAATGGTGCAAGCTCAGGCTGCAGTCATACTGTGTGTGTATTGTATGTGTATTTTAGAGTGGGTGCTAGCTCGCCTGCCAGGTTTCCATTTAGAAAATGGAGGAGTGTGCGGATTGCACAGCGCCCTTTGTGATTAAACTGTTTGATCTACTTATGTGACTGTGCAGGTCTTTGGGCCCAGAAAACCTTCTGCTGAAAGGAGCAACGTTAAAGAACACCCAGAAAATAGTTGGTAAATCGTGTGACTTTCTTTTAACTTTATTAGGATCATTTATATTGGTGACGGTCGCTCAATATCAAAAAACAAACAAATTTCTTTAACTTTTTCCTTTCTCGAGGTGTTGCAATTTACACGGGCATGGAGACAAAGATGGCTCTTAACTACCAGGGCAAGTCTCAGAAGCGCTCTGCTGTGGAGAAGTATGCTTTTTAGACAAAATGCTGTCAAGATGGAAATGCATGCCATACCATTGGTTTCCCCTCACTAACTCTGTTTCTTTTGCTTTCAGGTCTATCAATGCCTTTCTCCTGGTTTACCTTTGCATATTGGTGAGCAAGGCCCTGGTGTGCACTACACTGAAGTATGTGTGGCAGAGCAAGCCTGGACAGGATGAGCCTTGGTACAACGAGAAAACGCAGAGAGAGAAGGATACCAATCTGGTGAGAACTGGTTTCAGCCAAGCACCTGTGGTTGTTTGAAACAGTCAACTGTGACTTAAGTGTCTGATAGGCACCACAGCAGCCCCAAACCAAGCTTGTATCAAAAGTGGAATAGAAAATACAATCCAAAAATTGGGAACTTTCTTTGCTTGAGTGTAATAATTGGAATAATGTCTTCGTTATGGACAGGGATTACCACTGCTGGGAAAAGAGTAGCTAATAAGTCTTGATAGCATTGCAATAGTACTGTGTTATGTGTATTGCAAGTACTACTGCACCTAGAGGGACTTTGATTAATATGATGAATACTTGGGGGAGGCTTGTAGTTTTATTTCTGAGGTCAGAGTTTCTTTGTAGTAAAGCATTTTACAAGCCCCCTAGCCTCCTCTCATCCACTCTAATAAAACTCCTAGTAGCTAAATGAAATGGCCACTGCAGACCTATATTGGGATATGTCCCAGTTCATTAGTTGTTAGCCTTCTGCCCCCTAGCCCTCAAAGTACTGTGAACAACCTGATACAACCACGTGAATTTCCGTCTTTATTCAATATTTTTTTGCTTTGATAATCTAGCCCTGTTTGTCTCATCATGTTTGTTGTGCACACAGAGTGCAATGGTGTCAGTTTATGGTAAAAGTCTGTCCTGCCAGCATTTTTCTCTAAGCCGGCTCATACATTAGCTCATATTGCAGAGACAAGTGGTGCAATTCCCCAATGACAGGATAACAAAAATACATTTAAATATGTGGCTCTTTTGACGTATTCTAATTTTTTCCCCCAACAGTACCTGAAGATGTTCACTGACTTCCTGTCCTTCATGGTGCTCTTCAACTTCATCATCCCGGTGTCCATGTATGTGACGGTTGAGATGCAGAAGTTTTTGGGATCATTTTTCATCACCTGGGACAAGGACTTCTATGATCCTGAAATCAAGGAGGGAGCACTGGTCAACACGTCAGACCTCAATGAAGAGCTGGGACAGGTCAGACAGACGGACAGACAAATATAAGTCAGAACAACATTTTAACGGCACAAATGTTGTGTCATTTTGGGAATTTTGGAAGTGGAGTCAGCAATCCTGAAGGATGCTTTTTGTCAGAATCACCTTTTTGTCAAACTCAGTGAACATCTCCTCACAATCTGCTACCTGTCCATACTTTGTGTGCACTGAAAACAAAATCCAGTGTTTATACATAGACATGGCTCTGTAAACTGGTATGTAAACAAAGGGGCTTAGGCGACTCAAACGTAATTTTGACAACGAGCATGCTCCAGAATCGCTGACTCAACCTTTAAAGCATTCAAAAGTGAAAAGTCCTGAAAAAATTCATTTGTACCCATTTTACACTTTGGAAATCAATGTATAATGTTGTCTTTGGCTCTAGAAAGCTGAGAAAATCATTATCATATAAACAATAATTTGTGGACATTTTAACCTTAAAGTTAATATGCAGTGTCCAAAAATAATCTGCCTGTGTAATATATGGAATTACAGCTAGCACATTACAAGTCAAACTCGGCCCAATACGGTGTGATACACAAAGAATACCAAACAGCGACTAAGTGTGTAAATGGAACCCCACGCCACCGCTGTATGTCATATATGGCAAGTTGCCATTATATAACATTTCAATTTTTTTTGTTGCATCTTAACCACTTAAATCTCATACTTTCAAAGGAATCTTTCACCGCTAAAAAATTAATGAAGTACATCTCTAATTCATGAAAAAAGCTTCTTCTGTTATACTCTCTATATTGAGAAACACTGTTACAAAAAAATATATTTTTTATCTTGATACTTGAAATGTAAAGAATAGGAAACATTACAGGTGAGATCAAGTTAAGTTAAAC
This sequence comes from Hyperoplus immaculatus, assembly GCA_949357725.1. Taxonomy (NCBI): domain Eukaryota; kingdom Metazoa; phylum Chordata; class Actinopteri; order Uranoscopiformes; family Ammodytidae; genus Hyperoplus; species Hyperoplus immaculatus. The sequence continues at coordinate 16,055,584 of OX442356.1, forward strand.
TGTTTTCTCCAAACTGACTTGACAGTTCAAGTGCTGCTGAAAAATAGGAGCTGCATAAAATGACACTAGATTAGCTGTGCTGTCCCGACCTTTTTTTTATGACACTTCTGACTCAAAGGAGTGCCGCCATACATCAGTCACACTTGGTTTGCCAGATGATTACTTCAATTAAATTGATGCTTCGTTAAACTGATTAATGCGGTGTTAATTCTCTCTGGGAGTTAATTGCCTAGTCTTATTGTTAAAACCTTTTTAAATGGGCCGCTGACATTTTATGGGTTCTTGGAAGAGTCTGCCATTGTTTTTTTTTTTAATCACGTTGCCTGCAGGTGGAGTATGTCTTCACGGACAAGACCGGCACCCTGACTCAAAACAGCATGGAGTTCATAGAGTGCTGCATAGACGGATACCAGTACAAGTACAGGGACGCCACCTCCGAGCTGGACGGCTTCTGTGTCACAGATGGGCCTGTGAGCAAACTGCAGGAGAAAGCTGGCAAGGTGAGTGTTGTGGTCTACCCTCCCATCTGTTGGTCAAGTCACACAAGCAGCAGCAGCATACGGGCGGTTACATAGCTCGCCTGCCCGGAAGGACCCTCCGTAGGTCACCCACATAGTATCCTTGACATGTCATGATGTCAACATAAGTACTCAACATGGAGGGGGTGGGGAGCAGAGTGGACATGTGCTCTTGACATGAGCCCCCCCCCCCCTCCTGATAACACTGTTACACTTCAGCACTCGTGTTGATAAGAAGTCAATTTAGACACAAATCAAGGGGCTAATCTCCGGCTACTGTTTATGGCTATATATGCGGCTATAAATTAATTTAGTAGTTGTAAATGGATGTTCATTAAAAATTGGTTTAAACAGTCATTAGATTTAAAGGTGCACGAGGAACTTTCAGTTTGTCTTCATTCTTGCAGCCCCTTTGGACAAAAGCGGTAGAGTTTCTAGCACGCCAGCTGTAGTTCCTGGGTGAGCGTACCCGTCATGAAGGCATTAAGAAAAACCATACAAAAATAGCATTTTCTTTCACTGATGGTCTTGTTTGTTACATGTAATGTATGATCAGCAGACTGTTTTTAAAAATATTTAAAAGTTCCTCGTATTACCTTTTTAAAACAGCATTTACTGTATATATTGTTTTATTGTGTTAAGCCAATGCTCATGTTTTGTTTTCTAAGGAGAAGGAAGAGCTCTTTCTGCGCGCCCTGTGTCTGTGCCACACAGTGCAGGTGAAGGAGTCTCCGATGCCGGGTCAAGGCCAGGGGGACGGACTGACGGACCAGCTGGACGGTCTGGGGCCGGACGGAGAGGTGCTCCATCTGCAGCAGGAGCAGAGAGGCTTCATCGCCTCCTCACCCGATGAGGTGGCCCTGGTCAAGGGTGCCATGAAGTAAGTTTTGTTTTGGCTCAGGGGAGATGAACTGACATTGTTAACAGCTGTTCAAACAGCAAGCAGCCCCGTAGTGTGTATGAGTATCACAGACTGTATTTTTAAAAAAAAAACCTCCTAGATGCTATAGATTCCATTACTTACTACACTAATTCATATATCTCTATGAGTACACACAACTGGCTAAAGTGTAATGGTCTGACTCCATCTTGCAGGTACGGCTTCACATTCCTCGGCCTTGAAAGTAAAACCATGAAAATTCTCAACAGGAACAATGACGTTGAATTGTAAGTCATTCATTGCATAGGCCAAGTTTTTTTTTTATGTATTTGTCTCGTATCCCAATTTTTCTATTTATATTTGAGCAACAGCTTTTTTTTTTTGTCCATTGTGTGCTTCCCGAAGGTATGAACTGCTACACGTGTTGAACTTTGACCCTGTGAGAAGGCGAATGAGTGTAATAGTCAGATCCAAATCAGGTGAGCTTCAGTTTATTGCCAAAATGATTACATTGACCCGACTTTAGTACGTGCCCTCAACCCTTATCTTGCTGTGTGTGTGTGTGTGTGTGTGTGTGTGTGTGTATTTGTTTTTATTTGTGTATAGGTGATACACTGCTCTTTTGTAAGGGAGCGGACTCTTCCATCTTTCCCCGCGTCAGGCAGGAGGAGGTCGAAAGGATACGCATGCATGTGGAGCGTAATGCGACGGTGGGTGACCTACGCACATTGGCTCTCTCAATCCAGTAGCTTTTGACATATTAAAAAGTATATTATGCATGATTCTAACAATTCTAGGTTCAGACAGGTTTTGACTTAAGAGTACAGTGATGTTAAAAGTTTTTTCTTGGTTCATTTTCTTTTATCTTTTCACAAAAAAACTACATTTTTATTTTGTATTTGACTATTTTCTTTTATTTCTGTTTTTCTCACATGTTTCGAAACACACCAAACTAAACAATGATGTTACCACAGATTGTTTTGTGTTTTCTTGTGTTGTAACATTGTGTGCTGTGTGTTTGTGTGACTGTTTTTAAGGAGGGCTTCCGGACACTGTGTGTGGCCTACAAACGTCTCAGTGCAGAGGAGTACAGCCAGGCAGACGCGGGGTTGAGGGAAGCTAGGCTGGCTCTGCAGGACAGAGAGGAGAAGCTCATGGCAGTTTACAACCAAGTGGAGGCTGGCATGAGTCTGATAGGAGCCACTGCAGTAGAGGATCGGTGGGTGCACACAACCTAACCCATACAACCATATTATAAAGCTCTGGAAAAAATGAAGAGACCAGTCTGGATTTTTCTTTAATCTTCATCTCTACATTACTTAATGGAAATGCTCTTCATGACAATATTCTTATTGTGAATTTGGTAGAAATATTGTCAGCAGTTTATAGAATAAAACCAAAATGTTCATTCTACTCAAACATATACCTCAAAATAGTAAAACGAGAGACACTAAACATTTGGAGTGGTCTCTTAATTTTTTTCCTGAGCTGTATATTTCCATAAAGAAATCTCAAACTACACCTGAAATTGATTGTGGCAGACAGCAATCAACAATACACTATAAACCTCCTTCTCTGACTTAAAGGTGCTATGAGGAATTTTGAAATATTTCTGAAACAGTCATTTTCCTCATGATTGTGAAGGAAGTTCTTTCAAGGTTAGAGGTCAACTCAGGTGGAAGAATATTTCAGGAGACTTGGATGAATTATGAAGCAATATTTATTACAGGCTTGGCCAAGGAGAACCGGACCGCAACTTGGGGGACTTGCGATCCAGTTCTGCCAGACACTTCCAAAGAGCAGTGTATTACCTTGTGCTATCTCTAACATCTCCCTGGCTCGGGCACCAAGTGTACCAATGTTTTGGGTCAGAGCTGAACACGGTGAACCGTAACATTCTGGGGCCGTATTCACAAAACATTTTATCTTAGCGCTAAGAGTACTCCTAAGGAGCACTAAAGTAAGTAGTAAGGAGTAATTTCTTAAAACCTATTCACAAAGCTGATAAGACCAGGGGCCTATCCGAAAACTTTTTTTTGCATAGGAAATTTCCTTTCCTATCGAGATGAACCGGAAGTACTCGGCGGATAGGTGATCCGAATTCCCAAAATGCTTAGGAAAGGCATAGGAAAGGAGCCTCGATTCATCCTTTAACCCTCCTTTAGCATAGGTTACTCCTGACCAACCTATGCTAAAGGAAAGGAGATAGTGGTATCCCATAATCCTTTACGGCGGCAAGATTTAAAGCAACAAGCCACCGCCGGAGTTTACCGACTCTACACGAATACGAACGAGAGGTAAAACAGAAGAGAGGAGAGGAGAAGAGAAGAGAGGAAGATTTAACTCAGCTAAAACAAAATACCCCCCCCCCCCCATTAAGATAATAAAGAACTCATAAAAGACCAACATCATAATTTAGTTATTTTCGTAGCACATAATTTACACCATAAGAAAATAAAATACCAACTTCACATTTAATGAAGTTACTGGGGGCAGTTCATTTCAACATCAACATAGGCTAAGTGTAGCCTCTTTTTATTCCACGTGTGAACTGGGATATATGGGAGTGATTCTCACTCTGTTGGCGACAACCTGATTAAAATCAATATGAAAAGAACGCATGGATCAAACGAGCGCTTGTTGTAGTCAATTTTCGGAGAATAGTGTAGTTTCACGCGACTCACGTTAGCAATACTCGCCGTCGCGCAATGACGTCGGTTAGGAAAGGTGGAGTCGAATTCATTTGAAACAGCGCTGTCCTTTCCTATGTTCGATAGGAAGCACCTTTCATCTCTCCTTAACCCCGATGACGTTTAGGGGTTAAGGCATAGGAAAGGAGGCTTATAGGTTAGGAGATTGGACTTTTCGGATAGGCCCCAACTTTTACTAAGGAATGGGAGGTACTCCTAAACTAAGACTAGAGGGCGGTGTTGACCCTGTTGCTATGGATGATGTCATGTTCATACCGTCTATGCCCACAGTGATTGGCTGAGAGGGAAGGAGAGCTAAGAGTGAATTTATGATAGAAACACTGTGGGAGATATCCATATCGTTCCGCTGTATTAAAGTAAAGAGTTTTTTATACAATTAATGACAAGTGACACTGATTTAACATGAAACCAAGATACTGCAGGGTTTCCCACACCTTCGTTCACAATTGACCTACAATAGCGCCACATAGGCTTATTAATTTTAAATGTTACAATGATTTGAATCAATTTATAAACAACTCTCTCGTAAAGTGCATGCGGAAGGAAAAAGGCGAGACGCGCAACTATACAGTAGCGGACCTGTGGAACGGAGGAGATGCTGCGAAGCGCCACATATAGGTCTACTCTAGTAACAAATTAAACCCAAACGTGACACCAACAGTAACTTTCAGTGCATCGTAAACCCAAAGCAACTGCAGGAAAAGGAACTCAATAAATATTTTTCTAAATAAATATAATAAATATAAATATGTCTATACTTTCTAAACATAGCTTTACTAAGATCATTAAACCCTATTAAGGTACCTTTTGTAAAGCTCACTAGCATTAAATCTCTCCAAAACACCATCAAATGGTTGTCTGTGATTTACTCTTAGCGACTTAGAAGTCCTCTCGAGGACTCCTAGCTTTTCATAGATTTAGGAGCTAGTTTTAGCGCTAAAATGCTTTGTGAATTACACTTATCTTAAAAAGTGAAACGCCTCTTATTTTTGAGAGTTACTCCTAAATCAGCACATTAGGACCTACTCTTAGCCTTAAAACGTTTTGTGAATAAGGCCCCTAGAGTCTAAGGAGATGAGACTCTATCTATACAGCTGGCCTGAGTGTCTCCTAACATGCTACAAGGCTGACATAGTGTCTGAGGTATAGACAGACACACAAGACAATCATAAATTACATGTAACAGCAAACGAGACCATGAGTGCAAAGAAAGCTATTTTTATACAGTTTTTGTTTATGCCTTTGTCATGGGTACGCTCACCCAAGAACAACAGCTGGTGTAATAAAAACACTACTGCTTTTGCAGATGGTGCAAGAATAAACATAAACTGATAGTTCCTCGGAGCACCTTAAATATTCTATAAATAGAAAGAGCGTCTATATTATCTGATCCATCCTTTTTCATTGATTCATAATGTTTATCTACGGTTAATGTCATCTCAACACTTTGAGCAACACCCTTTTCCTGGTATATGCAGGTTCCTGGTAGTGTTGTATTCGGTTTCTTAATTCCTCTTAACAGACCAAAGTTCCTCTTTTTAGGAACTTTTTAATTCAAGCTCACACTGCCATCGTGTGGTTGACATTGGGTATTATCTCACAATCCACGGTTTACAACAATTTACAGTCAGAATGTTTTGTTTTATTATTCCTTTAAAAATGAGAAAATGCATCAGCTACCACAAAAGATATGATACAATTTATTGTATCATTTCATTTGATCTGTCATACGTAAATTAATTCCAACATGTATTTATTGTCTTTCTTAAATTATTGTAGATGAAATAATATGGATATTAAAAGATACTCATTTAAATATACTAATGCTTTTGGTTTAATTAAGTAATAGTGTTAATGTCTTAGAGTTAATTTAACACTCTTTCACCTGTCTAACTTTCCCCCCCCTAGGCTTCAAGAGGAAGCGGCAGAGACCATGGAGGCTCTGCAGGGGGCCGGCATGAGTGTTTGGGTTCTAACGGGGGACAAGATGGAGACGGCAAAGTCCACCTGTTACGCTTGTAGATTGTTCCAGAGGAACACGGAGCTGCTGGAGCTGACTGTGCGCACACTGGAGGATGGAGAGAGGAGGCGTGAGGAACGTCTGCACGAGCTCTTGCTGGAATACCATAAGAAAGCGGTACAGGATGCACCTCCAGTGAAGGCAGGCGTCACCAGGTCTGTACCTTGACTTACGTGATCTCAGGCTATGTGTTGAGGCGGTTATGTGATATTTATGTTCTGGTATTGTGTCGATCACAAGTAAACTTTATTGATGATTAAACTTTAACTAGAGCTGTAACGATAGACCAACTCAAGATTCGATTTGTATCACGATTTTTGACCCACGATTCGATACATACCACGATTTTTTGAATTTGAAAAGCATTTTATTTAATTTATAATAACATTTAACTTAATGTGACATTCAATAACACATAATATGAACAGATTTGAACACAAAGAACAATATAAGCAAAATTAATAAATAAATAACCAAAGATATCCCATTTCTCTCTTCTCTGTGACAAAATAATACTGTTGAAAAATAAAAATAATTGAACTGTGCTGTAAACCAAAAATCAAGTTAGAAAACAAATGATCACTCAACAGCTTCCTTCACCAAACCTGATTGGTTTGACAGTTAAAAAACGAGTGAGAAAAATAAATAATGAATGCAATTCTGCCTTCTCACGACGCGATACAGGATCGTGGCTCTGTGTATTGCGATTTTGGTTTTGATACGCATATCGTTACAGCCCTAACTGTAACCCATTCCCTGCACTGTTTGGTAGGAGTTGGTCTTCAACCAACCAGGACTTTGGTTTCATCATTGATGGAGCCACTCTGTCCATGGTGCTCAACTCCTCCTCTGAATCCAACTCTAATCGCTACAAGAACCTGTTCCTGCAGATCTGTCAAAACTGCACAGCCGTGCTCTGCTGCCGAATGGCTCCTCTTCAGAAGGCACAGGTCAGAACAACAACAGAGCAATTCAATGTGGAATATATTTATTTATTCATGAATGGATTGGAATAATTGTTTTTATAATGGTCCGTAATTTAAAAACAACCATATCTTGCTCCGTCTTTTAGATAGTTAAAATGGTGAAGAACTCTAAAGGCAGCCCGATCACCCTTTCGATTGGAGACGGCGCCAATGATGTCAGCATGATTTTGGAAGCTCACGTTGGCATTGGTGAGAAAACAGAACTCTTAGTTATTGTTCCAAAGTGGAGGAAAAGGGGTAGATCTTTTGGTGATGGGATATTTGTTCTTTTGTCTTTCAGGTATTAAGGGTAAAGAAGGTCGGCAGGCAGTGAGGAACAGTGACTATGCCATCCCCAAACTCAAGCACCTCAAGAAGCTTTTATTGTCTCACGGGCATCTCTACTATGTTCGCATTGCACACCTGGTCCAATATTTTTTTTACAAGGTAGGTATGCCGGCACAGTCTCACTTTTACTTCACGCCATTCGTCTTGCTAAGAACCCTACGTTTTGGGTTTCAGCAAAGCTTGTATTCCCATAACAAAACCACACGCTAACTTGATTTGAGGATTATGAAGTGATGAGTTTGATTTCAACAGAATAAACCTGCAACAAATGATACAAATTATAATAGGGTAATATATTGCATTATTGTGACAAAATATTATAAGCCCATGGGAACATATGAATGCATTCTATGTATTGGTCCATCAGTGAGAGCCTGTTTTTAGTTTTTTCTCTGTTTCCCTGCAGAACCTTTGCTTCATTTTACCTCAGTTTCTGTACCAGTTCTTCTGTGGTTATTCCCAGCAAGTGAGTATTTCCCTGAGGCCGTTTTGAAGTTCAAAGCCATGTTGAAAATGAAATGACGCGGTATTTCCTTGAATCCACACCTCTTCGTCCTCATGAATTCCAGACTCTTTCCCTCAGATTGCTCCCCCTCCCCTCCATCACCCACCCCCTGGGATGACTGTGCTCTGGTTCATATGTTTCTATACTGACCACACACACACAGTAATGATACAGACATGTGCCATGTTCTACCACCATGCTACACCGTTTGTGGACATTATGTCATCATGGTGGCATGTGCCTTCGTGTCTGTGACTTGACGCTACATAATAGAAATTCAGGTATGAATTACATGACCTGATTTAAAGTTTTGAGCACATTGGATGAATTCACTTGGTTATATATAATGAGAAATATGTGGCACTTTTTTAATATAAAAACTGCTCCTGACATGGAAATATCTGTTAATAAGTGAATTAATTCATATGGATGTGGTGGAAATTATTCTAAGGTCAGAGCAAGTCAGCTCAGGTAGAAGGACATTCCAGGAGACTTATGCAGCAAAATTTATTGAAGCTGGATCGAGGAGAAAAAGACAGCTGCACAAGTACATTCAGTTCTGGCCGACACTTCCTGAAAGTGAGTTCCTGAGTTTTCACTTGTGCTATCTCTAAAGGCACCAGGCTAGGGCGCCAAGCTAACCAATGTTTTGGGGCTAAGCTGAACACAGTGCACCCTAACAACCAAAACAAGATAGATAGACACATACAACAGGAAATTTAGTATGTTTTGGCCACTGACATTTATCTTTCATGAGTCCATGAAAGATGTATATAAGCTTGCTTACATGACTGTATGTGTAAGTATGATGGTGTGTATGAGGTTTGTCCTCTCTCCATGATATTAACCCCTGGTTGCACCCCCCGCCCCCCCTCCCCCTCCTCCTCCTGAACAACCCCCACCTCTTGCTCCCATCTTCCCCAGCCCCTGTATGACGCGGCCTATCTGACGATGTACAACATCTGCTTCACCTCTATGCCCATCCTGGCTTACAGCCTCTTGGAGCAGCACATATGCATGGAGGTTCTGCTGGACAATGCTACCCTCTACAGGTAAACCCGAGTAGTACCTTTGTTGACCTGCAATATACTAATGCTGGGCTTACACTAGAGGACTTTTAAAAGACTTTGAAAAGACTGAAGACTGAAACCCTCTCACATCTAAAGACAATCAACTCACACCTGAAGACAACTAGTCATTAGTTTTAAATCACAGAGTGAGATTTTGAAAAGACAGGGGTCTCATATTGCAAGACTACAACTAGATTCCTTTTGAGATTAATATAATTTCCGCAAACACGATTGTGATTATTTAATTAAAAACAAGTTAATTCAATATTCCGAGCGGGGGACTTCCTTCAGTTATTTGACCAGCTTTATTTGCTGATCTCATACATACCCCAATAACTTTAACTCCTAACCCTGTATTTGACGGTAGAGGCGGCTTCTATGAAAAAGTATCCAAAATAAGTGCCTAACCAGGCGGACACAGGTCGCGACTAATGCCGCTCCTCCTGTGTCGTGCTTGGTGCATGCGAGAGTGTGACAGTGTTTACGTCATTTCGCTTGAGCCAACCCCCTAAGACTAGCGATAATATCAAACATGTTTGATAATGTCGGAAAGTCAAGACCGGAAGAAGACTGGCTGAAATCGGGTCAGAAGGCCACCATACACCAAACGACTGAGATTACGTGCGCGCGCCACAACTCCAGCACGACTCCCGTGATTTCAGTCCGACATTGGAAGATTGTCTGCGACTGTCAAATCGCGTGAACAGTTATGTAGTGTAAGCCCAGCATTAGTTGTAGATATTCTTGATAAGTTGCTTGCTATTAGGTTAACATTACCAATATTTATATAAATTAAGATTTACGTCTTTATGTCAAAGATCTATAAACTGTAGATTAACTACATTGATTTAATGATTAATTGAAATTGGCAAATGGCAAAAATGTACCAAAGTACGGTCTCAAAATAAAGTCAAAAATAGATTATAGTGACCGAAAAGGAGCAATATCTCATTACTCTTAAGCCATAGACATTTATTTTATTTTTGTAATTATTTTATTTTTATTTTTATATCACTCGAAGCAAAATTTGAAATTCACTGAACAATTTAGGTAGTTCTTCTACCAAAATCGTAGTTTACATAGGATTACAGTAATAAATTGGTTGTTTTTTATTAGTTTTTTATTTATTTGGAGCTGTTAACATTCCTCGCTCAAATATTTTCTGGCTCCCCTTTTCAGAATTGGATTATATGCACCACAGAGAAAAATACATGTTTTTCTTTCATTAAATTTTTTTTAGAGGGATTGCTAAGAATGCCATGTTGCGGTGGGGGCCATTCCTCTACTGGACTTTACTTGGAGTTTTCCATGGCTTGCTCTTCTTCTTTGGTGTCCGATTTTTGTTCAGTAACTCAGCACTGCAGGACAATGGCCAGGTTTGATTATATTCCCCCTTTAAATGATTTGGAATCTGATGTTTGATTACTTGTTAAAGAATGATCTCGTAAGGGCATTTACTCATTTGTCCTATTTGAATTCCAGGTTTTTGGCAATTGGTCATATGGAACCATTGTCTTCACTGTCCTTGTCTTCACTGTCACACTAAAGGTAAATCCCTCCCCTGTTTAACGTATGAAGCGTGTATCATTATATCAACAGTTTCACATGGAGCAGATATATTGTCTTGCAGAACAGTGACTCTAGCAATGGATAATTGACATGTGTGTTTGGTGACTCACATTCTAGCTTGCTCTGGACACACGACACTGGACATGGATCAACCACTTTGTCATCTGGGGCTCCCTGGCTTTCTACATGTTTTTCAGTTTCTTCTGGGGAGGAATTATATGGTTAGAAAAACAAACTCTGGATGAAAATATAACCTTTATAGCCATTGTAGCTGGCCTGTTATGTTTAACCCCTGTTGCTTTTCCAGCCATTGTCAAACCAAAGTGTGTCCCTCTCCTGCAGGCCTTTCCTGAAGCAGCAACGCTTGTACTTTGTGTTTGCCAACATGCTGAGCTCGGTGTCGGCCTGGCTGGTTATCATCCTGCTCATTCTGCTCAGCCTACTGCCAGAGATCCTGCTTGTGGTGTTCCGCAAGCCCCTCGGACCCCACTCTCGACAGGTAGAACTGAAACACACACACATTTACACACTCTACTTCACGTCTCTCTCTCTCTCTCTCTCTCTCTCTCTCTCTCTCTCTCTCTCTCTCTGTGTGTTCCAGATTAAGGTGGCTCAAACATAACATGTACAGTATTTTCTTGTGACAATTTAACAACAAATTTTTTCCCAAGGCTAATTGGCCTCCCACTCCCAAATGAATTTCCCAGAGTGAAGCCAAATATGTGGGTGCAACATAGTCCCAGTTTGATAATAGATCAAATATGTACATATTTACGGGTCGCTTTCAAGTAGCTTTGATTTTGTTTGTGCAGAGCAATGCTTCACTATTGACCCCCACCTATTGACAACTCCCTCAACTGTGTCGTTTAGATCAAGGGGAGGACGAAGAAAAAGTGAATACATTAGACATTGAACACATTTTCTGGGAAATCTAAATGTTTTTGACAGTTTTTGCTGTCCATTATTGCCCTCTGCTGGCTGCTATGAAACATGAGCCAGCACTTGTATTACATGGTAGGTTGGGTTAGCCAGTCGCTGAGGAGAAATGTATCTATACACTCCCATTCAAGAGTTCAAGATGGGGCTTAACAAATATTTGTACGTTTTAAATTAAGAGAGGAGGACTGTACGATTTTCCTCCTTCTTCCTCCAGAAGACAACTCTCTCCCAGACGTATTTTGTCATTAGCTCTCCACATGAGGCTGATGTGTTTTCCAAACAGCCGGAAATGTTTTGGCTGTTCACGCTGTGCTTTTGGGTGTGTTCCACACTTGTTTTTTATATTTTATTTTATTGTGTCTAGACTTATTCTATTAGGGGAAAAGTAGTTAACCAAACCAACAGTTTTTTTTACACATATTCAAGGAGAGTTATTCTGCAGCGTTGTACAATATGTACTTATTCCAGTGTTTAAAGCCTCTTGAGTGTGTAACTGTCAGTTAGCAAAGTGCCAGAATTGATACAAATTGGTAAAAAATAAATAATTGGTGTAGAGCCTGTCTTACTCTGGATTCTGAAGTGTTCAGATTAAAAGGATAGTTGTTATTGTATGTGGTTTAGTGTAACTATCTACTACTCACCTTTCATTTTAAAACACACCCCCCTTTACACTTTATTTTTTTACTTGTTTTCCAACTTTGTTTCTCCTGACTAGTGCTCTGGCTTTTGAGCCTTCAACACATTATACTTGCTCTGTCTCAACCCTTTTATTTCCTTCTTCCTCCTCATCTTACTCTCTGGAACCTGCCCTCCTTTAAAGATGAAACATCGGCTTCCTTCCTCGGGGACCTCCACTATCTTCATGTTGTCGCAGACCGCTAGCACTCACCGCTTCTCGTGGAGCGACTGAGGTCTCTATTTCTTTCTGTCCGCTCTTGTGCTTAAGTCTTTTTCACCGCAGAGTTTCTGTGTCTGCCAGCCTTGCTCGTTTCCTACCTGTTGTGTGCTTCCTCTCCCACTGTTAGAATCCTTCCCTTATTCTCTTAAAGTAACTGGGGTAGGGCGCTCTGTGTGGCTTTTCACAGTCCACACTCGGTTGACAGACTAAGCCAGACAATTTAAGATGAAATATCCCATCACAAATGATATTGTAGTAGCCGAATGTTCCCCATGGCGACAAAGGACTGGACTCTTTAAATCAGTGTTCAAAGTTTATTGCAGGAGTTTCCATCAGACATACAGAGGGTTTCATGGAGCATCATAGCAGCAGTGAGAGCCGCATGGCACCCTTGATAGCTACAGAACAGTGTCTTATATCTCATGTGTGGGGGGGGGGGGGTGGTATCAAGTGTATTATTATCTACAAATAGACAGATGGTCTCAAACACAAGCCCTTCTATGGGTGCTTGTTCTCTCCCAGTGACCACAACCTTTAAGACATACACGCTCAGCAAACTCTGGTATTAACCATTCAAAATCCACCACAATATCCTTGGAGGGTTTGAGTGCTTTCCATTTTAGATATGTTTATTATTCAATTGGGGAGGAATGTTGTTCAGTGGGCCGCTGTGTTTTGCTCAACTCGACCAGCAGCAGTGTGGAGCAGAACCGGTTGTCCGTGCTTAAAGTGTGCCATGCCAGTCAGTCTTCCATTCTTGTCTGTCCAGTTGTATGAACCAATGTCTCCTCCCAGCTGCCTGTGCTGCTACAATGCCTGCTGCCTCCGCATGTCAAGTCAGGTGAATGCAGCACGTCAAAGCAAATAAAACAACAATAAAAAAAACAAATTAGCTGCATGAGGCTTGAATAAAGAAAAAACTGAACCCTGGATCATCACCACAAACCTGTGGGCCACTGCATTTTGTGTGTGTGTGTGTGTGTGCGCGTGTGTGTGTGTCTGTTTGTGTTTGTGCTCATGCTTTGGAGAAATATGCAAGAATACCAGCCCTGTATTCATATGTACAAAATCATAAAGAGTCAATCCCTCTGATGATGATTGTTGCGAGGAACAGGTGTCTAAACCGGTACCTGGAATGATTTCCATTGTCCACCTGTCCAGTTTTGAAGTCTTTGTGTTTGTTCATATTTGTTCCTATGTATATGTGTGTGTCTGTGTGCAAGGGATAATACAAAATGGAGTAGGGAAGTGTGTGTTATTGTCAGCGTAGTGATGTCATTGGTGTCTCTTGCCTCACCCTTCTAGAAGACGCCTGTTCAGTCGAGCGCGGGGGGCCACCAGTCTCCCCGGTCTTCAGCCAGGCCCCTGCTCATGAGAACCTTTTCAGATGAGTCCAATACTGTCATTTAAACAGGTACCAGCCCACCCTTTAGGACATTTAAGCCACTCAAAGACCCCCGTATTGTCCCCAACTCTTGACTTCTCAGGAGATAATCAAAGGCACAATGTAATACAGGCCACATTCAACAGGACCCAGTGTGTTCTTATAGGTTGTGTAAGCTGTTGATGGCTGGCTGACAAGTTTAGTATCAACATAAAATAGTCAAACGGTGCATTTCTTTAACATTTGAATGCAACCCATGGCTAAATATTTGCAAATTTGAATGATTTTATTTTCTCTTTTGTGGGGGGAGGGGATACAGACATACTGCTCTCAGCATCCCTTTGGAAGCCAAGCTTATATTACCTTCTGCATGTGCTTTAAAAAAACACAAAAAAAAGTGAATGTCCATCTAATTTTTGGAGCTAGAATGAGAGAGTGTAAGGTGTCTGTGTCAGTTTGCCTGGGTTTTCTTACTTGAAAGTGTGAACCAACAGCGCTGGTCTGTGGTTGTAACTGACATCCATGTACTGTTTGTGACTTGGTGATTTGGCAGTGGTTGTGTTGTTTTGTCCTGTGTGTACGTCCAAACCTGTGTCGGTTGTCGCTGCCTGCTTATTTTCTTGGCAATTAATGGATGCATTTGTGAGTGCTGAGCTTAGCTCACTGCATGATGTGACTTTGCCTTAAACTCAGACCGGATGCTGCTGCATTACATACAGGGGGTGACAACAAAATGAACGGAAACATCACATGATAAAATATATTTAAAGAAAATGTAAGTAGGTAAATGTGCTATAAAACTGTTCAATGTTACATACATGAATACATCAATCAATAGGAGCCAGTTATGTGATTGGCTGTTAATTTGGTCCGAATAAGTTACATGATGAAAAAAAATAAGCTAATAACATAGTGATTTGTAAAGCAAAATAACACCCTCTTTTATATATATAAAAAAATGCTTGAATGATTTATTAGCCGAGTTAAAATGTGTTGTATTCTTTCACATTTCCATAGTTTACTATACAGTTTATGTATTTATATTTATTTTCCTCACCCCCTGTAGGTAGGTCTGAATGTCTCACCTTCCCATCACTGTTGACCAGGGACCGATATCTATATAGCATCAGGCTTTTTGCAACAGCTTTCACAGTTTAACCTGCCTTTCTATTCTCCCAATAGCTGTCAGAGGACGGCCTCCTGCAAACATCCAGGTAAAATGACAGGCTAAACTGCCTCTATCTGTTCAGTCAGTATCTTTGCTAAGCTTCAACAGATCTGTTGACCTGGGTGAAATTGTGAGCATTTTCTTTACTAATTTTCCGCTTGTCTCTGGTGGCGGGGGGGAAGGTGTCTTTGAATTGTTTTTCATTGTATCGTGATATGTGGCCAATCACCGCTTATTCTCTGATGATTTTGGGTGATTTCGTTCTGCTCCTCTTTTTTTGACACATGTTCTTGAGGAAATGGGTTGGAAGTATTAAAAAAAAAAAATCTTGTCTGCTTGTGCTTTTCCAGATCGCAGCTGTTACGCCACTATCCTACAAGCACATGCGGGAGCGTGAGTGAAAGTCAGCAAGGACTCGCGACAACAGTGGCGTCCGTCACTTTCAGGGTCCCGTGCCAGTCAGGCTGTCCGCAATCATGCCTGATCTGAAAAAAAGAAGAGGAAGAGGAAAAAAGAAAAGGAGAAAAAGAGAGATGTACTGACTGGGGGGGAAAAGCGATTAAAAAAGGGGTCTAGCAGTCTTTTGACATGCGTCTCTCTCCTCCGTCCTTCCCTGCCCCATCCAAACATCTCTTAACCCCCCACGCATGCCTGCAGAGCAGTGCCCTGCATTATTTAAAAAAACATATCTACTTGGATGACAGGCATGAGTTTTCTTTCTTTCTCTACTTTTTTTAAAATACTAGCTTCGAAATGAATGCCTACAAGTCTGCCTTGTCAGTCGCTCAACCCAACTGCTGTGTTTTAACAGGCAGTTGTATTATCCACTCCAAGAATGGTTCACATGCATGAAAGAAGGCTTGATGGAATGCTTCACTCAACTCCTTTTCAGTCACTGTATTCTGCACAAGGGTTTTATGGCGACATAGTGTTCTCTGCAGTTACACTTTAACACGTTGTTCTACTTTACAGTTATCACGCTTTTCAACAGTTATTCTTTAAGTTTTTATTTAATTTTATTTAGTTATTTAAGTAAATACACACGTCCACATTGCTCAAGATAGAAAGTTACTGAAGGGGATTTCAGTTGTCCACAGAGCAGCGAAACAGCCTGTTAGAACGGTTTTCTGGTTTACAGGCGATTATGTGATTGTTTGTTGCCAATGATGGGTCTGCATTCTCTGTCAAATACTAAAATAGTAGTGTTTAATGGAGGCCATATTACCACTCAATCCAAAAAGTGTGTATGTGTTTGTATGTAAGATTGAGAGATATAGATTAGAGATGTTACGCATAAAACTGGCAGTGAAACATTGCTCAGAGCGTGACCTAAATCTTCCAGCCTCAGAAATAATTTAAAAGTCCAATTAAGATGAGAAAATTAATATATGTGCTGTACTGTATATAGCTTAGAGACGTATGATAGCATCTTGCTCAAAGCCAAAAAATATATAGAGAAAATTACGTTATCAGATTCTGTCCACACGGGTGTGACCTGAAAGTGACGAGTGAAGTGTGTGCAACTGTCCTGGACCAGAGAAAAAGCCCGAAAATGTCTGACATGAAAACCAGGATTACTTGAAACCTCGTTGATGTAGTTTAGTCAGACAATATTTTTCTGCACTATTAAGGAAACTGGTTTTCTTGATTAGCGAATGAATATATGCCTGAGCACACACACACACTAGTTTGCAATATTAGTGTCGGGCAGGTTGAAGGAGTGTAAAGAAAGTCAACTTCAGTTCTCAACATTGTTAAGGCCACTTAGACTCTATGCTTTATTTAATTTTTTTGTGTGTGAGTCAAATTTGCCAACCAACAGAATGATTGCGTGCGACTGTATGGCCATTTTTTTCTTCCTTCCTTCCTGTGTGTAGTGCTATATACATTCCATTAAAACATGCCATGCACACTTTTAGATATTCTGTTTTTGAATATATTTTCCTTTTCTTATCCACAAACTTTTGTTGTCTTTTTGACATATTTATTGTTACATGTAATTTTACTCACAAATGTTATACTTTTATGATTGATTGATAATTTTTATTTTTTTTTTGTGGAGAGTGGTCAGCTTTGTGCCAGTTGAGTGAGTCTGTGTTACTCCAGCCCTGATGTGAAACCATACCAACCATACCAATACCATTTGATAGTCTATGTCATACATGCAAAAGGCAGGCAGCCCCCCAATAAACTCCCAACACCCCAAAATCAACCTCTGAACCTGTTCATAACTCTTAGTTTACATTGATGAGTATCAGTCACTATTCATTTATGTTTGACTGTTTTGGAATCTGTTTGTATTTATACTTTACTAATTTACTGATCCCTGCACAAACAAGAGCTCCCGTACAGCAGTTTCTAGTACTGGCCTTGTATTTCACCTTACTGACTGTAGCCTAATATATCTGATCACCTTTGCAGAATAGCACATGCAGTCATAATGCCAAATTGAGATTTTAAAAGTTAAGTTGGTGTTGATTTGTACTTAACAAATGGTAATATTTTAATGTCTTTCAACATCATTTTCTACTAAAGACTAAAGCTTGTTTTTCTGATGGGTAGCAGGGGAAGCTGTTCTGTACTCACCTGCAGATTGAACCGTGCCTCTTGTGAGAGGGGCACACTGAGAGGGGCTGCCTGCTTCGTTAACAAATAATATCAAATAAAAAACCTTTAAGTGACATCAGAGATGCTATTTTCAGAGCTTAAAAAAATGTCTTGGACTCTAATGTTTTGCTTGTCTAAAATGAAAGTATAAAAATAATGGATTGTATTTTTAGTGCAACCTTTTTCCAGCCACTTTTTTGTAAGATAATGAAAAGGTCCAAAAAAAGCAGGAGAGGCTCTGCAGTTGTGGGCGCTGTCCCGGTCTGTGAGGGGGGAGGGGAGGTGGTGGGAGGTGGACATATTCAGGCACCTCACCTCAGCAGGGACACCTCGCCACCTCCGGCCTCAACACTCCAAACCTCCAAGCTGAATGTACCTCTTTGAAACTATGTCTATTCAAAACCTGAAGATTTTCTGTAATAAAGCAGAATGTTTTGAAGATAAACCAACATCTCCGTAGTGCTTTCTTACTCCGACAGTTAAAGGTGGAGTCAGCGAATCTGGAAAATGCCTCTTGTCAAAATCCCCCTTTTGTCAAAATATGTGAATATCTACTCACGGTCTGTACTGAGTGTGTGCTGAGAAAAAATCTGGTGTAAAAAGTAAATGCGGTAGGGGATCGTGAGGAGTTATATTTACTGAGCCCCTAGTTTCTAGTGTGCACCAGGAACTATCTAGTTTGCAGAATGTTTTTTTTTTTCTGCCATGTCACTTTAAGGGCTCCGTAGATATTCACTGATTTTGACAAAAAACTATTTTGGACAAGCATTCTCTAGAATAGCTGACTCCACCTTTAAGTCAGCATTTTTCTGTGTGATGTCAGGCTGTGTGGGTGGCTGAGAGTGTGTGTTTGTGTGCACTTGACCACACTAAGCAGATGCTGTGCAGTAATGAGATGGCAGAGAGGCTAAGCTGGATCAGCTGAGTGGCTGCTGCTCCACCATTGCAATTCAAGCCCTTTGAATCGCTATGTAGAGAGATTTACATATACTGTACATGCATATACAAGTTTCCTCCACTGTTAATGAGCACTGACCCATTCGGAGTAAAGTTGTGGGCTGAGCAGCGTTGGGAGTTGAGCTGAGAAAAGGCCCTGTGTATCAGTATGTACACAATGACACCCTTTCATATTTGCTTGAATGTGATTGTTGTGTATTAAGGGCCGTGCTTCGCATGGGGCCAAACTTGTTGGCTGAGGGTGCGGTAGATTTAGATTTTTTCACAAAAGATCTATTCTCTGCTGTGTTTGCATCTAATGTTAAAGCAAAGCTGGAGAAATTGAGGACATGATTGTGGCAGCCAGACTGCCTAACAATCCAGCCTACTGTAGTACAGTCACCATTATACTGAAGGCATAGAAAACAGCTTAAAAAAGGGAGCATGAAGGAGTTTAAAGTGAGAGGAAAAGTTGGGAGGGAGTGTTGGCAGTGAGTCAGGAGTAGACTTGAGCTCCACACGGTGCAGAGCTGACGCACTAAAGCTTAGAGAGAGAGAGAGGGAGGGAGGGAAAGAGGGAAGGAGAGAGGGAGGGGCGACAGTGGGACAGACAGCAGTGGCCAGATGGAGCACTGTTTGTTTTGAAGTAGCTGACTGCTGCTGAGAGCAGGACATTCTGCCTGCACTAGTGTGTGTGTGTGTGTGTGTGTGTGTGTGTGTGTGAGGGGGGAAAAGCACATCACAACAGGACAGCAAACCAATGTTTTTTGTACTTATGTGGACATATCCTCTGTTCTAACTGTGTGGAGGCACCCTATGCAGCTCAAGGTCAGGAAGATCCAGCAGCCTGAGCCTGACGGAAGTGTCCCATCTGGAGCTGTGGGCCGGCAGAGGCAGGTGGTGGCTATAACTTCCCCTCTCTGTTGCTCCTAGCCTCCCCATCACAGGGACACTATGCAGGGCTATAGGACTCTACAGAGGATGTGAGGCCTGGAGCTTTTACTAGTCCCAGCCCGATCCCTTTGGAGTAGCAGAAGGGAATGGGCCCAGCCTCACTGCAGGAGGAGAGCGAGCCGGAGAAAGAGCCTAAGGAGAAGATGGAGAGCTACCGCTACCTCCTGCAGGCCGGCTCCCAGCTAGAGAGCACTCTGCAGCGTGAGTAGGCTATACACTATTCTGACAGCCATTATTTTTAACTTTTGGCAGGAGGCTTTCTGAATACTACTCTGCTGTATCTGCTCTAAAAACTGTCTCCCCATTGTTTCATGGCACAGTTCAGCAGACTGAATGGTAAAAAAGCACTGTAGCAGTGAGTCCATTAAGTTTGATAAATGGTGTTCATGTGGGACTTCTGAGAACCATTACAACTGGAGAACTGCATGAATCTCAGGCCAGTCAGTGTTATTGATGTGCCAGTTCCTGCAGCTTTTTTTTTGCTCCCTTACGGTATGCCACCACTGCAGGGATTATGTCAGCTATTTTAAGCCACCACAGATGGATAGATATTTATCCATCTAACGATTTGTTACCAGAGTCTCTGCACTGACTGTTGTGTGTTGATCAGCGATGGAAGCTAAATCCACTGCTGTTGATGGCAACAAACCCCATTCCTAAGAAGATACTAAGTTTATTGCAGGTGTCATCATTTATTAGGGTGTTTTTGTGTAGTGTGTTGTTATACTGCAGCTATAGTAAACAAAATGAATACAAAGAGGAAAGGACCATAAACATGCCCATAACAGTGTGGATATATACATATGTTTTTTTGGTAACACTTTACAATAAGGTACACAAAAAAAGAGTAGTTACCCTTTTTAAAAGGTAAATTTACCTTTTTAAAAGGTAAATTTACCTTTTAAAAGATAAATTTACCTTTTTAAAAGGTAAATTTACCTTTCCAAAAGGTAAATTTACCTTTCCAAAAAGGTAAGTTTACCTTTTAAAAAGGTAAATTTACCTTTTAAAAGATAAATTTACCTTTTTAAAAGATACATTTACCTTTCCAAAAAGGTAAGTTTACCTTTTAAAAAGGGTAGTTACCCTTTTAAAAATGTAAATTTACCTTTTAAAAAGGTAAATTTACCTTTTAAAAAGGTAAATTTACCTTTTAAAAAGGTAAATTTACCTTCAAATTCTCAAATTGGAGAGTGACGATAAGACGATTGGCAGAATTAGTGCTGATGTGACCGACAGCTCTAAGCTAATGTAATTACTTTGGGGTCATGACAACCTTAAGTTATTGTTTAATTGATGGGCCTTTGCCTCCTTATGTCTCGCGTGGTTTTATGACACCTGGTTCTTGTGTTTGTGTTTGTGTGTGTGTGTGTGTGTGTGTGTGTGTGTGTGTGTGTGTGTGTGTGTGTGTGTGGGTAACAGAGCCAAGCAGGGAAAAGGCCACACTGAGTTTCTATTTATAACAATTCTTTTTTATTCTCTCTACGTGTGAAACTTGAGCCTTGCCCTCTGGGTTTGTTGCTAATCTTCTTACAGGTGAGGCATTGGTGAGTGTAAAGAACACACTGCTGTATATACAATAATAACATGAGACTCATCATTTATATCATGGGGCAATGATACATTATCCCTTCTACAGCTCACCTATTGACCTGCCGAATATCATTGTCAAAATAATATTCTAACGCTCCTGCTCCACTTATTCCCATAAGTGTGTGAGCCTTGTAGTAAAATCTAAAATCTGCTTTTTATGTGTGTTAAAATAATTTTAAATCACTATTTTTGTCTCTAATATTCGACACTTATCTGACAGTTGAAACGCTTTATTTGGCATACAAATTGACCGACATTCAAGCTGCTTTCATCTCGTACTCTTCAGCTGATGACACTCACTGCTTTAGGGGCCTGAACTCCCACACTCACTCACATGATGCAAATGATTGATATTTTAACCCTGAAGATTTCCACCATAAATGAGCTCATAAAATTCTCTTTCTAAAAATGTACCATGTTGTTGTTGTATCTACAGCAGTAAGGTAGGTCACAAACAGCCTAATAAATAAGATACGACACAGAGCCAGGTGAATCATGATAACCACATCCCCGCATTACTGACAGACCGAATCCAAACCACATGTCACGCATGCTGCAAAATCTGCTCATTGAAGGGCTTAAGGGCTGCTCCGGCGAAGATATGTGAAGCTATTGTGTAGGGTTTATCCATCAAGCCTTTCTGCTCTAAAACCAATCTAATTTTCATGTATCCCAGCAGGTCGTCAAGCTTCTTCTACCATTTGCTATCAGAATGCAGCCACCCACCAGTCTAATCTCCTTAGCATTGGAAGCTTTGTTTAGCAAAATATCTCATGACCTAAAAGCAGCGTGAGGCTAGGCCTCTGTGTACTATGAAAACGTTTGTATGTGTAAGAGGGGATTTCTTGCTCTGCAAAGGATTACATGTGTCCGCTTTTTGGGTCTGCAACATCCATGCTGGGTATGTGTGTACTCTGTACACTTCAAGCAGCCTCGTGTTGCTGTCATTCTGTAAGATATACTAGTTCATGGTACTATGTTGCACTGGACCATCAGTAAGTTAGCCATGATGGAAAATAAGTATTCCCTAAGAAAAGACCGATTGCTGATTTTCTGCATAGACCACTTTAGTTAATATATACTGTATGTTCAAATAGCCTTAACATGTTTGGGTTTATTGTTTTGCCAGCCTATTCATATTGACGTCTTACTGTTTGAATGGCCTACAACACGTTTAAATAACAGGTTGACATCTTAGACACACTTCAAATTGAGAGATTTCATTTTTTTTTACTTTGACATAAGGTCCATTTCTGCTGTTCAATGCTGATGGAGTCTTGAAAAGCCCCTGTGATTCAAAGTACAGGAGGGTGAATGTTTTTTTTTTCATGAGCTGTATGTAAAGAAAGCAGTGTCGATGGTTATCACTGTTTGGACAACAGAGATGAGCTCCCTGCCTTCAGCTTTGTATGCAGACTTTAAGGATTGGCCTGGCTCGGGGTCTGTTTGACTGGCAGTAAATCCCTGTTTCCATTCCACAGCGGAAAAGATTTCCCCTTTCTCCCGCCTGCAAGAGCAGTAGAGCAAACAGAGGTTATTTGACATTGGCCCATGTGCACACTATGCTGCACGTCACCCGGAAAGGTCATGACGCAAACTCAACGGAAGCCAGATCGTTTCCTGTATGACATATATTAAGCACACTGGGATCGGTTTGTTTCTGAATAGTATTACATGAGCTTTGATTACATGTAACTGCTTCAAATGTGTCTGTATTAAGTGAGTTAATCATGCTAAACACTGTCGGGGCACAGGGCATGCTTGACAAGGCATTTCATTTGGCAGTGTGGTATAAAAACAAATTCAGTCACGTGATGGGCTTGCAGAGTGGGTGAAGGGGAGAGTGCGGTTTCTCCACAAACTGACGAGTTTATTAACAGCGTTGCAGTTTGCTGCACAGACTGTTTCTGGGATCAAACACAGTGGAGGGCTGCAGTGTGCGTGCTTTTTTCTTCCTTTGCCTGTTTTTTTTCAAACTCCCAATTTAAGTCCACTCAAAATTAAGTTTTTTTTTGATAATCCCTATCAGTCATGTACTGTGTATTATACAAATTTCACAATTTAAAAAAATGCCTGTTTAATGTAAAACACTCAATCATGGCATCTTCGGCATAACATTATATCACTTCATTTATGACCTGTTTCCACTTGCTGAAGGTATTGCAGCATGGGGTATTACTGTTTATATAACCATTCCAGTGTGATGGTAACTTTACGCTGCCTCTATATTGGTGCACAGTTCAGCCTTTGGTGCTGCTCTGGCCCGGCATGGCTCAGCTCCTCTCTGTTACAGACATGCATCAAATATTCAGCAGGTACCGGGAGAGTTCATTACCTGCTCCCTGATACGCCTGACAGACACTAGTACTGCAGTGGGACGCATGGAAAAGTAACACTGGCTCCTCCCTTCCTCCCTCTCTCTCTCTACCTCTCTGTTTTGCCTGTGTTCATCATTTTCTGACTTAATTTTTTATGTCTCTATCCATTATGGATGAGGATGCGATGAATTGTGAGCTTATTTACTGCCTTTTTGCAAAATCACTGAATATCTCCTCACAATCCACAACCTGTCTGTACTGTGTACGCGCTGAAAAGAAATCCAGTGTTAATACACATCCACCACCTCCCCGTGAGTTTTGACAACAAGCGTTCTCCAGAATGGCTGGCTCTTTGACAGCCTCAATACTGTCTTTATTTTTGTTCCGATGCTTGTTTAGAGAAAGTTCCAGTTATAAGATCATCCACATCCACTTCATGCATTACATATACTGCCAATGCAATGTGAGCATAGAGTATGTAAATAGCCCAAACTACTCTGTGAGACACTGTGCACATCTACTATCCACTTAGAACAGAGCAGCAATGGCACCAAGCCTGAGACACAGGGCCCTCTGCCAGTAAACGTAATGCTTTAACAACATCAATTCATATGCTTCATAGTAAACGAGCTAATGCATTTTCATGATGTCACTGCAGATGCAGGATATGCTCTTGCCACAGTATGGCATCACATACAGCCACAGCATCTGCTTTACTGCTATAATGGAACAACAGTTAAGAATGGCAGGAAGCAGAGAAGTATATTTTCAGATTAAAGCTGCTATTTTAAAATGTGGGCACTTTCATGTGGAAACTTCAGTGGCAAAGGCTTCAGGGTGGTTGTCACGTTGGAAAAAGACTTTGAATTATTATTTTTTTTTTATCAGGTTACTTTGTTTAAAGCCATACAACTCTAAGAGTATTGTTTTGGAGTTTTGAGAATATTAAAGTTCTTATGAAGGATAAAAATACACGGTGATGTCAGATTTATAATTATTCTTTTATTTTACAGTGTGTGGACAATATTGCCAATCTTTTGAGCTGTGATGGCTGCCTTCTGGATAGTTAGGATTTTGCAGATTTCCATCTTTAGAGAAGTCCACAATATCTGCATGGTCTGATTATTTTAATTTAAACCTCCTACTAGGATCATTTAAATGTTTATGAAATAGTCCAATTTTTCATAAATGACCTGAAGCAACAAACAACACCATCAGCAAAAACAACGCTATTTTCATATAGTTATTATTAATGCCTTTGCACAGGTACGATTTACCAGAAATGAGTTCTGGCAGCCAGACCGGAACATCCTGTGTTTATGAAAGGCACTAAATCAAAGTCAGCTTGGGCGCTGGTGCCGTATAAACACTACTGCTTTTGCCCAAAGGTGCCGCTAGAATCAACAAAAACTAAGAGCTCCACACAGCTTATATAAATCGATTTTCAGATTTACAGTGGAGGGCCTCAGTTTCTCCTGTACACCACTTCCCTCTATTATTAATCATTTGTGTATCCTCTTCCAGAGGTGACTGTCCCTGTGAGCCTGAAGGAGGTGGGAGGCTACATAGAGAAGCAGGTAGCATACCTGTCAGGTGAGGCCTTGTTTAGTTATTTCCTAAGAGTTCAACTACTTTTTGTTTGGTGCCATGTTTACTCTCTTAAAGCATATCTGAACATATTTGTAATTTATTGCTTTTTTTAAATCTAATTTTTTTTCTCGCAACAAGGGGGCCGTGGGGATGACTCCAGTGTAATCATAACCATCCCAGAATGCTCAGCTTTCAGTGACATTCCAGAGGAAGCTTTAGCCAAAGTCTTCACCTACCTCACTCTCATCCCTCGGTGCGTCCTCCTTAATCTATTCCTGTTCTGACTCTCTCCCTCTCCCTTTCTGCAGTGCACCAAAAGCCCGGCACTTGTATTCTGAGCACAGCTGGCCTTCACTACTCGCTGTGTCAAAATGTCCTACCAATGCCCTCTATGTCATAACAAACCTCACTCGCTGTAGGGATTAGGACAGGTCTGATTGGACCCAGGGCTTCCTACTTCATATGCCGTTGTAGTGAACTTTAAATAACAAAGAACTTATGTATGTTAGTTGTAAAGCGCCTAGTAATGACATTAATTCATAGCTTGGCATGACCACAATGGCAGAGAATGACATTGCACATTAATACGATTGCCTAATTTTTTCTTGCAGAACAAGGCAACCCGGAGTCAAATTTATCATCATTTTGGACCGACGACTGGATACATGGGCCTCTATCAAAACTGCACTTGCAAGGATAGCAGTGAGTCTTATTCTTGATATGTCTTTTGAACTGGGCTTCTTGTACACAATCAATACTCCTTTCTAGACAATTTAGACAAGCTGCAAAGTGGCTGTGCCGCCCATAAGCTGCTGTTTAATGCATGAGCTGCTGTCCATGGTGCTGAAAACATGAGCACCACCCTCACAGCACCCATAACAGCAAACTTTCCCTGCATTCCAATTCCCATGCTTTACTTTACAAGATTTAGGATGTCCCAATACATGCACCTCAATTCTCGTAGTATGCTGAAAATACATAAATGCCTCACTAACTCCAATAGCATTTTAGAGTATTCGTCTTTATTCTTGACATTTCTCGACATTTCTCGACAAAAAAAACTTCCTTATCTGATTTTTTTTCTCTCCTGTGGCTAAAACTCTTCTGTACTTTAGTATGTAGTGTAGTAAAAAGAAAGAGTATGTGATTTGGAACGCAGGGTATGATTTTCTCTTAAATTCCAATGGGTTTTCAGCTAGGTGTATGTAGGCTATGTGGTGGTAAGAGTAGATTTACATTGTGCCTGCACTAAAATGCCCCATGGCATGCTGCTGCAAAAGTATGAGTAAGCGAAAAACTGTGTGATGACGCGGGGCGGTGAGGAGAGGACAGGATGAGGAGGGAGACAGGGCGGGAGGGAAAACATTGCAGTCAGCGCTGCCACCCTCTGCCTGAGAGGCAGCAGCGCTGCGGCCCGGAGGAAGCTGCATAACTCAACTTGGCACCGGTTTCAATTGGACTGGCTGGGACTAACGTTTCACCGAGATGGCTTCTAACACCATGGCTGATTGCTTTTACCGGCTGGAAACACCGAAGATGCGCCGGAGCCCGGTAACTGACTTTCTGATTAGCTTCCTTCAACGTCCGAAGAGTTTAGGCGGAAGTTTTTTTGGGGGGGGGGGGGCTGGGTGGTGAATGCGGCAGTGGCACTGCGGTGCAGCGCACGCTCCTGCTTCGTCATGCGATCAGCTGCGTGCGAAACCTGAACAGGAACCTAATCAGATAGATGTGTGGCTTTTATGAATGCATGTTTTACTGAAATCACAAGCTTGAGCTATCGACCCCCCTGCGATGCAGTCATGACCATTGCATGTCAGAAGTTGCGTCAAATGCAAATATATACATTGGGAGATGTTTGAAGAAATGACAAATATATATGAGGCAATGTTGTGCATTGCCTGCAGACTAGAGCTGGCTTTTGCATTACTTAATACCTAAATATTGTGATTGTGCTAAATCGAATTTAGATTATTAATAGTATGGATAGGATTTCACTTCAAATGATTATTATACAGTTTTACAACAGTTCCTACCAATAGTTATTTACAGTTCTCGTCACACCCGCAGTAGGCTTTCCTTGACTTAAAATATGCTTAGTGTTGTGTATACTGAGCAGAAATATCAACACTGTCAGACAACGACCTCAAACGACTTTAAGATGAAACGCAGCATGAATCTATTAGGCTGACAGTCATCGCCTGAGTGACAGAAAGGTTGAGAGCGGAAGTCTCTCTTGTCAGACGTGAAGATGAGAGCTTGTTATTGTTTCTTTATCTCTTTCAGTGTCAGCATGCCTATAGGTCTGACTGTGTTGCACTGTGTGAGAGTGCAGAGGTTGGAAAAGCTGACACGTTTGATGAGTGCGTGCCACAGCGAACTTAGATAAAAGTTTTAGTTTTATATCGAATCCGGTAACACTTTACAATAAGGGTAATAAATAAACTGGTAGGTGATGCTTATTTAAAGCTTTATAAACATAAATTAACCATTAACTAACCGTTAATTATTTCTTAGTTTCTGCTTGATAAGCATTAATTAAGCATTAACTAACTGTTGTGCTTAGTTAATGCTTAACATAGCATTAGTTAGCTAAGCATAGGTAATGCTTCACCAAGTATTGACTCAATGTTAATCACCAAGCATCAACAGTTAAATAATGCTTAATAAGCATTAAGTATACATTAACTTACGGTTAATGGCATTAACTAAGCATAAACTCACAGTTAAAAAAATGCACCCTTATTGTTAAGTGTCAGCAGTCAAGTTAACGTCTTCTACCCCTTTTTGTCAATTAGGCTTCCTTTCCCGGGAACCTCCACTTGGTCCTGGTACTCCGACCCACCAGCTTCTTCCACCGCACTGTCACTGACATTGGCTTTCGCTTCAGCCAAGAGGACTTCATGCTCAAGATGCCAGTAAGGCAGCTCCCCCCTCAGTTACCAAACATGTCCCACATCACATCAAGGTACACCCGCTTCTTGTCACAGCAACCCCTGATCTCCATGAGTCAAATGTTCCGTGTGGGAGGGACGCAGCTAAGAGTCAACGCATGTCGATTTCACTTTTGAACTTTTGAAAACAAATCCAATTCCACTCACAATGAAGCAAAGATGTTTCGTAATGTTTCTGCTATTCTTTAATTTGTGAAGCATAAGAGGTAAAAATATAAAAATCTTATGTTTGTCAGGCCATTTTCCACAGACTGATTATTATGGAAAGCCTTGTGAATATGATAATCAATTATGTATTTTATAAAAACACTCCTTATTGATATAGATGAAATTCATGGAAAACGGAACATGCCACACTCGGTAAACACTCCTTAAAATACAAAGTGTTCTTTATGAGGTCTTTGTCTGCACCTTTAGGTGGTGATGCTGAGCTCTGTCACAGACCTGCTGCGCTACATAGATGAGAACCAGCTGACTTCAGAGTTTGGAGGCACTTTGGACTACTGTCACAGTGACTGGATTGTATTACGAACAGTAAGCTCAATTCTAAAACATACCGGACCAAACAATTAACTATCTTTTTTATTTTACTTTCTAAGGTTCGACCGTATAACTTTTACTTACCAATTTGATAACACTGCTGCTTAAAATCTATCCATATGTTAAATGAAATATACAATCACAAGTAAATGCACCTTCTCCACCAAACATAGTGAACATGCATGTAGATAGAAGTGCAGTGTCTTACTGAGAGGTGGTTGGTGTCTTGTTGCTGATGGAAATCCCCTAAGGGCTCAATGTATCTTAGTGATACTTTAAAAACACAAACAGTTTCATACGTCATCTACTAAGCACCGGTGTTATTTTTACGTGTCTTGTCCTTTACTTCCGCTGTACAGGCTATTGAAAGTTTTGCTGTAACGGTCAAAGACATTGCACAAATGCTCCAGGGCTTTGGCACCGAGCTGGCAGAGGCAGAGCTGCCCGATGACGGCAAAGCCATCGAGTATCTCCTGGAGTCTCACACCGACAAGTACAGGAAACTCAAAGTAAGGCTTCAAAAACATGACACGCCACGGTTTTAGTAGTACATTCTTTGGGGCAAAAGATATATGTATAGTATTTTACACAGTGCTATGTTGAATCTTACTCATGTATGATGTCGATTGTCCTTGTGTTTTTACAGGATGCTATCAGGTCTGTGTCGAAGGAAGGGCGCCATCTTCTCCTAAGCCTGGAGACGTCTGGGAAGGAGGATGACTCCCAGTGGGATGTGAAGCTTGACTGGGAGACGGTGCAGAGGTCAGACAGTCTTCAAGCAGCCCCTTCTTCTCCATTGTTCTTCACTATGTAGGAATTTGAATCTGTTACAGTAGGGGCTGTCCTCTATGGTTCAATAAAATACTTACATTTCTTCTATTTATACTCAAAGTATAAACCTCCTGAATACTTTACAGAGTGCTTTACAGCTGCAACACATTCGATCTATTTGGTCCCTCTGCTTCTTAGGCTTCTTGCCCAGCTCAGAGACATGGAGTCGGCCTTCGATGGCTTCTTTGAGAAGCATCATCTGAAACTCCATCAGTACATGCAGTTGCTCAGATATGAGCAAAGCTTTCAGGAGGTGAGGACTGCATACATTTGCCATGTCTCTATGTCTTGGTGGCTTTATAGCTGCATGAATGCTTGTATTCTCGTCATACCCCCAAGAGGATAACATATTTTCATTTCTGAGCACCTTACACAAGATATTTTCTAGTACAATGCACAGTTTCAAGTTTAAATGTAGGAGCCACCAGGTTGGCATTAGACTGGTCTTGTTTTGTCAGTGTTCATCTAATGGTGTGTGTGTGTGTTTTTTGTTCAGATGGAGTTGTGTCTGGAGCATCTCATGACTCAGGAGAAGGAGTTGTCGGTATCTCTCGACACTCTGGCTCAAACAGAACAGGCTCTCAAAAGGTTGGAAGGTCTGGAATCAAATGCACAGGTCAGTGTTTCTTAGAAAAATCCTTATACATACATTGGTTATAAGAAGACTGGAAGGTCTCAGTGACCACAGTGTGCCACCCCCCCCCAAAAAAAACATTGGACTCATCCTTTGTGTGTCTTTATTGCAATGGTGGAGGAAGTATTCAGATCATCTACTTAGGTTAAAGTGGACCTATTATATTTTTTTTGACTTTTATGACCTATAAACGTTGTTATAATGATTTATAGTCATGTTTAACCATACTAGCGTATCAAATAATTCCGTACATGCATTTAGACGTATTCCCTGCTGACCGTCTGGGGTGGCTGTGCAGAGCGCTAAACACTAGGGCAGCCGGTCGAGAAATCACGTGTTCCAATCGGTTCAAATTTCCTGCAATCGTGTCGTCACGATTCCGGATTTTTCCATATATGGTAACGTGCTGCTCAGGCAAGCTCCGGCCATGCCCCCACCTTCCTGCTCTCAGAAATCTGCCCGCGCGCTGCTGAAATTGTTCCGGAAGGAAGGTAACCAATCACAACGGAGTGGGATTTGCAGGAGGGGGCGGAGAAGCACAAAGCAGTGTGTGGAGAGTTACTGCTGTGCGCGCTAGGGTGAGAGGAAGAGTGTCCCGAAAATCTACATGGTTTTTTGTGATGTGATTCGTGTCAGGTTGCTCTATAGCAGTTTTTAACAAGAAATTAAGACCACTGTAAAAATACTCTGGAACAAGTAAAAATCCTGAATTGAAAACAAAGAATGAAAGTATAATATGGAAAATGTACTTGAAGTATTAAAAGTGAAAGGACTCAATGCAGAAGTGACTGTTCTACTTTTGTAATATTATAAATCATGCATTAATGTTCAGTAAAAGCAGGGGTTGTAGCTGGATAAGGTGGTGCTCATTTTGTATGGCCCTGCAAATAGTTTTATTTTCAATGTCGATATAAGTATTTTTTAAATAGATTGATTGTTTCCTTGAAAATGAAGATGAAATGAATGAAGATATTCAATAGCCAATGAATTTTTTGCCCAATCACATTATATATTACTTAACTAATGTTTAATATATGCTTGTAGGCCTAGTGTATATAATGTTCGGGAAGTATACAATATTGTATAAACTCTTTTTATGTTCTGCAAAAATCTCATGTTACAAAGTAAGTAGTAACTTCAGTTATCAAATCGATATAATGGAGTTAAATGAACAAGATTTCCCACTAAATTGTAGTGGAGTAGAAGTACAGTATATAAAGCAGCATGAAAAGAAAATTCAATGAAGTAAAGTGCTTGAGTTAATGTCCTTATCTCCATTCCACTTCTTGTTTCATTGGCAGGAGGTGATGGCTCGAGCCCAGATCCTCATCCTTCACGGTCACCAGCTATCAGCTGGTCACCACTATGCCATGGCTCTCATTATGCAGCGCTGCAACGAGCTGCGCCACCACTGTGACACACTCAATGCTGCTCTCAAGAACAAACACGCTCGTCTCCGGCAAACACACCAGCTGCTGCTATGTCTCAGACAGGTATGGACACACACTAGGGGTGTAACAATTCGTACCATACGAATACGTTATTATGGTGTAAATAGCTTCAAGATGACTTTAATATGCCAAATGTTTTGATTGCAGTGCGGAACTTGCACTTCTATTTGAGAAGTATTTTATTCATTGGAGACATTGGTTGTTTGCAGCAATATTTTATTTTTTATACTGAAAAAAACCTATAAGCTGCGATTGTAGTAAAAGCTGCATGCAGTTTTTTTTGCATTTTTCCTCTTAACTGAGAACCGTACCTTGAAGGACCGAACTGTGACTTTTATATACCGTTACACCCCTAACAGTGCTCACACACACACACACACACACACACACACACACACACACACACACACACACACACACACACACACACACACACACACACACACACACACACACATGCATCTACCTACGCACATAGCCTAAAAACATGTAAGGTTGATAGACATTTGGTGTTCATACTTCAGGCCCAAACATGGTGTGACGATGGAGCATATCTGCTGGCCAATCAGCTTGTAGATAGGTTCCAGTCTAAAGAGGGGGCCCAGGCTGCTCTGAAGGACATTGAGAGGTTCCTGGAGGGGGCGCCGTCTACGCTGAGCTCGGGACAGGACATCCTGGCCATGGAGTATGAGGCGGTCATCACACCTCAGCTGCAGGTCAGTGACCACAGTTCCATTCATTTGTTTTTGGATAACAATTCAATACATTTTAGATTCAACATATACAATACATTCAATACATGTGGGCGGCTGTTGCGAAGCGGGTAGGGCGGTCGTCCACTGGGTTTCAGGGTCAGTGGTTCGATCCCCCATAACCCCGCCACATGTGGAAGTGTCCACGGGCAAGACACTGAACCCCAAATTGCTCCCAATAGTTAGCTTGCACCCTGCTTGGTAGCTGCATCTATCGATAAATGAATGTGTGTGAGATTGGGTAGAATGTGTACCAAACAATGTAAAGCGCTTTGGGTCTGTGAATAACAAGAGAAAAGCACTATATAAGTGGAGTCCATTTACCATTTACATCCAGCATCATCATTATCAGCATATTCAGACCACCAACTGAAGCAGTAAAACTTGCGATGTCATCAAATTCTGTGATTATGTGTTGCACAATATTAGTAATATTTCTGCACAATTGATTATCCCATCCCCGTGTCCTCTCTCTCTCTCTCTCTCTCTGTTAGGTTCATGTAGAAGAAACGTTTGAGAAGCATGCGACAGTGCAGCAGATGATTCAGAACCGACAGGCTTGTCTCCGGAAGTTGGCGGATAAACACGTGCGACCCATCCAACTGGTGGCCCCCAGGCCGGAGAACCCGCCACGCTCCAAGTCCCCAATCTTCTCCCCAAAGCATGGTACAGCACACTAAAACACACACACACACACACACACATACATGCACACATACACACACACACACACACACACACACACACGCACACACACACACACGCACACACACACACACACACATACACACACACACACACACACACACACACACACACACACACACACACACACGGATAATTATACCTCCAAACAAAAAATGAAATAGCAATATTGTTGTATCAAAGAAAGAACAATCTTTGATACAACTGACTAATTAAACAGCATTCATCTTTAGTAAGCCGCCCTAGTTTGCAGCAGGTACAGTAGGGTTTTCTACAAATGAACTACCTCTCCACCACCCCTGCCCTGTTTCCCATGCCCAGTACGTGGTCTCGTCCCAGCCCTCATGGCCTGCCACCAATCCCTCTCCGCCTTGCATCTTTCCTTTCGGCACCATGGCTAAATTAACACATCACAGAGCCCCACTGGTGTTCCTGAATGGGCTTCGGGGTTAGCGGGCCACCTTTACAAACAAGCTGTAACAGGGCTAGAAAGTATAATCAGTCCACAGGGAGACACCTGACTGCTCTATTAGTCAGGGGCTAGCCTATAGAACCATATGTGGTTCATATACATTAAAGAACCTTTTCATCTCCACGTGTTTTCTCGAGGGAGATTTCACAAAGCTAACACTATACAGTGATACCCAATTAGTACTAGATGTGTTATCTGGTGTATGTTTTTTTCCCCCATTCGAATGTATCATTGTGCCACTGAATGTGTCGCCATCCTTGGATTGAGTGACAGTAAAATAAAATAGATGGGCTTTTTTTTTTCAATGTCCATTGCGTGGTTGAAGGTTTTGTTGGCCATGATATGAAGCTATACTACTAATGAGAGTAAAACATGAAAGAGAATGAGAGTGAGTATGAATCCTCTGAGGCTCCCATCATATCTGGGAGAGCAGCCATTTAAGAGAGGATATGAAGGCAAGGCAAGGCAAGGCAAGTTTATTTATATAGCACAATTCAGACACAAGGCCACTCAAAGTGCTTTACAGGGGCAAGATTAGAATGCATAAAACACATTATAAAACATTTAAAAGCGAATAAAAGAAGCAAATAAAAAAAAAATTGCAGGTTAAAATGGAAACAAAAAAGTCTTCAGACTCGATTTAAAAGAACTGAGAGTTGCAGCAGACCTCAAGTTCTCTGGGAGTTTGTTCCAGAGATTTGGTGCATAATAACTAAAAGCTGCTTCTCCTTGTTTAGTCCTAACTCTGGGGACTGTAAGTAGACCTGTCCCAGACGACCTAAGGGCTCTGGACGGTTCATAACGTATAAGCATATCAGTAATGTATTTTGGCCCTAAACCATTTAGTGCTTTATAAACCAACATCAGTATTTTGAAATCAATTCTTTGAGTGACTGGAAGCCAGTGTAAAGACCTCAGAACTGGGGTAATGTGATCTACTTTTTTGGTCCTAGTGAGGACTCGGGCAGCAGCGTTCTGAATTAGCTGAAGCTGTCTGATAGATTTTTTTGGAAGGCCAGCA
Organism: Hyperoplus immaculatus; assembly: GCA_949357725.1. NCBI lineage: Eukaryota > Metazoa > Chordata > Actinopteri > Uranoscopiformes > Ammodytidae > Hyperoplus > Hyperoplus immaculatus. The sequence goes on from OX442356.1 coordinate 16,089,914, forward strand.
AGGACACTGTTACAGTAGTCAAGTCTACTAAAGATAAATGCATGGACAAGAAAGAATGCCTTGCATTTCTCAGTTCTGAGTTAAACGTGCACAGTTTCTCTTTGAAGATGTCATAATGAACCTGGAGATTTGTTTTTCGCCACCTGCGTTCTGCTTTACGGCACTCTCTTCTTTCTATTCTGACCTGCGGGGCATTTCTCCAAGGAGATCTTTTCTTACCAGAGACAACCTTCATCTTAGTGGGCGCAATAGCATCTATAACACTTGTAAGTTTGCCGTTAAAGTTGTCTAAGAGCTCCTTAACTGAGTTACAGGGGAGGGGTGGTATCGAAGAAAATGCTTGAATGAATGTTTCACTGGTATTTTCTGTAATATACCGCTTTTTGATTATTTTTGATTGATCAATTGTGTGCACAGACATTTTACTCTCAAAAAATAAACAGGAATGGTCCGTGAGGGGACCCATATCTGCCACTGTTATGTCTGAAATGCTCATTCCTCTGGAAATGATAAGGTCCAGCGTGTGCCCTTTGTTATGAGTTGATTTGTCAACATGCTGATTTAGTCCAAAGTTGTCAAGGACACAGCACAGTTCTTTCGCACATCTGTCCTCTGGTTTGTCAGTATGAATATTGAAATCTCCGACGATTAATACACAGTCAAACTCAGTACATATTACAGACAGCAGTTCAGTAAGTTCATCAAAAAAGCTTGCATTGTATTGTGGTGGCCGGTAGATATTGATGAAAATAGCTCTAGAGGCTGAATTTAACTGAAGAGCCACATACTCAAATGAATAAAAATTTCCATAAGACATCTTTTTGCATTGTAGAGATTCTTTAAACATAATAGCAACCCCCCCTCCTTTTTTATGCACTCTGGATTCACTCACAAAATTGTAATTTGCGGGGGCGGACTCTATGAGAACAGCTGAGCTGATATCTTGGTCTAACCAAGTTTCAGTTAAAAACATAAAATTAAGATTGTGCCTAGTAATAAGATCATTAATTAAAAATGTTTTACCTGCCAAGGATCTGATGTTTAATAAAGCTAAATTTAGTGTGTTCGAAGCATTGTCAGCCCGATTTATTTCAGCACACTGTGGCTGAAGAGGAATGCTTATCAGATTTGATACATTTACAGGATTTAAGAGTTTCCTGTTACTTGAGATACACTTTGAGAAACAGGGCCCCAGCTTATCCTGTGAGTTGTAGGCGTTAACTATGTAGCCGCGGCCCGGCACATATCAACAAGTGCTGACATCATCAGTCTCCCTAGCCTGATGATGATGACGTCGCGGTGGGATCGGAGGGATTGTGCGTGGAGGGGTGAAGAGCCGGGCACTGTGGCTGAGATTGGCGAGTTGAGGGGGACGTTGACTGCTGGGGGTATATATGATTTCTTTAAATCCCAGATCAGGAGAGGATGGAGAAAGGGTGGTTGAAGGAGAGAAACGAGGAGAGAGAGGCCGGCTTGGTGATGACCTGCGGGATCCAGGGGAGACGGGGATGGGTGGAGCCCCCTCCTCTCTGCCCTGATATCTCTCCTGGTCTGAGCTGTCATCTGGGGCCGGCAGTTGTCCTTCGGCGCTGCTGCTATGCTGTGTTATCTTCTCCTCCTGGGCCTTGTCCTTGGCACGAACAGATTGGTGACATAGGACGTACATCACGTTGGATGTGAATAGTTTGACTCCAGCCTTATTTAGACAAAGTCCATCTGTCTTAAAAAGCTGTTTGCGGTTCCAGAAAATATTAAAATTGTCAATAAAATGCACTGAGTGGTCAGGGCACGCAGTTGAAAGCCATGTGTTCAGTGCTAACAGTCTAGTGAATCGCTCAGGTCCTCTTCTGATTGGTGGCAGAGGACCACTGATAAACACCTCAGCATTCAGTGAGCTGACCGTGTTCAGGAGATTCTTAAAGTCCTGTTTCAACATTTCAGACTCTTGTCTTACAACATCATTTGACCCGATGTGCAGAATGATGTTCTTTACAGTTGTGTGTGCAGCTGCAATTTCCAGGATTCTCTCTTCTAGGTCCGACACCATATCATTGGGAAAGCAGAGTACTTTGGTATCAACACTAAACATGCTTTTCATATCTCTAACAGAAAAGTCTCCAGCGATCAGATTTGCAGGCTCGGTCGTTAGCTTGGTTAGCCCGGTTGTTAGCTCTCTCTGTGGCTCTTGGCTTTCGGGCCTTACCTTGTTGTGTGAAGGCACTATGCTATCTTGGTCATCAGAGGGAAATCCAGGGACTTGTATCAGTGGAGTAAACCGGTTCGACACTTGCACACTTGTTTGCTGTGGAAGTTTGTTGTTGTTACCTCTCCCCCTTGCAGTAATCCATTGCTGCGGCCTCCGAGGCGCGGGGGTTGAGGAGGCACCGTGCCTGAGTGATAACGCAGGCCAGCCATCCAGATCAGTCATCTCATGGTGCTCGGCCCTGCCGGTTATCCGTCCTCCCTGTTCCAATCTCTTTGGCCTTCCACCAAGACGATTCCAGGGAGGGTTATCACTAACCTGGACACGGCCCTTTTGTTTCTTCATAGCCTTGTCGGTGCTAGTTAGCTGTGCGTTAGCTCGATCTTGTCCACTGTTTAAAGTCACTGGTAGAGTGTTGTCGTTCCCACATAGTCCATTCACTTCAATGTTCATTTCTATTCGATTAATTTTTGTTTCCAGTGCTGTAATCCTCTGTAGGAGTGTTTGATAGTCCTCGTTAGATAAGGGAGGCATCTTGCTGCTAATTAGCTTTAGCTTAGCGCCTCGCTTCCAGTCACCACAGGCTTGTCCTGTTGTTAGGCCCCCCCTCACGTTCTGTTGAGAAGGTCGTAAAAGTGTCCAAAAATGCCTGCAGTATCTATAAAAGTAAAAATATATTATAGTCCCTTTGATTTGTATGTATCCAGGAGCTGCTGCTAAATTTATTATCGAGGAAAAATAAGAATGTAAGCAAAAAAGTGCAAGAGGAGGAGAGAGCAAGCAGAAAAGCGTCTGCACAGTAGGAAAGCAGGAAGCATGAAAATGAAAGAGGCTAGCTTTGATTGATTTGATCCATGCATACATACATGCATACATACACACACACACATGGATGAGAATACATACCACTGATGAATGCAACATGGCACATGCAAGGGGCACAGGACTCAGTTTGAGCTTGGACTTTCATGTAAGGATTCAGCTGCTTGGATCAAAAGCACACTGACAGCCTTGCCAAACACGGCTTCAGATCTGTACAACACTGGTTCCAGGGCCTCACCTCTAAAGGCAACCTATCTTGATTGATTACCTCCAATGTTGATTTATGGCTGATTAATGAGTTTCAAATTCACAGTGGTTGATAAAAAAGGTCCCAGGCAGGACAAGCAAATACCTTTGAGAACAATGTGTTCACGTGGTTAATAAAAACAGAGAGATGCCATTTGATTTAGTGCGGGTGCTGACGTGAACCGCTTTCCTCAGTACGTCTAATCAGAGAATGTGGTAGAATACAGTTATGTGAAGGAATTTTTTTTACAGGTGATGGTTTGAAGTTCACGTTCGACCTCTCGCTGCCCGGGAAGAGATCGTCGCGAAAAAGCCCCAACTCTAGAAAAGTGAGGAAAATACTTTTTTTCCTCCTCTTTTTTTTTTGTTTTATTTATTTATTGCTATCCACTTTAAGACCAGCATTGCAAAAAAATGCATCATTTTCTTACCTAACTCTTCCTGTTTGGTCCAATTTTTTGGTTCACATTTGGCATCATTACATTTTTCTTTAATTCTAAATGGAAGAGTTAGTGTTGCCCATCTGTGTGTGTGTGTGTGTGTGTGTTCAGATAGAGGTCATTCACGACTACCAGGAGAGCCGGAGCTGTGTGTCGTACGGTCTGGAGGGAGAGGACAGCCCAGATCTCTTGAAGCGGTGGGGAGGAGGCATCTGGCCACACATCTGTCTATCCTCACTACTGCTCTTGATGCTGTTTACTCTTTGATTCTCTTTGTTCAGTAATAATGATGCCCCCTGGCACTCTCTTTCTCTCTCTCTCTCTCTCTCTCTCTCTCTCTCTCTCTCTCTCTCTCTCTCTCTCTCTCTCTCTCTCTCTGTCTACTTGTGTGTTTTTATATGTTTGTGTGACAGTCATGTCATGAGGGAACTCATAGAGACTGAGAGAATCTATGTGGAAGAGCTGCTATCAGTTCTGCTGGTGAGAAAACACATTTTCCCCCCACTTTCTTTCATGTCATACCAAAATAACAAAAACGTCATGGCTACCTACTATGTATTCTTTAATGACTCCTTGTGATATTGCATAAAGCACATTCCCTTAATTGCGTTGGTATGATTCAATATTGCAGGGTTACAGGGCTGAGATGGACAACGCTTCTCTGTCAGGACTTCTGCCCCCGATCCTGCGCAGCAAGAGAGACATCCTCTTTGGAAACATGCCAGAGATCTACAATTTTCACAGCGGGCAAGTGAAGAACAAGTCACAAGACACTGTTTAACCCTCATCCTACCCAACCTATTTTACATACCTGGAGACTCCAAGAATAAACTAGCAGAAGAAACAACTATCATAGCAAATTGTTATCTTATTTATTCTCAAATCATTAGTCGTTTTGTAATTAATATCATCTGACTAAAACTAGTATGATATATTGTATGAGATGAATATATACTTTAATGCAAATTGCAGCTTTTATCCCTAGTAAAATTCACATTAGAAATTAAAAAGCTTGGGGCACTTGGGGGCGCCCTTAGCTCAGTTGGTAGGGCGTCCCCCCCATGGGCCTCGGCCAGCAGTGGACCCGGGTTCGATTCCAGCCAGCTGTCGTTCTCTGCATGTCACTCCCCTCTCTGCCCCATTTCAACTCTGTCTCTACACTATCAATAAAGCATAAAAATGCCCAAAACACTCGTGGTGTATTGGTGAGAGCCTCCCCCCCATGAGGCTTAGTCTTCTTCGCAGCCGACTCGGTCTCCGTATAAAACCCCTATCAAAATGAAGACTGAATTAATCTCAATCTATCGATTTTTTATTTGTACTATAACGTTAAATAAATAATAAATGTAAAGTGTTTATATAGTACTATAAAGACCAAATGATTACAGGTAGTTATAGCATACAGTGTGGTTCATGATTTACACAGTTCATACTGTCATGTGACAGGAGGAGCAAACATTGCACTGTCTATGGCGTCCGTATCTGTCTACTTCAAAATGACTACTACTACTGCTAGTTCCCTTACGCTGTGTTTCTTATGGTCCCTTTAAATTGGTTTCTGAGATCTCATTTTGGTCCAATTTTTTTTCTGGGATTCCAGGATTTTCCTCCAGGACCTGGAAGGATGCCTGGATGCTCCTGAAGGAGTGGGAGCTTGTTTTCTTGAGCGGGTGAGATCATAACTGTTCATATCGTGTACTGTAGCTTCATTGTATTTTCATCATTTGTACATCCTTTAGATTTTTGACCTTTTTCAAACCGATTTGTCTTTCTCTGTGTCCTCAGAAAGAGAGTTTCCAAATGTATGAATGCTACTGTCAGAACAAGCCAGGCTCTGATGCACTGTGGAGACAATTCTCAGACTGTGCCTTCTTTCAGGTCAGCTTTGACATGATTTCACTTTCAATCAGCGTTTACTGTTTTTCGGTGTCATGCATTATAGATTGATGAAATGTCAATGTTTGCATATTTGTATTAGTGTTCTACCATTCTTAAATGAGTATCACCTCTACGTTAAAACAACTGTAGTATCCACATTGACATACATTGCATTCACTGTGGTTTATTATTTGTGAAGGAGTGTCAAAAAAAGCTGGAGCACAAACTGGGCCTGGATTCCTACCTGTTGAAACCAGTCCAACGCCTCACCAAATATCAGCTGTTGCTTAAGGTGAGACAGAGATCTGTGTATTACCGCAAACATAAACACAAAGGAACTCAAGACAAGCTATCTTATGCTACATTTTCAATGCAAACAGAGAGATAATCCAGTAAGCCAACACTGTGGCAGATGAACATTGACCCCATCAAATTAACCCTCTTATCAAAAACACATTAAACCAAAACATAGAGTTCAAAGTTTTTACCATCAATAAATACAGGAGAAAAAATCTATATAATTATACTTTACTCTCTGTATTATTAAAATCCAAATTTGCATAATTTGGAAAATATGCAACAGATAAAACAGTTGCCATAAATATATTAACCATGACCATCTAGTCTGCTGAGTAAGCTAATGACCATGCATATCCTACAGTTTTTGAAACCACAGTCAGAACAAAATTTTTAGAAATTCAGATGCATACAGTCCAAATGTGAGTTTGGGATAATGGAGCAGCTGATTCCAACTTCCCACCTTCACTTCCCTTCCTGTGGTTTAATACAAGTCTTTACCACTAGAGTGTACTGTTTTGGCCACTGTGTCTATCTCTTGTTTTTGCATATGCGAGTGCATGCAGTTGACTATATGGATTATTTTGTTTGTTTGTGTGTGTGTGTATTCAGGAACTTCTGAAATACAGTCCAGATTGTGAGGGGACTTCTGAACTGCAGGGGGCACTAACGGCAATGCTGGACCTGCTCAAATCAGTCAATGACTCCATGCATCAGATAGCCATCACAGGATATGAGGTGAACCAAATCTGATCTAATCTCTGTTTGCTCTATTATGCATTTTCCAGATAAAACATGTATAACAAAGGCTCATACCTCAAATCCTCTTTATAAACAGGGTGAAATTTGTGAGCTGGGCCGTGTGTTGATGCAGGGTTCCTTCAGTGTGTGGATCAGCCATAAGAAAGGTCCCACGCGCATGAAGGAGCTGGCTCGCTTCAAGCCCATGCAGAGGCACCTCTTCTTGTATGAGAGGGCGCTGCTCTTCTGCAAGCGCAGGGAGGAGCACGGAGACGGCTGCGACAAGACCGCCTCATACAGCTTCAAGCACTGTCTCAAGGTGGGTCTCTCTCTCTCTCTCTCTCTCTCTCTCTCTCTCTCTCTCTCTCTCTCTCTCTCTGTCTTTGTCTGTGTGCACCTGGGAGGAATATACCTGCCTTGTTGGAACACTGGTTAAAATACACAGCAAAAAATGTATTCAGGAATATCATAATTATACACTCTATTTATGGATCACGTATTCCAGTACTCTTTGCTAATTTGACATTTGACATTAAAATGTAGCTATGCCTGTGAGTTTTTATGTAGGACGTTGGTAAAAGTATTCATATAAAATAACATGAGAACCATTATCTACAGACTACTTTTATGGGGAATAGTCTCTCCTCTGCATAAACACAGACTTGATTTGGTCACAGAAGAGCATGGATGGTAATGCTGTGCCCAAAACCACTCTTTATTTGCTACCAAGAGAATTACGCTGTATTTAGTGCCTTCAGCCTCAGTCGATTGCCAGAATAGTAAAATACGTGTCCACAGCATACAATTGATAATACCCTGGTTAAACATAATACAGTGCAATGCTTCAATGCTTAGATGCTGTTATGCAACACTATATCTGTTATAGGTATGACCAAAAACTCAATTTACTACTCACCATTATTACAGAAGTTATTTATTATGTAGACCAAGGGTGTCAAACTCATTTTCACAAAGGGCCACTCTACGACATGATGATCGCCCTATGGGCCAGACATGTCGTTTACTGACATGCTTTCTTTTTAATCCAAAAATAAAACAACATAACTGAAATAACCGAATTGAATGGAATTGCCGAATTGACTCACGGGCCGGATCAACTATTTAAATGGGGTGGATTTGGCCCGCGAGCCTTGAGTGTTATGATGTTTGGGGGGGTTTCAGAGCTTGTGACTCACCAGCAGCTGCTGCTCTTGATTTATTATTGAGGTTGTGGGGAGGAAGCAGTCACACAGCGGAGGTCTGTATGTGAGTGTGTGTGTGTGTGTGTGTGTGTGTGTGTGTGTGTGTGTGTGTGTGTGTGTGTGTGTGTGTGTGTGTGTGTGTGTGTGTGTGTGTGTGTGTGTGTGAGTGTGTGTTCTGACAGGATAGAGGTGTTCCATGATGTAAGTCTGATGTATGATTTTCTGTTTGTGCTGCTCATTCTAATGCTGTGCGTGTATCGGTGTAAACAGTGTATGTCTCTTGTCAGATGACTGCTGTGGGGATCACAGAGAATGTCAAGGGAGATGTGAAGAAGTTTGAGATCTGGTACAGTGGCAGGGAGGAAGTGTATGTGGTACAGGTAAGGAGTCTTAAACAAGTTAAATGGTAGTATTTTCAGGCACTTTCTTACTTTTACTGAAATGATTACTCAATGAGTTGATCGGCAAAACAAAAATTGGCTCAACTTTGATATTCAAATTTTATTTTTATGTTTTATTTAAAGCAAAGATTGAAAGAATATGTACCAGTTGCATGTTCTCAATTGTGTTTCTTTGCTGTTTTTCTGAATAAAAAACCTGAAATAAAACTGAATATGTTTGGGGTTCTAGGCTGTTGTTCGGACAAAATAAGACACTATAAAACATCCCCTTGGGCTCTGGGAAGTTTAGATTGATATTAGTTCCATTGAAGTGCAAATGTAATTGTGTAAACTGCAAATAAAGGCTTAACAGAAACAAATGGCATCAATGTAGCTGGGCATACAGTATACGTATGAAAATAAATACAGATCATTTTAATCGACTGATCGTGTGTTGTAATGTTTCTGTTGCCTCTCAGGCTCCTACAGTGGAAGTGAAGATGGCCTGGCTCAATGAGCTTCGCAGAATCTTGACAAACCAGCAGAAGCTGCTTAGAGGTTTGGGAAGTTTTGGATTGACATGGTGATCTGTAATATAGTAAAGAATGAACGTTCCTGCTCAAAAGTAAAGTCAATATTCACTTTAAAGGTTCAACGAGGAACTTTTAAATATTTCTGAATCAGTCTTACTTTTCCTCTGATGATCATAAATTAAATGTAACAGCAAACGAGACCATCAGTGCGAAGAATGCTATTTCTATATAGGTTTTCTTAATGCCTTTGTCCGGGTACACTGACCCAGGAACTACAGCTGGCGCAGTAAAAACACTACCGCTTTTGTCCAAAAATTCAAACAAACTGAAAGTTCCTCAAAGCACCTTTTAAGATAAACTGAAAAGCTGCACTAAACAAATGAATAGTCATTTTTCCATTCTCTTTATTTGACCTCCTTTGTTTCAGATGAAGCATATCAACATGGCCAAACGATTGGAAACATGCCGCTTTCTCCACCACTTTCTGAGAGGTCAGTGCCTAATGGTTGTGCCTACGTACACAGTATTGACAGTAAAGTGTGTTAAGCGCATGACAGTAGTTGGCTATAGTTGCAATAAAGTATATAAAAACACAGCCATATGCAGTCACAGCACCTGCATTTGCTGAGTTGTCATATCTGATCACAGCTTGAGTTAATGTGATGATATCATCATTCCACGACGTTGCCCCGGGGGAAGCTTTTTGTGTGTTGTTAAGCGGTGTGTGTGAGTGAATGAGTGCAGGCCCCACTCTGTCCACTGCTGTCTGGTTGCCTATCCCCACTCCTACCCCTCCACCCCCCCTTACCTGCAGGGGCATGCGGCCGTCCAGAGGGGTTCCCAGGGGCTGTCTGCCGGGGCTGGACTTTGTCTCGCTGTCGGCTGACGTGTTTCTCTGCCTGCGTTCCCGGAGCCCCCGTCCGCGAAGCCCCCGGCAACGGCCCCGGCCGCGCCCCAAACGTCACTGAACCTGCTCCCCCCCTAACGCTCAGTGGTAAAACTCTAAGCCTGGCTCACCTACTGGCCTTGCGCTGGCATGATGACACCCGACTTGGAGACCAAAAAAAAAAAAAAACAGGGCTGCTGTGTTTGCATACTGATCATCACTTGTTGCACCCACTGTTTTTATTATTATAGCCTCCTCCATTCTGGTTCATAACTGACAACCACACTCACTTTGCGGGGGGGTTGAGAGTCCTGCGCCTTGGCAAGCTCCTCCATGGCTATTTCCCAACATGGTATCTAAAAGAAAATCTTATTTCTGCATCTCAGATTTGCTAATTTGCATGTCATGCAAAAAGCAAACAACAACAACAAGAGTTTTCAGTTTTCAATTTCATCCCATGAATTTTCCTTAATTTCCTCATGACAGCTGGTTTCAAAGATGGGGCTCGTTTTTCTGAGATCTAGTCAAGCTAACTGTAGAATCTGCTTTCCAAAAACATTCTTACTCAGCAGTATCTCAACCTAATCTCTAAAAAATTAGGATCTTGACAAATCGAGACCAGATCTTCCCTTGTGTTGACACATCTAAACCCTGTGTGAACTTCAGCAACCCTGTGCGTCCTACTTACCTTCCCACTTCAACAGAGAAGCTTACACACAGCTGCTGCGTGTGTACAGTCTTGGTGTCTGGCTTGTGCTCTTGAATGGTCATGGCTGTTTGAAGAAGTGGCAGGACAGAATTGTTCCTTGACACTGATCTGGGGCCAGCTCTATATGTTGGAGGCATGGATGAGATTCAGGCAGTGAATGACAAGAGCTGACCCTAGATTATGTGACTGGGAGTAACGTCTATCCTGAGCGTAGTGTGCTGACTGTGTGCAGCATTTGGTGACATGCTTTGTTGTCTTGCGTGGTTTTCCCCCCAGCAAGCAGCAGAGGGCGTCAGTGAGCTCAGAGGACACAGAGTCGGGCAGGAGCAGTCCAGACCCCCAGCCTCACTCCCCTAAACACCAGCAAAACCGCAGGAGTGAGTCAATCCTGTCAACGCATCTTTCATGCTACACTCACCGCCGGCCACTTTATTAGGTACACATGTTCGATTTCTTTTGAACACATAGCTAATCAGCCAATCACATGGCAGCAACTCAATGCATCTAGGCATGTAGATGTGGTCACGACAACCTGCTGAAGTTCAAACCGAGCATCAGAACGGGGAAGAACAGGGATTTAAGTGACTTTGAACGTGGCATGGTTGTTCATAAACTGCTGACCTTCTGGGATTATAACAAACAATCATCTCTAGGGTTTACAGAGAATGGTCATAAAAAGATAAAATATCCAGCGAGTGGCAGTTGTGTGGACGAAAATGCCTTGTTGATGTCAGAGGTCAGAGAAGAATGGGCAGACTGGTTCGAGATGATAGAAAGGCAACAGTAACTTACGTAACCACTCAGTAGAATACCATCTCTGAATGCATAACACAAAGGAATTAAGGAAGTTCTGAAGGCCAAATGTGTTCCCACCTGATGTACCTAATAAAGTGGCCGGTGAGTGTATAATCATGTAGATACTTAGTAACTAAATCAAAGAAAATTTTATGGGAATTGATGCAAATCAAACTTGCTGAATTGTCTACATCATCTCTATAACTGATTTAGATATTTGACTTCCCCCCTACCTCAGCAGTTCAGGTGTATTTTGACCTGAAGGACCAGGTACATCGAGGAATTTGGGGAAAAAAGCTCCAACTACTGAGATTAGCTTTTGATTCTCCGTTCTTTTTAATTTCCCAGTAAGTGCCAAGGGGGTCTTTTTAATATTAATATAGTTACTAAGTATCTACACAGTGCCATTTTGAGGTGTAATGTTTGATAAATGCATCATCAACACCTGTCAACGACCTAAGCAATGTGTGTGTGTGTGTGTGTGTGTGTGTGTCAGGTTGGCCCGGAGCTCATCATTCGGTAGACATCTGCGAGGGTCTGGAGGAGTGGCCTGGAGGTCGGGACGCCTTCCACCCATCTGACACAGAGGAGGTCGTGTTGCCACTGGTGAGACCTAATGCAGTCGCATGCTGTATGATGCAATGCTTTTTTTTTACTCTTGCATGAGCCAAGCAGCTGTATCTTGATTGAGTTGGTTCAAAATGCTGCAGCCTTCTCAGTCTTCTCACAAAGATTAGAGCAGGGAGGGAGGGAGCACATTCATTCAGTGTTGGCCTCTCCTTCTTCTGTTAATTTCTGAGTTGTTGTGTCTCAAGTAAACAAATTAAGGTTTACTGGATGTCCCCCAGATTCAAATACAAAAAAAAAACAGCATGTATTTGCTGTCTTCTAATCTAAACCTTGGTTTCTCTCTTACAACAAGGTAATCCATATTAATTAAAATACTACCGGTATATTGAAGGCACTTTGCTGAACAGATAGTTTTGTCCTTTTGTTTTTATGAGATTTCTGTCTAAATTCTATTTTGTGCTTCCTGTGCCTGTTACTAGTTTGACTTACTTTTTCTTCTTCCTCTGCATTAGTCTCCGGGCAGATACAAGGCTTTGGCTGACTGTCCCCAAAATGGACCCGACAGCATCAACATCAAATGTGGAGACATGATCCAACTGCAGTGTGAGGACAACAACGGCCGATGGTGAGTCTTTTTGGACTGTCTGAAAAACTCATGATGTAAGGTGAAGCAGAATGTCAGGGTGGCTTGGAGACCTGCCAAACCATCCCATATGTAAAAGGGTGAATGACGGAGGTAGCAACAAGAGGTGTGTTTGAACCTTCTTTGCTTATTGCAAAAAAAATGTCAAGTTAAACCAGGTAACATAGTTTATTTATGAAAGTTCTCCCTCTCTCTTTTTCTCTTTATCCCAAAGGCTTGTGAAAAATCTGAGTCGGCGACAGGAGGGCTTCATTGCGACTGCCAGTCTGCAGCTGATTCTAGTAGACAGCGGCCGAGGACACTCTTCCAGACTAGGGGGTAAGGAAAAAGACTTGTGCTTGAATCCAAGATGACAACATAAAGTTGAGCCTTAGTATTTATGTACTTTCATTTTCCTTTTTTTAAAAGTCTGTATATTTTTCTTGTAGAGCAATGGAAATTGAAGGCGAGAAAGCTCAGCAACCCGTAAGAGAAGAAAGCACAACATGTGAAATCAAATATTAACCACCTGGATGGTTAACAGTCAGGAGGAACTGATCGAGCCATACTGTAGTTGTCCTACTCCTCACGCTTCAGTTGCCGTCCGATTTTCATCAGCACAATTCAATCATTAACGGGGGAAAATGTGGGAAACTACAGACCTGATTTTTTCCAAGGTTTTTTGGATTAACGACATTCTGGTCTGGTCCAGTGTTGTCCTCAAAGTGAAGGCATGCTGCATCACAAGCGCAAACAAAAGGCTCAGGAACTGTTTAGCCCTCTTGGACAATCAATAACGGATCTCTGGATCATGATTGGTCTTCCTCTTTTCTGATTGGTGATGAGTATCTTGTCCTTCTGGCGCTCCATCCGCAACATGCATATATTCAGAGATGTGATGTCGCTGGACTGTGAAAAAATGTTCAACCCTTCCTCATTCCAGCAAGTATTTAAGATTGTAGCTTCACCGTGTGCGTGCGTGTGTGTGTTCCTGTTTGGTTTCGTTTTGGGAACCCAGGATTTGCCTGAAACATTTCTTAAAGCAGAGACTTTTGTACATATGCGGTATAGTTTTTAACATTTATCGTACCTCAGTGTTTCAGCTTTGCGTGGTTTGTTGACATATTTCCATTGTACATTGTATTTTTCTTACATCTCATTCCTCAAGGCACTGTTCTTCTGTAAAGTCTAGGAGTCAAAATGCCAAATTGTGCCATGCCATAATGCCTTTTTTTTTATTCCTGCTCTTTCCAAATCTCTTGTTTGTACTGTTTGCGAAAATCAAATTCTCTGTTATTGCTTCGACCTGACCTCACGAATATTCAACAGGCACTTTAATAAGGTGGACGGACAATAGAGACAGAAAATAAAAATCCACCTTTTGTAAACTGAATGTGTGCTTTGCTTGCCGCTCTAGCTCTCGCACTGTGTATTCCCCCTTAATCCTTCTGTTATTATTTCCCTTGTTTATCCTTGGATGTATGATGTGTCTGGCAGGCAGGGGAGACAAATACCCCCTGCATGTTGACATGTCAGTGACAGTAAGTTAAGACACAGTCAGACATGATGAAGATTGATGACAGCTCATTCTTCAGTGTGTGCCATATAGTCTAGACCAATGGGGCACTAGTGTCACCGAGCACCAAACACTGTAGTTCTCCTCTGGATCTTTAGGGAGCCCGCCGTCAGTCACGGTGTACAGAAGGCAGACTAGAGCAGAGTAAAATAAACTGAGAGAATGAGAGATTAATCCGTATGTACCCATCCATGGTGGAGGCCAATTGTTTCCTCCTTACCATTACATCTCTGTTAATCTTGGGTTGCCCATTAGAAGGGATCATACAGCCGACATGAAATATACCCTCTGTGTCGAACGCTTAATTAAATATTGATTGCAGTCTTATATGAATTTACTGCATCAAATCGAGGCCCCAGTCGGAGGGCTGCCTTTGATATGCTGTGTTTGATATGGAAATTAGCCTAGAAAGCAGCGGGGGCTGCCGCTGCACTACACATTTCCTATGTTGTTAATTTATTTATTTTGCTGTCATGTTGTTCCTTCATATTGTGAGGTAGCTGTGCAGCCCCCAATGAAATGTACATCTTTATTCATTTACAGGAGCTATGATTGACTGCACATCAACTCCCAATTAAATTATTATTTATTTTTTTAACTTCAGATAAAATCAGATAGTTTTTGTCATTTTAATCCAAAATGCTGCAGAGTTTGCACAGCTTTTCCAGCTTGGAAAAGAAAAATTGCTTGAAATGTTTTGTGTCCGAAAAAGCTAAGTAGCCTACACTTTTTGCTGAATGTTTCTTTATTATGAAAATGCATGGCAATTGAACAATAAGCAGTGAGCAGGTTTATATTGTAAGACATTCACTGTTTTAAACTGGCCTCTTTTCTTACAGCTTCCGCTCTTTAAAATCAATTATCAAAAAAATAACTATGTATGGCAATAATCATTTTGTTTTCGTAGTTAATATGTTTGCCTGGAAACTAAGGATGCCCTTTTACATACACCCTGAATTAATTTAGTTATGTATTCTTATTTTAAAGGAAGGCATCTTGTAAAATAAAAGTGTGAAGATTTTTCTCCTTTTGTGAGAGGATTTTTGGTTTCTCTGACACTGAATACCACTACTTGTGATACATTTGTTTACCAGCAGATGAGAGCGATGTGTTTGGTTGTAACTTACAGTAGCACCGTCAAATTTGATTTAAGTATAATTAACTTATGAGAAGCCTACAAGTTTTCCAGTAAACAAGGATTACTTTAAAAAAAATATTGTTATATCAGTCTTTTCTGATACAATTGTTATAATTAAACGTAATCATACAGTCATACTTTGACAATACATTTTAACAACATACAATTCAAAGCATCTTGTGTTTTTGTTAAACTGTGATTTTTATTTGACATGCAACACATGTGTTAAACCCAGTTTGAAAAATAATTTAATCTATCTTTACATTTCAGGGTCAGGGTCTTCCACATCCAATGTCAGCCTCTTTTTAGTTAATCCCATAACATGTTTTATCCAGCGATAATAAAGGGCCACCCTGGTGTAGACGCCATATTTGCCTTCCTTTGCGCATTCTTCCCCCCAGCTCACTATACCGGTGAGAAACCACGTGTCATGAATGCTGTTTGTGTGAGGGCCGCCACTGTCTCCCTGACAGGCGTCTTTAGCCTCGTCGTAGTATCCCGCACAAAACATGACCGGAGTGATCCTGGCGCTGCTGCTGCGCTTACACTCTGTCCGGTCAGTGAAGGGAACCTGCACCTGCTGCAGAGTAACAGCTGTTAATCCCAGGAAGCGTGTTCGGCCCCAGCCGCTGACCGTAGCCGGGGACGACTCCTTGACCAGGGCCTCGGTGAAAGCCTTGGGGCCCACACAGATGGGTCTGACTGCTGTGGAGAAGGTGATGGGGCTTTTGAGGTACAGCAGGGCAATGTCATGGTTGTACAAGCTCACAGTCTTGTTATAGCGCGGGTGGATGTGTTGCTCCAACACCTCGTGATCCTGCTCTGTGCCGTCCTTGATGTGGATGTTATACTCCCCTGCAGGCAAGGATAGTAATTGAAATATTTCCAGGTATTTTGGGAGAGGATGAAAGAAAATAAAACATGCAAGGCTGATATGACGCGGATGTTCATTTGGTGCATTTGAACTAGTCTTGAGTATTTTGCTTGTTCACATTTACCCTTTTTTCACGTTTTGCCCCTGCCCCTTTGAGAGTCTGTGCTCCACACCGACAAAAAGAAAGACCCTATACAAAAAAGTGACGTCTTCGAAATTGCTATTTTTTACCTGCCAAAAGACTGCAGTAAAACATTGGTCAGCAGGATAACTACTTTACAAAGATCTACTACAGGTCATGCTTTAGCAAAGGCAAGACTATAGTTGGCTTTGAAACTTACCCACTCTGATGAAGAAGGGGCCTTGTGCCTCCACCAGGCAATGAGCAGCAGTGATAACCCACCGCTCGCCGAGAATGGTGCCCCCACAGAATAACTGACCGCTGGGACGCGCTATCAAGGCTGCCTGGATAAAAGAGGAAAGAAAAAAAACTGAATCGCTACGTTCTGCAACTGCTGTTTTTTTCCCTCTGGAGCCTCTGGTAACAAAGCCCTTAAATGGATCAAGTACTTCCACTTCCATACAATACCTGCCATGGGATCTCTCCTGGCATTACCAACGTGCCACCGACAATGCGTTTATTAGCACTTGGTGGCTCCTCGCTTGGGATCTCAGCATCACTGTACTCCCACGGGGAAAATCTTCTTCTGGTTCTGTATCCTACAGAGTCAGTACTGGCAGAAGAAGACACTGTGGCAGTGGCTGGAGTGGAGGGAGGGGATGTGTTGCTGTTGACGAGGCTCAGTGAAGTGTTGTTCTGAAGGCTGGCCTCTTCACGGCCGAACAGAGACCTTGTGGATGCTGCACTCACCTCTGTCAGGACAGTTCTGCCACATGGGAATTCGTCTGGGGATATGAGAAAAGAAAAGCTTTGTGGAATGGAGAGGGATTATGGAGATATTTAGCAGAGAGATCATTTTTAGAGCATGTGGTTACCTTGCGGTTCACAGTTAACACCGTCCTGCATCAGCCTGTACCCTGTAGCACAGAGGCACTTTGCTCCAAAGGTTGTCATTGATTCACAAAAGTGCATACAGTCTCCGTTGTTCACATCACATCTTCTTGTTAAGACTGAGGGGGAAGATAAAGACAAATTATTCATTTGAACCCAACCTCTTATTATATATGTATATGTATACAGTATAAACATACTGTATATATATTATTGTTTTATTATTATTGTTTCAATGTTCATACAGGCACATAACTATGGCCTTGAGACGGACTTGAACATTGGTGGACTTCTCTCCACTGTCAGATAAACGTGTGATTCAGGTAAATCACAGGCCATTTCTCACAGAGATGGCACTTTGGCTGCTGTTTTTAGAATATCCCAAAATACCAAAAATCTTATTTTGGGACCTAAAAGCAGGCTGACTCTGGGTTGAAGCCATTAAATTAAATTTAGAAAGAAGGTTGAGCGTCTATCTTTTTACCTTTGAGAGTGAGATCTGATCACAGATCATTTGGATCATGTGGCACACAAATCACATTTCTTTTGATCAGGGGCTTTTACTTACCGATCCCACAGTCCCTGCCGGTGGAGCTGGGGGGGCATGTGCACGTGTAGTAGCCAAGGTGGTCTTGGCATGACCCCTGATTCAGACACGGGCTTGTTTTACACTGATTGCCATCTGAAGAAATTCAGCACACAGTCATCTAATGACCTCATTTGGTTGTTTCGTCAAAGCAATATTTACTTGGGGAAAAAGGGTAGAAAGGGGAAAATCTTCACATGAAAGAAACGTTCTGATTTATAAGGTGGAACGAGTACTCTAAAAGCAGATGTATTTTCTCTTTGAATGTTTACAAGCATTCCTTAGACAAGGAAGATAATATAAAAGGTTCATAATCAAAGAAGTCAGAGAGGAAAAAATGGCAAGAAACACCTTAACCCATTGATGACTATGGCAATCTAGAATGCATGTCCTTAATGCCTGAGGGTTTTCTGAAAAAAATGTAGGAATTGTCAAGTCTACCAAAACCTTAATATCCAAGCCTGTGTAGCACATAGAAACATGAAATAAAATACATTTAAAAGTTAAGGTTCACCGGTTTTATTTAAACATGCTCCCTTAGCGCTTACAAACCAACAAATATTTCTAAAAATCGTCAAAATGAGATGAATTAGAAAATTATTAAATATTGTTAATAAATAGATGCAATGTGTTGTGTGATTTTCGTCAGTAGTCTATAGTAGACCTTGATTCTGCGCACCAAACGCCACTAACTGTTCTGTCGCCGACATAGCTGGCGTATTTTTTTAATTATTTTGTTTTATTTTTTTATTTTTTATTTTTTTGATTGACATGATTTTTGGCAAACCACACAACTTTTGGGTGGTCACGTGGTCTTAAAAAAATCAACAAAACCCACCTCATGTGTATTTGAACCAATGACAGTGCATTCTATGCTGGGAATGCCATGAAAATTAGATAAAGTAATAATGCTGCGCGACGCAGCATCAGGCAGGAGAGCCAATGTGGCATCGCGCAGCAGCCGTCATCAATGGGTTAAACAAACACACAGTAATCACTGCAACATTTCAAAAATGTTCTGTTTATGTTGGGAGAAGACTCACTGTATTAAAAAACTCTTACCTACATATCCAGCCCAGAACGCCATCTAAAATGCAGGTTAAAGTATTTGAGTATAGCCAGGAAAAAACAAAGAAAACATGTAAAATAAAAACTAAATTAATGAACACCCACTGTCTGTTCATCGTTCTCAAAGGTCTCCCTGGCCTCTTCCAGGTCACATACTTCCTCGATGCACTCCCTCTCCAAGTTGCCTTCCAGCAACTCCTCAAAGAAACCAGTGTTAGAACGTTTGTGTCTTCTCAGGACGCTGTCGGCTGCCTGACCGGACAGAAACACTGGGCCTGTAGCTGGAGCTGGGTGAAAGGTGAGTAAAAGGAAAACATATTTTACGGGACTGTTTTTGAGTGAACCTATCCCTGCTGGCAACAGTCTCAAAGTAAGCCTCAAGTCAGAAATAGACAACAAAGCATATAATACCTCCAAAGCATTGCTGAATGTCCAAGAGCAGCAAACATAAAAAGAAAGAGAAAGAAAATAGTGCCATTCCCAGCAGTTTTGATTTCATCCTGACGGAGACACACTCCAAAGTACAGAGCTCTGTTTGCACATGTACACTCACAATTAGTTGCATATTTGCTCAAAGAAAAAAAAAACATCCTGACTCGGTCTGAAAAAATCCAGTATGTCTACATCCACATGCACTCAAACAATCTCATTTTGTATTATTTATTACTCACATTATTATTGTTATTATTATTATTAGTAGTAGTATTATTATTGTCGTTGTTGTTGTTGTTATTATTATTTATCTGTAAATTTAAATAGAGGAACGATGTTATTTTTTAATAATAAAATTAAACTCATGCATTGATTTTCACCTCCGGTACTAGGCCTGTTTTTATACTCCAGATCTTCACTATTAGCTTCAGCTAAGGTTACCAATCTTACCATCTTCTGAAAAAAACAAGTTTATCTTACCCAACCCAGGTTCAATGTTTCATTACACAGGTGGCCATGAACCTGATAAATGGATCACTTATATTTAGACAAACAATTGGATTTTCTTTTTACATATGGAGCTCATGCTTGGATTTATGTGGGTTTTTGAAAGTACTATAATCAACAAAGTTAATATAATATAATGTAGTATAATACAATGTGTGATGTTTTAAGTCACATTTTCCATGATAAATCCAGCTTTTCCTACCCTTTTCTGGGCCCGCATGTAGAAAAGCGAGAAGAAAAGCATTTTGATCTTTTCACCACAAGATGGCGGACTTACACCTTCAATGTAACGCAACCGTTTATATACTGTAGATCTATGAACCAACAAGACAGTAATAGATATTGATGACATGCTTATGTACCTGGGGGGTCAAGGCCGGGTGATATGATGCCTGTGATGATTCAGTGTGTGTGAGCTAAAGATTGAACTCTGGTGTTATTTTTCTGGTCTGGCGTATAAGATGCAAGCCATCACTGGCTCTGAAATCCCCGCCCCAGAGGGAGTCCAAAGTCTTCTCGGGTGTTGGCAGCTATTGACCGGAGGCATTGATATCTTATTGAGTCATTCAGAGGCTGAATAATTCATACATGAGTAATTAACACTGTCTGCTCAATAAGAGAGCTTCTCAATAATTTCCAGCCTGATTGAATATCAGAGTAGAGAAGTTACAGTGCGTTTAATCACACCATCATGATTTAGTCTAGTGACCGAGAAAAGGTATTCACCCTGGCTAAACATCGTCACAGGTATTTCAACTATTCCAGCACATTACTGTGTAAGTATACACTGCACTGTCCTCGTTGAGTCATCTTTCTAAATGTGAGTCTGCTGCTGAGCCTTGCGGAGAGCCTTACGTGATAAAATAGCACTGATGGTTTTTGCTATGCTGAGCATGCTAACAAGACTGAATTAAATGGACGGTGTGGACGCATGGATGGGAACTTCAAATAGTCTGTGACTGACTATTGATCTATAAAGATCTCCCTGACATCTCCGTCTTCTCTCTTCTTTGGCAGCACCAAACAGCCAGGGAGTCTGTGTCGGCTCCAATTAGATTAGTCACTACAGAGCAGGGCTCGAGTCAAAGCCTCACAGATAATAAAAACTCTGATGCTGGTTCAGTGCTATTGATCGCTATACTGTACCCAAGTCTTTCACCAAGGACACTGTGTCATTTGCAGAGGCTTATGTCCGGCTGTGGTAAAACAATAGTGTAGTTGTGGAAGTGTGGATTTGTTATTACACAGATGCAAGCGAGGATAAGAAAGCTCTCTCATGCTATCTGTACACAGGCTTGGTGACTTGCAAGCACTTTTCCCCATTTACCGCCACCAGCAGTTTGAGGAAGATGAGCTGCTGTCGAGAATATTCCAGGAGGTGAAGACTGAACGAGCAGAGATAGACTTTGGATTTATCACAGCTTGTATGTGCTTCTAAATGGAGTCTGACGTTTCATCAGCAGGTGCATCAAATGAGACTTTTGTTTTATGTGAAATCTTCACAAGACAGACAGAATAAACTCTATTTGAGGTCACAGAGGAGATTGTGTAATTATATGTATTCAGTGCAGAGCCGGCCCAAGCCTTCAGGGGGCCCTAAGCGAAATATGATTAGGGGGCCCCTCTCCAATGTTAGCGCTGCTGAAACTATAGATCTTTGTTAAATATCATTCACACACCCAGTGTTTTCCACTAGTGCCTCCACTGTGCGGCTGTGCGAAAATATTAGACAGCCGAGATTCAGACCCTCCTAGAGGGGTCCGGGGGTATGCCCCCCTGTGAGATTTTTTAACCTTTTTAAAGTGAAATGCATGAATCTGGTGCACTTTGAGAGGAAAATTAAGAGGCTAAATCTGAGAAATTTTGGGTGAACAAATAATTTGGAGACACTGGGTCAGATGAATTAGAAGCTATTGAAGAAGGACACATGGATTTTCCATAAAAATATTAATATAAAATAAAATATTATGGAGGGTCCTCTGGGTTGGGCTTGGAGCTCTTTTTCTTTTACGGGACATATTTCTCTGTAATATAGTGAATGCATTTAAATGCAGTGTGAGGAACGAAGCAGAAGAACTCTGTTGTCCAGCTACTGTATCTTTTTTTCCACAGACAAGGCTGAAATAGGCTATAGACTATACACAGTGCATGGGCAACTGAGGGCAGCCCCATTTCCAATTGTTTTTAAATAAACTCAATACACACTGTGCATGGATGTGAACGTGACATGATCAGATAATTTCGGATTTCCTCCCAGATGAACTGATTACATTTTTAGGCTATTAATTATCTAGACCAATTTTTTTTTTTTTAGGGGGCCCCCCCAGGCAGTCGGGGGCCCTAAGCGGCCGCTTAGTTCGCTTATGCCTCGGGCCGGCTCTGATTCAGTGTGGAGAAAAAGAAAACCTTCAGGATAAAAAACAACAATGAAATGTAAAACAGCAGCTCACACGGATGAAAGTATCTTTAAGGGATAGAAGTGTAAGATGTGTGTGTCGTGTCTCTCCATTACATCTGAAGCTACAGCCAGGAGATGGTTCGCTTAGCTAGCTTAGCATTAAGAATGGAAAACAGAAGAAACAGCTAGACTTGCTCTTCAAATGGTAGAAACACCTAATGTTCTTCCCCTGGGATCAAAAGTTAAAAGTTCCATGTTGTTTATAATGTGTGTAGTACAGGAGCGAGTACCTTTAGGAAGTAATGCTGGTAGGGAGGGGCAGATGGTCAGGTGACAGGAAGTGTCACGACTCACAAGCACATGTTGTAGGCATCAGAGCATAGAAGGCTAGATTAGCAGTTTAATTAGCTCTCCAATTATGATGCTGTTCATTCATCACCATCATCATCATCATCATCATCATCATCATCATTTTGTTTGTTAAAACAATGTCTGTAAGTATCATCAATGCACTGTGGAGTTTTTTGGAAACGTTTAACTGGTTAGAGTAGAGAGCTAGCTGGTTCAGTTAATGAGCCCAATACACCTACCTAGTTATGTGTTTTGATTAAATGTTTTTGTCTGGGCACGGTGATGGCTAACTTTTTCCCTCTGTTTGTCTTTGTGCTAAACTTAGGCTTACCATCTCATAGCTGCAAATTTATATTTACCAGATAGACCTGAGAATGGCATCAATCTTCTTCTCTAATTTCTGTCAAGAAAGCAAATGAGCGTGGTTCTTGAAATGTTTGAAGAAAGGAATTTAAAGCAACACTGATACTTCAGATTTTTCATTTAATCAAATATCGGGAAGTAGAATCTGCCTTAGAACAGTCTATGTTACAACCTTTTTCAAAGGGCACTTCTTGTTGATGACTCTTGGTACATCTATGAAACAATGGCTGACATTATCATTTGCATTGTCTACTTCAGTATGTTTGGAACCTTGGGCAGGGAGCTACACTGTAGCCTACCGGTATATAAAGAAAACTATTATATTTTTTGATGCCGTATGACTGAATTAAATCTTGAGTTTCTCGGCGTTTCTCCATACACTTAAGTCTTGCAAGCTTGTACAGTAATATCCGAAAGGGAGCTCCTATGATGTGAGCTGTAAAAAATCAGCACTGCAGGCCTCAAAGCCCCTACCCCGCTGCATCTCCCCCTCCGCTAGATGAAGTCATTGACATTAATGTGATATTTGAGAGAGACTTGCTGTGTTAATTAGTATAGCATTTCTGTAATTCGAAAGACTTGTGTATCGCACCCGTTCCCCCTGCTTCCCCACGTGCATCCACACAATTCCAAACACTGACATTTTAACAATTGGCTTTATGTTTGCTGGAGACGGAGAGGTAGTGTTTGGATTTACAGGCTAACAACACCAGTAACAGTCCAACACTCTTAAATAGGCTGTTGGAGGCCTTCCAGGTGAAATTGTGCCAGTGAAATACAAGAAAGAAAATATATTAAAACCCCTGATGTAGTTGTACAGGAAATCATTACTGATGTAAACCAACATATACGTATATATAGGGGAGAACGGGATAATCTGAGCCACTTTTTACATTTGCTCCCCTCTAAGCGAGCTAAAATGATTTATCGATCAAATTTACACATTTCCCATTAATTCAGGATGTTTTCTAGAAATGGGCATTAGCAGAATTTTTTCAAGACAAAGGGCAGTGAAAATATGATTGTTTAAAAAAGTTGTCATGTGGCTCACTTTACCCCAGCTGTGGGGTAAACTGATCCACTTACTTGTTCCACTCTGAAACTACCATAACAACACATATTGTAACAGTTAGAATCCTGAATGCTAGCCACACATTCCAGAACTAATGTCGGACTAGTAAAAGAATGAAAGCAAATTTTCTAAATACTTGAAAGTAACTCTGAACAAAATCAAGTAGAACATATTATAATTCAAAAGGTTTTAATAAGATTCAAATGAAAGATAGAACCAGTTAGATTAGAACACAGTCTGGGGGTCACAATACAGGACCCTTAGAGCCAGCTAGTGTCTGGGGGTCAAAGCATAGGAAAATCACTCAGAACACAGGAGAAGACCCAACTGGATTATAACATCAGCCTGTCATACTCTACAACTAGGCCTACTCTACATTCCAGCCCTGAAGGTTACAGGGAAAGAGGAGAAGGTGCTCTTTCCGTGTGGTTGCCCCAGGTCGTCTTCCTGGTGTATTTCCTTGGCATGATGGCTTTTCTACAATGTGTATGACATTAAAATAAAACATGTCATGTAATATTACATTAAAATATGTTTAAGACTAAACTTAACTTGTGCCTCATGGTGGGGGAAAGTGAGACAGTGGCTCACTTTCCTCCACAGCATTTGGCTCACTTTCCCCACCACCACAATTTGAGAAAAAACTACCTCTCTTAGCATTTCAGGCTAATCTTCAGTTATCAGCATCACATGGTTTCATATGTTGGTAGTTCATCAACACGTATGATAGAAGTTTTTCTACGTGAATACATTTGCTTTGGCACAACAGTTGATTAAGTTGACAGCAAGAAAATTTACTTTTACATGCAAAATACCTATTTTGGTGAAAAAAACATGCTTACCACAGCACCATGAGGTTCTCTCTTTCAGGGCCATGGGGAAATGAGAGGGGCTTGAAAACATATATCTCACATGACCAAAAATGTTTTCCATTGCCTAGATACAGGGGGTGGCTCACATTACCCGATGCCTCAGATTCCCCCGTTCTCCCCTATGTATATATATTTCCATTTTTGTTTAATCAGTATCACTTTTTGCATGAGGTGGAATTGGAATATAAGGAACATATTTTGATTGATTGATAAAAGTCACTAATATCAAGTTAAATCAAGTACTCTAATGGCAACAAAATGCCCTTATACTGTATTTCTGCACTGTTATCGATACAATCTGACATTTATAAAACCTGGTAGAATAAGTGGGTCCGGGACCCAATAATGCCTAACCTAGTTGGATCCTAGGTTTACCTACATTTGTAAATGCATCATATATGGCTGCAAGTTTTATAGTCCAAAACAGTTTTCTTTAAAGTAACTATGTGTACAGGTGTGGGACAAATAAAGATGATTTAAAATAAATAATTTAAATCCTGGGTTTTGCTCGAGTATATGCAATCCATGCATGCTTTGTCCTGCCAGTGGTGACACAGTAATACGGTATGTGAGCTCCTGAGAAATGAGAGCTCAAATCCACTGCTGGTTCTGTGAGTCGTGACGCAGCCGAGCTGACAGACGCTGCCGGCTCTGTGATGTTCAACCACCGTTAATGAAAAGTGGAGCTCCAATCCCTCCTGGTCAGGAAGTGCCCGACAAGCTCACTGTTTTGAATTCTGAATGTCAAAAAATTATATCCTAATAATAATATATAAAATCCAACTTTGCACTCTTGATATGAGGCATGCTTCAGGTGCTAATAACTCGTCCGCCAATGAAGACTTCATCACCAGAGGTATATGTGTGTAGTGTCAGATGCATGTAAATCATTTGTCCAGCAGCTGAAATAAACCCTGTGACATCAGAGTGATAAAAATGCAATCTGAGGAGAGGCCAAGTCAATTATGTGTTGTGTTATTGGGAGCGAGACAGAAATACAACATCATGCCCTCCCTTTTGACCCTGACCTCTTTAGCTTTGAAATAACTTGCTGAACCCATTTTGACCTTTGGGACTGAGGTCAATTCTCAGAGATGAATAAGCAGGTGCAACAACGGTGGTGTTTGCAGAAATCCATTTTTTATGTGCGAACTCATAGAAATCCATTAAGATGCACACACGAATGCACGAACCCTTGGATGACCTTTATTTTCATTACACGTCTTCGGCTTTTCTTATCCTGCATTTGCTACTGTGCAATAATATTATTTATTATATTCATGTATGACAACCAAATACTGTATAAAATAGAGATCATGTGAATATTTTATATGACTCACGCATGACGCTGACCTCTCCTGCATAATGCCGCATACTCTTCTCCCTACAGTGACAACTCCCGTGATTGAGTAAGTAAATCTACAATCGCTCAACCTGCTATTCTCTGATAAGTGTCACTGTCATAGGACGCAGTGATTCATGTAACTTTTTGTGCATTTTGAGTGAGACAGAAGATGGGTTGTGATAAGCCCCACCTGTTCTGCACAAAATACAAACACAAATAGTACAGTGACTAACAACACTCCTCGACCTCCAGCATGTATCCACTGTCATTAGCAACCCTGTAACAGAACCGTCTGATTACCTTATCTGCCGCACTCAGTGGTTAAATCAGACTAACATCTACAATCAGAGGCAGACTTCTAACCCTGCTGCACAATAATGGAGCATTAATCACCCTCCAACACCTCACCGCCTGTCCCAGAGAATTATTTTTAGGAGCAATTTCTCTGTACAAACCAGGCACGCTCCTCCGCAAATATCACCTTGGGTGATTTTCAGTCCAGCCAAGTTACAAATCAAGCGGCTCCTTCGCCATTGGTCCAGTGTTAGTCTCTCTCACCCCGTGCAACTGATTTACAAGTCAGCTCGGTGTGCAGATTGGATGAATGGCTGTTACCCACGCAATTGGGAATTGATTTAATCAACTGCCATGGTGAATATACACTGCACAGCAAAATAATTGGGCTGTAGGTCCCACACACTTATGGAAAATATCTAAAGGAAGAGCTCTATGAACATGTCCCATTAAAGAAATGTATAAATAGCAAAACAACATGGCCACAGTAAAATCTGATCTAGTTCAAAACTATCGCAAGAAGCTTTAACTGTTGTCATTTTTGTGTATGCATCAGAGAAAAAACAAATTTGATTCAGTTGACTATGATAATTCATCAGTTCATTCATTAACCTTTCAGTCATTTGTTCATTCTTCCATTCGTTCACTTTGATCACAATACTGCTCGTGCATCAGCTGCCTTTTCCTTTGGGATACTAAGATTTTGTCAAAAGGTCAGGTAAAAGTATTTAAAAAAGTAGTAAAATATTGGAAGACAGCACTTTGCCTGGGATAAAGCCATGCAAGCAAAGAGAACGTGATCCGTTGTCTTTTTGTGACTGGAATACCATAACATCATCTTTGCAACAACTGCCAACAAATATGACGAAGTATCCTATCCAAGCACAAAATGAACTGCAATCGTCACACAATCGAAACCTCTAATGGACAATCTACATTGGTATATTATAGTATCCTGTGGATCTGTTTGAGCCTGGCGAGACCAACTGGATGTCCGAGGAGCTCCACATTCGTTTCTTTCCTGCGGATCAGTCTGGCCTTTCTCCAATATAATATTCACCAAGCAGGGCTGTTATCGTCAATCTAGCCTCCAGTCAGACCGGGCCCTTAGTGGAAGGCAGCCCCTGATTAGTGAATGTTATTGTTGACGTCAAAGTGGGTTGACGAATAAGCTTGTGAGATATGGCTGAAGTCATGAGGCTAGTTTGATGACTACACTACAACCAATCAGAAGCTGCCTTCCAAAGGGTCAAAGGTGAGGTCAGAACGCTAGTCCTAGCCTGGTCATTTTTTGTACTGGCTCCTCCGGAAATTTGAGAAAGGCCAGACTGATCTACGGGACAAAAACGATTGTGTGCATTTATGAATGCGGGGATCTTTTTGTCTTAATTTCCTACAAATATCTGTCTCACGCTCATTACCAATCAAAGGTACAAAACTCAATTTAGAGTTCATGTTCAAAATATCCCATATGTTTTAATATGTCACCCTAAGAACTATTAAGACACAAACATGCCTCTCATAACAACATTTTAATAAATGTTACATAAAGCATTAATTAAGTATTAACAAAACATTAATTTATGCTGCCCACTGTATTTCTGTTTATTGAAAGATAACAAAATATGATGATCAGTTTTAGTCACATCTCCTGAGCATGTTAGGTCTATGTATTAGCCTGACATTTACCGCGAGGAATGATCGTATATGACAAGAGACAAGAACAAAAACAGATCTGTTTGCTGAGTGTGCACGCACGTGTGGGAGGCAGCGTGAGCATCAGGTGATGCATTTTTTTCCAGCAAAAATCCAGCAATCAGCGACAAACACTAGCAAATCAGGGTTATTCCGTGGCAGCGGTGATGTAACATCAGAAGTGACAGAGTGTGAGTCAGGAGTTTGTTTTATGCTTTACCAACTGGGCTGCAGGGCTTTGCTTTTAACAGTCTGGGGGTGAATGTAGCACTTTGCTGCAATGCCCTGTCGGAAAGGTCATAGGGGGCTATGGACACAGTGGGAACACAACCCACTGACATTTACACTCTCTCTAACCCTTGCTCTTTATGCGTCAACATACATGCACATGTGCTGCTCTTGAGTCAGAGCTCCACCTCATTGTATGACTCATTAGGTAATGTATGACGTCACCAGCACCTTCTGGGATCTGATGATGTTGATAACCCGCAAACATTTCAAAAAGCTCAAACACTTAAAATACTTCTTAACACATTTGGTAAGATTTTCAATGTATTTTCATAACTTAAAATATATCCTGACACAACTATCAAGTATCCCTTCTGCCTTCATGGTGTAGCATTTGCTCAGTTGATATTCAGTAAATACCTCACTGAAGGACTTGTGGCACATCTTTTCATGACTATTAATATAGTATGTTTCCTTCAAAACCATTAAAAAGTCTGCATAAGTTTGGATAAATGTAAATTAATTATCTTTGCAAGGGCTACAATTAATGCAATACAAATCACTGAACGAGTTTTATTATATTTAACGATTAGAACATTTCAATAATTTCAATATTAATGTACACATAATGTCCTTCAGATGTGGTTCATTGCCTTTTCGCAAGGGTTGTGTCTGTGTTTGCATTTGAGATAATGCTATTTTGGTATCAGAATCATAATAAAATATTTTGTGTGCTAATATTGTAACACACTTTTTTAATAGGCAAATTATATATACTTGCACGTAATACATCTTTAACCTTGAGGACAACTATTCACATGGAATAAATCTTATTTTTTTTTAAATAGAACTGGTTATTCCGAAAATAACATTTATGTTTAAAGAGAATGAGACATTTATAACAGCAATGCAGAAACTTTCGGGGCTGAAAGGGATAATATATCCACTCTATATGTGCATTAAGGTTGTTCAACTGATTAGAGTAAAGTTACATTGTAAAGATTTTAATAAACAATTTTATGCTCACAGTATGGCTAATGAATTACCTGGCAAAACACAAAAGAATAAAAAGATGAATAGATAATAGATAGATAAGAAAATTCAGTGTGCTTGAGTAAGCCTTCACAGCATACACCTGGAAGCCTGGTTGCAGTACATTAACCTTAAATTGAGTTCATTAAGTCATCAAGAAAATTATGTACAGTAACTGAACTGTTTTTAAAGCTGTATTGATTTGTCCATTTGAGGCAGAGCGACTCTTTGAAAACTGGCCACAGTGTGCCTGAGATGTCTCGGGGAGATTTGAGCATGCGAAGAAAGTTTAAAAGGGGTCCTGTTTCTTTCTAAAAATAGCAGCCATATAGATCTTGTAACCCTCAACCCGCAGCTCTTTTTGCTCTGCTACTACTGAGTGTTAACAGACCTGCTGGGCTGAGAAATGTGACTTAAAGCCTGAACCTGGGCCAGCAACTATGAATGAAAGCTGATAAAAAAAGAAATAGCAATAATCATAATTATTGTAGAAACCTCCAAAGTGGATTAAGAGGCCTGAACAACAATTTGGATTTTTGGCTGCAAGCGCCGTTCACTCACCATTTGGACCAGGAACATTTTAAAGTGAAGGATGACTTGTGACTTTTAGAGTGCAGGTTTGAAAGGTAAGGAGTGGACCCCCGCATGCTCTTAGCTCTAAAATCCATTTATTTCTGAACACCAGCATGCTGTATAACCTTCATTATTAGTCAATAGAGATGTCATAGTGTAAGCTGCAACAAAGAACAGAGGATGGACAGTATTTCCTCAGTGTGACGCAACATAAAGGGGTCGATGTTTTTTCTGTTATTATAAAACTCAGCTTTGGAGTTTAGTTTCGTAAAGTGTCTCTTGATAAGCTGCAGAAAGGGCTGTTGAAGGTTTTCATAAGAAAATAATATTTATTTGGTGAGTAGATGCAATGAGAACTGTTCACAGATCTATTGAAAGTCCTTGGCACCCAACACATTGTTTCTGGAAATACAAATGTCTATTGACTGTCAAGGGTCACACAGAAAATCAACTTCACCTCCAATGCACTGCTTCAATGACACTAATCTTGAGGACAGATATTGCAAGGCCTGGGGAAAAAAAGCTGAAGTTGTTGCACTGATGGATCTTTTGTATGTTCGATGATCCTAAAAGAGTGGGCCGGTGACAAACTTGAACCTCGTAATGTTGTGGAATACACAGTCCAGATTTGTCCTTGTGACAGAATGAAAATTATGCCAGAACTTTCTGTAAGTGGCATGACAAGAACACTTGTCAATTTACATTTTATTTTTAAAAATCAAGCAATATTATGTCATAGTTGTTCCTGTTTATTTGAGATATTTAGCCAACAGGGGCTTTATTTTATGTTTACAAGCTTAAGCTGAAGTAACTTTTATTACATTTGGTATATTAGTCTAAACCCAATCTGCTGTCCCACAAAGTTAATAAAAAAACTTCCCAGCACCTGTTTACTACGCAGTCAGGGAACTCAACTTTGAAGATACTTGATCTTGTTTCACAAAACACTAGTAGTAGTCCATATCAGATGTGTGGATATATAGACTCACTGGGCTACATATGTTTTTCACAGGCTGGGCCTGGAGATCATAACCTATTATGATCAAATGTTTAGTTTTTAATGCAATTTATTTACTGTTTGAAATGTCTCTAAACCCATACTCGGAACCACAAAATGAACGTCTTTGATTTATATTATACTTTTATCTTCAAGGGAGCCCTTAGTTGCAAATTTAAATTTGTTATGCTTTTTTCATGTTCCTAGATAACACTTCAGATCATACAAGAGAATGCGCAGGCATGTGAATGGGATGACGCATAGCTCTGCAAAGGCAAGTGAATGAGAGCAACAGCAAGATGGTGTGTGCACCATGCAGCACAACGTCCTGCTTTCATTCTTTTCTACCCCCCCACACACGTCAACATCACAGCTCACACACTGACGCCGTGTAGCCCACGTATGGAGCACGCTCGTTTTCACCTCGGCTATGACACAGAAGTAAAAAAAACAAACCCAAATGTCCACGGTGTGAATTGGCGCTGTTATTGGGAGGTGTGAGTTTATGTTGTGGGGGGTGCGCTCTCACGTTGTGTAGGCTATCCTGTTGATTCTGGTCACCGCGCGTTTAGAGGAAGCCGAGCGCGTCAGTGGGAAGAGCTTCAGACAAGAAAACCTGGTCGCACCAGCTACAGTGGATGTCATAGGCTATCTCCCGGGGTTTGTGTGTATGTTGGACGTCGGTTCTGTGTTTTGACCTCTAGTTTTTCCTTTTTTTATTCTTCAACCCAACGCTGATTGAACCCCTCCGAAGAAAAAAATAAAACTGAGCTCCGTTTCGCAGCTTTTTGCTTCTCTCCTTTGTCACAGCAGAGCAGGTCGTGATTTTTCTTTTTTTATATGCAACACAACGGGATTCGTGGTGGGAGCGTTTCCTTTCATCAATGTGCATTGATGTAGCAGAACATGTGAAGGAGATAAGGTAGGTTCACAGGTGTTTGGTTTTGGAAACAGTGGGGAGGCTGAGCAAAGATAGACTTGCGCCACCGGGTGATTCCTGGTGTTTACTGAATCCATATGGACTCTTTGTCGTTTGGCGTGTGAGTGCGCCCAGAGAGCATCACTAGTTGGACGTTTTCATTGATCTCCGATTGATAAAACACCTTGCTTCCCCCACGTTCCCATTGTCTCGCTATAGGCTATGGCCCCGCTTTGACACCAACACGCTGCTGTTGCTGTTGTATAGAGAAGATCTTGATGAATAATTTCTCTCTTCACAGAACCCTTATCTCAGCACCTGGAACCGTTGGCAAGGATTTCATTGAGGACGGTCGGCATCTCAAAGGATTTCGATTCTTGTCTAAATCGGGAATTACACATCCAAACTGGGATCTATGAGCGGAAAAGTGGCGAAGCCTAAAGAAGACAAGGATGCTTCCAAGGGTAAGAGGCGAGCCTTAATTGTCTCGCGCGCACCGCTTTAACCCCTTCAAAGGTTTTTTGAACGCGAACCATTCATCTCCACTACATGGTGCTACCATCACCCTTTGGGGTTAGACTGGAGACAATATAGCAGCCAACGGATAGTGAGCTATTCCCAGCATGGTGCATGTTTATATTTGCTGGTTTGAGATACGCTGCACGGTGTGTTGCTTTTAGATCACATGCTTGACTTGCATCGACTTGGTGATCGTCACAAAAACAGACAATCAATCAGGCAAAAAAGAAGGACCACAATGCTGCATGCCAGTAGGTTACAGTGTCACACAGAATTAAAAGATTTTTACACTAGAAGTAAACATTTAACACCGCTGAAATGATGACACTGATTGGCTATTCTTTTTTCGTCGTCGGTATCCTGTTGAGCTGTCCCTTTGTGTTTCTCGCGCGCGTCTTATCCGCATAGCCTCCATGGTTCGCTCATTGTCATCACATCTGTATACAGTCGTGAAGCGCGGAGCTTTTCTCGGTCTCGCAGCCTGAGCTTATGACCTTTGGCGTAAAACACAGAAAAAAAAGAAAACAAAAACCACAGGTCTTTTAACAGTCAAGCGAAAGCATAGTAAACTGCTTATGTATTGCCATGGACACAGAGCGGAGACAGGGTTGCCAGAGAAACCCTGGTGGGACTAATCACCGTAAGGCTCCATCCTCACCGGGGATGTGCACGGCAATTTACGCACTGGCACACACATTACTCCCCCTTTGTCTGGATGCTATATATATATATATATATATATATATATATATATATATATATATATATATATATATATATATATATATATATATATATATATATATATATATATATATATATATATATATATATATATATATATATATATATATATATATATTTAAATAATCCATTTAGCAATTAGAAAAGCTGTTAAACCACGTGCCTGTCTAGAATGACGCAGTTTTATTGCGTCAGTAAAGATGATTCCAGATGTAAATATGCAACGATTTCCCTCTCTTCAAAAGTCAGACTGCGGTCCTTTGTCTTGTTGAGCCTTTATTGGACTCACTATTCATGGCTTTTAAGATCGTTCTGAGTGTAATACAATTACAACCTTTGCATTTACACCGTGGCAGGCTGCCAGTTGTAGCATCCTTGTTTATGTACAGTATAGAGCAATTCAATTGGATGTTCCCTGTTGTCAGTTTCTGACTCTGTTTAAGGTGCTCACAACAAATCAATGAACCTGATTGGCTTATTTTGGCAGCAATGCTACAAGTGATGACCTGGCCGTTTGATATTACTGGAAGTGGACTATAAAGTAGTATTATTAATAGAGCTTTGCTCTCAAAGTAGCCAGTGTGCTGCAGATACCTTTCTTTAGTTGGTGATTTATTTCAATGAATTTAGAGGACATGTAAGCAATTGTCCTGCAGAATTTCAAGCAGCTTAAAGGGCACAATGATTAATGAATAGGCTACTGAATTATTGGGATATGAGTGTTGTCTATTTTATATAATTGGCTATACTGAAGAGACTGCACTTACTCACACATTACGGTATGTTCAAAAATGATAAAGTTTCAAGTGTCTTGTTGAAGAACAGAGTGAAACTACTAATTTGTTTGTTAATAATAATATATCATTATCGGACTGTGGAGCCAGTATGTTGCTATTTTTTTCTATTGGGTGCCTGACATACTTATAATGCTAAAACAAAACATAGCATCAGTTACTCTGTAGAGATAGCCGGGCATGTTGTGATGACAACACAGCAAGCAAAATATGCTCAAAAGAATTGATTTTAAGATAAGCCTCCATAGCAACGGTCCCTCTCATCTCAGTATGGGAATCAATGGCATGATTTAAGACATATCGCGCTGCACCCATCTCCAAAACTCTACAAGATGAGATAAACACATATTCAGCCTAACAAAGAATGCTCAACAAAGCATAGTCTATTTTTTATTTATTATTTTTTCAGATATACAGCTGACTGCAGTTCACCATCTGCATCACCCTGAGCGTCACTTGGTGTCAGCTGCCCTCTGTCACAGGCTTGGATAGCAAGCCTCTGACATACACGCAAGCTGCCGGCATACAGAATCTCTGACAGCCAGGCTT
The DNA here is from genome assembly GCA_949357725.1 of Hyperoplus immaculatus. Taxonomy (NCBI): domain Eukaryota; kingdom Metazoa; phylum Chordata; class Actinopteri; order Uranoscopiformes; family Ammodytidae; genus Hyperoplus; species Hyperoplus immaculatus. The sequence continues at coordinate 16,124,176 of OX442356.1, forward strand.
TCCCATGTTCTCTCAACTAATCTCATCATTTTGAACAGAAGCTTTTTTGGGTCTCAGTTCAGAGTGTCTCAGTCCCTGATTTACGACGCTGCTTTAATTATCTATATAGTGTTATCATCATTATATTACTCTTTGTCTATACTCGCTAATTTGGCTTGCAGTTTCAGTTACCTAATATAGATTTCTGTAAACATGAACAACCAATTAAAGAATCATTCGTTATTTGACCTCATTTCTAACCCTGAAAAAAGAGAAGATTTGAATTGACAGGTTTAAAAACTCAGAGAAGAGAGAGAGAGAGAGAGAGAGAGCGAGAGAGAGAGCGAGAGAGAGACTTGCGGAGCTCCGATATCAACCCCAGTGCATCAGGTTGAGTTAGTTTCCCACTGTCATTGTGAAGCTAAGTTTCGCAGTCAAAGTGATGTGTCAAATCATGACATACGCACTCTCGGCTTTACAACCTTCCCGAAGCCTGAGAACTCAGCTATATGTATATACTATACTAGACAAATTCCTCTTCATGCACTGTGCATCAATCATGCCGACGTGTCCACGCTAACTACCTCACAACAACAATACGATCTAATCTATAGATTGAGTTAATGTATAGTTTTTGATGACTGCTCCTGTATGCGTTTCTTGCAGATAACTCATAAATGCCACAATAATGTGAGCATGTGGCTGCATGTCTCTCACTCTCCTTACACTTCATCTCAGTGTAGAGCATTGATAGACTCTCCTCTCTGGGTGTGAGTGTCAGTCAGCGGATTCATGTCCTTATCCATTATCCATATATCCAGTATATCATAACTCTTGCATATATGCAGGCAGACTAATTCAGTGCCAGGCCCAGCCACAGGACTGGATCAATAGATGCTCAGAGATGAGTTTGGAGCGGCTTCATTAATCACCATGCATGGAGTCCGGCCCCCTTCACAACACCGACACCTGCTCTTATATCTTATTGGCAGAACCACACACTGTCTTACAGGGTCATTAAAGTCTTTAGATGTTCAGTGGGGTCTCAGAGAAGCCTCTTTGAATAGAAGCTGGTTAAAAGGAGGATTTGTCCATTGCTTGTTGAATTGTTACATCATTTCAAATGCAGTCAATATCTGCACTTGCACTGAATTTTTATAGGGTCAACAGTGGCGGAAAGACAAACCCTAATGGCCTTAAAATGTTTTATATATACTGGGTGTCAGTGAGAAATGCACCTGTTGGAAGACCAAGAAGAAGTACTATAGAATAAATTGCTATAACACATCTTCACCGCATCACATGACAATTGTGGGAAGACTTAAGGCAGTTGTAGACTATGCCATCTTTAGTAACTAGCTTTTTGTCCTCGAAGGCCACCATAGCTTCTGTACATTTTCTGAAACGGGAGGTGTAGAGACAGAGTGTTGCAATCTAGGACTTTCACCACTAGATGATGCCAACATACACTTTTATTTGACACTGTGCCTTTAAGCAAAACTAAAGTAACTTGTGTACAATATTGAAATACATTGAAGAGAAGGAGCTAAATCTGTTTTTAGCTGTGGCAAGCACTAAATGTGTACATCCCACAGCGGTTACAGCAATACACCACAGTTTAATTTGCTGTCACATTAGTGCTTGAGCTCAACTAGTAGTGATTTTCATGTGGGGGTCCTCAAATTCTAATCCCAGGGTTTTAGAAAATTATTCCAAAATTAATCTTGAACCTAGCATACTCACAGGATTTTTGGTTATTTAACAGGGTCAGCTTAAAATATTATTTTCTCTCTAGGATAGGTATGTGTGAAATGTGTTATGTTCTCTTTCTCTTTTAAAGGTGCACTATGCAGTGTCAGCCTATGGGAATTTGTTTACATTGGCAGAGCCTGAAGTTATTTCACAAAATATATTTTCACCACGTGTAATTCTTATAATTGAATAACTCTATCATAATAAATCAAAACAAGATGATTTGGTGGCACCTGGAACCAAACAAAACTGTGGGCCCTGCTGCTGTAAACAACACTGAAACAGTAGCTTTTCACGTAGCTTTCTAACGTCAAACAGTGTTCCAAGGATCCAATTTGCATGTGAGCAAAGTGTTTAATCAGTTATGAGAATATACCTTAGGAAATGTTCACTTCTCTGACACACCCAAAGTTACATAGTGCACCTTTAAGTTAAAAATAAAGACAATATCAGGCTTTATGTACAAATCTTAACATGCAATTCAGAAAAATATACATCAAAAACGTGGCAGAAAGGAGTATGCCACACGGGGTATCTGAGGACATCATCTGGACTCGTATGCTGTCAGATGTTTTTTCTATCACTGACGCAGATCCGGTCACACAGCCCGGAGGAAACGGGTTTGTCAGAGATCTGCCACTCTCCATCGCGGACTCACACGCTGAGCGCTGTTTGGGAATGTTGAGAGCCCCTCTCTTCAATTCCTCTGTCAGCTTAGGTTTCTGACTGACACAGAGTTGCCCCCATGACTTGTGCATTGCCTTCCTACTCCTCCCGGTCCTCCTTTTGTTCTCTGGGAGGCTGCCTGCCTGCCTGTGCAATTTGTTTATTTGAGAATAGAGTTGTGTTCCATTTAAGTGTGCCAACCACATCGCTGTAATTGGTCGTGCCAAAGTTCAAAGGGGTTCGTTACTGATCAATTAGCGGTAAAGTATATTTGCAGACGTGTCCCGGGAAAACAAATTTCTTTCATCCTATTATTATTTTCTCCTTCCCTTTGAAATGGAATGGAGCTCTGTCTGTGCGTCATCACTGCCAGAAGTGGCCCTAAAATCTCTAAATACCTAGCTGTTTTTGTGAATTAATCAACTTTGTGTGTAATCCACAGATCTGCATGTCTTCTCATGCGAATGGCATTGTGATCCCACCCCCTCAGTGCCAAATGGTACATGCCTGCTTCTGGTTGTGGTTTTCCATGTCAGAAATGTCAAAATATTGTTCTTCCTCTGTGTTGTTCTCTGTCACTCTTTAGTAGTTCTTCGTATTTCTTAATGTTGTTAATTATACTCCTCTAAATTGGCTGTGTCGTTTGGCTTCCGCTCTAAATATTGTCACTCTGTTCACTTAACAAAATGGCCTTGAACATCTGGCTCTCTGTTGACGGACGTGGTGGTTAGCCTATGTGTTAGTGAAATCTCAAAAAGCAGCCCATCGAAAGATTTGTTCGCAAGAGTGTATTTGTGACACCCGAGCTGTGAGGGACAATAGACAGTATTTTTTTGTTAAGAGCAGTAACACATATTCTACTCCTTATTATAGCCTGCTTCAGATTTATCCGTGGCCAACTGATGTCAAACATTGCTCGTGATAATAGTCTAATTTATACACCTGAATTCTTTAATTAAAAGTTGCGGTGCAGATCAGAACTCCGACAAATAGGTGTGTGGGATTATCTCCTACCTGTGGATTTTGGATTACTGCAATTTCACTCCGAAATGCACTCCATGCTGCAAGTAGTTAATCCCATCTCAAGATAATCCCCTTGTAATTGTGGTTATGTGTGTCGAACTGTCCTGATAACAATACATTATGTCCCTCCGCAGGGTCAGACCAATGAAATAGTTCAGAGTGGGAGGACTGTGTTTTTCAAGGCATGTTCAAAACTACGTCACATAAATCTGTACACTGACGTCAGCAATATGGGACACACTAAATTATACCTCGAAGCAAAACTGAGGTTATCAGTCTTCATCTGGTGGACGGATGAGGGAGCAGAGGATGTGACAGTTTTTCCAATGGCTTATTATGTGCCAAATTGGACAGAGATGTCATCGGTAGAAAATGGTCCTCGAGTGTCTTTATCTGATCTGCAGCTCTGTACGAGGGAGCACATTTTAATGACACTGTGTAGCTTCTACTTTTTCCACAATTTTTTCGTTAGGGGATATGACAAATGGCAATCAGAATTAATCCGTCTCCATAAAATGCCATTGCCAGGCGTGTCACAATCCAGCCCTATAAGTGCTAATGGGCTCGCCGCAGATCAAATGCTGTTAGCAGATCTGAGATGAACCAAAGAGCTCATCTGTTTCGGCTGAGCATGCTGCAGCACTGACTCATTTGTCTGTAAGCTTTTACACCCGCCCTGAGCATTTTTGCCTGCTAATATATATTATATACATATTTACATATTGCAAAAAAACAAAACTGACCTTTACTTAAGGTTAAGTTTTTCGTAAATACAACTGCAACAGACTATGTGTGGTGCTGTGGAGGGCTATCAGGGGATTTTTAGGGCAGAAAGAGGTCACAGAAGCAATTACAGTATTACAAGGTCACTGTACAAGCCATGAGTTGCCGTCATCCAAGACAATCTACGCATAGGGACTTACGCAACCTATAGTGTGGAGTTCCTATGAGCTAGAGAGATTGAGGGGAAGGGTGTTCATCATGTCATGTCGTGTACAAAGGATTAATAGTCACTCTTGACTAAGGTTGTGCCAATGGCCGATGGAGTCATCTATCGGCGATTGATGGCACTATGGGCAATATTTTCTTTAAGCCGATGCCATCGGGAACTTTTTTTTTGCCAATGCTGTTGGAGTGTGCAGAGAGAAAAAGACAGGCAGAAATATATATAGAGAGATCGCTATTTTATAATTTTGCTTTTTGACTTAGAGTGATGATCATCTGACCTTAGACTGACTCCTGCTGTCGCCCACTGTAGGCCCGAGCTGATCAGCTGAGCGGATCAGCTGTTGACACAGAGATGAAACGAAATTGAAACTTAAACTTAATTTACCTGAACTGGCTAGGCTAGCTTAAGGTGCATTTGAATATAAATTAAGAAATATAATTACTAAACACAATTAGTGTTGTGTGACTCTACCTATGCCCACGCCTCCAACCTCCCCTCCCCCGCCATCGCTGATGGCATCAGGCATTGGTGATCGGACTTGGTGGCGATAGGAAGATGTGGCTCAGGGCAACATCGACCCTACTGTGGACATGAACTAATAAAGTTCGGCAAATATGATAAAGGGCATTAAAGGTGGAGTCAGCGATTCTCGATAACGCTTGTTGTCAAAATCCATTTTTGTCAAAACACCAGCGGATGGTGAGGAGATTATGTGTGAAAAACTGGTTTTAATACATAACCTAGGTTCTCTAAACTGGTATGTAAACAAAGGGGACCCACCATAGCTAGCAACATGCCTGTTTACAGAACACATGGATATTTTTTTCAGCATACATACAGTGAATCGTGAAGAGATATTCACTGATTTTGACAACAAGCGCTCTCCAGAATCGCTTAATCCACCTTTAGGGTGAGGTAAGAAAGGAAGGCGATAAGGGTGGAACATGGAGCTACAGGCTGGAACAGAGTAGGCCATTTGTCCAACTGGCCAGCTGGCGTCTGTAAGGGCCGATGGTGAGGGACAAATGATTGTCTCTGAGTGGTGTAGGCTGTGGTCTCTGTAGCGATGATTCACCAGAACAGCACAACCACCATCATCTCTGCACTGCACACATGCTGAGAATAGTTAACAGGATTACCCGCTTCTTGCTCTTCCCCAATCCTGCAGCCTCATTTCGCAAGCAAGTTACAAATAAGACCTCACATCAGCACGCATCAAATATTCCACCGCAGCAAGTCTCACCGCCTATATGAGAAGAAAACACAAGTGTGAAAAGCAAAAGGGTGAGCCCTGAGCTGACCCGTTGGACTGGTAGATTGAGGAAGACAGGTTTCTTTAAGAGGCTTATAATGGTTGATTCATTGTTTCTTTTTAACCCTCTCTGGGTATTAGCCTGGAAATCCAGACCCTGATATCTTGAACGATAGAGGCTCTGGCCATGATCAATAGAAATTTCCAACTCAAGGGGCGGCTCCTACTCGTGCATTTCAAATGCCACTGCACGCAGTTGGATAGCACTACAACCAATCAGAGTGATGCACAAGGTGATGTATTAAGCCCCTGTTAAACTGTTAAATTAAACTTTTGCCGTGGTTGGTCTGCAAAACAGAACATTCCACTTACTTGCTAATGAAAGATTTGAGTGCCGTCTTCCAAATCGTAAAGGGTCGATGCCAAAGCAGTCTCAAACTCAGTCAACATATCCGCAGACATCTTTGATGTTTACTATCACGGCTTCGACGGCGCATGCACGTCACTGTCGTCATCCGGTTACGTCCGCCCCAGAGCACCATACAAAGGGCTCTGGCCCGCCCATATTAGATAGAACCAATTGAAACGTGAGTCAGGATTTCTGGACATTTTCAAAAAGCTTCAATGGAGAGTGTCCAGACCAACAGCGCCTAGTGGCAGGTCTGGAAATATCAGGGGGTCATCTGGGTATGCCAAATGTCGAAAACGCCCAACTGAACTTCTTAAAAACCCTGGACACAGTTTCATATGTATTTTAGATGTAATTTAATGGACAATTAAATTTTCTTATGTTATCTTTTCACAGCATTTTGTGTGAGTGTGGCAGCAGAAACAAAATAACTGCTGACAGTGTGTCAGTTATTGTATCCACAATGACCCTGAGAAGTGAGCCTAGCAGGTTCGTGTTTTAAGATATACTGTTGTGGCTTCGCATTTACTTTAATGGTGTCGTGTAGCTGTTGGCTGCAAACTGAATTTGAACTTCTGCATTCTGTGTGTGTTGCAGGTAAAAAGATAAACTGTCCAAATCCTGTCTCCATGCATATTATACAAAACACAATGGGATTCTGTGCAGTATATTATAGGAAAGCATTAAACGAAAGTTCTGGAGAAAGCTTCTTTCTTAAAGAAGAGCTTTTCACTTGAGAGGCATATTTCATATAAACTAGAATGGCTTGGACTCATTATCAGCACTAGCTAATTGGTGGATGGATGATGGAGCCCCAGTCGCATATCATTGTAAATTACAATCATATGCAACAATTTTCGATTAAAAAAAGTGTTTTTTTGTGTTAATTTGTTCCTCGAACAAGTTCTCTAATCAATGATTTAAGGTGGAGTCAATGATTCGGGTGAAAGCTTGTTGATAAATTCACTTTTTATCAAACTCAGTTCATATCTCCTCACAATCTGCTACCTCTCCGTACTGTGTTCGCACCTAGACTCTGTAAACGTCATGTTGCTGGCTAATGTAGGTCACCTTTGTTTACATACCAGTTGTTTACATACCAGCTTACAGAGCCTATGCCGTGTATTAACAACATTGAATTTTTTTCAGCACACACAGTTACGGACAGGTGGCAGATCCTTCTCCAGAATCGCTGACACCTTTTAAGGAGTAGTGGTATGTTTTGAGTGTTTTAACCAGGACCATAGTCCTTTGTTATACAGTGGCGCTGAGCATTCACCAAATAAAAAAAAGTTTCACACCTAAGGTAGCCGTAAGCACACCAGGATCTCGTAATTACGACATCAAGATATTTTCTTCTCGTAATTATGAGAAAATATCTCTCATTCATCAATAACGTGGCTGGCTCCGATCCGACGTTATCGATTTGTATTTCCTGCTCGGATTGAGGCATTAGGAAATATTGATGTTTCTTAGAAGTGAGGAGGGCATTACAATGACTAGTAGCTATGTCCACATTGCGCAGACACGCAGTCATTGGGGCTGTTCAGGAGAAAAGCCCAGTCGGACCTCAGCAGCTGATCATGCATGGGCATAAACAGTAGCCTAACGTGTGCCCCTGAGTTCCCGGTGCGATCACTGATTAATGAATGAACAGTAAAAATCTTTAAAATAATTGTAATGATGATTATGGGGCCCATTGTAGTTCGGAAACCAAGGCAATTGTCTATGGCTAAGTTCACCTCTGCACACACACACACACACACACACACACACACACACACACACACACACACACACACACACACACATCATCGTTGCCGTCCTGCAGCCAGCCAGACACGTTACTGAAGAATGAGAGGGGCGATCCTGATCTCGTAATTACGAGATCTTTTCTCATAATTATGAGATCCTGGTGTGCTAAGGTGGGAAACTTTTTTTTATTTGGTGAATGCTCAGCGCCACCGTACTTTTCCAACTTTAACCAACTGTTTTAGTTTCCAAAATTCAACCTTACCATTGCCATATTAATGCTGAAACATGCGAAATTGCAGAGATATCTTGCTAAAACAACACTAGTACTGATCATTTTCGCAACTAATGCCAAGTAGTGTTTATGAAAGTAATTTGTACAGGAGATCAAATTTAGCGTTGCTTTGTAACCACTTGGCACATTGGGTGGCCAAGAGAACGTTGTTTCTGTTCAGCAGGAGTTGGAAGTTGCTCATTAAATAAGGTTGTGACAGATCCCCCGCCCCCCACCTTCACCACGCTGCATGGACTCTAGATGTTAATACCATTGACCATATTGATCTGTAGGTCACTCACTCAAAATATCTGTTTCATTAGTTCAAAGATATGGACACAGTCTCTAGATAGAAGGCTGAGGATGCAGGAAATAGAGTGTGTTTGTTCAGATTTCCAGGTGTTTTGACTAACGGTTTCAAGGGCTCAGCACACACTGTATAAACTGGTGTGCATTAGATCTCTAATGAAAATGGATGTAATCACTAACATGATAAGAGGAAGCTGAAAGACAATTGTGAACATTACGTACCGCGAAGGGGAGGGGACAAAATTAAATAACCGCCTGATTAAAAGTCATATGTACACACTGTATAGATTGACGTCCTTGGGCCAGGTTTAATGTCTGGAATGACCGAGGCACTTAGCATTAGCTTCTCTTGAGCTGGAATATGAAAGATGATATATAGCAAAAAGCCATTAGTAACATTCCTCAGAGAAGGCTTATTCATTCAGCATTGATGAGGACAGAGGATGGAAGGGTCACACGTTCTTAGCGGAAATATTCAACAGGGAGAAAAAGATAAAAGATATTCAGATAAAATTAAAATCGCAGTACGCCAAGCATTGAAGTAGTTATGTCAACCTCTTAAATTAAATGTGTGTGTGTGTGACTTTACATGCGCCAGTGTGTTAATTTCAATAATATTGCAGTATACTCACTGTGTGAAAATTATGAAGCAAGTGTTAAATGTGAGTGGGCCTTTTGTTTTGAGGATGTGTGAAAGAATGGGGCAGAAAGACATTGTTAAGATGAGTGCTAAATATAGCAACGATTCCTCACTGGTCCCTGAAGCCAGTTTTACACAGTCTGGAGCAGTGAACATCATGGCTGCGCCTGCCTCTCTCTCATCGCGGAGACATCATTTACATAATGAGAAGCTGCCACGGCAACAAAGCCCCAAATAAGCATGGGAGGCTTCAGTCATAGGGGGGTGGGATACCCAGGTGCCTGCCTAAGACACGCTCCTAATGCGCTGTGTTCCGCACAATTGTGAACGCCGACAAACATGCACTCACACACGCACGCACACACACACACACACACACACACAAACATACGCTATGAGCCAGAGAGAGAGAGTAACCCGTGGAGGGACAAGCATGATTAGAAAATAGAGGGTGGAAGGCAACAGTAAATGGGTTGTCCTCTGGGGTTATGATGGCGGAGGTGTGTGTGTGTGTGTTAGGGAGTGGGCATTGTAAACATGTAGTTTGCACATTACCCATAGTTCACCTGAGGTGGTTTGGTGTTTATGTGAATATAATTATGTTGAGTTTCCTACCAGATGTATGTAAGGTGTATGACACAGTTAGTCACCAGTATTTGTATTTTTGGTATTTATTTATTGAGGTTTGCTTACAAGGTCTTACAACTTTATTGTATATGTACACATTTTTATGTGATCACTTTGAAAACCCACATCCATTCCTTTACTCATATTTCATACTTGTACCAGATTGGTTTCCAACAAGAGTTATGCTACTGTTTAAAATGTGTGTGGAGAAACTAACAGCAAATAGATGCCACTGCAAAAGCAAAAGGAGCTTAGCAGCTCTGCATTCGGATCTATTGATGCTGCTGTCAGCATGGAATTTGTATTTCCGCCAACCAGAAATAAAACTTTAGTATTTATCCTTCATATTTGATGTTTATACAAAGCCTTAAAAGATGTATTTATACTCCTCAGTTGTAACTAAAGATAGCAATTCTATGGATCGGAACTAGATGCTAGAAGTTTTTTTTAATTGATGATGCCATTGTGTTGTTTGGTCAGTTTTCTATGTCATTAAACATGCAAACACAACAGTAGAGGGACTAATGTCACCACCATTTTTTGTCACTCTTATGGGCACAAGCACTCAGTCTCACAGCGAAATGTGAAAGAGCATCAAAACTTCGCTGAGTGAGGTGTTATGAGTAACCGTAGGTTACACCATAAATCTCAATGTGTTGAGTGATGATTGATCTAACAGAATAACACAGAATAACATTTTTACTAGGTGTGTTTGCAGTTCATACTTTTGTATATATACTGTATATTGTGGGAATAGACATAGTTGAATCATACAGTGGTGCTGTAGGTCCACAAACCTTACCTAAGACGACAATGGACTTTCAGTTTTTGTCGATTCTAGGGGCACCTTTGGACAAAAGCAGTAGTGTTTTTACGGCACCAGCGCCTGCGGTGCCAAAGATCTTTGCTTGCCGACAGCACGTGCATTAGTTATGGAAGCAAATGAAAAAGAGACCAGAGGATACATTACGACGAGGTAATGTTTTTGTATGTGAATATTAATGACTAATAATGGTAATATGACGATGGTGAAGCAAAGTTAACCTTGATACCATTTGGGAAACGTGGGCTTCTCTGGTCTGCCTGCCATAAATCGTTTTGTCTTTGTTGGCTGGGATTCGGACCTGAGCAAAGGAATGAATAATGCCTGTATAAAAAAGCTATATTTTCTCTGATGGTCTCGGATACTGTTTGAGGTCATTCAGGATCATCTTAGAACAAATGAGAGTGTTTCATGAACATTTAAAAGTTCCATGTAGTTTAACTTTAACCTTTAACCCTTTAACAATTAAATCTCATTGAGACCCTGGGTCTCAATGAGATTTTTACCTGTATAAATAAAGGTTAATAAAAAAATAAATAAAAAATAAATTTAACCTTAGTAGACCTCTAGCTGGACTGCAGTGTGTTTCAGTTTCCAGTCTGACCAACTTTCCCTTTTGTTTTGTCAGATGTCATCAGAGGTTCTCTGTGGTGAATGATCACATCATTTTCAAAGTAATTAGAGGAGACAAGTCTCTGCCTACACTGCACTATATAGAGAGAAAGATAACGACAGAGAGAGAGAGAGAGAGAGAGAGAGAGAGAGAGAGAGAGAGAGAGAGAGAGAGAGAGAGAGAGAGAGAGAGAGAGAGAAGAAGTCAGTGATCTACCAGTAATCCATAACAGCGGAACCGGCTACCATAAAGAGGATGAACAGTGCTGTGGGCGAGATGAAAAGGTTACACGCAATGACGACAAAGCGCTTCAGTTTTGCTTAAAGGTTACGGTGGGAAATGTAGACAGGGACAATGTTAAATTGCTTCAGTTCCTCGACTAATACCCTCTAGTGTAATCCTAGCAGCGTTTTGTCCCCCTAATTCCAGTTTGATTTTTATTACACTCATCAGCAAGTAGTCCATGTCATTAAAAAAGAGCCGCTGAGCTTCAAATGAAAACAATAGCTCTAAATGAAGTCCTGCTTAATAGCACTAGTTTTGAGCAGCCATTTCTTATACTGTTGGCCTTTATGTCGTGTCCCTGCTCATTCAAGTGGTCAGTTGTTCTCCCATGACTTTGCATGGCAAGTACATTCTTCATTATCTCTTTTACTGAATAGTTGTACTATTCATAGCTCAAATATATTTAGCAACTTTTAAAACATAGAACAGGAAATATACTGCAAATGAGAAGTCTCTTTACTTCACACAATGGTAAATGTGTGTCTGTTCTGTCTCTTTGAATTTGGCCGTACCCTGTCGATCTGAATGGGAGGCATCTGGTGTTGGGTTGTTGCCCAGATTGTTGCCAACTTTTGTGTGATGCCACTTAAAAAAATCAATGATGGGTTGAATTGAATATCTTGGTTTGTGGGGTTTTGATTTGATAGGCTAAGCAATTTGTCACGTTGAACACTGGGAAACTGTGCTTTAAATAAAAAATAAGTATCAACCTAATAATTGGAAAAAGAATTGATAGTTTAATCAACAATGACAAACAAACTTTGTAGCCGCCCTTTAAGTTTGTGGCTCTACAAAATAATGAGCCATTTTATAAATATCTAGTCTTCACCATGGTGAACTACATATACAGTAGTATAGTGTTTGTTAGAGCTTCCTGATGCATCTCTTCTCTTTCTTCTCACACTCCTGTCATATCTAATTGGGCTGAACCTGCACAGAGCAGAAAGGACATTGGAGGAAGGACACTCTATTGTGTACTTTGCTGCAGTATATTATTTGTGTATGAATCTACAAAATAAGGTGGCATAATCTTAGCCACATCTGCTTTCATGCACTTCAAATGAAACACGTTTACACTGGAGCATGAATAATTTAGGGAGTGTGAACATCTGTAGACATTCGAAGGTGCTCACATATGTTATTACAGCCTGTGCCTTCATGCTCATTGTCACCAGTGAAAAGGAGCACATCTGCGTACAAGTTAGACATTTGATACTTCAATGTGGTGTTTGATAACAAGATCAACAATATCAATCCAGTGAACATTATTACTTCTACACATTCATGCTGCTCAAACAGCTTTATAATTGCACATTTTGTCTAAGTTAATGTAATGTCTCTGCTAAGATATAGAACCCTGTGGGCATTTTGGTAGGATGAACAGAATGTGTTTTGTTAACACTGTGTGGAGGCAGTCCTCGCACTTGCTCTAAAATCAGTCATCACACCCTTTATAACAAACTAGTGCATGTGTCCTTGGCTTTAAGACACAGGAAAGGGAAAAACACTAAAACAATCACATTTTTTAAACTTTATTCATTGTGTATTTTCTCAAAATGATTGGTGTTTTGAAACCATGAGCTTGTGGTGCAAAATCATATCCTGTAACCATCCCCTGACCAATCCTGTTTTGTCTGGATGAAAATGTTTTTTATTTGGTAGTCGACCAGGAATAGTTCTTCTCATTCAACCAGAACATGGCATTTGGTTTTAGCCAGATGTATCTATTCATTCTTGCTTATGTTCATATAAATATTAGGAGAATTCTGAAGATTCAGAAAGTGTCGGAGCCAGGATGTTTACGAAATCTTACTCTACAAATCATCTGAATATGTGGGGATTGTATATATAGTACTGTATGTATTGGTAGGGTGTGTTTGGTTGAGTGGGTGTTCAGCACTCCTCGCTGCAAAGCTCTATAGGGACAGATGGCTGCTCAGTCTCACTGCGAAATGCTCTTGTCTTTGGCTCCGGGTCTCTGTCCTGTCTTGGCTGCCCGCGCCATCGCCCCCACAATAAAACACACAGATACACAAACACAGACAGACAGACAGATGGACACACACGCACGCACGCACGCACGCACGCACACACGCACACACACACACACACACACACACACACACACACACACACACACACACACACACACATTTGGAAGTATATCTGAGTTCCTTTTACCCTGCAGGCTAACCAAGCTGCCTACTCTGCGTAACCACTAACCCCGCTGCTTCAAGTGACCTGACCCATGCTGGAATCCAAGCCAACACGCTTATTGCTGCGACAGGCTACTGCCTCAGCGGGTTTTTTCATTAAACTTAATGACAGCAAAACACTTTAGAAGCCCATGAAAGCCTATGGGATTTACATGAACAAGAATTTTGGTAACACTTTATAATAACTATCCGTTGTAACTTGTTAATAGATCATTAGTAAACTCTTAATTAATGATTATTAATGATTTGTTAAGTGTTTGTTAGCAGTTTGTTAAGGATTTATAACAATGGTAGATAGTTAATAGCTTAATAATTGAATCAGTTCATCTGGGAGGTAATCCGAGATACCGACGAGGCTGAAATAGGCTATAGACTATACACAGTGCATGGGCAACTGAGGGCAGCCCCATTTTCAAATATTTTTAAATAAACTCAATACACACTGTGCATGCCATGGACTTGAACGTGACGTGATCAGTTAATCTCGGATTACCTCCCAGATGAACTGATTCAATTATTAAGCTATTAACTATCTACCATTGTTATAAATCCTTAACAAACTGCTAACAAACACTTAACAAATCATTAATAATCATTAATTAAGAGTTTACTAATGATCTATTAACGAGTTACAACGGATAGTTATTATAAAGTGTTACCAGAATTTTACTTAAATTGCTACTACTTTTTAATTTCCGGTATAGTTCGTTTATACCTAGTTTGCACTTCTCAGACATATTCAGTCCAGGGACCTGCATGTTAGAAGGAAGTCTCAGTCTCTAATTTCGCAATCATTCCCTACTTGAATAATAACACAGCAATTACCAGCAGATTGCGGTGCAATTTTTGTCCTGGCTAAATTTGGCCCTGTTGATCTACAGTTTACCGTATAGAGAGAGTGGAATAATGGGAAATGGTTTGATATTTCCCCATCTCGTGATAGATTTTATTAAGACCACTCCGGCTGTGCTCAACCTGCTCTGAATAAAAGTGAAAATCCCTGGCGGACTGGGTATATAGTATTAGCATGTGTGTGAAGGGTGCAAAAGGGTTTTTCTTCAATCCTTTCTGTGTTTGCTCTCCTTTTTTCAGCAGCTTTTGAGACATATTAAACAGCTGGGAGTGCACAGGAGGCTCGGTATCTTTCTGTCTTTGCTCCTAGTAGCCTGAGCGAGCATAACACATAGGTACGCACACAAATACACACACAGGCTGTAACACACAAGAAAAACCCAGCAGAGCCATATGTGTTGTCACTGCAGGTGAATACAACTTCTCAGTCCCTCAGATTTACAATCTAAGAGCAAATATTTGCACACAGATGGGATTTATACATAAGGGCTGTCTGTGTGTACACATGCTCGTGAAATAATGAGGGCTACAATATTGGAAGCTCATGCACATCAAATTATCATAATATAAACAGTTGCATCAGCCGTTGGCTTGTTGACACCACATCCAGGAGCATCAACAACATATTGAAGGCTTCAGTAATCCCAGTGCCCTCCCCTTTAATGTGAAATCTAAATCTAGCCCAGACATAATTGCAGTGCTGGTGATGTTATATATTTTTTTCTCGGCCGCTCTCCCGAACTATTTTGAGATAGAACTTATTAAAGAGGACCTATGATGCTTTTTGACTTTTATGACCTATAAACGTTGTTATGATGATTCATAGTCATGCTTAACCATACTAAATTATCAAATAATGACTTACATGCATTTCGACATATTCCCTGCTGACCGTCTGGGGTGTCTGTGCAGAGCACTAAACACTATTCTAGCCAGTCGAGAAGTCACGTGTTCAAAGCGGTCTACCCTTTCATAATTTGTGCCGTCGCATAAAACTTTGTGATGTCTCCACGCGGATGTTTCCATGTATGGTAATGCTGTCACTTCCCTGTTCGCGTCTGCCTCGCGTCTGCCTCGCGCCCTTATAGGTCCATGCTCGCGCTTCCCGTCACTGAAAGTGTTCCGGAAGGAAGGTAACCAATCACAACGGAGTGGGGTTTGCAGGAGGGGGGGAGGGGAGCGGAGATGGCCGAAGCACAGGCGGAGGGAGCCGAAGCACACACACTCAAGTGTTGACAGGATGTGCTGGATCGCCAAAATAAGAGAAAGAGCTTCCCGAAAATCTACATAGTTTTTTGTGATGTGATTCGTGTCAGGTTGCTCTATAGCAGTGTAAAACAAGAAATTAAGACCAGAAAAGTAGCATAATAGGTCCTCTTTAAAGCTGTGCTGCCACTAATTAAGTTGTTTGTCTTTGCAAAGTGATCTCCGCCTGCTTACTGCTGCTTACTAATGCGTAGTTGTGTCACGGCACCCTGCCTGCTGATTGAGGGAAAGATGAAAGCGGAGGAAAGAAAGAAAAACTACCCCAATGCTGGCCGATTTGGTTACAGGCAGTGGGGAGGATGTTGTTTACGTTGCTGAATTTGACCAGTTTCGGGCTTGTTAACAGGCAGTTGTGTGGGTGCTCTAAAGGTTCCTGTGTCTGTTTTGACAACATTGTTTCTTTCGATTTTAAAGCAATGATATTTGAAAAAAAAAATTGCAATGCTGCCGTTGCACAGTGCAATCTTTTTCAATAGTATTATACCATAATACTCAAATATTTTAGGTAATAAGAACACCCTTTTGTTTTTCTTCTTTTGTCAAGAAAGCATTTTTTGCAGGATATCAAAAGGTTATGAACATAAGGGGATATTACTTTTTGTGATAATGGGTTGATTATTATTATATCACAATGCTTGTATTCTCGAGATAACAAGGTAATTCACTCATGAACTCCTGATAACAGCCTTTTATTATTATAAGTAATAAGTGGAAACAAGTTTTTTTTTCTCATTATGTCACTAGCTAACTTTTTATCACAAAATACTGCCATAATGCAAGCATGGCTGTTCTCGGCTTCCATAAATATCAGTGACACTCTACTCAAAATATTTCTATTCACAGTTCAACACTCAACTTTGGAAATGCTTTTGATAAGCTAATAGTCTATGACAAGTTTGAGTTAATGTTTGTTAGAATGCATTTCCATGGCATTCCCATAGAAAAAGGATCAAAACATGATAAAATGTTGATAAAGCCTCGCAGTAACACTCCTGCAGCTTCTTCTTCAGTGTCCATCTGTATGCTCAGTATGTTGCAAGGCTTATTGTATTGCCAAAAATGGCTAAAACTGGTGGGGCTTGAGAGGGCCAATAAAGTGACACTAAAGCAGTATATTTACTCATATTTTGCCAACATAATGGCTGGAACATACGGACCACACAGATGGACAATGGAATAGTGGATTATCTTGCAGTCTTTCTTTCATTCCCTAAAAACAACTTTGGAAGCCGATCAACTGCATTTAAACTGACCACAGCTACAACTCTCAGCATTAGATTATCACATCTATCAAGGATTTGGGTGGACTAACACTTTCAAGAACAAGAACTGCACCAGAACCTATAGCTAGATCACAATGTGCAATGGCTACTTTGCACATGTCCGCTTACCTGGCATATAAATTAATTGAGGAGTTTGCCATTGTTTGGTGTGGTAAAAAATGACAAGGAGTGGATGGAAATAAGAGATAGTCAGCTAATAGGTGGCTTATCCCTGCTAAAACATGTGTTGATCCGGACTATTATAGCAGTGGAAGTCCTAGCTTTTATTTTACAGGATTGATGGTTTGAACGCTTACCTCAGACAGGGTTAAAGCAAACCCTGCAGACAGGGGTTGAGTGTGCCAGTGTAGACCAAATGGCTTTCCCATCTGCTGTGTCTGAGTAGTGCTGGGCTGTTTAGGGGGCCCTCTTGCATGCCATCTAATACACAACATGGAGGCAGAAGGAGTGCAGTCAGGTAATTTTATCTTATTCTGAAGACATTTCTGGAAACAACGTGTGAGTGTGTGCGTGTCTGGCTTTGTCAATGATCACGATATGCAAAAAAGTGTGTTGTATGCAAGTGTGTGTGTGAATATATAAATGCCAATTGCATGCAGATGCAGTTATGTGTTGTAGCGTGAATATTGTAGCATGAACGAAGTCACAGCGTGTGGTTACACGCAGAATAATCTACACACGCTCATTCTCATTCAAGGCAAAGCATCATCTTTCAGATTACTACAAATGAAAAGTAACAGGACAAGTACATCTGACATAATCATCATTCACTGATTTTGGAGATTTCATATTTTTAACAACTTTTCCATGCAAAAGATTCAACCTGTAAGGTTCTCAAGAAGACTTTCAGCAACATTCCCTTTGAAGACTGTATAATGTGTGTAAAAGGCCTAAGCTGCTGTCTTCTCCACATAAAATGCAGACATAGAATGCTTGCTGTTCACGGCTGTATGATTATCCTCATTTGTTAGCCGTGTGGCTGCTAATGTGTGAATGTGTTTATAGAGAGCTTTCCTGGCAGGGGTTGGTGCATGTGGTCTTACAAGGTTACTTCATGTGACTCTTCTGGCTGCAGGGTTTCTCTCTGCCTTGCCCTGGCTCTTCTCTCTCTGTGTCTCTCCCAGTCTGAAGCGTGTGATGCTGTAGGATGCTGTCTGAGCCAGCAACAGACAGAATGTTGATTAATGTCTGCACAGATAACCTGCAACTTATCTCACTGTCTTGTTTCCCCTCAAAAAGAACCCTTGTTAAGCAAGGTGAAAATTAATGAATACATCTTTATTAATACCATTAGCCGGGTGACTGAATGTTACAAAACTTCTACTTAGCTCCTCGGGCCTGTGTGGAGCTAAAAAAAAGTCTTGCAGTTTTGGCACAAATATTCCAATGGTAGTTTATTGACAGAACACGAACATAAGTGCTCCGTTTTTGTTAAGGGCTTGAATCTTACTGCCTGTCTACTTCCTCTCTTTCACTTCCACTTCAAGTTACATTCTTAACATTGGACTGAGAATAACACGCCGCTCAGCTCCTCCTCTTCCTCCCTCAGCGACACTTAGATTTCATGTCGTCAAGTTTTATGTTGCTCTGCTGGCCAATGAGCTTGTAATATCCCAGGCCAGACATTTTACAGTGGCCATCTTTGCAGTTTGCAATCGGGGTTGGTTGTATGAGTGAGCACAGGCTGTGCTGTGATAACTGCAGTTAGGACTGCAAGAAATGCATGGAGAGATAAACAAAAAGTTGTGTGATTAGTTTTTTTTACCTTTTTTACTCAATACTATAAACAACTGTCCTTCTATGTATCCTGCCAATGTACTCTACAGCATGGATCAATTACAAACACTCATCACCCCTCTTCTGGGTTTCCGTTTCCCGCCGAGCCCTCAAGCTTCACTGACTTACTTGCACTCAGTTCTATTCACACACAATCAGCAGGTAGTGTGATATCACTCCAAATGATTGATGCCCGAACCAGATTTTTTTTCGAATTATCTGTGCGCCTGTGTAGATTGGAATGCTCGGCGTGCATGCATGCCACACAGTGCCTGTTAACATGTGATCGGTGCATGGGGAGCAGCGGTGAAATTTGCAACACAAGGTTGTAGATCTCAGGGCGCACTGGGGGTGCTTGAGGAAATGTAAGCAGCTTAAGCAGCCCATGATGTTGTCATCTCTTTCTCAGCTGAGCTCCCAAAATAACAGGCCCTCTGGGCACAGACTGGCAGAGCTTTGAGCAGGAGACAGTCAACAGACACATCCAGAACAACCTGGCCCAGTTTAGACCAGATCATCAGACTACCCCAGTTACTCAGTCCACTAGAGCGCACACTGGTCAATTCGACCTTGCAACATTAAGAGGTTATCCCAGATAACTGGGCCTTTATGACAAGCATTTGCATTTGCATTTCTAGAAAACCTGCATAGCTCAGCCCATTTTATGAAAGCCTGAATATATAGCAGGGATTTCCCATGAAGCCCAGCCTTTTGCCAAACCACTGGCTCACGTGTAGGTCAATTGACTGTAATGAGCATGCTCTCTGCCTGAGTCTAGTATGGCTGGTGAGGTGGGCATGGCGCTGCCGACAGTAGAGGTAAGATTAATGTCTTTCTCTCTCACACACAAACACAGCATCTAGGCCACATTAAGTGGTTGAGTGTGACGTAGAAGGAGGGCCTTGTACTTGTGAGATGGTCGACCGAGAAAAGTGTTTAGGACTCCTCACTGCTCCCCTTTCTGCCATTTAGGTCACAATGTAGGCTATATGCTAGGCTATGTATAGTGTATTCTTAGTATGTCTGTAAATGTGTAAAATGTCCCACTCTCTGTGTGTCACCAGAATATGGTGTGTTGTTGTTGTTTTTTTATTTTTTTCGCCTATGATGCAGCCTTGTAGACATATTGAGTATTAAAGTATAAAGTATTGAGCTGAATTATTAATGAGTGAGAGCTAAACAGGATGCAGCTGACAAGAAGCTATTTTTGGAAAGTCTCATTTGAATATGACAAAGCAAACAGAAATTCCTTCTAAAATACATCGCCATGTATTGTCTCTGTGTGCCTTTTGTTTTTTATTTTACTAGTTTAAAAACATATGGCATGTAAGCAGGATGATCAAATATTTTAACACTCAGATTTTGAAAAACAACATTTTGCTTGTTTTTTATGCAACCTTTTTGATGTTTAGAGGTTACCTGCACATACCGCTATCCTTCTTCAATATACAGTGAAACATACATACAGTGAGTGATCATGGATTCAGATGTGGACTGGAGGCCTGCTCATATCACGTTCTCTACATGTCTGTGTTGCATGGAGAAAGACCTTTTGTGTTTTGTTGTGAGAAAGCAAATGATGCACTCATAAAACCTGAATGGCTGTCATGCACAAAGCCATTTGTTGTTATTGCTGTCTTACTGACAGGCTTAAGGGACATGTTTATATCTATATTGCAAAAAAAGGATGGCTCAACATTAAAATCTCTCATCCTCACTGATAGAGGTTAAATTCACAGAAAGATTAGTTTCCAGCTTGGCCAGGGTATGCAACTGGCAGTGCTAGCAGATGGGAAGATGTTGAGGGATGAAATGTGTGTCCATAGGTATTGTAGGAGATGCTTTTGGTAGTTTATGATTAGGTCTGTGTTGCAGGTAGGGTTAGTTAAAGGTGGGGTCAGCAATTCTGGAGAACGCTTTTTAGTCAAAATCAGTGGATATCAGTGAATATGATCCGCTATCTGTCCATACTGTGTGCGTAATGAAATTGAATCTGGTGTTTATACACAACCGAGGCTCTGTAAACTGGCATGTAATCAAAGTGTTTGTAAACCAAGGGGGCCCACAATGGCTAGCAAAATTCCGTTTTAACTGAGCTTATAGGCTGTGATTAACAATAGATTGATTTTCACCCACACAGTGCATACATAGTGGATCGTGAGATCACTGATTTTGTCAAAGTGATTTTGACAACAAGTGCTCTCCAGATTCGCTGGTTCCTTTCTTTAAATTATTCTAATTGGACAAAAATGGAAAAATTAAAAAAACAATGAAAATACATAGTACAAACTTAATATAACTTTGACTCCATGAGGCAGTGATTTTTCCCCCCAACACTTTCCCAAGGTCAGAACCTTAATTGCAGCAATCTCATCAGCTCACATTGTCCATCTGGCCTGTTGTAAACAAAAAAAACTCAGCGCTCTTGATGCCACCAGTCAAAGTCATCCATCCATTGTAGTTGTCAAACCCAAGGTTGTGGTCACCATGTTGTATGGCAGAAGCAGATTTATTTAAGGCATTGATTGGTCGCTAAACTGTAATCGGGCCCCTCAGCCTTGGAGCACCATGTTCGCAGTTTGGCTCCTCGGTAGTGTCATATCATTTGATGATGGATGGAATGACGCGGTGTTGATTGCGCCCCCTCATAATTTACCTTATCTTGTGGTTATGGTGCCTTTTTCAGGGTGGACCCCTTAGGCACTGGGGTTTGACAGGTGGAGGGATAAAGAAGTCAGTTCTATGACTTGTCACAAAGGGAATTAAGTTATTGGGGAAAAAAGTAAGACTATGCTATATGTAGACCTCCTGAACTGCCAAAGGTCATTTCTTTGTAAATAAGTAAGACCTTTATCAATATTTTCTAATAACAGGTTCCTAAAATCTGGATATGGGATTAATATATACAGCAATGGTACTTTTTGTCTTTTAAATCTGTTTCTCATTCCCTGTTTCCCTTACGACAATAACTTGTACGGATCTCCTCACTTTTGGCTCTGTCCATATATGTCTGTCTGTCTGTCTGTCTGTCTGTCCGTCTGACTTTCCCTTCTCAGAATCACACTTTCAAGAAAGACACCTCACATTATCTCGTGCTGCTTTACCCCCAATCCCCTGTGGATAGTGACATTGCATCGCCAGCAGCAGCCAAAGGTCATGGAAAACGACCACTACTGCTCCCTTTGTTGATTAGATTTCCTAACCTACATTATTAACCTGCTATGTGGACCACTTTACATAATAGTAAATATCAAATTGACCTCAGTTTTCCTTTCATCACCTTTCCGATTCTATCGTGAAAGCCTAGTGATTGACATTGAAGGAGAGGTACACTGCCCAGAATGGCTGCTTGACCTGAAGGCTTTTTGACATACGCTGGTTATCAGAGTTACACTGGGAAAGTACAGCTAAGGGAATTGTGCTGGACCAGAGGTGCTTTATGTACTCAACCACAGTCCCTCTGGGTTTTATGGCCTCAAGCCATAATGGAGTAGTTGTGTTAAGGTCATATGAAGGACTAAGGCTAATCCAGTCTGCATTGGATTTAAAGCTGATAGGCTTTGGATAGGGATGGGGCCGATCCGATCCAGTATCGGTATCGGCTCCGATATGGGCGAAATCTACGGATTGGATATCGGACTGACAGCTCCGATATAAAATCCGATAAAAAAAAATAAAAAAAAATTAATTTAATTTTTTATTTTTTTTTTTACATTTTTTTTATAAACTATGAAAGAGCGAAAGCCCCGCGCGAGCAGATGCCGATGTTCGGTGGAGGGAGATAGGATTTGAATACTCGTTCTAAAAAAACACCAAAGTCTGAGTTTCTTACTTTTTCCCCGTGGAAGCGAACAGAGCTGTTGTTCCGTTCCAAATCAGCTGTGCCATCGTAGTTTGTTAATCCATCCTGGAACATGCATTTTCGGGGATTTATAAATCCATACAAAAGATCCAATATTTATAGTCTTTTGTGTCCATATTATATCCATTATTGACCGCGTATTCCTATGATGCAAGGCAGTCACTGTTGATTGGCAATAGCAGTGCTGCATAGGGAATGAAAACAAACAGCTAAGCTAAGGTTAGCATTTTGCCGAGCACTGCTTTCCCTTCCGAGATCACGCTATTGTTGTAGTATAAAGTTAAGGGAAACACATATGCTGATATTCTTCCTCCCTCTCTGTATTCCTACTGCGCTTGGTGCCGCTTTTAGTTTGCCTCGCTCTGACAATGTCATGTAGCCAACAGCTGGTGTATCACCGATTGCTCTTTGAAAGGACGGTGGCCAACTAGGTCAAAGTTCAAATAATTTGAGCATTACATTTATATTTTAACAATTGTAACGTGTATATCTGAGTAGTAATATTTGCTTACAATATATATTGCAGTTTAAGCTACCTGTGCAAAAAAAACAACATAAAATATATATATAAAATATATATATTTGGAATACTGAATTGAGCTTTGAATACAAACTTAAACAAGTTTTTGGATATTCGAATTATTCGGCCCGGCTCTAATGCATTCGTGTCTTTCTTGCTCTTTAAATAAGAATTGCTTAAGCCTTCCTAGCCTTACACATAAAGTCACCACAAACAAAGAATTGTATATAAATTATGATATCGTATCGGACAGTATCGGTATCGGCCGATATCCAAAACCCAGATATCGGAATCGGATCGGAACTAAAAATAGTGGATCAGTGCATCCCTAGCTGTGGATAAAAGCCCTGAATGTAAGTCTAGCAGTGTGATGTATACAGTTGTAAGCTCCTCCATACATCTGGCCAGCTGTGGCGTCTTCATGTTTGCTTGCAAAGGTCAACTGCTCGGACATTAATAAGGGCTGTGATGTAAAGCCTCAACATACGGAACAGCAGAAATAAAACCCAAACCAAAACAATGTAATGGATCTGTGAGCCCACATAGCCAGCAAGCACCTTGGATGTGGAGGTGGGACACCTGACCTTTTTTCTTTTCTTTTTAAATGATATAATTGAGTTTCTAGGATTGAAATGTCTTGTGACACTTGTGGGCTACTATCACCTTGAGTACACGTTCCCTTCACCAAATACCTAACGTACTGTAGTTTAATATAAGCAAATTCTTACTTTTGAAAACACAGTTGTCAAAAGTCTGACATTGTTGCTTTAAAAATGTATTTGATAGGTTAACATTGCCAACAGGTTCTGATTGAATCGATTAATTTTCTAATCATTGCATTTCTAATGAAAGGGCTAAACTAAATTGCTGGAGTATCCCTTTAAGTATATTTCAAATACATTGTGCAAAGAATAAAAAACCCTATTTGTATTTTTTCTCATGACATCTTGGATGTACACTATATAGCCAAAAGTATTGGCTCACCTGCCTTGACTCGCATATGAACTTGAGTGACATCATATTGTTAATCCATAGGGTTTAATATGACGCCGGTCCAGCCTTTGCATCTATAACAGCTTCAACTCCTCTGGGAAGGTTTCCCCTAGGTTTCGGAGTGTGTTTATGGGACCATTCTTCAAGAAGCGCATTTGTGAGGTTGAAGCTGTTATCGCTGCAAAGGGTGGATCGACATTATATCAAACCCTATGGAATAAGAATGGGATGTCACTTAAGTTCATATGCGAGTCTAGGCAGTTGAGCCAATACTTTTGGCAATATAGTGTATGTCATTGATTTTGTACACTGAGGTTACAATTGATATTACAACCTACAGTCACATATCATAATAGTAAACAAATAAAACAATCTTAATATTAATTTTTATAAGACCATTGTATGAGACCATGAAGGTTTCTCTTGAAGTAATAACAAGAAAGAGGCAAAGCCCGATCATGACGGACCTAGATGTGATATTGACTTCCATTGTTTTGCATTATAGATGAGGTCATAATGAGGTCAAATTCCAGCTATGAATCAAGACATGAACTGCTGTTTGTATTGATCATCACATGTGATGTGATCCATGCTGCATGATTTTCAAATGCATTCCTTATCTACGTGGGTGCTGTAATATTATGGCACACTAAAGATATTGAGTTTATTCTTAGTATCTTCATCTCCGTTTTAATGGGACATCTGGCCCTGTAGCAATACAATCATACTCATATGAGGAAATGGATGCTGTATGAAGGATCTCTTCTTCCGACTGGTCTAGTGCAGCAGTGTGGCTTTTGTTTCTAGAGTGTGCTGCTTAGTTTTGTTTTGAAGCCAAATGGAAGGGCATGGAGAACAAACCGGCCTATGCAACTGGCGAGCAAGCTCATTATCTCCACCACATGGCTGCTTAGATACAGTATGTAATAAAGTGTATTAATTTTAAACTGAGCAGTAATTGTAAATGTGTATTTAAAATAAGGAAACAGAGGGACATAAAGAGGTCCTTTGACGCTTAGCAACATTTGTTTAAAAATAGCAATGACACAATTACATTTCTGCCGTCATTGCTCTTAATCTGTAGCAAATAACGCACAGCACAAATGTACTCAGCCAGCCAAATAATCCTTCGCTGCACATACAGGGCCATCAAATATTTAACATACCATTGTACAGTACAGTGCTGTACGCACTGTCTTTTATTTCGATAGTGTTTGCTGAACTCACGGCAGGGGCGGATCTAGAAAAATATTCATGGGGTGGCAAGAGGGTGGCAGGAGATTTTAAGGGGTGGCAACCTGTGGCGGATGTATACAGTATGCCGATTTAATTAAAGCCATATAAATAAATATTTACTTGGGAAAGCCCCCACATTTAGATATGTTGACTAAATAACATAATACTTAATGTATTGTAGCACGAGTGAAGCCTTACATTTAAACATAAAAGGTGTCAGACAAAATGTTAAAGATTATTATTACTGGGGGCGCCTTTAGCTCAGTTGGTAAGGCGTCCCCCCCTGGGCTGGGCCCAGCAGCAGACCCGGGTTCGATTCCCACCCGCGGTCGTTCTCTGCATGTCACTCCCCTCTCTGCCCCATTTCATCTCTGTCTCTCTGCACTATCAATAAAGCATAAAAATGCCCAAAAAATATCTTAAAAAAAAAAAAAAGATTATTATTACTGCATTACCTGCCTCACAACAAACACCTGCACTAATACACCAGCATGGGGCTCAAAATCTATGCAAATAGGGCTGCAATAAGTACTTAGTTAACAGTGAGTCTTTGGTATTTGTCTGTGTTAATATGAGATACTCCCATCAGATGTCAATCATCAGTCTAACTTGAGTTTAAATATCAAGTTATTCAAATACTGTAGTAATTTACATACAATACAGATAAAATCATTCATATAAATATTGTGTGGCATTTTCCTATGTTTGGTCACAAACAGTGACCTGTTAAACACACTGTAAATGGGAAGAGGTTCAGTAATGTCCAACACAGAAATAGGCCTACTGGTTATTATGAGCAATTGATAAGCACAACCTAAGACTTTAATTTAAAATAGTGTGATAAGAATTAGGAAGTATCCTTATACAAAGGCCTATAGATACAATTAAACAAAATAATTGATGAATTTCAAGGGTGTAGGTTATGATTAAACCTTGGTTTAGGATACTTTTTAAATGGGGAGTCTGGGGGTGTCCCCCCAGAAATTTTTGAGCATTCATCACTTCATTTCCTGCATTCTGGTGAATTTGTTTGCATCAAGTTTATGTAAAGTAATTGACAACATTTAGAATAGAATAAAATAAAATGCAGTAATATCATGCATTCTGTATTGCTTTCAAATATTGATTCTCCTCTATTGTTAAAAAAAATGGTTTAGATAGTAAAACAATAAGAAGTGATTATTCACGTCTATCATTGAGAATGTAGTGGCTGGGTGGTATTTTACTATAGCCTGCAATCTTCAAATATTCAAAAATAACAAAGTGCAAAATGAGGTTTTAATCCTCATGTACTTCCTTTAAGCTACTAGTGACTAAGTGTGCAGTGGACAAAGGGAGGAAGAGATTGCTTTATTTTATAATTTAGCTTTTTGATTTGAGAGTGATCCTCGTTGACTTTAGACTGACTCCCGCTGTCTGCTCCGTGAGGCTGGAGCCCTTCAGCTGAGCGAACAACTGTCCAACACGGAGATGAAAAACAAAACTTAACTATCCTGTCCTGCCTGGGCTGACTTAAGGTGGAGCAACCAAATATAAATGAATAAATATTGTACTAAACTGTAACACAAGTAATGAGTTGGAATTTGGATCAGTAGCCTACAGCAGTGCACAATCGTCGCTCATGTGAACGTTATTGTAGTTTTTCCGAAGCATTCACGAGTTCCTAACGTTATTATTAACCTCTAGGGCTAGGCATTGTCACAACACAGTAGCATAATAACTTTATAGGAAAACTACCACTACATTAGCCCTGCTCTTTTCTCATTATTGTCATTTCTTCATAGATAGACAGTTGATCAGTAATACCTGGAGAGTGTAGTCTCTCCTGTGCGGCTTGCTTCGTTAGTCTAGAGGTTTGGATCCGTCTCTCGCGCGCCTTGTATTCAAAATCAGTGCCGTTGGGAGCGGTTAGGAGTCTCGGGAGTGGGTCGCGGGGGATCGGGGTGGGGCAATATTACCTGGCTGCATTCACTTGCAGTCGGACATTTGAAACTCGCGCTCGTAAATGTCTCTTAACAGCCAGAAATAAATGTTTAATTGGGCGCTGCCAACTGGGGTGGCAGCTGGGGTGGCAAGGCTTTTTTTTAGGGTGGCAGTTGCCACCCCATGCCACCCCGGTAGATCCGCCCCTGACTCACGGCTTCAAATTGTGCTGGTCACAACAGTCAAAGTCAGCAGTATAGACGAGGACCCAGGCACTCAGCGCATGTTGACAGCATATGAATCTTGACATGCATACTTATTCACTGCTGCTTCTTTTGAACGATGGCCTGCTTTCTTTTCTTTTTTTTTAAAGATATCCTATTATACTACTTTTCTGGTCTTAATTTCTTGTTAAAAACTGCTATAGAGCAACCTGACACGAATCACATCACAAAAAACTATGTAGATTTTCGGGAAACACTTCCTCTCATCTGGACGATTCAGCCTGCTCTGTCAACACTGCACTTCGGCCATCTCCCCTCCTGCAAACCCCACTCCGTTGTGATTGGTTACCTTCCTTCGCAACACTTTCGGCAGCACGCGGGCAGATTTGAGAGCAGGAAGGTGGGGGCATGCCATGGACATATAAAGAAATGGACACCGTATTGAAACATGGCGCCCATTCATTCCTATGAAAGCTGCTCATTGGCGCAAAAAAGCAACAAGGAAGCGGCCATACTGCTCTCATGTGAGCCAGGCACGCCTTTTTGTATGACGTAGCGGCACCATGGACCCATGCCTCCTCCCTCGAAAACCAACTGAAAGCCGTTAAAAGCCGTTGGGCTAATAAAACGCTTGAGGTGGCGTTTTGAAATGAAAAAACTTCAGTTTTATTAGTAAATGGTCTAAAGATAGGTATGAGCCTATGATTGATATCCAGAAAAAATTTGCGGAGACACAATCTTGTTCGCCGCTTGTATTGTGTGGACGGGGGAAATCTGCCTCTGGGCTCATAGGAAAATAAGCTCCCATTCACAGCATGCAGTACCAATGGGTTGGCCACTAGTCCATGCTGGCTGCTCGGAGAAGGCACAATCCTGGGGGCCTGGGGCATGCCCGGAGCGCGCTACCACGTTGCAGCATTACCATACATGGAAAAATCCGGGAACGTGACGACACGATGGAAGGAAATTTGAACCGATTTGAACAAGTGAATTCTCGACTGGCTGCCCTAGTGTTTAGCGCTCTGCACAGCCACCCCAGACGGTCAGCAGGGAATACGTCTAAATGCATGTACGTAATTATTTGATACACTAGTATGGTTAAACATGACTATAAATCATTATAACAACGTTTATAGGTCATAAAAGTTGAAAAAGTATAATAGGTCCCCTTTAAATCAACTCCGACACAAATCAGCAGGTGAGACCCACTCACAGTTTACTCAACATTGTAGGCATCAGGGCAGATAACTGTGATGTAGCAATTAATTCTTAATTGTTGCAATTGTTCCTCATTAAAGAGGTATTGACAATACTAACAGCCTATATATCCCATGGGAGAAGTGGCCTCCTTTGATAGATTCATGTATCACTGCTGTGTTTCTTTACTCCCTGCCATTCTGTCTCGTTTCTGCTTTCAAGCCGTGGATGTTGTCATGGTAATTTTCTGCAATATTGTGAGGCAGTTTGGTGTTTTATGGCCTTGGCTCCTGCTGAACAGTGTTTGGCTGTTCAAATACACACAAACACCCAAACAGCTGTGGGACCATTACTGAGGAAAGAACACAATAATCTCTTGGTGCAGGTGGAAGAGAACGCAAACACTGGCTTAGTGTTTGATTGGTCTAGCCATTCATTCATCCACCAGCAATCAAACAATGTCTGAACAAATCCACGAACAGCCCCGTCCGTTAGTTGAAAGCAGACCTTATTGGTTCATGTTTTCAATCTAGCCTCCAGTCAGACCAGGCCCTCCCCACTTTCCATCCGTTAGTGGAAGGATGCCCCTGATTGGGTCGTTGATGCGCAAGGTTAGATTGACAACTACACAAAGCAATCAGTAGCTGCTTTTCACTATAGAAGGGACACACGTTTGGTCAGAACAGACTCCTGATAGGCCCAGTCTCCCCAAGGAGATTGGAGAAAGGCCAGTCTGATTTGCTGGAGATAAATGAATGTCAAGCTTGCGCGAGATCAGGGCTGGTCTCACCGGGCTGGGCTCTCCTGGCTTTGCAGTGTAGAGTCTTCTGGAAAAGAGTGGCAGGGTAACAAGCGGTTTTCGGTTACAGTTCCATTTTCACACAAGGATCATCTGCCACCGGCCCTTTCCTTCACCTCACTCGGCCCTCCCTGTGGCTGTTGTTGACTTTCACAAGATATATCAACAGACATTTTGGCAGCTCTTCTGGGTCTAAAGGATTATGTTTGTGTTGTGTTAGAGATAGTTGCTGGGACAGCGGTAAACCCCACACATGTAGGTTTATTCTGCTGTGCCTCAATATATCAACAACTTTTCTCCAGTGCTTTTTGCTGCAGCTTTAAGCAACATTTCCTTCTCTCAGCCAGAACAGACCAAAATATTCTGTCGGTATTGAAGTGATGGTTGTAGAGCTTACCCATGTCTGTCTAAAATTCAAATGTTTTGCATAGAGCAATTAAGTGCTTTACTGGTTTTCAGACTGAATTAGTGGGTTTTGGAAATTGAAGGACTGTTTGAGAACCTAGACTTCAGCCCAGCAAAGAGCCTAAACAATGCTGCCAAAGAATGGCTGCACAGTTTTTCAGAAGCCAGGCCAGACGGGTTACGGCATAGCTGTGGTGCCTGCAGTATGCACACACAGCTGCCAAACCTTCTGCTCACCTTGACCGATATTCTTTATCAAGTAAGTCAAAGAACATAATGTAGACAGGGATTGCATAAACACTTAAGACACTACTGTATATGGCCTGATCATATGCATTCCATCCTTTTAGTTCCTAATCCTTCCATCCATTTAGTGGTGCTATCAATGGATGTTGCTGAACTAAAAATGAAAACCTGCATCAACCTGCTCTTTAACCCTCATCCTATTTATCTCATTATTTACATAACTAATAATGTTTATAGGAGACAAATAATGTATTATTCTCTTTGATGGTGGTTTCTTCCAGCAATTTTAGCTTGCGGTCTCTCTAGTGACCTCATCGGTAGTCCATGTTTGTAAAATGTGTTGGTAGGATGAGGGTTAGACTAATGTTTCATTTTAAACCATACCTCATATATTTAATTGATTGGCCATGTCATAGAGTATACTATTCATGCCTAAAGTTTGAACATTGACTGTAAATTGTCTGATAAATATGGTACTGTCTGATCGGTCCTTTTGGCACATCACAGAGAATGAAAAATAATGCTATTTTAAGGCCCTGATTTACTTGTCTGTTGTCAAAAATATCTTGTTGTCAGTTATCCCTGGAGAAATAGTGTCAATAAAACTACCAGCACCCTGGATAGTCAACTGTTGCTAGTGCAAGTGCTCGTAAATACCGTGAAGGGTGTAGATTCCCATTTACCAATGGTGTGTGTCTGTGTGTGTATGTGTGTGTGTGTTGCTGGGTG
Organism: Hyperoplus immaculatus; assembly: GCA_949357725.1. Lineage (NCBI taxonomy): Eukaryota > Metazoa > Chordata > Actinopteri > Uranoscopiformes > Ammodytidae > Hyperoplus > Hyperoplus immaculatus. The sequence continues at coordinate 16,155,056 of OX442356.1, forward strand.
TCAGCGAATGGCGAGTGTGGGTGGTTTGCTAACGCTGAGTAAAGCAGCTGTCTTAAACAGTTCTTGTTGTAATCCCTCTGATCGTTCGCTCTGTAAACACCAGATAGTAAACCTAGCCTGGAGGTCGAATCGAGCCTCAGACACACAAATGCACACTCATTCCTGTTTACCTCCATATAACATACACCTACTTGCTTGGCAGTACAACGAAACTTGGACCCATATATGTGTTCACACATGCAGAAGCATCCTGGCCCTTTTGTGGAGATCTCGAATGACAACTGTCCTTAAAATCACAGGGTATAATGCTTGAAAAAATTAGTGGCCACTTACGGCACTTGTGTTTTTCATTGGTCACCATCTGCTTGGCTTAACATGATGACCGGCTCATCCATTCCAAATTCGCACAGATGGTGCTCCCTGGCCTATGTATGCCTATGAGTGCAATTCTTGTAAAAACCTCAGTCGGGATCAGAGAGAGAGGGGAAGAACTCTACTCCATGTATCACTTTTAAATCCTTCAAGTGCAGTGTCCGTGTAAGACGGATAGAATGAACACTTTTTGCTGCATCGCTCTCCAATGTCAGTTTTTATCACGGATGGTGCCAGAAGCTTCTGCTGAGATATGCTCCCCTGCCTTTTTATTCTTTCTTTCTCTGTCCCTCACACACACCCTCTCATGGCAAAGAATGTTAGCTAAACTTGCTTTGCCTGTGCAGGCATTTATAAAAAATACACCGCTACATGTCTGGATGGCCCGGTTGCATAATACATGTCTTGGTATAGAGCTTAAACCTATACTTGCCCCTCTTTCAATGTTCTACTCTTCAACTGTGTAATGGGTTCTGTGTAGTCGTAAAGAAAAAACTTAACTGGTAGCATCAACTAATGCCCACCCTACCCCTCTAAAACCAGAACCGCACTCCATTCAGAATTGCAACTCTTTGTAGCCAACCTTTAATTATCACACCGTCTTTCACTCCAATAATTTTTTTTTGCTCTTAAGATTTAAATTAAACATTCTGCTTGGAACACACTTCATATGATGATTTATAGGGACAGACTGTCTTTTGTATTTTGAGTATGCTCTTTTCCAATTTTCTTTTTATTTCATCGTTTCAAATTAAATTATCTATTTTTCACCTGCTTTTCCTAGTTATTTTTGTAGTTAATCTACAGTCATGCCTTTATGAAAGCTGCTGGTGTATATCCTAAACAATGTATAAAGAAGGCTACAGAATTCATCAGTCACCATATCCGCTGCGCTTTGTGAGGATTGTGTTAATTGATTCGCCTTCTGTTCTACATTTCAGTTATATTGAAGGTACACATAATCAATTAAGATCCAGAGCTATTAGTTGAAGCCAGCTATTTAAGAAGTGAGATTCCTGCCTTTTAATATGGTGGTGTAAAGGTTGGAGTCTGCATATGTTTGGACAGCGAGTAGAGTGCTACTTGAGATAAGACCATTGCAGACTAGATGTCTCACAGGGGGCTCATGGGTAACGGCAGGTTAAACATACACAATCACACAAACACACACACATTCATGTGCATGCACAAGAAACAGTTTGACCTTTGAAATAAAACACGTAAATGATGTTTTCTTTTTTTTCTTTTTTTCATGATTTCAGACAAAATACTGACATTATGATTTGAATCTTAAACCCTAGACCAGCAGTACTCCTAGTTGTTTTAGTGTAATGCAAAAACAGCGTTATCAGGCATCGGATTTTCCCAGGCTAAATGTCTAACACTCACCAGTAAGTGACTTACTGGTGAGTTTTAAAATCTACACACATTGGGCTGACAGGTTATACATCAATGAGTGAAAGTGTAAATTACCATGGGTAATCAATGTTTCTATTGATGAATGGAAACACAAGTAAGATTATCATATTCAATAGGCTATTTCTGTTTTAAGCATCAAATCAGTGGAGGTCCAAGATACGATTACCTCTCTGCATGGAATTGTCAATTCTTTAAACAAGAATTATCATTATTTTGCTTTTATTGAGTAGACACATGAGCATCCAGCAGCTGAAAATAAAGGTATTACTACATCATCAATGATTGTGTGTGTACAGTAAAACAGGTCAGATTTCCTGTTTTTTGTGGGTCTTTTTGTATGCTGCACACATGAATTTACATGCACACGCAGGCACATACATGTGCATGCGCAAGGTCTCCATGGGGCCCTGAGACCCCTTGGGCAGATGGACTCTGCAGACATGGCCGCCTACGCACAGCGCTGTATGCAGTGTGATATTTGTCATACAAGCATATTAGACACACTGTCCACACACACACAAACACGCATAGACACGTGCATTTGTGTGAGTTTGTGCAAGAACCCTGAAAAGCATGATGACCATTGTGGTCACTGCTGCCTGCTGTCACGTGGGTGTTACATGCTACAGCTCTGCTTTGATTCTCTTCCAAGGTGACAGAGCTCAGAACATGTTGTTGTTGTTGTGGTGCTGGCAGACTGTCTTGAGAGGTTGTGTAGCAATTGGACAGAAATACAAAATCACCTCTGCTATTGTAATCCTCTATTCGGCATTGAAGGATTTGTGCAAACAAAACTCCTCAACAAGTCACAGGAGTTTGACAGAAACAACCACTGAGCAAACTATTCAAGACACAAATCTCAGTATGGAACATAGTGTGACTGGATCTGTGCCTCACTCTACACAGATCTACTTAGAGAATCAAAACCACACACGCACAAGTGATAAAAAGACTGTGGGGATCATGCTACTGGATAATGTGGTGTAGCAAACTGAAAAGAAAATAGTGAGATTCCTCTGTGTATACTGATCAGAGACATGGTGGCTGTCGTGGCCTGTACTCAGTAATGCATCTCGCCTTACTCCCACCTGGGCTGGTTCCAAGTGCTAAATCTCCCACTGTTGGGCCACTGTTTAGCACGAGAACTATTCTGGCATGGCCAGCACTGATGGCTGACCACCCCCTTCATTGTCCCTGTGGATCAGCTTTCTTCTGGTTCCCGGTTGGACTATGTGACTGTGTGTGTTTAGGAGAATGTGTTGAGCACATGATAGGTTAACAGCTGGGATGACTTGGCTAAAGTGCTGGGAAATGTTCAGGCATGGGGAACAGCTGCGAGTGAAGAGGATTAGACTTTGAAAATGTTCTATGTTCATATTCTCAATGGCGGGCTACAGCGACACCCGTGCAGCCGCCAGCCGTGGTACTATGGTTTGTCGTTCTATGAGATAGGAAGGGAATTCCACGAAACATGTGTTAACACATGTTAGCTTTACATCTTGGCAGCTGCTACAGAGAGGGTCAAATATACAAATCTGCGAAAAACAAATATCACTGAATAATCTCCATTTCTATCAGCCAAACTTTCCACAGTGCAGCATGTATCTATTTATACAGCTTTCTGGGTCAGATTAAATGTGTTACTGAGTTGTTCTGCTTTAAAATCAGCCAATTTGCAATGTTACAGTTAATGAAAATTTGTAAAATGTAAAACGGATTAGCATTTTCATTTATAAAAAAAAGTTTTTGCGAAAGACTACAGCCAAGTAGAATGAATGAGAACCATTTAATGACAAAGTTGCTGCATACCAGGATCGGGTTGGCTCTGATTGGTAAGCTTTCCTGTCACATAGGTTCAAGAGGACCACTGTCTCAGACAATTACTATCGTTGTGGAATAACGTTATTTGTTCCAGTTCAGGTCGCCTCAGAGCTCGCTGAGACGCGAAGACAGTATTGCTTTTGAGGTCTCTTTTTTGTGGTTCCCTTCACAAAGCATCACAAATGGCCGGATGTTTTTCCAACTTGACACAAGAAAAACAATGATGGGATGTGTGTGTGTGTGTGTGTTTGTGTTTATGAGTGTGTGTGTGTGTGTGTGTGTGTGTGTGGATTTTGTCACTCTAGAAATGCATCATGATGAAACTGAGCCATCAAGCGCTAATCCCATTTTTTTTTTTGATGATTCAGATAGCGTTGGCGTTAGCTTTTCCTAAATCTCCCCTCTCTGAATGCCTGGCTTTGTATGCTTTATGTAATCCTGCATCAAGGCCCGGCTAGTTGGGACTGTTTGGTCATTTTGAGTCAACTGTGTATTTATTCCTTGTTAGCCATAATACCAGCATAAATATTTTCTTGATGGTGTATTTTCACTTTATCAACTTGTGCAGTAGACTAAGAAGCTAGTGTTCAATGCTCCCAGTCATGTTATCATGTTTTGTTTGTGCCAGTCCTCAGTCTTCTGTGGCAACTTTTCCCTCATTTTGGTTTGACCTCTATGCTGTGTATGTCCGACACAGGGACACGGTTACTTGCAAAGATATTGTTCGAGTAAGCCTTCTACAGCTTGCTACTCTTCATAAAGTCAGAGTCTCTGGTTTTGTTGGTGGTTATTGGTGGTTCATCACAGGTTTTATTGTTTATTGAAATTTAATGTCATCTGGCAGCCAAGATAATTTACAACATCCTTACACAAGCGTACATAAAACAGAAACTGATTGACACAAACACACACACACTTGAAACTAATTTGATAAGTCCCAGGCTTAGATTCTACAATAGGATTAAATACGAAGCACAATTATGAGGACTAAAGGCTTTATAGCAAAATGCTGTAAGACGAAACAAACATAAAATCAACACATACTTTCAAAGTTTTCAAAGTTTGTCAAATAAACACATTTCATTAAGAGGATGCTGAGTAATGCACCCTTGTTTTATCATTTTAATCACAATAAATTCAACAATCAAAAAATTAATCGTCAGCTTCAACTTTGAAAATTACTAGTGCAACTGTCTCTCATTTCCCCCCGCCCTGCTGTTGATCTGTAAAATATTGATCTGTAATTAATGCTAAGACAGGTGTGCAGGGTTTTCACTTGCTTCTAATGTTTAAACACCTCTGTAGTGCTGAGACTCAAGGTGTTTTGAGGTCAACCTTTTTTTCTCTGCTCTGCCTTTCTCTCCTGTTCTTTAAAACTGTACACATGGCCTGGCTCATCCTCACAGAACAGGAACGGCTGTAAACCTGCTTCACTAAACCGCTCACTGCGTGTGTTTAGGATGCCCATCTGGGATCTGATCTGGTTGGCAGAGGGCAGAGGAAGATGCTGTCCGTCATATCTGCTCTGCCAAAAGGCCTGCATTCTTGGCAGTCAACCTTGGATTGAGGAGTTTCTTTATTTATTTTAATTTTTATTTATTTTTTCATTTACTACTGGAACAATAGGGGACATGCAACTTTAAAGGTCACATATTATGCTAAATGCACTTTTTAAATGTGTTCTAACATATCCATGGGTCCACGGTGTGCCTAGAGACTGCCAAAATATTAAAAAAAATAACAATCTCTCCTGTTCTCACTCTCCCCCTTTCTGAAACCCCCACCCCTCCCCCCCCAATATACTCCAGTCAGTCAATTTTCCCCTTTTCTGACCTCACAAACTGGAAAGCCAGAAGCTTCCACTGTGCAGCCCACACCCCTATTTCTTATTGGTCCACGGCCCTGACAGACAGAGGGCGAGGCGTATCTGGCTTCGCTTCCAGACAGGGGGCGGGGGCAGCTCAAAGATTGTATATTTACGAGGGGAGCTGCAGCTCTTTTTAAAAAATAGGCCATTGTGAGATTAGCTGAACATCAGCATAGTACAATAAATTATCTGAAAGTTTTCTTCAGCAAACAATTAAAGAAAAACGTATTAGGGACCACTAAGACCATATAATATGGTGTATAATAGTACCGAAAAGTGTATAATATGGGAGCTTTAAAAGTGGTCTGTACATTACTAGACTGCATTTCAATTATACTGCCTTTTTCTCTCCCTTTGGTGTCTAAGGTGGCATACTGTAAATATATGCTAATGTATGCCCACCGTGGTTGAGTGTGCTTTCATAAAGGCAGGAGCGAGTTTGTTTCAATACATAGATCAACACTTTTCTATAGTAACACAATGTGTCAAAGTTATTCATAGTGTAGGGGAGAACGGGGTAATTTGTCACACGGGTTGGTTGTCACAATCGTTATATCTCGGAACCAGAAGGCGCTGTCTGTGAAATTTTGATATGTAAATATCCAGAATTGGCATCAGAGGTCACCTACATTGTCTTCCTTGGAGTTAGACTGCTGCATTTGAGGAGAGAGGACTGTTTGTATTTTTCATGTCAAATTGAAAATATTTAGCTCCTCAGTATTTTTCTTCTAGGCTTTTACACAATGGGTTTATAACAAAACACTTGTTACCCATACAAAGTGTGAAGGATAAAATCTAGTTTAGATTGTGGTTAGCAAGCTAATTAGTTGTCAGATGGTTGTCGGCCTTGATGCTAGCAAGAAATTCAAGTTGGGGTTGGTCGTGAAATTTTTTGGGGGGTTGGTTGTCACATGTTATCTCAAGGCTGCAGCCAGAAAAGGAACCCAATAACGAGCAGGAAAAGGCAGCTAGCAAGCAAAAGAAAAAAGGGCAACAAAATCAAAACAACCCAGTGCATCCCAAACTAGACCAGCTGCCAAGGCTACAGAATGTTATGTAGGCCTATTTGTCAACTTGACAATGCAATTAAACTTTCAAATTTAGTTCTACTTTCTTGCCTTCTTTTTAAGATGATTCCCATTAAGATTACATTGTGACAAACAACCCCATAGTGTTTGACAACCGACCCCTTGATGGGGTTGGTTGTCACAATGTGTAAGGGTGTCTTTGATGATTAATTTCTTCTTTATTACAATAAGATAGAAAAAGTGAGGGGTACACATTTCAAGCCAACACCTTAAGCTTCAATTTAATATAGGAATGACTATTGAAAGATGTTTAGGTGATAAGCAATTCTCACTAGAGTAAAAAGTGTGCCTACTTACCCCGTTTTCCCCTATAAATCACTTTTTATACCTTGGCTGAGACGTTAATTTACATCTATATAGCTGTTTATATGGCATTATTATTTTTCAGTGTGAGGCAACACATGTGCTGCTTGGAGCCAAGTTTACATCTGTTACCAAAGGACATTTAACTTTTTATAAATAAATAAAATAGATCTTGAAATTTGAAAGCAACTGATTGGCATCCTTTATTGTAAGCTTGTGAATAAAACTTCTTTACAGATAATATAAGCTGTATCTTGGCTTTTGGTACTTCTCTTGGGTAAATGAATGCTTAAAAATTGATAAATGTTTGAATAATTATGTAATGTTCAACAACGTAATGTATGAGGGAATATTTAAGCATAGCTTTCGATCTGTGTATTTTTGTACACTGTTTGTTGGCACATGTGGGTGAGCCATTTGACTTATTTTGCACGGTTAACCGGACACACACTTTGAAACGCAGCTGTGAGTTGAGCACCGGTGCGTTTAGTTCACTAGTTCACTGTAGGACAAACTAGTGGAAGAGGTGTTCAACACTCTTCTGTCTTCTGCATAAAAGACCACAGATGTTTCTTATTAATATCCCTGACCGGAGACGAACCGCGCCTCATAAAGCACACTGTCAGCTGCCGGCAAATCATAGTGAGATGGACAGGGCGACACGTCCTTTCCAGTGGGCACGGAGTCAACGTGAATAGAACACACATGAATCATATGTGACTGTGGTGCAGATTTGACATATCATATATCATAAACTACTTGGCATCACTTACCGCTCAGGCTTTGTTGATCCTATTACCTCCTCCCATATGTTTGGGTCCTCCCAATCTCAAAGACCTAATGATCTAATGATCATCACGCACACAGCAGTATTTGTTATACTATCCTATTTGCACTTGTCAGCTGTTAATTGCACTGAAAAGGATCCTCTGCATTAATCCGCCTTAGCAGGAATGGCTGTTTGATCCCTGTCTGTTGACACAATATCTGTGAAACATTTGAATCCATGATAGGGAAGTAGGTTCTGCATGGGATGATATTTTAGTAGTTCATTTGCATGTCTGTGTAAATGTGTAGGGCTGTTGGTCTTTAGCAGGATATGCATTACAACACACAGGCCACAATTTCTGTGTGAACGTTTAATTGACCTGCAGGAGCTCTCCATGGAAACACTAAAAAAACTGTGGAAATGTACTGAATGTGTACAAGACAGAAGACAGAGGGAGCGAGTGAGTGAGTTTGGACCCAAATAGTCTCTTCATATTGATTTTTTCTCAACTTGGCATATTTTCAAGCCAACTGATGTATTCGAGGGATTTAAACTTCCATTAAAAACCTTTTGAGACTGAGAAATAGTTGTCAAGGGGATACGGCAAAACAAGTATAGATCTTGATAAAACTGTGCTCAGTCTTAAATGGGACTTGGAAGAGCAAAGCAGGTGTCATTTAATAATTTAGTAGAGTCATTTGAGGATTCCCAGCCTGTTGGGAAGACAAGATAAATGTGAGGGTTTGTAAGATTATTGATGAGATAGTTTAGTAGAAAGATACTTGCTCTTATGTGCTTGTTACGTGGTTTAACAGTTATTTAGAAGAAACAGGTTCAGAGGGTATAACCGCTAAAGTGATAGGGTGTCCAAAGACACTGCTGCTTTTTCAACAACTCCCAGGCTAAAAAACATTAAAGAACTGAAACTTCTTAGCCATTTGGGAAACGTCAACCGGCCATTGTTTTAAGATATGTCACTGGTTATTATGAAAGCCTGTGTGTGTACCAGGTTGGTGTGTGACCCCTCTCCCCACCTCACAACACAACCTCATAAACACATAGCCTACGACATATACAGTACCTCTGACTCACCAAGTGGAAGTCGCACGAGTGTGTGTCTGTGCATGGACCTCTCTACCTAAGGCTAGGAAGCTGTCAGAATGTAGAATTGTATATACTCTCTATGGGTTTAATGGGCTCCCTGCAAGGCCACATATTTGACGCTAGATCAATACTTTTCTTCACATGAGCACCAATGCGTGTGTCCATCATTGGGCCTTCACCAACAGTTTCGTCACATCTATCTTCTCTGCAGACATGCATTATTGGCAGGCAGCTGTAACACTGTATTCCACTTGCTATCATCCACTTGACTCATCCTACTCACTCACACACCCCTACTCACAAACACCAACCTCTGATGATGGGCCTATACTGTAGCCTGTGTGACAGTCTGTCAGAGGCAAAGTGCCTCCATATCCTCTATATGGCTGTGTGCTTCGTGCCCATAGGTTCCTCTGATCATACACCCTGCAAGTACAGTTGACCACCCCTTGTGTGTGTGTGTGTGTGTGTGTGTGTGTGTGTGTGTGTGTGCGTGTGCGTGTGCGTGTGCGTGTGCGTGTGTGTGTGTGTGGTTTACAGTGTCATGGTGCACGTTGGGTACAGATATGAGAGGCAGATAAAACTAATGGTTTTATATATTACAAATGAGGCATGCACACATTTATTTGAAACAATAAATGCTATTTATGAAGTGTTATATACACTCAACAAAAATATAAACGCAACACTTTTGTTTTTGCTCCCATTTTTCATGAGATGGACTTAAAGATCTAAAATTCCTTCCAGATACACAATATTACCATTTCTCTCAAACATTGTTCACAAATCTGTCTAAAATGTGTGAAAGTGAGCACTTCTGCTTTGCTGAGATAATCCATCTCACCTCACAGGTGTGCCACATCAAGATGCTGATCTGACATCATGATTAGTGCACAGGTGTGCCTTAGACTGTCCACAATAAAAGGCCACCCTGAAATGTGCAGTTTTGTCTCACAGCAAAATGCCACAAGCATTGAGGGAGCGTGCAATTGGCATGCTGACAGCAGGAATGTCAACCAGATCTGTTGCTCGTGCATTGAATGTTCATTTCTCCACCATAAGCCGTCTCCAAAGGCGTTTCAGAGAATATGGCAGTACATCCAACCGGCCTCACAACCGCAGACCACGTGTAACCACACCAGCCCAGGACCTCCACATCCAGCAGGTTCACCTCCAAGATCGTCTGAGACCAGCCACTGAGACAGCTGCTGAAACAATTGGTTTGCAGAACCAAACAATTTCTGCATAAACTGTCAGAAACCGTCTCAGGGAAGCTCAACTGCATGCTCGTCGTCCTCATCGGGGTCTTGACCTGACTCCAGCTCGTCGCCGTAACAGACTTGAGTGGGCAAATGCTCACATTCGATGGCGTCTGGCACGTTGGAGAGGTGTTCTCTTCACGGATGAATCTCGGTTTACATTGTTCAGGGCAGATGGCAGACAGCGTGTGTGGTGTCGTGTGGGTGAGCGCTTTGCTGATGTCAATGTTGTGGATCGAGTGGCCCATGGTGGTGGTGGGGTTATGGTATGGGCAGGCATCTGTTATGGACGAAGAACACAGGTGCATTTTATTGATGGCATTTTGAATGCACAGAGATACCGTGATGAGATCCTGAGGCCCATTGTTGTGCCATACATCCATGAACATCACCTCACGTTTCAGCAAGATAATGCACGGCCCCATGTTGCAAGTATCTGTACACAATTCTCGGAAGCTGAAAATGTCCCAGTTCTTGCATGGCCAGCATACTCACCGGACATGTCACCCATTGAGCATGTTTGGGATGTGCTTGACCGGCGTATACGACAGCGTGCACCACTTCCCACTAATATCCAGCAACTTCGCACAGCCATTGAAGAGGAGTGGACCAACATTCCACAGGCCACAATTGACAATCTGATAAACTCTATGCGAAGAAGATGTGTTGCACTGCATGAGGCAAATGGTGGTCACACCAGATACTGACTGGTTCTGAGTCCCCAGACCCCCAATAAAGCAAAAAAATGCACATTTCAGAGTGGCCTTTTATTGTGGACAGTCTAAGGCACACCTGTGCACTAATCATGATGTCAGATCAGCATCTTGATGTGCCACACCTGTGAGGTGGGATGGATTATCTCAGCAAAGCAGAAGTGCTCACTATCACACATTTAGACAGATTTGTGAACAATGTTTGAGAGAAATGGTAATATTGTGTATCTGGAATGAATTTTAGATCTTTAAGTCCATCTCATGAAAAATGGGAGCAAAAACAAAAGTGTTGCGTTTATATTTTTGTTGAGTGTAGTTAAGCAGTCACAATGAAATATAACAATGTAAGTATACTAAAGTTTTGACTATGATGTAGTTATGGATCCATTAATACCTGAAATGGATTTCATCTTTGCATTTTCATATACATTATAAATGTATTAATATTTTGTTCAAAATCAATCTACTTTTTAATCAAATTCTTCACGTGTTGATTACAAACCACAACAATATTTGTCCCAAGCTACAGAACCTGTGTTTATAACAGAAAAAAGGCAGCGGAACAAAGAACAAGAGAAAAAGAAACAGAGAGAAGGAGACAAACAATGAGCTCGGGGGATGAAAGCGCATGCAAAAATGCAACCTCGAGTTCAACTCGACTCGCTTTCTCCCTGCCTGCAAGGTGACTTACAACCAAAATAAAACTATTCTTTCTCCAGATGGAGCGACACTGAAACAAAGGCATCCCAAAAGACAATGTGCTAGATTCCGCTTCTTGTAAAAAAAAAACACACACACATTGAGGCCAGGCTATTTTCGAAACTCAAACCTCAGACCTGTGTCTGTGCTTAATTCTGATTCTAATTCAGTGAGTATGCCATTCGCCAAGTCCTGATGTATGTGTGACACCTTCTTGACGGATCTGAGCCGTGACTTGAGTAGATTGTGCAGATTGCACCTCATTTACGGGAGTGTAGTTCATCTCTCTGAACCTGACAGTGCTTCAGTTGATTACACACGTCCTTGAACCCTATTCGAACACGAGGTGGGTGGCATTTGCGAGGGCCCGGTGTGTCGCTGATGATGCTCGTCACATTAAGGCCGCCTTTCTGTACTATAGAGGCATTCACACTTGAACATACACACATTGTCATTGCACATCGCTTGCTTTATTCTTCATACGATAAATACCGGCCACGCAGATACTACCCAGGTACTACCCAGGTATACCATACTGTTGCCATAAAGACCTGAATATGCCCTGTCATTTCATGAGGGTCCTTAAATATGTGAGCAACTAACCATATTGCGATATACATCTCATCACCCCCTTGTCCCATTTGTACCCATGCCTCTTTAAGGTGAGATTTATGGCTGTCAGAGGGGCAAGGACATCTATTGCAGCCCGCTGAAGGTCCAGTGTGGCAACAGCGGTGCCTGTAGATCACCGACTTTCTTGAACCTGGGTGACAGCTCACTCCTGAGTGGCTGGTCTGATAGAGCGCGAGGTCCCAGGCCCCCTCTTGCTGTGTCATTCATCACACAATCCTTCAATCCACAATATGCACGCTCCATCAAGGTTTGTGGTAAGGATGTAGTAGACAGGCTGTAAAAGATGGTACTGTCCACCCCCCCTCCTGTTTCCATCCTCCCTGCCCGACCATCACTCATTTTTTATTACCTCGGATGAGCCGGCAGTTAGCGGCCGGGCTCATTAAGAAACGGCAGGCTGGAATTAGAAATGTTGTTTAAGTTTTCTCGAGAGTCAGTGTGTGTGTTTTAACCCGTCCTTCGCACAGACACTCACACACGTTTTCTACCTCAGCTGTATGGGCTCAGTGAGGGGTGCTTAAATGTGAGCAGACACAGAGAGTGGTGATGGGTGATGGAGAGAAAACAAACGGCTGAGTGCATTCATGTTTGTGTTCAGTAAGCAGTTTGTCGTTTGACCCTTTGCCAACTAGCCTGTGGATGTGTCTCCATGTTAACACCCTTCAGTCTTTGTTTACTTTGTCTGGGCGAGAAAAACTTCAATCTCTTCTACTCATCAATGTCTATCCCGGTGTGCCGTTTTTTAAAAATATTATCATAAATATAGTGTATTTAAAAGCTAAGCTCAATTGATATGGGGTCAAGTACAATAGCAGGACCTCAGGTGCAGAGGATGGCATCATATTGATGGAACGAGTCTTAAAAGCCCCCATCTCTATCACTCAAAAGCACCATTAAAGTTTCAGTGGTGCTATGGCTTTCTTGGCTAGGGGGTGGCAATGGATATCATCAGCTGTTTTCAGGACCTTTTGCTGCAGAGCTGTAACAGTGTAGCAGGCCATCCAGCCTGAAGGAAGCCGGAGATACTGATAAGTCCTGTAGAAGAAAACGCATGTGGTGATTAATTGCACAGGGTTTGGAGTGTGGAACCCTGATTATCTGTTGTCGGTGAGAGAGTGTGTGTGTGTGTGTGTGTGTGTGTGTGTGTGTGTGTGTGTGTGTGTGTGTTTTATGGAGTAAACACACAAGGAGGCTTGTGTCAGGAAATTGCTGGCCTACTAGATACTAGTGGACCTGCTCTTCTGGACTGTCATCAGGTACTACATTTAAGTGATAAGGTCAAGTGCAGCTCTCACCATCTTTGAAAGAAATACAACATATTTAATAAAACAACTGCAGACATATCATTGAGAAAATACTTACTTTGAGTCAGTTTAAATTTTAACGACAAAATATAGCTGTCCATCATCTTTTACAGGGTCTACTATCTTTATTAATGGCCATCTTTTTCAAGTAGATTCATCAAGAGCTTGGCCAAACCATAATAAAATGACTCTTTCATGACCTTTCTCCCTAATTTATTTGTATTTTAATGAGCCAGACATTCCACTGTTTTATCAAGGCAGGGCAATTGTTAGAAGTTGTTCTATTACCTTAGGTTGTAAAATTTATTTCTGATGCAATGTTTTTCCGAAAAGCGTCTCTCTCCTGATAATGCACTGCGCATACAGCACATACATCTTCCGTTAACATTCTCTCACAGTTTGAAGTTCTGTGTGTTTCATCACTGTGCTCCTCCATTCTAATTAGTATTTTTCACCACACAGCTCTTTCTGAAATATTGTATTGTTTACACCGTGTCCAATTCTGACTGTCCTTCTAAAGGACAATTTAAAACAATACTAATTGGACCCATGTGCCTCAAAACATGCGCTATTGTTCTTTTGTGGGCTATATTTCTGTTTGTGTTTGAGACACAAAGGGAGAGAAATGTGTGCGGATGCTTCTAGATCTTATTTTTTACGAGGAATTCGCTCTGCATACTACTTGGAAGGCAGTGCGTGGGAATCTGTCCTCGTAATGTTTTAGTATATATTTAGTAGTTTGGTGTATTCATAGTGGGTGAAGAAACCGAGGGCGGTACAGTAGTCCATTCAGCTTTCTGAATAAAGCTGGCTGAAGTTTACATGCAGAACAGAACTGTGGTAATATATCATCACAGCATAAGAAAGAAGAGTGTTTAATAGGTAACTGAGAACAACGCCCTGTGTGAAAATGATTTGAACATTGACAATTATCATTATTTGTCAAACATGTCATAAATGGAAGGGGGAGGCTCGATAGTGGCCACTTACTAATAGATTTCTCCGTTAGTCATTTTCATTAAGTCGTAAATGTCAGAGACAGGCATGACACTCAAATCCAGAAAAAGAAACAATTTATTTAGGCTGATTCGCTTGTAGCTTGTCCATCAACACAGACAAAAAATAGGTCACTGATCAAGTGCCCAGGAGATAACAGGCGCAATAGAGAATGCACATACACACAGACAGAAACACAGGGCTTTTCACAGGATCTACATGCAGAATTCCCCTGCATCTGCTTGCCTATACTCATACAGCAAACGGGATGGATATGCGGTGAACGGGGTGGGGGTGGGGGGGGTGGGGGGGCATGATAACCGACCTCTTGACTTGGTACATACAGTAGTTAGTAGACTGCCTGCTTGCCTTGCTATCCCACACGCTGTCAAACCTCTAGCGGCCCGACCATCACCTCATTCAAATGCGGCAGCTCATGCTTCTGTGCCCTGCTCAAAGCTTGCCATAACAGTGATTTTGAACATTGAACTGTTATTGTTTCCTTTTACCCTTCCCTTTGTGTTAGTTTGTCACTCTTCATTTCCACAACCAAAGGTATATTTAACAGAACCCCACTGTTGTTGGTTGTCTTTAATTTGAGTTGTTTTGTGAGCTTGATGTTCTTTCTATCTTCTGCCTAACTTCTCTCTAATTCTCTTCTGTCCCCCTCTCTCAACTCTCTGTCAGTCTACGTGTTAATTACAACTATTGATGTTGCTATTGGTAGATTCCAGTCTTAATTTGCCTGTGTTTCTTCCCTGTGTTTTTGCTACCGTTGTTGTTGACTTTTATTTTCTGTGTTTGTGGTGAGCTTTCTAACCCCAGTTCATTCTGTTATGGCACCACCGCAGTCCAGGATGACGCTGCCCCAGGTACCCAGGAGTACATTATGTTACGGCAGGACTCCATCCACTCAGCGGATATAAGGAGTAAAGGGTCCCCCTTTCGTGCTAAGTGTCACGAAATCTTCTGCTGCCCTCTGAAGCAAGTCGTCAACAAAGAGAGCTCAGAGCCCGAAGGTTTGTTCGCACCCCCTTTCCTTTCCTTTCCTTTCCTTGCTTTGATTTGCTGATGCTCCTCGTACCCACACCCATCCCCCCTCCGCCTTTTCCCCCATCTTGTCTTTCCCTCTCTCTTTCATATTCTGTGTGAACTGATAGTTCTCCGCCCCTCCAAACTAAGCTTCCTTTCATTCCTGTTCCAATTTCTTAAAAGAGCATATGGTGTGTTTCTGACCCGTTCTGTGTGTTTGTGCACGTATGTGTGTGTGCATGTGTGTGCACGTGCGTGACCGCTTCTATGTGCTTGCTTGCAGAGAACCCATAGAAGAGCATATTCCCCCCCCCCATCCCTGTCCGCTGTGGTGTGTTTGTATGAGTGTGTGTACGCATGTGTGTAGTATGGACACATCTAATGATGGACTGAGGAACATAGCGTCTGTGGCTCCTGCTGTACTCCTCCCTTCCGCAAACCATTAACTCGGTCATTGCCACCCTGAGGCGCATGCACAGACAAAAACAAAGTGCAAAATAAAGGGGTTATAGATGGAGGCAGCTGCCGCCCCGATTACTTCAATGACTAGGCAATTTCAGTCTGGCTTCCCCTCCCGAACTGGCAACATAGAAATAAAGAAGGTGAAACCCTTATCTTTTTCTGTACCTGAAGACTATATGTGGAATTGAAATGTAAATGTTACATATTCATGACTAAACAGTGGTATACTCAGTCATAGGCTGCCGGTCAGCAATTTTTCCCCTTCTTCTTGTCCCCTGTGCTTCCTATATGCTTCTGTCTGTGGCTGGTGGCTGCAGCCTATACCTTATCAATGCATTTATTCCTTCCGTTTCCCCCCTCCCTCCATAACCTTGCATTCCCCCACTTCTGTAAACCTTGTTTCACCTTTCCCCTACCTTTATTTCCACTTCCTTCTTTAGTGCTTGCAGCAGCATGAGGAAATGTCTGCACTCTGTATTTGCTATCAGCCTTTGTACAGTTAGGACACGATAGTAGAGCAAAACATTTAAGAATCCAAGCATGCTACCATATACCCTTCACCGTCCGGCACTCCCGTGGCCTTTGACTGCCTCATTTATCATACAACCCTAAATAGAGTGCTAAGATTATAGAAATTGTGTTCCCTTGCAGACTTCCTGATAGGTAAGATATGAATGACCTCACTATTGATGTGTTTTCTGCAATGTGTTGCTGTGCCTTTTGTATCTGAATAAGGTTCAGGTCTGGTACAGTATTGTTACACTTGGATATTGGTTCACCTGTTGATGGGTGTCTGTCTAACCACTGAAGGACTCAAGCACATGCACATATCTGTGTGTGTGTGTGTGTGTGTGTGTGTGTCTGTGTGTGAGAGAGAGAAAGAGAAAGAGAGAGACAGAGAGAGAGAGAGAAGGGAGGGTGAGGGTGAGGGTGAGGGGGTTGGGAGTGATAAAGAGGTGCAATACTAGCAAAGGTCTGGCTAGAGAAGTACAGATGTATTATTCAGTTTGGCTGCAACTCCAGTTGGACGTGACTGAATTAACAAAGGAAGGAGGGGAGACTACAGCTGTTACGTAAGCTGTTCGCGAGGACGTCATTAATGTTGATGCCTGACGCCGATGGAAACTTTGTTAAACCTTGTGTGGAGCAGACACACAATAGACAGCTGTCTGTCTGCTAATGATCTTGCCCAAAGGTATACATATCAAATAACCATCCAAAATTCTATGCTGAAAGATGGCAGATTCTAAAATATATTTGCTTAAACTTTGTTGAAAAGAAAAAGTATTTGATTTGACAGAGAAAATATTTATGTTGTTGAGATCTGAGCAGGAAAGTCAACCCTTGTCACATTGTTACCACAGCAACAACGGCTTTGCGCTGCACTTATTAATAATTTTTCATAGGTTATTGATTCTACAACACTCAGCTACATGTACATTGAATTTCTAAGTGGAAGTGAGAGTAGATGGCAGCACAGAGCGTTCACTATGGAAGTATGGTCTGTGTCCCTATATGCTTAGATTATATTAAATGCAATGACGTTAGCAATACAATTATCCAACTGTGAGGTTGAAAATTGAACTGAAAGGCCATGTTTCTAAGGTTGTATTGATGTTTTGTGCAGTTGATACACTGGAGTGTGTCACTGACAGAGCTCTGAGCGCTACAAATATTAATTTAAAGCTCTTGCGAGGCTTTGACAGACTATAATTTCAAGTCTAATTCTTCTGATGCATCCCAGCACTACACTGAGGTGGCTTATACAGAGAGCAGGATTGTGGTTTCACAAGTCACAGGAGACATGGTTGACAGAACAAGCCATCGCTCGCCCAGGGCTTGGACAGTAGCACCCCAGGAGGATGAGTTTGAATCATATCAGTTCATCCATGCACACCAGGGAACGTATCTTCAGTAACCCATGGCTACGTGTGGGTGTGTACCCGAAATGTATAGATAGAACAACTGATAAATGTAGTACTTTCCATTTTATATAATTACATCTGACGCGGTGGAAAAGATACAGCGCCGCCATTCTACATCACCTGCTAATAGGTTCATCTCTTTAGAGCTGCAGGGAGCATCAGAACACAGAGACACAAGAGCACCTGACCTGCTACCTCCATCTTTAGGCTAGTGCGTGCTTCCTGCCTGTCAATTCCTTCTCTCTCTCGAATTCCTTTTCATTCTCAAATCCCTCTCTTTGGTGTCCCCTCTCGCCCCAACCCCGCCTCTGTTTCTCTGTTTGGCTGCGCAATGTTTCGCAACAGCATAAAAAAAAACAAAGCTGGTGCCCGAGGGGGCCTTTCTGGGTAAATATCCCATCCATAATTTAGACGACTACAAGACTTTGTATTTATAGTTCCAGGCTAAGCAATATATACACAGACGGACAGATATCCATTCAGAGAGATAAATGTTGAGGTAAAATGTGGGAGTATTTGATATGTTTTTCCTTTGTGTGAGATAAACTCAAGGAATGAGTGTTGAATTAAGAAGTGTTGCCTCATGTTAACTGGATTTACAAATGTTGAACTGCTTAGAAATTTGACTGCATTCAAGAAAAAGGCTGAAAAGACCACCACACGTTTACAGTACACAGCAGAGGGACAGTTACAGCTTGAAGGGATACGTTCATAACTTTTCAAGTCATAAAATTATTGTGGGTAGCTTCCAGACTCAATTTTTTTAAAATACTGGTCGTGCCCTGGTGTGTAATTTTGTGTTTCCGCCGACAGTGTTTGGTTGTTGTGTTGTGCTGTAATGGAAGGATAATAACTGAAAGGGATTTGGTTGCCTCAGAGGGCTGAAGCCTCATATTAGTCTCAAATACACTTGTAGGACCGCATTTCGTCCCCAATCACTCACATTGAAAGCCCTTCAGAAATGGACCTCTTAAAATTCCTCCACTGTAAGCACTGCAAAAATGCTTACAGCAAGCAAAAACCGCTTGCATGTACATATGGACCCTTGACTATTGCTTTAAGAAACACGCCTTGACAAACTGTGAACCTATCCTTAAAAGGACCCCGGTAGAGGTTTTGCGTTTCTGTTCACTTTTCGCTATTGCTTGCATATATTCGTAATTTGCTCGAGACTGGTAATCCACCTTTATTACTTTATGATGTTGTTTTTTATGGTAATGGAAGTTGTGAGAAAGGACTGGATGATTGGCACAGCAGGAAATAGCATGTACATTTTGAGGAGTAGTGGTTCAACTATACAAGCATAACTAGGTCCATATGAAGGTTTGTTTACAATTAGCTACATCAACTTGAGGTAATCACAGCCATCAGTTAAGCTATTAGAGTGTTAACCAACTGTCAGCTCTGGGGTGCACTCTCTTAAGCAATGTAATGACATCAGTAATGTGATAAGTCTCTCACACAGACAGAATGAGGTCCAGCACCTTGTGTTGCTCAACATTCAGGCCACTCTCGCTATCGTCTCTTTCGGCCCTATTGACAGAATAACTCATCTGCTGCCCACTCAGCCGAGAAAATATAATCAGCAGTTCGGGAATGAATGAGGGATGGTTAGCGGTCCTTTCCCATTTCCCACACCCAGTGTAGAATGCATGGCGGTGATGATTCACCACAAAGTCGACACGACGCAATTACATTTCACGGGGGCCAGTGTTGCTCCTTATAGCAGAGTATCCAATTGCAGTAATTCACAGAGTCCCGAACGCCACGGCAATGTTGACAAGAGACAAACACGTGGCCTCAGGATGCACTCTTGCTTCGATAGCAGCTTGTTTAATTGTCTCGCTTTCCCAAGGCACGAAAAAACAAGTCAATGTATATATAGACGATGCATGAATAAATAATCCGTATGATAATGTAATTGGCTGCCTGGGGAGAGTAAAGGCTGTGCAGGAGAGTGTCAATGTCACACAAGCACTGGAAGTTCTGCTCTGCTTATCTGACCTCTCTGGTTTCCTGGTGAAATCATAAGTGATTTTTTTTTGCATCTCATAAAGTTTAAGCATGTACCTTGGCTTTTATACAAATGGACAGTTATAGCACGCGTGAGTGGTGTTTTATTAGCCCAGTTTACATTGCAAGTTAAATTTGAGCCTTTTCTTAAGCAGAACGTGACACCAACAAAATGTGAATTAGAAGAGGTTAGAGTACGTGTTCCATTGGCGTGATGTATAATCTCCACCCTCGCATGCAATTTTCCTTCATTGTGTCTGCCCAAGTGAGCATGCACTTTTAACATACAGTAGGAAATGTTTGACTTACTTATTGCCTCAAGTTCAGGCAGAAATGCTGATGCCGTGTTCATTTCAGTCTTGTCTGGGGCTTAAACTACAGGCATTAACAAACAGCTGGAGTGGGCGTGTGCATGACAAAATTAATGAGAAACTGCTCTGGGGACAGGCAAGACAAAGTGAGGCAGAGTAAAGTTGCCAGGCCTATGACATTCCATCATTGTCTATTTAATAAGCACTTTTTCTCCCTTACGCCTCCGCATCCCAGTTCCTCTCCTCAGGTCCTCTGGCACATTCAGCAGCAGCTGCATAGCATAGAATAAAGGATTCTGTTCAGCAATACAGTGAATTGGTTTATTATGAATGACTGTGTTATGAATGTTCATTCTAAATGTGCACTGTGCCAGCCACAGCATGAACAATATCTTTAACCAATCACAACTGTGAATGCAAAGGCCTTAATTTGGCAAAGTGTCTGCTTTTGTCGCAACTTATTTTGAAACTTTTACACCATTAGCATTTAGCGGTAATCATCCAGTGGAAGGTTTTTATCTCAAAAGTTCCATGTCTAATGAATCAGAATGTATTATATGAAGTATTTTTTATATTGCATGCTTTAAGGGCTAACTTTTATTTATTGTAACATTGGTCTGCTGTTACTTTACTGAGAAATAATTCATAGCTTATCTATTTTATACCAAGAGTACACAAAGATGCAGGTGCACTACAGTAGCAAAATGCTCTTTTATATTCCATATAGCTACATGCAGCATGTGTATTTATCCTCCATTTCCACAATAGCAGTGGTACTATTACTGGATTCAAACTTGCCCCATCACTCGCGCTGCTTCACTCAATTATGACAAACCTTCACAGCTTGACACTAAAGTCCCAGTGTACTGTATGCGACGGATGACGGATATGCTTGTGGTTGTTTGTTCATATTCAGTAGAATTTCTGTTGAACCACAGGCTGGCTCAAAAGTAGAGGTACGCAGGCACAAACAAGTAGAGCAGTCAGGTTATAGCAACTGTGACACAAGCAGGGTGTAAGTTTTCCCCAGAGTAAACATGCGTTAAGCTTTTTAATTGGGGCAATGAGGCGAACTGCTGAGTCGGCACCACAGTAATGGGCTGTTGCCAGCTGCCAGGATGGAGATTACAGATACACACACAAATTAGTGTCACTTATTTGGCAGAAGAAGAAGAAGCTTAGTAGAGTTCATAAATTAACATTGATCACAAACTGAATGCTATTTTTGAGTAGTTGAGGGTTCTATAGTAAAAATCCATAGAATGTACATGTTAGGACATGCAGCCCTTATCTCTATTCACTTTAAACAGCACAGTTCAGACAGTGGCACTGAATAACACAACTGAACAGAAAGTTTTGATCTGTACTTTTTTTTGTTTGTGGGTAATCCTGGGTGCTGGCGGGGTTATTTAAGGACCATGCCTGTTTTATCTCAAGGAGCACCAAGTTGTGTGCCAGTCTAAAGCCGGGGCTTATAGTGGCCACAGGATTCATACGGGTACTCAATTTGTCACACCATGTCGCCTGCCAGCCCCGGGAAAAAAACTTGTCTCTTCAAGGGAGCAGAAGAGTTGTATCGTCCTTCACATACAGAGGATATACTGTATAGTGATATTGGCAAGATTTTTTTTTAAACTTGGTTAGTCAAAATGAGATCAGATTTAGAACAAAAAGCTGTGTTAAATGCTGTGCCAGCCGGGGGGTCTTTCTTCCTCCCCAGTCTATCTTGCTTGGATGTACTTGTGTGCGCTGCACTTGAGAAAGATTGTTTGTTTACTTCCTTCTCAGTGGTGGTTAAATGTCAGGAAATTGTCCAGGGTATTCCTAAACTGCCTTATCCAATTTAATTCTGACTCAGTGATCTGTGTGATCCCTTCCACAAGTTAAGAACAGCAGCTTCTGTAAAAGAAAACAACAACAAAAACAACAAACAGCTAGATATACAAAGTATATTGAATACTTTTGCTTACAGGATAGTTTGCCTCACCCCTGATCTGTTTGCCTGACCTTACTCCTCCAAAGATTTGTACATCTGAGTGAGTGAGTTGTAATATAATATGTGCATGTATATGCCATTGCTCATAAACTCAGACCTCTTACACTCGCTACAATTAAGAATTAAGAATTTGCTTAAGTATCATCACATCGAATCATCCCAAAAAAAAAATGTCTTTGAAATCAAATCAAATCTATGTCAGAAAAGATAGGTACCAAACAGGAAAAGCTCCTATTTAATGAAAGCACTTAATACTTAAATGCAGAGCGGTCTCCTCGGACATTAAATCATATTCTGTCCACCATGAATAGCCCGGTGTGATTGCTCAAGGTCCTTGTAAATGTATGTGCCAGGGCAATGGATGGGATGTACATAAATAATGCATACTGTTAATGAAATGGTAATTCTTCAACTGTCAAAGAGTGTGCTCTCCAAGTTGGCAGTCCCCCCTCCCTAGGTCGTACATTGCCCCTCCATTACCCTCTGCAGGTGTTTGTCAAATGTGCCCCCATGTAAGTAACTGGATTGGCCTCAATGACGTGCCTTTAACCTTCAACAAGCTGCGACTCCTGTGTCGTACAGTGTTGTTATTACAAGCGACTCAGTCAGGTGTCTTGCATCAGTATGCTGTGAACATGAGGCCCGCGAGTCATTATCTTAGTACCCAAATCTAATTTTACAGTGCGCATACGAGCGCCCAAGCGGGACAGGGCGACTCAGTGAACTGATTATACAACATAGAGGTGTTGCATGTGTGTGGCTACGCTGAACCTCGGCTGTCAGGCGCATAGATGCATGCACACATACTAACACACCAACACATACAAACACACATGCACAGGACTGCAGCAATTAAGGCAGACTACGCAAACTTCAACCACTCCTCAGTCAACCATACATTGTCCAAACCTGGCAAAGCCCACAGAACCCCCCACCCACCCAAAAAAACAAAAGTGCTCCAAAAAGCTTCTTCCTGGTTTCAGTGCCTTTTCTCATCTCATCTTCCCTTTTTTTACTCTGTGTGTGTGTGTGTGTGTGTGTGTGTGTGTGTGTGTGTGTGTGTGTGTGTGTGTGTGTGTGTGTGTGAGTGTGTGTGTGTGTGTGTGTTTGTGTGTGTGTGTGTGTGCGTGCGCGCTTGTGTGTGCTCTCCGGGATGTAAGGCCTTATGGCAGCCATTAGTGTTAGCTTGCTAATCCACTGGCTGGAGAGATAATTAGACTTTGCACATCTCATCAGGCCCTGCCAGCATCCATTGACAGCTGTCTCTCTTTTCCTCCCTCTCTCTCTCTCTCTCTCTCTCTCTCTCTCTCTCTCTCTCTCTCTCTCTCACTCACACACACACACACACACACACACACACACACACACACACACACACACACACACACACACACACACACACACACACACACAAACACACACACACACACAGTGTTTGTTAAAATAGGTCAGAGTGCTAAAATGTGAACTAAAATAAAGGGAAAGCGGGATGTAACAGGCTTCAGAATCATGTTCAGTATGACATAATGGATAGCAATCAGCATTACAGATGATCACATGTAAACCAGTATAGCAACAGGCCAGGGTCACTC
Source organism: Hyperoplus immaculatus (assembly GCA_949357725.1). Classification (NCBI taxonomy): domain Eukaryota; kingdom Metazoa; phylum Chordata; class Actinopteri; order Uranoscopiformes; family Ammodytidae; genus Hyperoplus; species Hyperoplus immaculatus. Next base: position 16,178,734 of record OX442356.1, read on the forward strand.
AGCCTCCCATCCCTAATCTGTGTCTTCTTATTGTCAAAGCACTCGTTAATATGTCCTAATCTCTTCATGTTATTCGCCTCGGTTGCAAACACTCAGGCCCATGATGATGGTGGGTATCACTGGCTATGCCTAGACATTCAAGAAGGGTTATTTTCCTACCGTCTCTCTGGTACAAATCTGATCCAGCAGTGCTGAGACAAACCTATTCTGACTTGTTGAATGTCTGTGAATGTTTTTGGCGGCTACTTTTGTAAACTGCCACAGCTTCGGACACTGAAATACCACAGCAGCTGTGCTGCTTTGGGAACTTAACCCTCGTAATATGATATGGACTCCAGTCATTTGCCCTGATCCTTCAATCAGTAGCAGAGGGCTCAGTGCAATCATTCAATTCTGTTAAAGCATGACCTCTGACTTATTGTACAACACATGGGTCAAACTGGTTGTAGTGGAGAGAAGGAGAGACATTGTGTAACTATTCCCCCATCACATTAAACTTTTTATTCCACAGTAGCAAGTTCTTATTCTTTCGTCAAGTAATAGTAAGGATTTATGAGGTTGTTGAATTTCCCTAATGTGTGATTTCAAAACCCTTAAAGACCAGCTGGTTGCCCATGTCACGTGTTAATTTTGTTTAAGAATGTCCACCTGATTCAGTCCATACTGAATTATACTTCATAATAATTCAAAACTACCACCAAACACACAAATTCTACCTTCTTAGAATGTATGAATTAACAATCGTTTGCATTAGGCAGTAATAGAATCCATTAGGTCTGGGTGACAACTGTAGACAACTGTTCTCCGTGCACATCCATATACACACCCACATACGTACGCATGTACTGCAGCAAGGAATATGCTGTGTTGCATATGGATTTCTTTGGATCCCTCTTCATAATTTTTGATGGGTTGATAAATACAGCAGGATTTAAGAATGCATCAATGCATTGCACACAGTTAATTCCTTTTTAACTGTTTAAAGTTCAAACCAAAGGAAGACTAAATACAAGATGCTGCACTGATTTTGAGAAAAGTATGATTTCTGATTTGAGGAATCACCTAGCCACAGTGGGAGGTGTAAACATAACACTAAATGGTCAATCGTCTTGCAATATAGTGTGCGTTTGCCAACAACTGTAAGACGGATAGATTTCTTCTTTAATTTATCGGACAGTATGTTAACAATTTTTCTTTTGATCTCCATTTGTCATGATTATACACTGGGTTCGATTTCAAAAAGCATACCGAAGCTCGTGAATGAAATACTGCTCTGCAGCTGACTCTCGGCTATCAAACGTCAACATTGTCTTGAATGTGGTGCATGCAAGTGCCACTTGAATTTACCACTCAACCTATTCAAAATAATCTACACTTTTCATTGCATTTCCACACAATGACACCATAACTAACAAAAAGGCACTATGACCATCTAATGGGCTCCACTGTCATTTCAACTGAACATGAGGTCCATTATAAGCAAAAATGAGTGCCAGCTAAACATGATTTGCCTACTCAAATTCTGTAATTTTCGTTATGAGCATTTTATTAGTTAACACTTGTTTACACAAGCAAATGGCCTGACTGAATGGCCTGAAGTTTGTATACTGACACTCAAAATGATTATATGACAATAATTAAGTAGTAGCTTGACATTAGCACCAACACTGAACTCTTGCTTTGTCTTTGAGTATGTGTTAATATCTGTGAGGCCTTTAGTTTAGTTTGTCACAAAGTCGTTTTATTAAAGTCATTAAAAAACACTATTAACAAACACAGTACTGTGGTTACCAGTATATTTGCCAAGCATTTTAGCTAGTGGCATGGCATGGGGTTCATTTTGTAGCATGATGTAGTGTTGGCAAAGGGATAAGATTACATTTTATTAAGCTTCATTATGCTTTTACAAGTCCAGGGCTTTTTTTGTGATAGTGTTGCATTTTCATATTACACGCCTACTATGGACCACAGAGAGCGATTACTGCTTCACTGCTGTGCTCTGGCCTACTTTTTTGCCATACCTCTGTTGGGCTCTATATCAGCTGTGCACAGCTCCTCCCACCTGTTATATTCCGCACACTGGTCCCCTACCATCCATCCATTGTCATTATGTTCTCATTGATTTTGTCTGTGTGCTGACTTCGCCCAACAAGCACGGGGACTGAAAGTGAAAAGTGGGATCGGGATTCGCTGTGGTGGGTAGAGAACATGACCTATTTACCCGCCCACTCTCACCAGTTGAGTCATGCCTCCTGTCGTGTCATTTCCAGCTTAGACGATCGGTTTCAGCGAACGCGTTGGGCTTTTAAGTGTACTGAAATAAGCCGTTCCGAACTGAGCTGTGCAATCATATTGGCATGTTTACCTACAGTATCTCACAAAAGTGAGTACACCCCTCACATTTCTTCACATTTTTCTTTATATCTTTCCATGGGACAACACTGAATAAATGACACTTTAATACAATGTAAAGTAGTCAGTGTACAGCTTGTATAACAGTGAAAATTTACTGTCCCCTCAAAATAACTCGACACACAACCATTAATGTCTAAACTGCTGGCAACAAAAGTGAGTACACCCCTTAGAAAAAATTTACAAATTGGGCCCAAAGTGTAAATATTTTGTGTGGCCACCATTATTTTCCAGCACTGCCTTAACCTTCTTGGGCATGTAGTTCACTAGAGCTTCACAGGTTGCAACTGGAACCCTCTTCCACCCATTTATGACAGCATCACAGAGCTGGTGGATATTAAAGACCTTGCGTTCCTCCACCTTCCATTTGAGGATGCCCCAAAGATGCTCAATAGGGTTTAGGTCTGGAGACATGCTTGGCCAGGCCATAACCTTTACCCTCAGCTTTTTTAGCAAGCCACTGGTCGTCTTGGAGGTGTGTTTGGGGTCGTTATCATGTTGCAATACCACCCTGCGGCCCAGTTTACGAAGGTTGAGTGCACATGGTCAGCGTCGTACACAGAGGTTGGCTTTGGAAAATAGACGTATGAGTGCTGCCAGCATTGCTGAAGGGCTTGAAGGGGTGGGGGGTCAACCTGTCAGTGCTCAGACCATACGCCGCACTCTGCATCATACTGGTCTGCATGGTTGTCATCCCAGAAGGAAGCCTATTCTAAAGATGATGCACAAGAAACCCCACAAAAAGTTTGCTGAAGACAAACAGACTACGGACATGGATTACTGCAACCATGTCCTGTGGTCTGATGAGACCAAAATACATTTATTTGGTTCAGATGGTGTTAAGAGTGTGGAGCGGCAACCAGGTGAGGAGTACAAAGACAAGTGTGTCTTGCCTAGAGTCAAGCATGGTGGTTGGAGTGTCATGGTCTGGGGCTGCATGAGTGCTGCCAGCACTGGGGATCTACAGTTCATTGAATTCTAACATGTACTGTGACATACTGAAGCAGAGCATGATCCCCTCCCTTCATAAACTGGGCCGCAGGGCAGTACTGCAACATGATAACGACCCCAAACACCCCTCCGAACGACCACTGGCTTGTTAAAGAAGCTGAGGGTAAAGGTTATGGACTGGCCAAGCATGTCTCCAGTCTTAAACCCTATTGAGCATCTTTGGGGCATCCTAAAACGGGAGATGGAGGAGCGCAAGGACTCTAATATCCACCAGCTCCTTGATGTCGTCATGAATGGGTAGAAGAGGGTTCCAGTTGCAACCTGTGAAGCTCTAGTGAACTACATGCCCAAGAGGGTTAAGGCAGTGCTAGAAAATAATGATGGCAAAACAAAATATTGACACTTTGGGCCCAATTTGGACATTTTTTCTTAGGGGTGTACTCACTTTTGTTGCCAGCAGTTTAGACATTAATGGCTGTGTGTCGAGTTATTTTGAGGGGACAGTAAATTTACACTGTTATACAAGCTGTACACTGACTACTTGACATTGTATCAAAGTGTCATTTATTCAGTGTTGTCGCATGGAAAGATATAATGAAATATTTGAAGAAATGTTAGGGGTGTACTCACTTTTGTGAGATACTGTATATAGTCATGAAAATATCTGAAAGTGTCTAATCATTTTAATAGGGCCCGACCGATATGGATTTTTGGGTGCCGATGCCGATTATTTTCTGAGAAAAATTACGAATACGATTTTTTTTTTTTAACCCTTAAATATATATAAATACTTGTTACTGTCAATGGGTGTACAGGAACTTTTTATTTATTGAAATATGCATTATCTAAAAAAAATAAAGTGTGTCTCAAATATGTCTCAAGTGACATGACTCATTTTTAAACTCAGACATTAAGCATTTTATGTAACTGCACCCAACCCTCTGGAACTCCCTCCCTCCAAACATCAGCATCTCAGACTAAATAAACTCATTCAAAAGTCAACTCAAAACTCACCTCTTTCAGAAAGCATAATTACACCGGACTCCACTCCAAACCTTATCTTTAATTTGTCTGTATTTTGTTTTCTTTTTCTATAAGTATGATTTTCTATATGTTTGATGTAAAGTGTCTTTGAATGACCTCCAATAAAGCACTATATAAATTCTATATAATAACTATTGTAATATCAACTACTATTAACAGTCAAGAGATGACCAATGACTCTGCTTTTTCGGAGATGTGCTATAATCGGCCGATTAAATCGTCCGGCCGATATATCGGTCGGGCCCTACATTTTAACCTTAAGTGACGTAGCAGGAGCTCTGTGGTAGCCATGTGGTTATAGCTCATGACACTGAACACTGCTGGTTTCGATTCCAGATGATAATCTATGTTGCATATTATTCTTACCTCAATATCCCCATATTTTGTGTCACTTCTCCAGCTATAGCTGTGCAATAAGAAAAGTGACATTATGCCAAATATGTAATACTTCCCTGCTATTTAGTATAGTAGAACAAGATTTAGGATGTCCCAATTCTTGTGATGCAGCATGCTTGAGAATACCCGGATGCCCTACATCCAGTCGGAATTTTTGGTGTTGAAGTCAGCATGCTTTTTGGGCGGTTCTGTCCCACAATCCAGTGTGCACCGGCAGTGATGTCACATCGACGGAGCCTCAGAGTGAAATCAACCGGCAGCAACGTGACAGATATATAAGCAAGATGCACGTTCAAAGTGCAATGATATGATGAAATAAATAAGTAAAAGTATGTCCCAATTGTATGCCTTCTGCCTGCTAAGGAGATACTTTTTATATGATCAGTTGTAGTATCTAGAATAGAATAAAGAAACAGTATGCGAATTGGAACGCAGCCTTAGAACCTGTATATGACCTTTCATTACTTAATGTTTCGAGAACCATTCTCTTCCATGCAGCTTCTCTGTCGCTCAGATCTGAATTCAGATATAAATGCGACCTCACTGTGCCCTACTTGTCCACCAGGGGAATGAAACCCCCGATATTATCCTGGAGGAAATGCGTCAGTGGCAGGGGAAATCCAGAGTGTGCTACCGGACTAAAATGAGCTTCATTAATGTTCACACCCTGTATGCTGCGCTGAACATTTGACCTCGTTGCATAATATTCACAGTTATTCTCGAGGCCAGACAAGGGATGTGCCAGGGTTGTTCTGAGGACACAGACCTGGTTAATGTCCAAGATCGTGGTCTAAAATGACAAAAAAAAAAATTGGACGGAAGCAAATGACAAACACCTCTACAGGTGTCGGGGTTTCTCCTCACCGAGTGAGCACGAGAGAGGAGAAATGTTTACTCTGCCGTTTCTCAAGCAGGACACCATGTTAGTAAAAGTTTTAATTTCAAGATGAGAAAAGTTTGTGCTTACATCATCATAATTAAGAAGTGCCCATCACCTAAAATAATAATTTGTCCAAAGTTAGCAACTCTTAAAAGTGGAGCAGGCATGACCTTGTACTCTAGTGCTTGACTCAGAGTTTTCTTTAGTGTCTCGGTCAGTAAGAAGACATTTTAAGCTAGCTGCTGGTGTCTGCGATGATGCCTTTAATCTCACTCCATTCCCTTCTTTGATGTGTCATACTGGAGGGGATATGTAGGACAACATCCCTTCACTCACAGTATTCTGGGACTAAGACGGCTCTTGCCAGACAGGTTATAATTAGCATTGCGTTATTAATACAAACTTTCAGAAAGGCTGAGCTTCTTTGTTTTGGCTGCATCACACTTCCTTGATTTCTCTTTGATACCAGATGTCCCTCAATGTTGGGACAAGAGTCCATTTCCTGGGTGTGTTCTGGTAAGAGGAGGAGGGATGACTTGAAAGAGAATAACAGTGAATTTTGTTGTTAACTTAAGGGTCTTTTTAACTCCTAAATGCTATCTCTTGGTAGCTTTTCCACAATGATTGATATTGCCAAAGGGCTGCCATCGACTTACCATCTATGATTCACAGAAGTGACAGTGTTCAGTCATCCAAGGGAGGATCTCCCACACTTGATTTCCTCCTCCAGCTACCTCCTGTTTTGATGCTAGCAATGACAGATACTGGATGTTGGTCTGATAATAGGCATTTAGAGGCTCCTATTGGACTGGGCTGACTGGCTGCCTGTGTGTGCATGTGTTGTAATGCATGTATGTCTGTGTGTGTGTGTGTGTGTGTGTGTGTGTGTGTGTGTGTGTGTGTGTGTGTGTGTGTGTGTGTGTGTGTGTGCTTGTTAAATATTGCATCTGTGTATACATCATGATGTATGATCTTATCTTCCATTCACTCTGCTGGCTGAAAGTAATGCAGTATTATAGACTGTGCTGGAGCTAACCTAGAAACAGACATCATCTGCACCAAGCTGACGCACATTGCACAAATACACATCCACGGACACACGCAGAAATTACATTTCAATTTCCATTAGTGGCCTAAACAAAAAAGTGGCCCGCTGACATCATCCCACTGATGTTTCATAACCAGTCCAGAGTGTTAAATAAATCAGCCTCTTTTTCGTATTTCTGTGTCAGGCCAACTGACTACAGAGATCTCATACAAGTCTTTTTTTAGAGAGAATCAGATTCAGGTGCCAATCATCCAAATCTTTGTTTGAAGTCCGAGAAGAAATATGTGTTAGTTGGTTCGAGGACAAGGGAAATGGGGAGCTGCTGTGGCCAGCAGTTTTACACTCTTGTATGTGTCGGGGGAATGAGAGCACATGGCTCGTACAGCATTAGTCATGCCATGCGGGTTGCTGTCTGAACTCTGGCCATTTCGTACAAGGTTTGGTGCCTCTGATTGAGATTTCTCCACTTCATTACAGCCTTACACACACACACACACACACACACACACACACACACACACACACACACACACACATTCAGAATACAGATACAAAGAGCATAGAGGTCGTAGTGAAAGCCCCTAGTATGCTTCCAAGCTAAATGATGTACTGCACTTAACATGCAGTCAAATCAAGAAGTGGCAGCTTGTAGATTCAAGCTTGTGTACATATATTCACTAGTGTATTTGCTGTGTTTTATTCAGGGATTTTTGTTAAAAATGTATGCAAAGTCAGGATGCTCCGGTGGTGTAGTGGGTTGAGCGCGTACCAAATAGGCTCAGTCCTTGGTGCAGTGGTTGTGGGTTTGAATCCGACCTGTGGACCTTTACTGCATGTCATCCCCCCTGCCTTTCCCCATTTCACGTTGTCCACTATCTACTTCAAACTGTCAAATAAAGACACCGAAAAAATATCTTGACATTTTTTTCTTATTCCAAGTACCTGCGAGGAACAAACAGCACATTTGAATTGTTCATTTCTAGTTGACAGCACAGGTTGAATTGAATAGGAACAATGTCACTCTTGTGATGACCATAACCTTTCTTTCACGTTTTGACTCCTGTATTAGCTGTGAAGGTGCATATTTCAAATAGACTTCTGAAGGGTGGATAATTATTCATCATCTATTTGGGTATCATTGTCAAGCAAACTTTAAAAAATAATCTGGCAGATGCTCAACTCCTGATATATTTTCAGTTCTATGATTCAGTGCCATATTTAGCTTTGTTGATGCATAAAATAGAATGTCGTTCCTTTTGCTTGAACAACAAACATATCTGCGCTTATCTAGTCTGTGTGAGAGAGAAAAAATATGGCAGTGCTGATCAGTGGACAGATACTTTGAAGCCAGATGTTATACAAAAGGTGAGTTAGGTTAGATGACAAATGCCAGGCATTCTGTCTGCACCTAATTGCTTTCAGTGTGATGGTGATAGAACTAGTGGTGGTTTAATGATGAGCAGACCAGACACACAACTCAGACATCCTCTTTGAAATACAGTATTTGATGTTTAAAAATATAAACGTTTTATGGTAATGTCCCTGTGACTAACAATAAGGCAAATGTACCCTGTTAAGAAATGACATTGCTTGAAGACAGAACTGTCTGACAGATAAAACACAGTTAATGACCCATCGTTAAGAAATTTAAGACTTACAGCTTATTTATTTTTTTACATGCTGTGACATACATTATAATCGTTCCTCAGTGACGTTGGGAGAAATAATGGGACTGGTGTCCTCCAGTTTCATTCTACAGACTCCTTTGCTTTTATGTCCTGAACAAAACCCTCCGGTTCCAAAGAGGTGGGATAGATCACACAGTCATTGCCATGATTCTCCCCGCCAGGCATTACTGAATTGTAGCCCCCCCTCCCCCCTCTCTACTGGAACCTTGAGTGATTGATGGTTTCTTGTTCGGTAATATCCAACCCCCATTCTCAGCACACACACACACACACACACACACACACTCACACACTTGCACACACACACACACACACACACACACACACACACACACACACACACACATACACACTCACACCCTTTTACGTATGTGCAGTCTCCATGGTAACGTGTGGTATCATCACTATGACACTGGCGTCCTAGCATGCTTGCTTGGTGCTGCTGCTATTGTGGATTTACTGTACCAGCACACGCACAAAGAGCAAACAGCCAGCACACCGCTGCCAAAGGGCTGCAGGCTTTGAGCAGCAACCCCCTTTGAGTTGATCAGAGACCATTCCTCTTCCCCCTGATATACAGTATACTGTATATCATTTCTCACTTCATCCTCTCACTCCTTTCAAAGAGTGTTACTGCATTTTCAAATAGTATTATTAAGTGGGGCATTTAATATCTCAATATAATTAAGGGCACTTTGATAGTATGCAACTTTGCCCCCTGTAACACACCACGAGCAAGGTTAACCTCACACTTTATTCCGTGTTTGCCCTTGAATGCCACTTTACTCTGCGAATTTAAAAATTAATTAAACATGCAGTGTTATCATGACAGCCTGGGGTTATTAATATTAAGGGATAAGTTTAATTGTTTGGTTATATTTGATAATAGAAAAAGGTCAACACAGTGCTCAACCTTGGTAGCACACAGCACAGGCCTATCACCCACTTTTATGCTGGAGCCCTGCCCTCTAGTGGTCAGAGATGGCAAGGGCGGCAGGGTGCTGGAACCTTTTGTGTATGTGTGAAGTCATGCGCTCCAAGCACAGTTTAGGTGTGTATACGCAAAACTGAATGGTGCTATGCTTTGGACATTGTTTGGGCCGTTACACTTTCTGCAGTACTCGTCGCCTTAAACACGTTTCAAATCTAAATTGTATCTTGTCCTGTTGATATCTCTGTTTGAGCATGACGCAAAAACAAACTAACAAAAAAGATTAAAGTATGTTCTGGATACAGTATTGTGTTTATATTATGATCACATAATGATAGAAGCTGACAGAACTATGCTTTCAGCGGTTCCCAATTATTTTCACTCTCCCTTTTTGTATGTGTGTGTGTGTGTCTCTGTGTCTGTGTGTGTCTCTGTGAAGGTGCCCTCGGGAGGCCACAGTAGACTGGCATTCTGGGGCACCACAGTAATGAATGTACCCACAAGCAACCAGAGCACATAAACCAGAGAGACAGTAAGGCAGTCTCTTTGAGTGTGTGTTTGTTTGTGTGTGTGTGAATGTCCTTGTGTCTTTCTGGGTTGTCTCATTTACAGCCTCTACAGTTGTGGGTTACAGAGTCACTTGTGTCTGTTTTTATTTCTGCATTCGGATGGACCTAGAGGCTGGTGCTTTAGCTCTTCTGCTGGGTTTGATTATCTGAGAGAATATTTTATGAATGTTATGCTCATCAATGCCAAGCTTTCACTTGTGGTAGACTTTAAATGAGGCAAATATAAAGAAAATATAGGGACGAGAGCTATTCTTTCTTCAAAGACTTCTGAATGACTGTTTAAAATATGGTTCTCATTTTTACTTATCTCCCCCCCAGTTCCATGTGTGTCATTGCATTTTCTATTTTGTAATTTTTTCCACCTTCATCATAGCTCACCCTTCTGCTCAGAAGGCACTAAGCGCAATGGACATTATCAGGGCCTATACACATTTGCACTTTCTTTAGTATCATCTTAGGTGTTTGATTAGTGTTGCAGTGGTACAATGCAGCCCAACTCTTATCTCTGCTCTCCTAATAGTCAGTGATAAACACAGCCATCCTCCTGAAGGGCCGCACTGTCCGCCTGAGTGATGGATGGCCCAGGTTTATCAGTGGCTGGATGACTGAAACAAAACCCACAGTCTGCTTATGGTGCTATTCAGATCTGTGTTTGCTCATGGTAGAATTAGAGGTATCAGATAGTAGGCAGGCAGGGATACTCTATGCTGCAGTGTAAAACAAGGTTGTACAGAGGTTAGATATTTCCCAAATTGCAGTAGTAACACCATATACATACATATCAGAAAAGAGTGCAAAACCACAGTATGCCTAATGGATGGCAACATCCTCAACTACTTGAAGGAAAGTGTTTTGCCCGTGCATTTTTCACATATCTAAACAATGTCATATTTTTAACATTTCAATTTAGTGACACCCTGTATTAAAGCTTCCCTTTGACAGTAGTGTAGTTTGTAGTTTATTTCGATCACTGAAGGTAGATACATCAGTGATTCTTGAGAAGTGGGAAAAAACAGGGTGCAATGTTGAAAAAATACAAACCCTGTGTTTCGGCAAATTAAATTACATGTATGTATCCAACATATACTAAGCTACTGAGCTAAGCTTTGACACAACCTCCCAGCTTTTGTTTTTTTTTATCGTCATTGGCCTATCACCACCGTCAGATGTCAAATCCGTCAGATTTCCTGTCTGATGGTGTTGACATATTTAACGTTTCTTAAACATAACAAATGGAATTTATCTAGTAGCCATTTGGTTTTTCTGTTTATGTTAGGTGCCAGTATGAACTACTTCAGGAAAATTAAATTATCAAAACATTTCAAGTAACTTCTTCAGAAATTGTAAGTCGTTGTTGACGTATCATGTTTGTGATGCAGGACTTTAAAGATTTGGAATGTAAAATATTCTAAAACTACAACCCTTATCAGCGCCTGTCTGACTCTAATGTACTCTGCAGAGGTAGACTTTGATAAGAGGTCCTTCAAAGTGACACCTGCCCCTTATTTCGCCTGATTTTATTACATTTTACATAATGAAATGTCTGACGGTGTTGACTTACAGTAAAGTGGTCCCACCAATTACAATCCTTATAAAACATGAATGTGTAGTAGAAAAACTGTTTTTATTGTTATGAGAGATTATTTAGTGTTGCTTTTGATGAAAAAATACTCTTTTTAATCATTAAAGTACATTTTTAATAGGTTTTATTGCATATGAAAGATTGAAACCTTCTCTGAGGACACACTGTTTTGGACGTCACGAGAAGAAACAAGTGTCATATATTTGACATAATATAATGATACAATTAAATTTAAGGGGATAATTGTGCTCCAGACATTCTATTCTTAATCCCTAATACCATCTACAATTTTAAATATTTTTAGTTTTAAACATAACAGCAGTTACATATGGAAGACGGCCTTTTGTCCCAGTTCTCAAGAATCACTGACATAACATTACATACATAACATAAAAAGAACACCCAAAAGAAACCCAAAGGTGTCATCTTGATTTATATACATTGTCATTTTTTTGTGGGTCCTACAGTATCGTATCATCTTTTTTTTAAATGCATTTTGTTTTTTATTATAATAATTATTGCTATTATTAATTCCTGTATATTTTATTCCATACAAAGTTATGAATTAAAAATAATAATATCGGCATTCATATCAACAGTGCCAAACATGCCTCAGTTTTATATTTGTGAAGCATCTTCTTTTTCAGTTTAAAAATAAATTAATATGTGTAGCGTGTTACCAAAAAGGTTAATCAGATCAACTAGCCTACCATGTTAAAGACATACAGCTCATCCACCTGATGAATTGGATATCTGAACTAAAACTGTCTAAGTTTTCTTGATAGGGATTCTGGCGGGAAATGTTCAACATGAAATACTAGATTGACAACTCTTTTATTGGGACATAAAAATAACATTTGAAGTAAGCTCAGAAGGGGATTGAAAGGAAATGAGGAAATTGTGTGATATTGATTTCAGCAGCATTACAACATGCTTGGCTGAACCAACTAACAGTGTTAGAGGAAGTCATATAAGGTTATCACTGGCTAAAAGAAAACACCCTAAGGATATAGTTGTCACTACATATCAAGGTGTGGGCTGTGTCCAACCTTCAAACAACTTTGCCGACCATCTTTTCTTGTACTACATGCGTTCAGAGGTTAGATTCCCTCGCGTCATTAAGGAGAGCCATCAATGGAGAAAACATCACTGAAAACCAATGCTTTTATCTATTTGGTGCCTTATGTCTCATGTCATTTGAACCACATCCTCAGGAAATCAATATATTGGTAACCTGTTTCCGCTGAACGTTTCAAATCTTGGGTTATCACTGAATTATTAAATATTTATTTTTATGGCAGTGGTGACTTGACTTCATTGATTTGTTGTTTCACTCTGATGTGAAGTCAATTGTACATATATTGCAGGGTAGCCTATATAAATGACATAATTCCACACTGCGTTATGTTCCAAACTCAAATGATTAAATCAGTTCATGACGCTCTGTGTAGAAATGTACATAACTGATATAATGTACATTGACTTTCTTTTTTAGGTGGATTTCCCCTTCAGGGTGAATATGGTGAACATGGTCTTGATAGCCAATCCACGTGCGCCATCTAGTGTTCAGAGCTGCGCATGGTCAGTGGATAGACGGTACATATCAGAGCTCATCGTTAAGGCCATCATAAAGTTCACTTCTGCAATCACGTCTATATAGAGCAACATATCATACTCACACAGTGTTTGCGCTTTTCATACTTGGACTCATATGACAGAGCTGTGCAAGCAAAGCAAGAGAGCACATTGTGTGCATTTTATTGACAGCTTTTTATGTCCTGATGATAAATAATCCTGGCTGGGCATTTTTTTTCTGCCTCTACAGTTTCAGAGAACTGAGAACGTCTTTGTAGAAAAAACACTTTCCCTAATGCATGTTGGCTCCGTTGGTTGTACATCGATTTTCTTTCTTTTTTTTCAGTCGAAAGTGGACAGGCCTGTATAACCGGTTTAGTCAACGCATTATCGGATCATTTTACATGATTTTTTGTAATATGAGAGCGAAGTCTTCTCTGCCCCAAGAAGGAAGTCCAGCCTCAGCCTCCGTTTTCGATCACTTTTTCTTCGCAGCAATACAGCAAGAGGAGCACACGCCCCTTGTTTGCCGGATCAACAATAACCTCTAAATGAATGTTTAATGAGCATTGCAGAAGTCATAATGGCACGTCGCTAATGTCCTGTAATGATCTTCCCCGTTTGTGGCCACGCCTCGCTGCGTTCTTCTCCGCTGCGCCTCTTTTGACAGTTGTCTGACAATGGTTTGAACTTATTTTTTGCACAACCCTAAGACTACTCGCCTCACTTCACCACCCAGGGACGGCACGTAGCCGAGTCACCGCTCCAGATGAATAGGACTTTTCCCTTGAGAAAATGTGTTTCAGGTAGGCTGCTGGGCTTGTTTTCTGAATGTATGCTGCACTTTCATTTCTTTTACTTAACTTTATCTTTGTAATTTCTCATTGACAGATATACTTCCTAGTTGTTCTGAGTTAAACAGTTTATGGCTTTAAGTAATGTAGTGTTTAAATAGTGTTTTATTCTATTGATCAGTGCTTTATTGGTGTTCTAGTTGTTAAACGGACCTGGAGCTGTCCGTGGTGCTGAAGGGCTTCCGTCGATAAACACTTTGGTTGGAGCTTTTCCAATTTGTTTAGTCACAACACGCACACAACGTGTGGGACGTTTATGATTTATCTGTTAAATAGTTGCTTGATTAGTTTGGTGAAGATCTATTTGGCTAAATTTCGGCTCATATTCAATCAACGCAAAATAGTACCTACTGGGTGTGTAGAAAAAAAAAGTCTATCCGGCATTTTTGTTTGAGGACTGCAGATGGCACCATTGGTTAAGCTGTTAGCTGTGCTCAGTCCAGGGTTGAGGGGAAAAGTGTTGTGGATGGAAGTCAGGGGTGACAGAGAGAACGGTGTAAGCAAATAGGCAAATAGGCAAATATGGTACGCAGCACACAATAGCAGCTGAAGTCATATGCTGATGGGCGTCTTTAAGGGATAGTTCAGTATTTTTGAAGTGGGGTCGTATAAAGTACTTATGCGTAGTTAGTCTGTTACCTTATGGAGATGGCGATCAGCGCAGTCATTTTAAGAAGTTTTGGAGAGACTACGCTTTAGCAGAAGTCGGCCTGATCGCCATCCCCATAAAGTCACAGATTAACTATGCATACGTTCTTCAGACAACCCCCCGTGGTAACAACATACTGAACTATGCACCAAAGGTGGAATGTCAGGCATTCATGTTTTTTTTTTTTTTTTCAAATGGAATTCAAGTTACTAATAATTGCATGGGGCCTATACGATCATCCACCGGCTTTAGGTTAATAAAAATCACTTCTCATTCCACTATAATCCTGCTTTAACATCATTGCTGACTAGTGATGATGGCTTCCCGCTGCTTCATCCCTAACGGTCATCTTCACGCTAAATCAGACAATTGTATTAGTTAATTAAGTACATTGTTTAATTAATAACATTACAATGTAGTTAATCACTTTTTTTTATACGACATGAAATTCCCGCCAAGTCTTTGGTTGGACACTATCCTCACATCAATATTTGAAATATTTATTTTCCACTGTTCCTCGCAGCCTGATCAACCGAGTGGCGTCATTTGTTCTTAACCTTTAGTTTGTGACTTTCTGTGCTTGTTTACTCGAAAGTGTCTGGTATTCCCTCCTCTCTTCCGACTGTATGTCTCCTCTTTGCCACCTCCCCGCCCCTACTTCGCTCCTCTCTCTTGATACGTAGCATGATATGTATCCCATATGACTGCCTGTTCGGGAGATATTAATCTTGTGTGCACACTGCATGGGATTGTTTCTCACTAGTGAGTCCTCTCCCTCCTCCCCACTGTTAATTGTCCAGATATAGTCTGTGGTATGCTCTCAGCAGCACAGCTGAGTGTGTGCTTTGCGCCGGGGCTCGGATATTGCATCCAGAATGGCGCGACTCCTATCACCTTGCTTTACCTCGCTGCTTCAGCAAAAAAGGGAAAAACAAATGGAATCTCCACAGTGATTCGCCTACATTGCATGTCTTTCTAAAACAGAGTGTAGTTTTTTTTCTTTCTCTCTCTCTCTCACACAGCAGCAGCTTCATGAAGGGGATTAGGGAAACCAGATAAAGGGCATTGCCAAACACTCCCCCGGCGACTGCAAACAGGTGTTTCCATCCTTTGGCTGCGCACTGAGGTTCATTCACGACTCTGTGGCGACTCGAATACCATGTGTGCGGCAATGTAGTTCAGTGGGATGATGCAAAAGCGCTTCCAGAGACTGGGTTTGTGCGTATTTTTTGTGATGCCGAGACAATGATACAGTTGGAGGAACACGTAACGTGCAGCGGTGGAAGTCTTTGTACTGCTTCACGGTGGAACGTCAGCTTTTTTATTTTTGGTTAATTTCACTTTTTTTTCGGAAATGCAACGGACAATTATTGAATAACGCCCAAATAAATGAAAAAAATATTAATTTGGACATTATCTAACAGCCACTACCGGGACTTTTACTCTCAACTCTTTATAGACCATTTGACTGACTCTTTATTAAACCGATCACTGTATTTGCCTCCGATTGTTACCAGTTCACCTGAACGTTTTTCTTCGGAATTCAGTTTTCTGGTTTCAAGGAGGTTGAATATTTTCACGCGTCCCCGGAAGTTTTTCGCGGAGCGCTGCCACACTGGCCATGGCTGCGGCTATTGCCAGCTCCCTCATAAGGGCGAAGAGGCAGGCGAGGGAGCGGGAGAAATCTAATGCCTGCCGCTGCGTTAGCAGCCCCAGTAAAGCCAAAGGAACCTGTGAAAAACCCAGTAAACTCAATGTTTTCTCCCGGGTCAAACTCTTTGGCTCCAAGAAGAGGCGAAGGAGACGACCAGGTCTGTTGTGCAATTCCATCAGGATATTATCCTCATGATCACTTATTCTTCATCTATTGTAGGGTGCTATTATATTTTCAAAAAATTCCCTAAACAAAACAAGAACTGCGACATTTCTGTCTTGGATTCAAACGATTGATGAAAGAGTGATGGGGTTCCCCCGTGGAGATAGTCCACAGAGAGGTCACTTTGGGCATCTCAGACTGTTCTGAGGGATATATTTAACTGCTACTTCATCCTCCACTTTCTTATTTGATCCACTTTTTATTTACCATTATTTAATATATGCTACCCTTGGGTGAGCTATAACCTAAACATGATTTCAAAATGTCTCAAATAATTTGAAACCCAGTGTTAAATAGGCATTTCATCATCATTTTGTTTTGGCTCCCATTTGGATCAAACATTATGTTTCCCCAAGTTATTCGGTGCTTAAATACATCTGAAAAAAATACTTGGCTGATAAAAAATAAGTGGTACCTGGTTATCATAACTCAAAATAAATGCACAAATACTATAAGTAATTCCTCATATGATTATAATAAGTACTGTTTCTGTATCCCCCGACATGTGAGCCAAGGTCCACGGTGGCTCTTGAAGCACTCATATTATCGCAGTGACAGAAGTGTCTCTCTGTAGCCTAAAGAAAAAAACAATCCTTGATAAATAATAGAAGTGAACACAGCTGCAGTTCTGATCGGATCACATTTTACTCAGGCCCTATAGCACACCTTTCATCAGTTGTGTCAGTTTCTTGATGTGACAACGGCTCAGACTTACAAGATTCGGCTCTGTCCCCCCCTCCCCCCCAAGCTTTAGTCTGTCCCATCAACTTCATTCATCTCTGAGCAGTTTTATAACTCTGTATCACTAACTCTGTGATGCACGCTTATGTAACAGCGCAACTCTCTTGACAGTTTTTTGCACCCTTCTCTTACTTCCATTTTCCGTTTCTACCTTGTGGAGGAAGCGATGAGGGCTCACCTAACAAAAAGAACATAGCATGGTGTGGACTATGTGTAGTTTCATGGATTGTTTGGTAATGCAGTGTGCACATGGTCATGCTCTACTGTATTTGCAGCACATGCTGACATTTGTAAATTTCTTAATGCATGTCCATATTTTAGAAGCGTGCGTCTGATGCATATCTATAGGCTACCCCTATAGGCATCATAACCCAATGATGAAATGTAAAACGTTTTACAATACAATATTTCTGGTCTAAACTTCTCTTTTGCAAAAGTCACCTCTGTAAGTAAAGAAATGGCAGTAGGCTACTGCAATATGAGTGAGATGAAAGGATAGAAGAAAGGTGTGGTAAACCACAGCATATAACACTCCACTAGGCACAGTAACCAGGGAATGGAGAGCACTTAGCTGTTATCAGACATTACACTGATGTTACACAGACAGGCTAACTAGCCACTTCAAAATGAAATGCTTTGTATTATGTGCTAAATTTCACAATATGATTCTTTTGGGAGTCTGCACAGTGAGTGGTGGCAAGCATGGAGGGAGAAAGAAGGGGATGACAAGCAGGGAAAGTCCTCAGCCATCTTAGACCACTGAGTCACCACGGGCCCCAAAGCCATTGTTTAAATTTGATACAATTTGCTCTTGTTGTCCATCTGTGGTCTTATTTCTTTGTTGTGAAAGTGGCCTTTATAAAGCGTCTGGAGGATTAGTGGAAACCTGTACTGTACTGAACTGTAGGATATCAGCCAGCCCAGAGCCCTTATCAGGCCTGAATGAAGTGGCAACCGCCTTGACTGAGTGGTCACACCAATGTGAAAGTATCTTCAACTGAAGCTGTGCTAGTGGCCGCCAGATTCTAACTCCAACACTATTTAAACATCACAGGATTGTCATCGAGGAAAAAGGGATTGTGTGACTCTAGAAACTTCCAAAATGGTGACGAGCAGTGCAATGAAAGTGAAGCTTCAAAATGTCCCTTCAGAAGGCTACGAGTGACATAACGCTGCTACATTTAAGTTCCTGTATGATCTGGGGTTTTCATGCTGGCGTCTTCCTGTCTGTGTGTCTCTTGTGCCTCCACAGAGCCCCAGCTGAAGGGGATTGTGACCAAGCTGTACAGTCGACAAGGTTTCCACCTGCAGCTGCAGGCAGATGGAACCATTGATGGAACGAAGGAGGAGGACAGTGGTTACAGTAAGTTTCACTCCAATACTTTTTTTTTCAACACTTCTCTTACTCAATACTTCCACTGCCATGTTTTTGTTGTTGTTAAGAGGGACCTTTTAACCCGCTACTGTCAATTCCATTCACTACAAACAAACCTGCATTAGCTATACAGTATATCACAATTTCCGGTTGTAGTTTTTCTTAGCTTAGATTTGATTATAAAAGCTGAATTAGCCAACTGCATTGCTACATTTTAATTATTGACAACATTCAAACTCCACTGTTCTTGTAGTATCGGTTCACTATACTGAAAAAATCATGGCGTTCTTCTCTTCCAGTACATTGAAGACAACGTTTAGCTGTTTTAATTGAATCTAATCAATCTCTGAACACAGAACACACATGATGATGATTGGCTTTCTCCTCTGCTACACACTGCCTCTGTGACAGGAGCCAGTTTTGTCTCATTTTATGTATTGATGCATCCCCATCACTGCCATTACACCCACCAGCTTGTTGTTTTCCAATAGACAGATTAAAGCGGAGATCAATGGAAGTGTAACAGCACAGCCTCTTGTCTGGCAACAATATAGAAGAAATAGACCACCTCATAATTAAACGGTACATTCAACACTACATGCTTTTAAAGATTAGAACAGTACAACGGTTGCTGACATATGCTCAATCCTCTTTGCCACCAAAGCGAAACAATATTGTTTAGGGAGAGATCTGTAGGGCACACATTGAAACAGCTTTGATGTCATACTTACTGTGTAATCCTGACACTAAGCAGATGTAAACATTTCAAGAGCCCCTGAATAAGTACCCCTGCATTCATTTACTTCTCTTGGTTTGAGATGGCTTTTGTATTTTACATATAACTAGAAGCAGCTCTCTGCAACTGGGATGTTGCCTAAGAAGAAATTCACCACTGATGTGTCTGGTATTTGCTTCCTTATACAATGATAGCAACCTTAAGTTGCTACACATAGGAGACAATGGCCCAGGAGTTCAAACGAAGATAAAGTAATCATCTTGTGCTGATACAATATTATGCTTCACCTAAAATAATGACCACCCAACCCACTATGTCTGCAAGGATGCACATTTCTGTTCACTTATATAACAACTGGCCTGCATTGGAACCAAAATAGTTTTTGAAGAGAAAATTAAAGAGTGCTGCTGAATAGGAAAAGGAAGAAAAAAAAGAGAGAAGCTCTTTGCACTGCTCCAAAAATAGCGTTGTTAGGCGCTGGGTGCGCTTGTCTCCATGGTGACGAGAGCGCAGTCCTCTTGGAGCTTCTGGTGTCTTGTGATGGTGGGAGAGGACCTACTCAAAATGCTCGCGAGGATGCACGCACACACACACACACACACACACACACACACACATGCACGCACAGACAAGGATTTGATCTTTGCTCCTGTAGCTTGCTGAGAGAACACACACTTGGCCATGTGGCTGTGCTAATAAAGAAGTTTGATATTGCGGTGACATTTTCATTAGGAAGGCACACAATGTCAGAAATAACAAATCCAAGTCTCATAAATCCTAGTGATTTCTCTCTCTGTGTTGTATCAAAAGCAAATCCACTGGGTATCTAGAGAGAGAGAGAAAGAGAAAAAGACAGAACTGTATGTCAACTATCTTTTTCTTGAAAGAAGGAGGGTACTGTTTAAATGTTCAATATGCACTCCATTGGTATCCTAGATGTCACACTTTACAGTTAACCTTCATCCTTGTATACATTGAAGGTTTTAACTTTAGGAAATTAAAGCAAACTATTCTATAACAGTGAATCCATGTCTTGTGTCTCACTAAGGAACAACTCATATCAGTGTTAAACTTCCTCCGCAGACAGTCAGCAGACTGTTAAAAACAGTGCCATCCTTCTTGCAACTGTGCTATAATCAAAACAAATGTCTAGATAAATACAAGAGTCGTACAACATGTTTCTGAACTAACCCAATTTTCCTCTATCAGTGCTGTGACAAGTGACAGGTACTGTGTAATGTTGTCACAACAGCTTTCTTTTATAGCAACAAAACAATGTTGTGTTGACATTTAGGCTGCTCCAATAATTGCAGGCATGCTGCTCCCAAAATGAGTTGCGGAGAGGATGAATGTCACTAAAATATGTTTAGCGATTGCCTATAGAACCTTCAGGTTTATTTTCATGAATCCAAGTGTGTAAGCTGAGCGAAACACAGAGACAGCCTGAAAGCAATTGCGAGAAGTGTCCCTCCGGCCCCGTCAACCCTTCTTAATGCCTATGACACTAGGAAAGGTCTGCAAGTGGGTGGCAGGACCTGTCATCCTCTTCAGTGTGCTCTGGTGTTTCTAGTAGCCAGAATGTAATTGGGTTTCCCCTCTTGAAAATCTCCATCAGTGCGCCGGCTGGTAATCCTTGTGAAATGAAGTGGGACTGCAGATGTGTTCGTTTTTTTTTGCCATGGTAGGATAAGAAAGGGATACAACTCAGTGCGCGACGCAGAGCAAGATGGGTGCAATTATACAGAAGAACGGCTCATGTAGCAAGATGTTTCAGCAGCAGAAGAATTCCATCCAACACCAATACATTTAATACAATACTGTGCTACATACAAATAAAAATTACAATAAATGTATTTCCACAGAGCCAAATGGGTAATATCCTCTTGATTTGACATAGTAGTGAAGAGCGTATTATTTAATGAAAACAAAAAAGCAGAAAGACTAAGGAAGACTGTTGTTGTTCAAATAAAAAACGTCATACTTATACTCGTAAAATAATAACCCTGTTTGGGGAATTAGTTAAGTAAAATGTACTTACACCAACTATAGTGTATGTTTGGGTTGAGCGAGGATTTTCGTCTGTGTAACCCATAATTGCTAAATTAATATTTTCATAGTTCCTTTGACTTTGTTTGACAGTCCCAATAAATACTAATTTGGCAAGTAGATCTATAATTAGTTTGACAGCTTGATACAGCGACTGTACACTGCACACAGTAACACTAATAAGGTTATAAGTAGTTCATATCTGTTCTAAATATACATGTTACTGGCAGCATCTGCTGTAAAGCACACAGTTGCCAAAGAAAGCATCAGCAAAGATACACCAGTCTGTCCCCTGAAAGCTTCAAGATAGACAGTGCTGTATCTTTCTCATGGGAGGCTTCTTCTGAGTGCTGTTTTATTTTGGCCTTATCAGGGCTGTGGTGTCATGTTTGTATTAGCTGAAGTTATTTAACGAAGTCAATAAACCATATTGTAACCTTATAATATAAATAAGAAAGGGTTCTCCACCAAAAAATAAAAATGAAAAATCTAACCATGATGATTAAGGAGAAGCCCTTATTGGAGAAATGGATATAAAAAACTACTGGTGGAAAAACCAGGTCAAGCCATCCAAACTTTGGTGCCAGATTTCTGCAGCAAGGGCACGTGGAAAGGACAACTGTAGGTGTATTAATGAGGACCCGAAGGGATTGCCGTTCAGAGTGTGACATTGTGTGGACCAGATGTTCTGTAGGAAAAGGCGAAAAAGCTTGGAGTGGCCGAAAAGAATGAGTCTGCACTGCTACCGTAACAGATCCTTTGTGAAGTACATCACAATACAATTAGCGGTACGGGAATGTCCTGAACAGGCCCCCCTACTGAAGGGGTACTGCTGCACTAATTAGTATCATTATTTGAAATACAATCATTGAGGATATGAAAGCAGAAAAGAGTGTACTGTAAGGTAAACACTTTTATTTTGGTATATCAAGAATCCAAAATTGAAGGTAAAGACAGACTGAGAGAGAGATAGCAAGATGGAGAGGGAGAGAAACCGGGAAGACAGGTCGTTCTGGGACCTAACTGCCCTTCTACTGACTCAAGAATATGCTGGCCATGCCCGTTTACTCTACCCGGCAGATACATTATGCATTTCTAGGGCTATTGTTTGCAATGCAAGCCCAGAGAGAAGGAGGTCTGCAGAGTTAAAGCGATTAGGGCAGCCCATCAAATAGCACAGTATAGTGCACTTTGCTTAAAAGAGACTGGAGATAGGGGTATATTAATTGGTTGACAAGAAGCCCCCTTTAATAAGCTCACAGCTTAACCGATTTGAGAAGGAAGCTTTATTTCTCCTCTCACACATGTCTAAAACTCTGAGTCGGTGTCCTAATGTGACAATTTGCAGTCTAAAAAAACTTGAGATGAATGTTGTGATTCTTCCATGGACATTACTTAATTGTATTCGTTACGGTGAAAGGGATCAAACAACACATCTACATAATTGCTGATGGCTCCCCTGTTTGTGAGAATGTCAACAATAGTCAGAAGAAAAAACGTGATAATTTTCCTTTTAATGGATAGAAGCAAGACTACATATTTACAGCTGGATGTTTATGTGCTTTCCTCTATCCATCCCATGGGCTCCCCTCCCAGTGTCTTATGACACAAGACACACTCAGTAAACAGTGCAGGCAGACATTCATTAGGAACAGGTTTACCTTATGGACCAGCTGGGCAAGTGCAGTCATATACAGGTGAAACTCGAAAAATTAGAATATCGTGCAAAAGTTCATTTATTTCAGTCATTCAACCTAAATGGTGAAACTAATATATTATATAGACTCATTACATTCAAAGTGAGATATTTCAAGCCTTTATTTGTTATAATTGTGATTATTATGGCTTACAGCTTGTGAAAACCCCAAATTCAAAATCTCAGAAAATTAGAATATTACATAAACTCAATAAAAAAAGGATTTTAAATACAGAAATGTCGGCCCTCTAGAAAGTATAATCATGCATATGTAGTAAGTACTTGGTTTAGGCCCCTTTTGCACGAATTATTGCCTAAATGCGGCGTGGCATGGATGCTATCAGCCTGTGGCACTGCTGAGGTGTTATGGAAGCCCAGGTTGCTTTGATAGAGGCCTTCAGCTCGTCTGTAGTGTTGGGTCTGGTGTGTCTCATCTGCCTCTTGACAATACTCCATAGTTTCTCGATTGGGTTCAGGTCAGGAGAGTTGTCTGGCCAATCAACACAGTAATACCATGGTCAGTCAACCAGTTACCAGTGGCTTATGGTAGGCTACTGTGGGCAGGTGCAAAGTCTAGCTGGAAATGGAAATTGTCATCACTATAAAGCTTGTCAACAGACAGAAGCATGAAGTGCACTAAAATCTCCTGGTAGACAGCTGTGGTGACTTTGGACTTGATACCACAGTGGACCAACACCATCAGATGACATGGTGCCTCAAATCATCACTGACTGTTGAAACTTGACAGTGGTCTTCAAGCCCCTTGGATTTTGTGCCCCTCAACTCTTCCTCTAGACTTTGGGACCTTGATTTCTATGAAAGGCAACATTTAATTTGGATCAGTGATGATTTGAGGTATCATGTCATCTGCTGCTGTTAGTCCACTGTGTTATCAAGTCCAAAGTCACCACAGCCATCTAGCAGAAGATTTTAGAGCACTTCATGCTTCTGTCTGTTGACAAGCTTTATGGTGATGACAATTTCCATTTTCAGCTAGACTTGGCACCTGCCCACAGTGACATAAACCACTGGTAACTGGTTGACTGGCCATGGTATTACTGTGCATGAATGGCCAGACAACTCTCCTGACCTGAACTCCATAGAGAAACTATGGACTATTATCAAGAGGAAGATGATACACACCAGACCCAACAATACAGAGGAGCTGAAGGCCACTATCAAAGCAACCTGGGCTTCCATAACACTTCAGCAGTGCCACAGACTGATAGCATCCATGCCACACCGCATTGAGGCAAGAATTAACACAAAAGGGGCCCAAACCAAGTACTTAGTACATATGCATGATTATACTTTCTAGAGGGCTGACATTTCTGTATTTAAAAACCTTTTTTTAATGATTTGATTTAATATTCTAATTTTCTGAGATTTTGAATTTGGGATTTTTATAAACTGTAAGCCATAATAATCACAATTGTAACAAATAAAGGCTTCACATATCTCACTTTGCATGTAATGAGTCTGTATAAGATATTATTTTCACCTTTAAAGTTGAATTACTGAAATAAATGAACTTTTGCACGATATTCTAATTTTTCGAGTTTCACCTGTACTATAGTGCTCCGTCGCAACTTGCCCATAGTTTTTGCTGGTAGATGACATGATGGAGAGACGAGCATTGTCAGACCATAGCACTGTCAACTAATTTAAGATGTATTGTGTTTGTAAGCCTTACATTTATACATAATACAATTTCAGTTAATGTGCATGCATACACAACATTGTGAGCTGCTTTGTCTGTTTTTCTGCTTTTGTTTCTGATTTAGATCATTTGCTTCATAAAACACCCTTGGGAGAGCGCGGCTGAGTCCCTGAACTTATGTCTTATGTCTCTATTTTTGGTTTTGACGATTTAATAAGTGTGTTAGATGGAAACGCATGTGTACACTAAGTTAATCCTGTGTTTCGGCTGTCCGTCTCCTTCCAGGCACGTTCAACCTTATTCCAGTGGGGCTGCGAGTGGTGGCCATCCAGGGGGTGCAGACCAAACTCTATCTGGCTATGAACAGTGAGGGCTTCCTGTACACATCAGTAAGTGCCTCATTTGTATGTACACAATGTATGTGCAAGTGCTTGCATGCGTATGTGTCTCTATCCCAGTAGTGGTTGACTTAGTCCAGCTGTGCAAAAAAATTCAAAATGTTAGGACTCTGGCAGACATTGGAGCTACTATGGTGTCATGAGCGACTGGCTGGAAAGAATACAACAGAAAACTTAAGAGGGAGAATATACTTTTTTTACTTAAAGAGTTCATAATTAAGCAGAAATAATGTGTTTTCTTTCCTCATATATTATTTCTTGAAATAGGGGTGACTCACTCTCATCGTATACCTACCAAGACAAATCATCATCCTTAAACTGATGAGAAAGTAGCATCATTTTGTGATCTAATTCTGTGTCAATAAAAAGTTCAAGGATTCTGTTAACAGGCAGAGCACTGACATATCTGATCGTGGCAGCTGGCTTTTCATCTTTGATTAAAGGTTATACATAATTCAGTTGCAGGCTGAACAATGTCCCTTAGAAATGCCACCATCGCCATTGTGGCATCACAGAGGAGACTGACTGGATGCATGGGTGCCTACCCAGAGGGTGTGCAGACACACACATTGAATGTTAACAGTGTTAATCCTCATAGTCAAATTAGTAAAGAGGTTTCTGTATTTTAAAGGTCTGTTCTGCCACTGACAAATTACTTTTGTCATTCTTAGGCACTAATGTGATGAAGGAAGAAGGAAAATTGGCCCCTTTCTCTCTCCCCACGATTTCACTCTCTCATACACACAAATACACAAATGCATTACTAAACAGGGTTAATGTGATAGCTCTCAGCGAAACATTAGTTCAGTCGGAGACACTTACGTCAATGAATTGCAAATGGTAGTGCAGTTAGCTGGTGGAAAGAGGCGCTGCTCTTTGACGGAGCTCCCCAGAGATTTAAGAAACAACAATGGTATTGCTGAAAGGAATAAATAATAAATATATGCTACCACCACTAAAATAGAAAGCTGCTATTTAAAATATATAAGCAAATTTATAGTGAGAACTGTCTGGAAGCAAAGGCTGACCTGTAAACCTGTTTAAGTATGAATAGATCATACTGGAAACCTGGTTGCGGATCAGCTGATGTATGAGCCACAGATAGTGACGCATACATGAAACACCTGATAGCTGATAAGAAAAATGTTAGTAATTCATTGCAATTAAAACCATTAAATAGATCGATTAGATAGAATAACATGTCAGAAAGAAAGACTGCAATCACAATCACTGAACACATGTCAAAACAACAACACTTATATTTCATCTCAGCCTCCACTGTAACACAAGCTCGGCGTGAGAATGTCAATGCTCACTGATTCTATGTATCTCTATTCTATCTTATGCTGAGTGTGCAAACCCCCCGACTGAATCTCTATTAGCTTGGAGAGTACTGTCCTGTTGAAAATGGTATTCTCTTTGTTGGAAGAAATTATTATTTCTGTAAGGGATCAATAGAAAAACACTAATAATTTTTCTGTCAACATTTACTTATATTCATGATACATGTTGCATTCAAGAACTGGAACAAAGTGTTTGACATATCCAGCAGAGTTTATGTCTTTGATATGATAGATAATGCACAGTTGTAATTATACCTGTCTCGTCTAGACTAACTCTGTGTTGAGTGTGCGTTAATGTAGGGTTCAGGGCTCTCACACTGGAGATATTATCAGGTTAGCATTGTTAACGGACTCTTTTGACCTAACTCCTATAGGGCAAGTTAAGTCTCTGCATGCATCCTGTGAAAAAGTTCCTGCATAAGAAATGAAACCCAATCACATTCTTACTCATTTATAAAGGAACCCTGGATATTTATTAGAGGCCAGCTAAACATTGATGATGATGACAGCGATGATGATGATGATGATGATGATGATGATGATGAAGATGACGACGATGATGACGTAAATAGAAAATAAAGACTGCTAGACAAATGTGTCACCAGCATTACATTTTCACTTCTAGCATTTTCCTTCCATCTTTGTTCTACGACTAGGTTTAGATTTTAATTCTAACTTCAAAAGAGTGATTCAGATGACTTTCTGAAAACTTGTATATAAGGTATGCAGATGTTGTGTAAGAGCACATTATAGAATCATATTCATGTGCATGTAATAAAGAAATATGGCCCGCAAAATAGCCAAGAAGTTTGTATATCGTTGCACTTGAACCTATATATGTATTTAGATTAACATTCTTGTTGGCTCGCATCCAAACCTTTTCAATCATAAATCCAGCGCCGTGCCTTTGGTAAATAACCACTGCTGTAAGGTTTCACTCCATTGAGCTGTGTCATTAACTAGTTTGTGTGGTGTGTTAATGTGTGTGTGTGTGTGTGTGTGTGTGTGTGTGTGTGTGTGTGTGTGTGTGTGTGTGTGTGTGTGTGTGTGTGTGTGCTACTGGATTGAATGTGTAGCCTGCGTGGGTGTGTCTTATTTGTTTTTGGTATTTGCAAGGGTCTTTTCCACTAGCTTAACGCTCTCCAATTTATTCCCAAACAAATGAACACTATGAGGGTACTTTATCTAAAGAAAAAGGTGCTATTAAATCCACTTCCGCTCGACTGAAAAGACTGGGACATTGAAAAGCAGGATTAGGAAGATGTGTCTTCACTTCCCAGCCATAGCATTGGCTTGTGTGAGTCTCACAAGCACTTGGCTGCGGAGAAACTAAAATAGCACTCTGATTCCACTGGCGGGGAACTGTGCTGCATTGATTTGGCTTGTCCTGTGAAAAATTGGGACGATCTCTTTTATGGAAGAGATTGATTATGCTAGTATTTCTCCTCCAGCCAATTCGATCAGAAAAAAAACCTATTGGGCTACAAGTACCATATAGGGATGCACAGAACCTCAGGAACGGAATTTGTATGATACTTGCCAAAATCTCTGGATCGGATATCGGAGGGTAAAAAAGTATAAACTGATCCGATCCATGAGCCTTAACTGTGCTAATGATCTGATGGGGACGCTACTGGAGCCCATTCACAAATAATCCAACAGTCTATTACAGTCCTGTTAGAATAGAACTTGGGGTTCCCTACCATTTCGGCAGCCTGTCCTGCATCTTGGCTCTGAATAAAGCCTGTATCTATATGTGTGATCTGTTTATCAATGGACTATTAGACCCTTTTCCAAGGCGAGTGTAACCAGCCAAATCCACATAAGCTCAGTTATAGAGCTAGAGCAGAACTCCTGGCTTGACAGCTGAGCAGCCCATTGTTCAGCTCTCAATTGCTGCTCACGCCGAGATGGCCGCTGACGAGCCTTTCTGAGACTGCTGCTGCTAATCAGTCAGACAGCAAGAAAGAAGGAAGATATTGAGGTAATGAGTGGTGAAAAGTCGAGAAATTAACTATGTGTGAGAAAGTTTTGTGTTCATTTTGTTTGAACAAAGATATTGTAGAATACATTCAAAGACAAGAGTATATGTAAGTCCAATATTTAAAAATAATTCTACGTTACAGTAGTTTCCCACTCAATAACTCATAGATAGGGTTAATATATGACAGTCAAATGACTTTGATGACTTAAATAATGCCAACATTTTAGGGTTACAAATGTCTTAGAAGTCTACTTATGAGTCTACACAACATACTAGACTCGAAGGTCAATGCTGAGTTCACTATGGGAAGGACCAAGGCTGCTTTTACATTTTTAAAGAAAGCTTGGTTACTTTAATATGAGACGAGACGGATGCACATAACACATTGGTTCACATTGGTTTAAAGTCTATTTTAAACAGTGCTATGCTATCCACTTGATTTGTAGTAGAGCTTGTGCTCCCACCCACATATCTAATTGTAATACACTACATGCATTGGTAACCTTAAAGAATATCTTATTTTGAAAAATAAATGAGTATAATTCACTTTGTAGACTTTCACATACCATTCTGTTGGTTAATCAAATATATTATACTGTATACAGTTATATACAGCATGTCAATATGTTACTATTGATTAATATTCCAATTGGCATGGAATTTACACTTTGACTCCAGAGTGGAGGGTAACAGCTGGTACAATGATGAGAAACGTATGACCATGAGAGACAATTAAAGACATACACTATGTTCAGCTTGTAGAATCTGTTTTTTACTTTGGAGTTGAATTCATTGCAGTTTTGTTTCATTCCAGACATTCATCTAACAGACAATTAGTTTGAGTATCCAAAGATTTGCTTGTGGAATGCCCAGTTTGTGGTCTCTGATTTTTACAGCACATACATCTTAACATGATAGAAATTTGACATTAGCTACTACATCACTTTGATTAATAGAATGTGTTGTGGTATTAATGTGTTAAATAAAAACATTAGGAATTTAGGAAGCTATCAGATATCTGATTTATCAATATAAGAATATTGAGTGTTAAACAAAGACTTTATTGGCAATGGGCATAGACGGAGGTATACATGTTCCATTTTACTTGAGCTTGTCTGAGCGGTTTAAACAAACTCTGGGCTGACATAAGAAACGGAGACTTACTTCTTACCGAACTGTTACACTAAAAGCTCCCAGCTGGTTTTGGCAGCCCTCCTGTTGTGCTTAGCATTTTTGTCAACTAGAGTGTTTGGTAGTAGCCCTGTGATGTTGCAGCTTAACAGAGAAATCCCGGCGCAGCCAACAGGATTCTATCCCATTGAGGTGACATGTCACAAGCTTCCTGTGACTTCAACTCTGTTCCTGTCAGAGATTTGTGTCTGTTGTGGTCTGTGAACGCGAGATCAGTGAAAGGGTATGAAGAATGAGTCTGCTTGTCAGTGACTGTAGGTGGGTCTGGGTACTATGACTGCAATGGGCTCTGTAACTGGGTGTAACCGAAGACAAACAATACAATGTGGATGTATGCTAGTTTGCTCTTTTAACAGTTCACTGCTTCTAAGTTCCGTTGCGCTTGTGGGTTTTAGCTGTATTGTCTACAAAGTTATTATATTATTTATTAGTGTTAGTGTTCTGAAGTCCTGTAAGCGTCGCACATGAAGAGTGAGTGATGCTGTCGAGCTGTTAAAAAAAACATGAATAAATACAGGAGATGTAATAGATGACTAATTGTCTGGTAGTGACATGTTGTTTATCATGATCTCATAGCAGGTATTTGGCCCTGTGGACACATCATCACTCTCACTGACACCCACCGAAGCAATATTTTTTTAAAGTGGCATAGGACTGATCAGAAGTTGACTTGGTTCTGTCTGAAAGAGGCATCCATCATTCTCTTTCTAGGAATGCTCTTTTTGAATTACCTGCCGCTTTGAGTTTGAATTGTTTATTCCAATTGTGTGTACCTGTGTGTTGTGGTGGTTATTACATTTCCATTGTCAGAGCGATATACAGTAAGTAGAGAATTTAAATGCATGGCAAGATCAATTCACTGCTGACTATCTTCACTTGTCTTTAGTTGCTTTCGTTCGCCTCACACACTGTGTGTCTCTCTCGGGGGAAATTGTCTTCAAACTGATGAGGCTGTCTTGTAAACTCGCTGCCCAAACGGTTCAACAAATTGGACTAACACACTCATCGAAGCGCATGCACACAAATTCCTGCCTCTTAGGACCTAAACCTCCGCCACACTGTTTTAAGCATTAATGACCTTATCCTATAATCGCAACCAGATTCTCAATCAGACAGAAAGGTGGAGTGAAGTCTTGCACAGTATGGAAGTCCAGAAGATGAACAGCAAAGTCGCTCTGAGGAGTTTTACCCGCGGCCAATTCATTTGTGGAAGAGATAAGGAAGTGACGCAATTAC
Organism: Hyperoplus immaculatus; assembly: GCA_949357725.1. Lineage (NCBI taxonomy): Eukaryota > Metazoa > Chordata > Actinopteri > Uranoscopiformes > Ammodytidae > Hyperoplus > Hyperoplus immaculatus. The sequence goes on from OX442356.1 coordinate 16,209,595, forward strand.
ATAAAATGTTAGATGGAGAATCCACACATGATTTATCCACTAGCCAAATGCGCAAATATTTCATATACAAATATTAAAGCCAATTTCGTAAAGCATAGTTATATCATTTTTGTGTGGCTTAGATCGCTGCCTGCATTTATGCCCCACCACCACCCAAACAATCTACCTTTAGGCTATGGGGTGGATATATTGAATCATCACTCCTCAATATTATTGAATACAAGCAAGTCTATAGGTCAAACTCTGAATACATTTAGCAAAATAAAACATTTCAAGTCGAGTTAAATAAGTCAATGGCAATAATGAATTATAATACACATAAACAACAAAATCCTCCTAAATACAGTGCGCAATAATCTGCAATACTGAAAGATAATGAACTGCCCGAGTATAATTAAAAGCTAGTGAGAGAAATGAGAACATACACTTCATTCTTGCTTGTATGATTTATTAATGCTCCTCTGCATCTGTCACATCACTGTTATATTGCTTATGAAGAGCTACATTATTCACTAGATTAAATGGAATGAATAGATCTAGAAGATTCTCCAGAGACAAAAACTTTTTTAAAAGGCACGGGGATGGCCATGAGATGGTATCTTCCCCTCTTCTTACCATGGCCGATTGTGTGTTGGAATGGACGTGCGGTGCAATGTACTGTTATTAACACTTCCAAGTATAATGAACTATCGCATTTCAGCTGCTTCTGTTCATACCGGTATGTCAAACACTATTGTTACCATGTGAATCCCTGTCCAACAACTGTTATACACTCTATCTGCTTATTCCCTTTTTTTTCCCTTTAGGAACATTTTACGCCAGAGTGCAAATTCAAGGAGTCAGTGTTCGAGAACTATTATGTGACATACTCCTCCATGATATACCGACAGCAGCAGTCGGGCAGGGGCTGGTACCTCGGCCTGAACAAAGAAGGGGAAATTATGAAGGGGAACCATGTCAAAAAGAACAAGCCAGCAGCCCACTTCCTTCCCAAACCTCTCAAAGGTAAGACTCTCTGCCAAGATCCTCTTCCGCATTTAACTGATACAAACTAGTTCATACAATGAGTGATATGATGAAATTGGAATTTCAAATAGTGTTTAGTTGTCCCTATAGGGGCTAACACTCAAAGGCCAGGTGCAAAAAACGTCTGTCATGAATGGATGGGCAGCCATTCCTGAAAACCACAATTTTTTCTCCGATTTTCTGTATACTTTTCAGTCAATGTGGATATTTCTTTTTCCCAAAAGACAAATGAGTTGCTTTCCACCTGACCCCTTTGCCATTAACTTTTTCCTCAGGGATTCCAGCATGCACCTTATTCAGTAGCTTCTCTGTCTGGTCGCACAAAGCTTTAGACACAGTGCAATAGAAGGCTGAACAATTGCCTGTGAACAGAAGCAGCAGAAACTCACTTTTGAATGCTTTGAATAGTAGAAAGCCCAGTACTTTATTTTCAGTACAGCAAAATGCACAGAGAAACCCCACCCATCCAGTCTTCTATGTGTGTTAAAGTGTGGCTGTGGAAAAAAGAGGAAACAGGGGGAGTAGAGCGGGAGGAATCGCTCGCTCTGTTCTCTCGCTTGAAAAGGCCACGGCCCTTTCATCTTCAACAAAACACAGATTTACCTGTCAACAGAGGGTAGACAGAGGGAGATGGAGCGAGTCTGTTTCTCACTTCAGCAGGATGCAAAGCAGTGCTTGAGAAAGTTTTTGTCCCCTCTCAGTATGAAGCAAAAGGTTCGCTGTGCAAAATAATCAAAAAATTATGAAAAGAGGGCAGTTTATTTTGATTGTTGACGATAGTTCACAGTTTGGATCCGTCACATGCAGCTCTTTTTATAGGTTTGCTACATTCCTATGTGTGTTCACATTAACCTGCCGACAAGCACTGTAGAGTTATTACTGGTATGTATCCATAGTAACTGAGTGAGAAGATAATGAAGTGGTGAGTTAACCCAGGGGAGGAGCAGGTAGTGACATACACACGCTTTCCACTTCTTTAGGTTTTTCTTTACAATCCAATGCAAACACATAATGTTTTTTTATGTTATTGCATATTTGACAATGTGATGCTGCTCCTTCTTGCATCTTTGGCAAAGCTCCTCCAGCCATCATCTTAAAATAATCTACTGCAGTGCTTCTCTAATGGTGGGGCGCGCCCCCCTGGGGGTTGCCTTGATTTCCAACTGACCAAAAAAAAACTAAAACAAAAAACATTTTTATTTTTTTTGTGCTAGCGAGCAATGTGTGCTTGTGTATGGTCATAACCGCGCGAAAGGCCGCGCTTTGCAGTAAATAAATGTCCACATGTGTCTCCAAGTGTCTCTGTAGGTTATTTAAAAAGAAATCAAGCAAGTAGACTAATAATAACATAGGTTATCGCATCACAGAAGGCATATTGGCCGATAATAATAAAAAAACACCACCTATGTTGACAGTTTAAACATTTTTTGAATGAAATGCAAACCTCAGTTAATCATTTGCTCTTGTTTCTCTGTCCTGAGATTCACACAGACTGGGCAGTCTTGTTTAAATGTTACAAATTGAGCTAATAAACTGAACTTCAAAATTGTTTTAAGTTGCTGCAGAAGTTATCTCAGCTAATTTTATAATCTAATATCTAATTTGATAATAAGGTGATTGTATGCAGAATGATCGTGCCAGAAACTCATACAGTGGTTTTGTACAGATAAATAAATAAATATTTAGCAGGTTATCAACAGTATTTCAAGTTGGGGGGGCACGAAAAAAATTCTGTCCCCTAGGGGAGGCATGACAGAAAATAATTGAGAACCACTGATCTACTGTATGTGTCTGCCCTCTGAGATCATTATAATAGCTTTTCAAATCTATTTAACCAGCCATCCGGGGGGGTCTGAAACACACTTAAGAGCAATAGTCAGAGAATGATAGATGATGGCTTTATTTTGATGGAAAAATTCTGGTTAAAAAAAAAGAATAACAAGTGGTAGAAACAGTTCCCAAAAACCATGTAGTACACTAAAATGAATATAATTAATTCAATACATGATGTAACACTCAAAGATGTAAGACATCCCATTCCCACGGGGTCACTTTTGCAAACTTTGAATTGTCCCAGAAAACGCAATATTCACAAAAAATCGTTTACATAATTTTAATTCCTGATGTAGCAAGTGGTCTGGAAAGAGCTGTTCAAGGGGAAGAGGGAGAGGGGGAGGGAAGGGAACTAAAAGGAGAATGTGTTCCAGCAGCAGCTTATAAAGATCCAGAGGGCAGTGGTGTAACAGGGCACCAATTAAGAAGCTGTCTATGTGTTGGCAAGGCTATCTCTTCCAGCCATTACTCGCTACTCGTGAGGTTCCAGTGTGTGAGTCTCAGCCCACAGCCTCTCATTCCCTCTCCCTTTTTGGAGGAAGCAATTTCAGCTCCTATCACGCAAAAAAAACCATAGCAGGAAAATCATCTTACAATTCTTCCTTAAAGTGTTGATGCAACCCACAAAGAGCTGCCTTTATCACCAAAGTCTGTCGTCTGTCTAGTGGCAACTGTCACTGAAATGGGGGAGTAATGTTAAAGAAAATAGTTAGCAGCAGTGGTGTTAGAAGTGTTGCCTTGAGCCTGAGGTCGCCCACCATTAGAATCATGTAACCAATACTGTCAGTAAGGAGACTGGAACCAATCATCAGCAGTTTCCTAGCCATTGATTGATGTGTCTGAAGATGGTCTCTGGATTGCTGATGTACATGTTACAAACAAAAATGCTGGGCTAAGGGAAGTGTCTGAAGTACTGGCTTTGCTGTTTCAGTGACACACTCCCTTTTGGAATGAACATCAAATAGCATTCTAGGCAGAAGGACATTGACAACATCCTGAAACCAAAGACCGTGAACCTCAGATTACTGATATTTCTTCTGAAAAAACAGCTGCAGATGCAGATTGGGACCAGTGCTGCATAAACAGCGAAGCGAAAAAGAACTAGCAACTCCTGAATTTATAATGCCATGCATGCTTTGAATATAGGATTTTTTTTTCCAGCACCAATCTCGTTTGCTGTGATGTCAGCATTTTGCATGTGGCCATAAGATCTCATGTGATACCATCAAAGGACCTAGTCCCTCTAAACAGTTTTTCTTAATTGCTATCCGTTTTCGAACACAGTTCTTGTTTTTCTGTTCTTGCTTGTCTATGTACATGTAAAATGTCAGTATACGTCTAATTGTGATTTATTGTTTTGTGTTTCCTATAGTGGCAATGTACAGAGAGCCATCCCTCCACGACTTGACAGAGTTCTCCCGCTCCGGCAGCGGCACGCCCACCAAGAGTCGGAGTGCCTCTGCTATGCTCAACGGAGGCAAACCAGTGAGCCAGAACGAGTCGACGTAGCCCGGTAGCCCAAGCCAGGCCTGGGGCCGAAACCACCAAAACCTTACCTCCAGCAGAGAGTGAATCTAAGCAGACTACTCCCAACCCAAAACAGCGGTTCAGGACTAGCTGAGACAACAAACCACACACAAACACCCAGGCACCATCAATAAATAAATAAAGATTTAGGTACCATTCTGGTTCTAGCATCATCTACACAGCATATATAGTAACACACTTTATGGCACATGAACCATTCTGGACTCAAAAAAAGCAAATTAAAAGTTTTGTTTTTGGCTTGAGATTTATCTTATTACCTTGATCACTCTCTTTTAGCGAAGATCACACACCAGTTAGCTCATCTTTATCTTATTTTATATTCTTTGGTCATGTAGACACCAAGCACTCGTCCATCTGTCAGACAGGGACAGTACGTTAAACATGTAAGCATTCAGGGGCAGCCAGTAATGGTGCCGGTCTACAAGGGTGCAGTGGTAAAGTTACGAGCCCTGATCTCTGTCTAATCCATGCTTCTGTGAATACAAAGCCTATAAACTCCATGGTGTGGCACAGCCTAGTGCTGCTGGGACTGTGGCCAGCCAGACGGTAGCTCTCCTGCGTCCTAGTGCATACGCTCAGAGACTGAGCTCTCTAAGCATGGGAAAATGAAGCCTATGTTCAGCTGACCTGAAATTTAAAGGGACAGTGTGGCTATCTTGCAGTTGTTTTTTTGTTTACTTTCGGAAATGCCACAGCGCTGCACCTTGGTTTTCGCTAATTTTTCTGAATTAGCTGAGAGCTGTTTATTTGATAACTGGTTTGTTGTTTTATGTCCACCCCCCCCCCCCCATTGTTCTCTTTCCCTACCATTGTTCAGTATTTGTATTTTTTGTTGTTGTTCCATCGTTGAAAGTGGTTCCAGCAAACCAAAGACAGAACAAAAAAGAGTGTCCCTTTAAGCTGCTGAAAACAAAGCCAGTATAAAGGCAAAGCTGGATATTGTTTTTTTATTGTACATTTTTGGGGAAAGAGGAAAAAGATATTTTGGGGGAAAAAATAGTACTTAAAAATGTACTTAGGAAGTGATTCTAAACACTTTGAAGTGGGCAGCGTGCTCAATGTTGTGATTTTTTTTGCTGAAATGCTCGATGACGGAGATATGAAACGACTATTCTGTGTCCCCATTCCCTTCTGTTACCACTGTGTCACAATGTCTCTGTCTCTTGTCCTAGTGATCTGTTTCTTACCTTTTGTGATTGTGTCATACTTCGACCCCCCCCATCCTTTTTTGTCAACTTCTACAGACACAGTTCACCATAGGAATATGGTGCAAGCCCCCTTCCCAGGATGATTGTTATGTGTTTGAGTAACTTATTGTGGTGACAATATTTTCTATATTTAAAAAAGAATACTGTGGACTTTTAGGTGGCTTAACATTTTATAGGACACGTCATATTTGTAAAAGTGGAAAAAAAGGAGAAAAAAAACGTACAAAAATGGAAAATCTTCCCTTTCTTGCACAGGGCATGTACAAACACAATTATGTACAAAAAGGACCCTTTTTGTGGGCTAGGTAGTCTTTCTTTCAGCTACATAACCTTTTTCTGGTACATGCTTCTGGGAGGGTTTCTTTTATTGGTTTCTTCCAGGAGTTGTATTAGATAAATCTATCTGTTGCATGGGAGAAAGCAGGGAAATTCTGGTCTAGAGATGCATGATGTAGGCTATGTGTATTAACCCCATGTTGGATCATGTGTTCCAAACTACCATGCTAAATCTGATAAAACAACATATACAGGCAGACATTGTTGCTGCCTGATAACTTCCAGTTGTTTATTATTTGTTGTATACACAAAAATGCACTGAATAAAATATTTATATCAAGATTTACTTTTAAAATGTGTCAGACTTCCTTCTTTGTCCTACGAATTGCCTTACTTGTGTGTTAACCATAATCTAGGCATTCCATCCACCAGCCATTGCAATTACAGAGGAGATCAGGTTATGGGAATTAGATTTTAGTTAGTGAGGTTTTTTATTTATTTATTTATTTTTACCTTTATTTAACCAGGAAAAAACAGTCTCATTGAGATAAAAAATCTGGTACTGGCCAAGACAGGCAGAAGCACAGTTACGCATTTACAGACAACAAGATCTGTAATGATTGATGGTGTACAATTGGGAGCCAGTTATGCTCTGCATTCAAGCTTGAAAAGCTTTCTCCCTTGAACACACACCCCTACCCGGCGTATTTCCTATCTGCAGTCACCAATGTATCAGAGGTTAGATATGTCTTTAATTGCCTCAGAGTTGAGGTGAACAGGTGTATAAATCAATATCTCTTGACAGGCTACCTTGAAACTGCTCCACTGCTGGGGCTTTTCCCAGTGTCTGTATGGGTGCTCTTTCGGCTCAGTAATGTAAGCAAGACAACTTTTATCTTGAGATTTTGGTTTTGGTAAAAGTGATCAAACATCTTCTCCTGCCTATGATACATCATGTTTGGGTTAGTCTGGCTTGACCACTCCCGCCAGCGTCTATTAAGCGCTGGCGTCGGCAAACAACGCTACGCCTCCATTGGCTGCTTCCCGGGGTTAGCCCCGCCGTAGATGATTGTGATTGGTTTAAATAAATAAAAACAGGCCAGCCCAGTTTCCCCCCGAATAGACAGCTCTAAACGGAGTGCTTCCAGACCATACTACTTGCTGTAGTTTGGTCTGGCTTTGCGAGACTATGTTTGGGTTGACAAGATGCCACCAATCTGCCTCAGAGAGAACTACAGGCGGTGAATGATCAAACAAGGCTTAACATAATAAATCCAGTACAATATATAGGGTCCTCTCTTCATATGTGCAGAGAGGATGTGATGCAAGGAAATAATTACCTTCAGTTGCTCACACCAGACATATGTGAATAATGGCATGACACTGTGTTGACCAACCAGGCTCTATTAATGAGCTCATCTCTCTCCTTCACTTCTCTGTCATCTCAAGGAGAAACACTTTCTCCAATGAGGGGTTTTGTTAAAGGGGTCAAAATATCAGGCACAGAATAAGCAATGTGAGAAAAAGGTTGAAGGTTGAATTATGAAATAAATACAAATGCAATTGCACAGTGCAAGAAGTGGAGCAATGGAAATGCAACAAGAATTAATTTTCTGAATACATAAGGAAATGGTAGGATATGTCATTCAAGGATACATAACCTTTTACTTTCAAATAACGTTTGTTAGTTTGAAACTCTAGGAAACCATGCCAACACGGGGTCATCCCTATGTTCCCACAGCCCTATGTTCCTGAAATTGGCGATTAGGTTCACAGCTGGGTGGTTTGGGTTATGGTAAGGGAGAGGTTAGAGTAGGAGTGACACATATACATACACACACACACACACTAAGACAGAATATTCTCAATTATATAGTTAGAATCATCAGAAATGTGGGAACATAGAGCTGTGGGAATATAGACATGTTCCTGCCAATATACATCCTTAACACTCATCCTATCGACTGGGCTCAATTTGACCCGGAGGTAGCCTTTTTGTCATATCTCAAAGGTGCTTTACTCTATCGTTCCAGTTTTTCTTGACTTTGTCAATCAATTTGTCCCCAATGACCTCATATTATTGTTTTCTGATTCCCTTTTAATTAGTGCTTTAACAAAAGCAAATGTAATCGAACAAATTGGAAGTCTTTATTTGATTTAAATGTATTCAGTCTTTATATTGAGGGGGTTATACTAATACCAGGCTCGTTCTGTACTTTTGCATTGAAAAAACATAAAATTTGGACATTTTGGAAGTGTGAATGATGGCGGGTTAATTATCATTCTATATTGGGTTCAAAATGACTTTGGATGATCCCAACATATAAATATGATACAAATATTGTTTACTTCAAAAACTCAAAAGTAAATGAAACCAGATTAAAACAAGGGTACATAGTAATAAGGTTTTGAGAAGAAAAAAGTAATTTTTTTGCTATGATGGTTGTTTCTTTTACTACTTTATGCCTGGGGACCCCAGGTGATAAATGAATGTATCACCAGGGACCCTGTCGGTAGTTCATGTACGTAAACTAGGTTGGTATGATTAGGCTTAAGGCTGCTAATGGGTTCTTAAACATTTGAAAAAAAGCTGACATGGACAGCAGAACAGTCTACACAGCATTCTTATAAAATTGCAACAAAAAGCTGTGACATTCAAACCAGATCGTGTATGCTGATATTGCAAATATCAATTTTGAAGGGAACACATGGAGAATGCTAAGACTAGATTAAATGCTGAAAAATAAATAAGGCATTTGACTAAAACTCAATGTGACAACTATTTCAAGTAAATATATAAGTTTTGTATATTTTGTATATTACATAATTACCAGTGTTATAGTTACTTCTATATGTTTTGAAAGTAGTGCTTAAGTGTTCTTAAGACAACACAACTCTGAACAACAATTTGTGAAAATATGTTACAAGTGTATGTGCTTCCTTGTCAAAACCAATCACCCAATTATTCTGCAAGCCCCACGCAATCTGAATTGGACAAATAGGCACACTCAGAGTCAAGACGTATGAAATTAAAGGATTATTTTATGGATATATACTTTATGTCTGCTACAGGTGTGTGTGCAATTGTATAATAGACGTTTGTTGGTTACTACAGCCTATTGTACAACTCCACAATAGGCTTGCTCCTCATCCTCACAATGTGGGATAAACGAGGCATCTATTTAGTCTTGGCAGACTGCCTCATTATGCCCATGGCCAGCAGAGACAGGAGAACTTATATGCCTTCGTAATATGGGCCCTGATATGAGCTACTTCATTGTTCATGTAGTTTGACATCCCCCTACTCCCTTCATTTCCTCTTGCCTATCTCTGGACTCCATTCATTAGCGTGGGGCAGTCCAATTAATTAACGGAGGCTGTACAGAGATGGTGATGTGTGGAGCAGCCCCTTATACCCTGCTGTGTCTCTTTTTCTCTTTCCCTCTTTCTGCCTCTTTATTTTGCTCACTGGCAATTCAGTTATTCCATCCTTCACTTGGGAGGACTAACAAGTCTTAACGGAGCCCCAAAAAGGAGCAGATGCAGATCATAGATATGCAGATACTGAGGGTGTCTCTCATGCACAAGGCCACACAAACACAGATCAAACAAAGCTATTGCCACTCTTTTTTCAAATCTTGAGTGAGATTTTCCTGCAATAATCAGTCACAAATCAGACAGAGCTGATGAGCTGTGAGAAATGTGAGCACTATGTACCTGTGAAAGCTGTAACTGGTCACCATTTATCACTGCCAGCACAGGCTGAAAGGCTTCTGTTCGCTGTAAGAATCCTTTTATATCTGTCTCTGTCATCTTCTTCAGAAATGCACATTTTCTTTATGTCATTGCAACCTTATTTCCATGTATAATTGTTTTATGGAAATGGCTTACGGCATGATATCTTTTCTTTACGTGTCAGTGCCACATTACAATTGCAATTGAGCGTACGAATGGCTCCTAATTTATTTATCAATTCTTAACAAATTAAACAATTCAATATTGAGTTAAAATAAGCCAAGCATTTATGAACAGCAACAAAGTCAAAAATGAAGTGTTCAGCAGCTTCGTAATGTTTGATTGTATGCGGTACAAAAAAGAAAAAGATCACATTTACCAGTTTTAAAGTCAAAGGCGTAAGATAGATATTTTTCATAATGTATTTACTGTTATCTTCCTTTATATTTAATTGGGATTAGGTTTTTTTTTCTTCACATATAAGAGCGATGTTACCGATGTGTCATGTTATCATCCTTTTCTTACAGTGTTGTCACAAGGTGTGTTATACAGAAAACCATTTTCCACCCGCCAGTCAAGAAGTCAATGCATGAAATTACTCTAATTATGAAACAAGCTGGAATGATTGGCTCCTTGCCTTTCGCGTTCAATCTACTGTACAACAAACTGAGTTAATGGCAGCTTCCCAGAAATATTGATGCTTTTACAACCTTCGGAAAGGACAAAGACAACTGAATTTAATTGACTGGCTGACGCAGAAACCTCCCACGAGGGGCAGCTGCTGCTGTCGCTTACGCATCTTCCTCTGCTCTTTCTCAATCTCCTTCTTTATCCGTCTGTTGTTGACAATTTGGAAATCATTTGCTCCATTCATTGATATATTATTTGCAAATGAATGCATGAATGAAGGTTATGGGTTGTCCAGCATTGGTATGTTTGAATAGGAAGCTTAAATGCCATGCACAGAAAATGGACTATACATAATATAATAGTATGGGGACAAATGGAAGCTATAACAGACTATAAATACTGCCGAGCTAGCTACAGTATATGACTCTTAATCCTCGAGACATACAAAGAGTAAATAGGCATGAGTGAGCAAGAACAGAGAAAATGTCATATAGGAAAAAAAAACTATATTAAAAATGAACCGTGAGATGAATAAAGGCCAGCTAGCATTTGGAAAACAAAGTTGTGAATATCCTCTTGAGGAAAAAACATCTGAAAAGGATTGTCTTGGCTGCATGCTTTGGGTAAACTGTCGCCTGAGTCTGAGGTTGCGTGTTCTTCAAGGATAGCTCTGTATTCGGCTGCATTCATCCTTGCATCATTTCTTACTGGTCCCCTGTCACTGCCACGGAGAAGCACCCTATTTCATGATGTTGAAACTGAAATTCTTCACCATAGCTTTTTTTTTGCCAGGTGATGGTTGATGGTGATGGCTGTGCCTGGTTTTCGCCAGAATACTGCTTACAGTTCTGGCGAGAGTTTGATTATATTTTTTTCTTGGTCTAAGGGCGTGTTCACACCAGATTTGTTTATTGAAATGAACCCTGGAGCTTTTAAGCCCTTAATGCAGTTTATTTGGGTTGGTTTGAACATAGTCCGAGCCTCTGATGCGCATTAAACAATCGGACTGCGCTCCGCTTGAAAAAAGTGGTCTCGGGCCATTTGCCTGGAGCAGATCATCTCTGATGTGAACCGCATTCGCACTTTTCAAAGGAAGCGTAGTATGTATGCATAATTTCGCCGCTTTTTGCATTATGTCTTTCATTAAAGAGGACCTATGATGCTTTTTGACTTTTATGACCTATAAACGTTGTTATGATGATTTATAGTCATGCTTAACCATACTAAATTATCAAATAATGACTTACATGCATTTCGAAGTATTCCCTGCTAACCGTCTGGGGTGTCTGTGCAGAGCACTAGACACTATTCTAGCCAGTCGAGAAGTCACGTGTTCAAAGCGGTTTGACGCTTTGTAATATCGTGACGTCGCATGTAACTTGGTGTCGTCACCACGCGGATGTTTCCATGTATAGCAATGCTGTCACTTCCCTGTTCGCGTCTGCCTCGCGCCCTTATAGGTCCATGCTCGCGCTTCCCGCCACTGAAACTGTTCCGGAAGGAAGGTAACCAATCACAACGGAGTGGGGTTTGCAGGAAGGGGGGGAGGGGAGCGGAGATGGCTGAAGCACAGGCGGAGGGAGCGGAGATGGCCGAAGCACACACACTCAAGTGTTGACAGGACGTGCTGGATCGCCAAAATAAGAGAAAGAGCTTCCCGAAAATCTACATAGTTTTTTGTGATGTGATTCGTGTCAGGTTGCTCTATAGCAGTGTAAAACAAGAAATTAAGACCAGAAAGTAGTATAATAGGTCCTCTTTAAATGCATTTGTTATTAAGTTATTTAGCCAACGTTGTAAGAGCATACACTCATATGCTCCGCCCGCTACAGTCTGCTGCTATTGTAACGTGGACTGACAGAGTCAAGTACACTACATTTAATTTATTCAGGTTACAATATGCCCACATTAGACATGAAAATAACCAGGCAATGCTCTGTGATGTAGCCGACTGTAGACATTTTCAGCGATTAGCTGACAGTATTTTGTGAATTTTGTGTGTATAGTCCGTTTGAGTTTTGCCTTTGTGAACGCTAACCGAAACATCTAAAAACCGAAAAAAACATATCTGCTCTCAACTGGTGCGCACCAAAGAAGCAAACCATTAGGTGTGAACACCATAAAGGCCTAATTGATGTTGTGCTGTTAAAATGGTCCTCAATCCAGCAGGATCTCCCATCTCTGCAGAGAACTTCAAATCTCTTTAAGATTGACCATTGGGTTCTTGGGTATCTCCCTGATCAAGTATCTTCTTGCCCGGTTACTCTGTGTTTGCGGACAGCCAACACTAGAAAAAGTAAAAGTGATTCCAAACTTCCTATTTTCTCAATTATTGGGGCCACTGTGCTCAAAGGAATACTCAAAGCTTTATAAATGGTCTTATACACGTGTCTTGATCTATGCCTCACAATGTTATGGGGGAAGTCTTCAGAGAGTTCCTTCTTGGATTGGTTTTTATCCTGAAAGTAAAGGGATCTGAATACTTTCTGAAGGATGCCAATTCAAGGCTGGGATTTCAAATGAAAAATAATAACAACCCCAAATAAAATAAGCTGGTGACGGGAATCAATACATGCTGATATTCTGCCGGTCATCAGCTCACAAAAAGAAAAAATCGTCAGGTTGAGAAACTGACGAAACTGAATGCAATGCACCAATGCTAACCTACAAGGAGCCAGGCCTTTCAGTCCCTAAACTCCCTGCCCTTTGAGATCTGAAAATCCAACTAGAGTCTGCTGCTATTTGTCCCTCTAACAAGCTCTCTTCCATCATCCTCTCCCATATGCCCCTGGTTGGGACTAAGAGTTGGTAACGCTATTCTCAACAGATTACCCTGAGCAGAGAGTATCTCGCACCTCTCCTTATCAGCGCTACCAGCACATCAGAGCACCGGAGACAGCCTGAAACCATGGGTAAGACACACTTCCCAGAGAATGCACCTTGATAACATCCACAACAAATAGCACAAGACATCACTGCTAACCCCATTAGAGGGAGAGCACAGCCGGGCTGTCACCTCCTGCGTGTTCTTCAGGCTATGGTTGGGTTTAATGGCGATTGTTTATCAGAGATGGGAGCTCGACCCACTTGTGAAACTAAAAGGAAATACATAACACATAAGTCTGCTGCCTCGCTAATGCCTCTATGAAGCTTAACTTAGGCACGGTGGGGGTTTGCACTAGATGCAAACGCAAGCATGCTAATAAATTGATGTATAGCAGGATTGATGTTTACCATGTTAACCATCCTTACTTTTAGTTTCTGCCACAACCTGTCTTCAAACGTAATACAATGTTTACCTGGTTACAGCACACAATGAAAATTGAAGGGATCATCAAAGTGAATACAGCTGACCATGAGGCTGACATAAATGGCAACAAAGTTCAACAACTTGTCAATGAACCACTTTTTTTCAAAGAAAACCCGGCCCTCATTGTTGAGCAACCATGAATGTCTTTAGAATATGTTGTTCCAATCCATCTAGTAGATGTCAAAATATTTCAGAGAAAAGGTGACAACTTTGACCTGCTGATGGAACTAGATTCAATTCACCAACGTTGGTGGAATATAAATTCCAGGAACCCAGTTGTTGAGATAGGTTAAGGTTGGTTATGGTTATTCAACAAATTTGATGGAACTGAAAGCTTAGTGTATTCAGACAACATAGCAATGCTGTGGGCAGGTTGACTCTATACTGACTATGTGTGTGGAAATGTATGTTGAATGTATATTGTAGTAAGGTATCATTGTGGGAGCTCTATGTGACAGCAAGGTTATTTCTGTGTATTAGGTAACAGCGTTAGACCACACGGTTAAGCAAATCAACAAAAGCTGACAGTAAATCAATTAGTTAAATCCCTTTGTCTGGTTTGAGCAACTTTTTGCAAATTCTGGTAATGACATTTTGGCTCACCTGTCATAGAGGGCTGCTGTACATCTGGACCTTCTGGATGTTTCATCTGGGATCCTGCACAAGACGCATCATGTCAGAGATTATATAAATACACAGTGAGTTATCGGACTGAATGGAGAAACATAATTGGTTGATGCCTCACCACGAAAGCCTGAAAGGGTTTTCACCAACCAATGAGTGATCACATATCCCATTCGAAGCCAGGAGAGACAGATTAACATCATTATAATCCAGACAAAGAGAACAACCCATTACTTTAATGAATAATCGCCAGTTAATAACATGGAAGAGCAGCTTTGCTTGTGAATTATGGATCATGTAAGGAGAAAAGGTTTTTTCTCTGTTGTGTATGCAAGCTTTTTTTATTACAGTTTTTTATTATATATTCACGCCAAAAACATCCAAGGGGCCCCCACCAGCTATTGTTATTGTTTCAAAATTGCCAGTCTCTCTAATCACTTGGGGTATAAGCAGGGGGATGTCACAGTAACATTAATATTTAGATGTACATGTGATTCATTCCTCTTGTGAATCCTTTGTAGGCACAGTAGATAAAATTAAGGAAAAATACAACAAACCATTTAAAAACAGACGTGCTAAGAGTAACTTACCTTGGTTTAATGAGAAACTGTGGGATTTAATGAAAAAGCGTGATTTTGCTTTAAAGATAGCACTTAAGTCCAAATCAATTAATGATGGACGAGTTTTTAAAAATCTCCGTAACAAAGTGGTTAATGAATTAAGAAAGGCAAAAGCCAATTTCTTCATGACTATTATTAAAGAAGGGAAAGGAAATAGCAAATTAATATGGACGAATATTAATAAATTAACAAAGACTGACAGTAAGCAAAATCAAGGACACTGACGTGAACTGAAAGTACAGGGAATTATTACAAATGACTTTAATGAAATTGCCCTCACATTTAACAAATATTTTATTGACTCAGTACAGAATTTGTCACACAGCTTTGGTGCAAGATTTAAACAAATCTCAGTGCCGAATCACACCAAACCGGTTTTTAACATAACTGAAGTTCCTCAAGCAAAGATTTTAAAAATCCTAAGCACTTTAAAGTCCTCTAAGGCAAAAGATGTGTTTGAGTGGGACTCAACTTTTATTAAAAGCAATAATCAATCCTTCAGCACCCCAATTGCACATTTGCTCTCAAAAGTGTCCAATTTTAATTTGTCTGTGGAAACAATGAAATGGATGGAGTCCTATCTCACTGGAAGAAAACAAGGCACCAGAGTTGGGGATAGGACTTCATCTTTCATTGGCTGCTCTGTTGGTGTCCCGCAGGGCTCAATTTTAGGACCTTTGTTGTTTGGCTTATATGTAAATGATCTGCCACTTGTATGTCCAGAAGTGGACGTACAAATATATGCAGATGACACGGTCATCCTCGCACATGGAAAGAACAGATGTGAGGTGGCCGCCAAATTAACAGAAGCAATGGCCAAAATTTCTGATTGGCTCTCAAAGTCCTGCCTGACACTCAACATCAGTAAAACAGCATGCATGTACTTTTATAATAGGAAAAATGGAAATCAGCCTGATATCATTGTTAATGGAGAAAGGATCCAGACTGTTTCACATTTTAAATATTTAGGAATAACTGTGGACTCACAGCTCTTATTTAAGAAACATGTGAAGCAGGTGTGTAATAGAGTCAAATTCAATTTAAAGAGGACCTATGATGCTTTTTGACTTTTATGACCTATAAACGTTGTTATGATGATTCATAGTCATGCTTAACCATACTAAATTATCAAATAATGACTTACATGCATTTCGACATATTCCCTGCTGACCGTCTGGGGTGTCTGTGCAGAGCACTAAACACTATTCTAGCCAGTCGAGAAGTCACGTGTTCAAAGCGGTCTACCCTTTCATAATTTGTGACGTCGCATAAAACTTTGTGACGTCTCCACGCGGATGTTTCCATGTATGGTAATGCTGTCACTTCCCTGTTCGCGTCTGCCTCGCGTCTGCCTCGCGCCCTTATAGGTCCATGCTCGCGCTTCCCGCCACTGAAAGTGTTCCGGAAGGAAGGTAACCAATCACAACGGAGTGGGGTTTGCAGGAGGGGGGAGAGGGGAGCGGAGATGGCCGAAGCACAGGCGGAGGGAGCCGAAGCACACACACTCAAGTGTTGACAGGATGTGCTGGATCGCCAAAATAAGAGAAAGAGCTTCCCGAAAATCTACATAGTTTTTTGTGATGTGATTCGTGTCAGGTTGCTCTATAGCAGTGTAAAACAAGAAATTAAGACCAGAAAAGTAGCATAATAGGTCCTCTTTAAGGACTTTTAGGTACATCAGGAACCAGCTCCCTCTAGATGCAGCAAAACTTTACATGCACTCCATGATCTTTTCACACATCTCATACTGTATTACAAGCTGGTCACACACTGGAAAAACAACACTTGCTCCACTGCAAACACTTTACAAACAAACACTCAAGGTACTGGACAAAAAGCCATTACGATATCACCACTGTAACATAATTCAAAGACATGATCTCATGACTTTTGATAGTTTTGTGTTTCTTGCGGATGTATGTTTAGTTTATAAAATAATGAATGATTTGTCCGCTCCTCCATTAAATGAGTTTGTGTCACTGCGCTCAGACAATGGAAGGAGAACTAGAACGTCTAATAGAGGGGACTGTGTAGTACAGCACAGATCCACTGAGTTTGGCATGTCTGTATTTTCAGTTAGAGCCACCAAGTCTTGGAACTTAGTACCAAGCGAGATAAGAGAGTGGAACACCTTTGCTGGTTTTAAATGTAAGATGAAGTCATGGCTGAAATCAACCCAAGCATGTACCCATCATGCATAGATTGTTTTCTTAATGTTGTGATGTCCTGTTTTCTTGGTGTCTTACTGTTGTGATGTTGTTGTTGTTGTGGTGTCCTAAATGTTGTGATTTTATTGTTCGTATTGTGTGGTTGTGTTTTACTGTTGTGAAATTGTGTGTTATTGTTTTTATACTTCAGTGTGAGGTTTCCCATCTTGACAGAGATGTAATACTCTGTTTCCTGCCCAGGGACTGCAGATGAAAATTAGCTTATAGCTAAATCTGGTACTGCTTATGTGCTGTACATTGTCCCTGTTCAATAAACAAATAAATAAATAAATAAATTTAAGTGTTTAGATCCTGATGTTGTCTGCTCAAGGCACTGTATATAAGATACATTTAGTTTAAGTGCAAATTAGCTCTAAAGAATAAAAACATGTATCTGCAGACACATGCACTGCAGAAACTATGTAGACACACATTGGGCTGCCCTTAATCTGATTATGACAATAATTAGATGGGACTCCGAAATAATTGTTTTAACTTTACAAAAACAAATACAGAATAACAAGCACGTTTTTAAGAGGGTGTATTATCAGTGAATGCATGATCTAGTTATTTTTGCACAAAACCAACAAAATCAAAGTGAATTACAATATTTCCTTGTGGCTGTATATTGCAGTCTGGTCTATCGGGGTTTATGTCTGGAGAGAGAGTTTTATATCTGGTTCATTAATGATGCATTTCTCCCTGAAGGATTATTAAATGTCAGTGGAAACTGTTATCTGGCAAGAAGCTCTGCCTCTTTGAATCTGAGCGACTCACACCAAAGCCTGATGTTTACTTTCAGACATCTTGGATCAACTTTTCTGCGCAACCAATCAATGTTGTCACTCTCCCAAAATGTCACGCAAGGATATGACACGATAGGATGTTTTTTCATGTGTCTGTATTATCATGTGTCTGTTATATCTAGAAGAATAGCTTTCAATATAAGAAATGTACTGTTTACAGTATATCCCTGATATCCCTATATAGGCCTATCCCTGGAAAAAAATTGGCCTACGAATGTAAATGTGGAACTTTTCATTCACTAGTCTTGGGTGACAATTTTCTGTAAAGAATTGAGAAGAAATAAAGCTTGATACTTGGTACAGGGTAAACGCCTAGGCTTATACACTTCTACATTCAAGGTTAAATGCCATTTTATTTGCAGAAGAAAAACATTAGGTGGTACATTGAGTTTGTGACCCTATGGCCGTCAGTCCTATGTGAGAGAATGAGAAACATTTCATCTACTTTAATATTGGGGGCTCACATACAAAACCACTGTCTGAGGTCCTAACCTCAGCTCTCCTGTCTTTTCAGTCACTCTCCTCCATACCAATGAACAGAAGAACGATGTCACATAATTCTACTTTTTAGTTTTAGTTTTCAAAATAGGAGATCAATTTATTGATACTATCACCTTTTGTGAGGTTTATGCAGACACAATATTATAAATTGATCTTGAGTTGGACCCAACAATTATACTCTATTGTCAGTTGTGTGTGTTCTCTGCAGTTTCCAAAATCTGTCAACTACATTGCCATATACGTAAATACTGTAATCGATTTTTAAACACATGGACCAATTCACTTTGAAATTACTGTATCAAATTTTGCATTCAAGATATGTACAAAGAACCAGCATTGTGTGTTATGCAACTACAGTACATTTCAATAATAATCCGTTATTCCTTCCACTACTTATTTAAAAGTTCCAACTGGATTTACATTTAACCTAAAAAAAATAATACTTGGTACACTACTCATTTCCCCGACTGACTAACATTCTCTATAAGTCCTCTCCAGCACTGTGAATCACACACTCCTATTTACCATAAACAGCTACTTAATAGGGGAACAACAGATATGTGTGCTGCATGCTCTCCTCCCTCCCCTCTCTCTCCCTCATCCCTTCTCCCCACTGCTTGTCTTTATGTGCAGGAGGGAATCCCAGCTCTTGCCTCACACTGCAGTGGATGAAGTCAGGCATTAGTATTACGTAATGAAGCAGCCAGACAACCAGCACACACACCTATGTTAGCATGCAGTCGAGGGCTGGCAGCCGGAGAGGCAGGTAGGGGCCACATCCAATATTTATGACGCCTCTGCACCATAAATTCTTCCCGTGCTCTATGCTACAGTACAGCAGACAGCACTTGGTAAACGGCCGTGTGGAAAACATTTAGCTTCCAGCCCTCAAATCTTACATCATTCACTGCTGTATCTTACAACCTCCCCCCCCCACCTCCAAAAATCAGAAGGTGGACCAGACAGTGCAGTGTACTAACTGGGATCAAGACAGAAAACAGCCTAAAGGGAAATATTTATGAGAACTCGGGTCTCTGCCCAAAACAAGCCCAGAATATGTGTACAACTATACACTGTCTACAGAAAATCTGATATAAAAAACAAGTGACTGAGATCACCCAAGGAAATTAGTGATCCTCATAAGGTGTTGATATTACACTGAATATGAATCACTGATAAACAGCAAAACTGCAAAATCATTTTTATAGAATGTATGATGTATGATGTCCCTGGCCTGTTCCAAACAACAAGAACAGTTTTAATATCCTGCTGGATTGATTGCCACAAGCCAAGGTCCGGGAATTAATCAATATGCCTTGTCTTTATCATATTGATGGGTTGGTGTGATGTACTGACCCGATAATGAGGGAAGAAATTCGTTCTGAACAGAAAACATAACAATTTGTCAAGGATGCTTCCTCTTCTGCATGTACAAGAACAGACCACAACAACTGCACACAAAGAACTGGCCTTGCCATTTAACATGTGACGAGAGAATGGAGTGAGGGAATAGAAGATAAAGAAAAAGGACTCAATACATTGTGTGAGCAAGTGGAGACACGAGAGAGTGAAGGAAGAACATGCAGATTTTTAAATAAACAGAAGAGCAAAATATAATTCTGCATACAGGGAAAGCCGTCTATTTGATCATAAAAGATTCAAGACTCAAGATGGTTTTATTGTCATATGCACAACAATTACAGAGCAGTCCAATACTGTGGTTTGACTGCTATAGCAATAATTGAACGTTCTGGGAAGGAAGTGGGGATGTGGAAGTCTACTACACAGCCGCCTGCCAAAACATAATAATTCGACTGTAACTGTGCAATCTTTTTTTTTTTCTTGTGGTAATGTGTGGCTCCATCCAAATGTCGTGTACATGTGAATTGTCTAACCATTTCAAATAAACCTCAGCAAGAGGAAATGTAAATCAGCATCTCTTCCAATCTACAGGTGTTATAGGGAAGGACAATACAAGATGATTATTGATAGTTAAAGGCGCTTTTCTCATTACAGTTTTATGTTTTTTTTCGCAGTGAAAATTCCATGGTAAAAAAAACATTCTCAGAAGCCCTAGTACTTCTTCACACATGGACATGCATTGCTGTTTTCCAGTTTATTAGTATATTAATTATTATATTTTAAATCTAACTAAGATTTGTATTTGATTAATTTATTTGTCAACGGTGAAAACACCATTTTAAACATGATCATATTAATTGTAATGGTGGGGATAGAATCGATCAGGACTGTCAACTGGAAATAGCTAATATTCCAGATTGGACTCAGTTCAACTTGGTCCAATTAGTCCTTACGCTATGATTATCAGTATAAGCAGACAATTAAAATGCGTGTCTCTCTTTCCACACCAAGCTGCAGGCTTCCTTTCAGATCTCTCACACTTTCTCATATATATCTTTCTAACTCTCTCTCTCTCCCCCTCTATCAGACATTGCACTTTCTTTTCTCAGTTTCACTAATGGCTCTCTGTTCTGCTATCTACTAGTCTCATCTTCTGTGCACACCATGACTTGTATTCGCTCTCCCTTCTGCTGTACTTGATCCTTGTGTGTCAAATCTTGAGTCTCTATCTCAATGATTGTTGTCTCTGTGCATCACACAGGCAGTTTAATGTTTTAGAGATTGCTTTCATCTAGTGCACCTACCCCTTCCTCTTTGTCTGATAATTTGGTGTTGATTCTACTTGTCAATAGTGGGACTAGTGGGTGGTTAGGATGAATATTGCACATGCTCGGAGATCTGCGGCTCAAATCCCCATTAACAGCTCAGTCTCTGAGCTCAAATGAACCAGGATGTCGATACCTTGGCTAACTGTCAATCTAAGCGTCTAAGTGGAGCTGGAGCCAGCAGCCCCGGGAGACCTATAAACCTGGTGGGCGTAAGGTACCAGCATTTAATGAAGCTCACAGAATATAATATCATCTCATGCTGGGGAACAACCAGTTCCACTTGGCCATGCCATTTTAGAACTTATGTCTATTATTGTAGAATAGGATCAAATTTGAATTTACACAAAAGTGTTTATTGTTTGTTGGTTTTTTATACTCAGAGGTAAATATTTTCTGCTAAGAGAGGAAGAAATGAATGAAGCATTCCATGAAACATAACTTAATTCAGGGTTTACTGATATAATACATGGTTTATTATTATATATTATTAAAGAAAAATCTTACTGACTTTCACCCCTGAACACGCCAAGTTGTGTATGCGTTACGAAGCTGCATTAACACTTTATTGGTTTACCTTAAATGGCATCATCTTAAGTAATACTGTAAAAGCTGCTATTAATATATATACACATATGTATCTGAATAGTACAAGAGCAAGTCATTTCAGTTACAGTTTCTAAGCAAGATATGGGCAGAGAAGATTAGTTGGTGAATTAGCTGATCTTGTATTAGCATAATGCCTTTGAGTGTTTACATTGGGAAGCTGAGAGTTGAGCTTGTTTTTACCAAGAGGCAGAACTGTCTGCCAGCTTACAGTTTTTGCCTAATGCTTACACACTAATAGTGGTTGCTAGGCCCAAAGCATCACAACCTCTAACTTTGGTGACCATGCCCTAAACACAAGCACCAACCCTACAAACACAATAAGTGCTTTGCACTGTGTTTGAAATTCTCCAACACACTTTTTGCAAAACACTAGTGTTTTACATAAGACACATTGGTCAAAAAGGAAATCACCTGCAATCCTTTGGAAAACACATCTATTTAAAATACAAAACACAACTAAAATTGGAAAAGCACACAGATTCACACATATGAAAAATAAAAAATAAAGCTAATATAATACCAATCAGTGTGAGCCTTAGCATTACACATAGACCTCAGGTGAGCTCAGCTCCTTTGTGAGACAGTCAGGGGAAGAGGACAAGAGAGAGAGGCAGGAGGACGTTGACAAAGGAGACAACAGACGGACACAGGGTCACTATAGTGGACCATGTTATAGATCATGGCCTAACAATATAGGAGGCTGGTCTGACATTCCAGCCCAACAACACAATAGCTCCATAATTAGGACATTTAGACTGGATATCAGGAATATTTTTGCTGTTGCTTCTGAAAGGATTACATTGCATGTGATGTCGATGAGGCGATGTAGCCAGACACAAATGGGAGGCGGTATCCAAAGGATTCATAATCCACTCGCCCCATTCCTTACAACACATCTTTTTTTTTACTGTAATTGTTTCAGAGTTCATAGTGGCACACTGAATTGCTTGTTGAACTGCGATCCTACCTATTCGTTGTGTTTTTTTCTTTTGTTGGCCAAAACCATGAAATTGCAATATAAACTTGTTTTCGTTTCTAATTGAAAATATAGTGGATCAATCTTTCCAAAAAATTCTGCAAAAGGTTGGATACGGCACGCAAGGCGATATTTCCCCCGTTGCTTGGCAAGGGAGGACATTGCCTGTGACGTGGATGAGGTGATGTGGCCAGATGCCAACAGGAGACAGGATTCATAGCCTAAATGTCTTCCAATCATTCCCTTAGAACACTATGTTTTGTAGAATATTCTAGTTGTACCATTTCTTTTTTTACTTTTGCAAAAACCTGAAATGGCAAAATAAAAATAAAAATCTGAAGCGTTTACATTTTGTTTTCATGTGTCTAGATCAACTGTAGTGGATCAATCTTTCACAAAAAAAAATCTGTATGAAACTTGTAAAGTCAAAAACCATCCAAAGTACTGAATACAGCTGTGTTTTGCATAAAGCACATCTGTGTGTTGTTGCTGCTAGGAAAGAGTAATTCAAAAGTGCATGTGTGTATTGTTTTGATGCTAAAAACAGTTTTGAAATGGGATTGTTAGGTTTTGTTTCAAGAGTTTCGTTTTGCCGTATAAGTTAGAAGTTTATCTCCATGTGCTTTGTTATATTCGGCCTGTGTGTTAAGTTTTGACACAGTGGGCCAAAGTCTGCAACATGTGTGTAAGCATTCGGCAAAAACTGTAACTGGGTGAGCTGGCAAGAAGAAGGCATCTCCTCGCCCACTGTTAGTCAGGAACACATAAGCACGTTTGCGCACAAAGATTTCCAGATAAAGGCCCATACAGAAATACCAGTGACATTATTTGTTATTTAGCTAAATCCCTTTCATGAGACATAAGGCCACAGGAACAAATACTGAAAGCAAACACACACAAACCCCACTGCTTTAAACATACTGTATACAGTAAAAACATGTAGTTCTATATATGTTCGAGTTTGTGCATATGCGTCAAGTTCCACAATTATTGAAATTCATATAACAGAATCAGGTGTATGAATAG
This sequence comes from Hyperoplus immaculatus, assembly GCA_949357725.1. NCBI lineage: Eukaryota > Metazoa > Chordata > Actinopteri > Uranoscopiformes > Ammodytidae > Hyperoplus > Hyperoplus immaculatus. The sequence goes on from OX442356.1 coordinate 16,233,217, forward strand.
CTCTATAAACCTGACACAGGAATGCATATGTCTGTTCTTGTGCTGTTCTGTTTATTCTGGCCCAAAGTAAAAAAAAAAAAAAAAAAAAAGACAAAAATAGCTGTCGATAACATTTGGTACTTTGTTCTTTGACATAATTGAAATGTTGCATCTCCTTCTCAAGCAAATAACACAGAGAGCAGGTTCAGTTCCCATTAATCATCACATTATTCAAATGAGTGCGTGTGTTTGCTTAGTGTTAGGACTGTACTGAGGCCATTTGATTATTTTCACTAGAAATACACAAAAGTGTCAAGCAAAAGCATTAAAAAAATGTGCTGAGAAAGGCGAATAGATAGGCATATGTTAGGAGTGGGTGTTGTTGGTTGCATGTGTGCATACTTTATGTGTTCTTTCACATTTCTTATGGATTGTTTGGTCTTTATGTGGTGGAAAAACAAGAGTGTGTGTGAGCATTGTGTTGTTGCATCTGTCATTTCCTATTGTAACTTACTGCTTCCTATTGGGTATACGTTACAGTTTTTCACAATTGCTTAAACACATTTCCTGATAGACTACCTCACTTTTTCAAAACCCTAAACTCAAATTTCAAAATTCAAACACAAAATGCAAAATCCTTCACTTCTCTTGCAAAAGCACACTTTACCCTCAAAACAGTGTTAACTCTTCACTAAATGGTGTTTTCTTTTCAAATGACAAACACATACATCATATGACTAGACATTTCTAGCACTCATTGAACACTGGCGTGCAGAATGGAAAACACTATAGTATAAATGCAAAACACTATATGAATGCTTTATCAGTAGAATTATGCATTTGCATGTTCATACACTTTCACAACATCAAATACTTTATGGTTTTTGGCAAATGCTAACACACATGTTGTAGAATAGTTTATTTTGCCATTTCAAACAAACACAATGAATAGGTAGGTCTGCAGTTCAAGCAATTCAGTTTGTCAATAAACTAAGAAACAATTACAGTAAAATTAGGCAACAATGGTAAAAAACAGCGTTGTAAGGAATTGGGTGGTTGGATTATGAATCCTTTTATGGATACCGCCTCCTGTTTGTGTCTGGCCACATCGCCTCATCAACATCACACTCAATCCTTTGAGAAGCAACAGGGAAATGATCACCTGATATCCAGTCTAATTCTCCTAATTATGGAGCGACTCAGGTTGGGCTGCACTCTCTGTCCAGGCTCCCTCATTGATAGGCATTATCTATAACATGGTCCACTATAGTGTTCCTGTTGTATGTGTTTCCGTTTGTTGCCTTCTTTGTCCTCGTCCTCCTGTCGCTCTCTCTCCTCCTCTTCCCCTGACTCTTACTGTCTCAGAAAGGAGCTGAGCTCACCTGGGGTCTATGTGTAGTGCTAAGGTTTAGACTGATTGGTATTCAATTAGTTTAATTTCTTTTCAAGAAGTGTGTTGGAGAATTTCAAACACAGTGCAAAGCATATATCGTGTTTGTAGGGTTGGTGCTTTGGTTTATAGGGCTTGGTTACAAAAGTTAGAGGTTGTGATGCTGTGGTCATAGCAGTCACTTTTAGTGTTTACAGCATTCGGCAAAAACTGTATTTGTGCCAAAATGTGCAGTCTACTGTAAATCACAGCAAACAGGAGTTCATCTCTGACCCTTCTATAGCTAACTGCACAAAAGCCTTTTGAGTTTAGAAATGTGATTGGCAGTGTGTTCTGTGTGAATACCAAGAGAGAGAATTCAGGAAGAGTGTGCAAGATATAGAGAATTGTGTGTAGTGTTGTGAAAAATGTGTGTTTTGGAATGAAAATATGAGTCTAAGGCAGGAAATGTGTTTGGAGTTCAGCAGAATTGGTTAAGCAGTTGGTAAATTAGTTTCAGATTGTGCACATTGTGTCTGATGTTCCAAAAAATGTGTTTAAAGAGGACCTATTATGCTACTTTTCTGGTCTTAATTTCTTGTTTTACACTGCTATAGAGCAACCTGACACGAATCACATCACAAAAAACTATGTAGATTTTCGGGAAGCTCTTTCTCTTATTTTGGCGATCCAGCACATCCTGTCAACACTTGAGTGTGTGTGCTTCGGCTCCCTCCGCCTGTGCTTCGGCCATCTCCGCTCCCCTCCCCCCCCTCCTGCAAACCCCACTCCGTTGTGATTGGTTACCTTCCTTCCGGAACACTTTCAGTGGCGGGAAGCGCGAGCATGGACCTATAAGGGCGCGAGGCAGACGCGAACAGGGAAGTGACAGCATTACCATACATGGAAACATCCGCGTGGAGAAGTCACAAAGTTTTATGCGACATCACAAATTATGAAAGGGTAGACCGCTTTGAACACGTGACTTCTCGACTGGCTAGAATAGTGTTTAGTGCTCTGCACAGACACCCCAGACGGTCAGCAGGGAATATGTCTAAATGCATGTAAGTCATTATTTGATAATTTAGTATGGTTAAGCATGACTATGAATCATCATAACAACGTTTATAGGTCATAAAAGTCAAAAAGCATCATAGGTCCTCTTTAAACAATTGTGAAAAACTGTAAATGAACACACTGCCACAAGGCTCTGTATAGTCACTTACAGTTTTTGCCTAATGCTTACACACTAGTCGTGGTTGCTAGGCCCAAAGCATCACAACCTCTAACTTTGGTGACCATGCCCTAAACACAAGCACCAACCCTACAAACACAATAAGTGCTTTGCACTGTGTTTGAAATTCTCCAACACACTTTTTGCAAAACACTAGTGTTTTACATAAGACACATTGGTCAAAAAGGAAATCACCTGCAATCCTTTGGAAAACACATCTATTTAAAATACAAAACACAACTAAAATTGGAAAAGCACACAGATTCACACACATGAAAAATAAAAAATAAAGCCAATATACAGTTTTTACCTAATGCTTAAACACTAAAAGTGGTTGCTATGCCCAAAGCATCACAACCTCTAACTTTGGTGACCATGCCCTAAACACAAGCACCAACCCCACAAACACAATAAGTGCTTTGCACTGTGTTTGAAATTCTCCAACACACTTCTTGCAAAACACTACACACTGTTTTTTACACAAGACACATTGTTCAAAAATGAAATCTCCTGCAATCATTGGGAAAACACATCTATTAAAAATACAAAACACAACTAAAATTGGAAAAGCACAGAGATTCACACATGAAAAATAAAAAATAACGCTATTATAATACCAATCAGTATCTGCCTTAGCATTACAAATAGACTTCAGGTGAGCTCAGCTGCTTTGTGAGACAGTAAGAGTCAGGGGAAGAGGACAAGAGAGAGAGGCAGGAGGACGATGACAAAGGAGACAACAGACGGAGACAGGGTCACTATAGTGGACCATGTTATAGATCATGGCCTAACAATATAGGAGGCTGGTCTGAGATTCCAGCCCAACAACACAATAGCTCCATAATTAGGACAATTAGACTGGATATCAGGAATAGTTTCGCTGTTGCTTCTCAAAGGATGACATTGCATGTGATGTCGATGAGGCGATGTAGCCAGACGCAAACGGGAGGCGGTATCCAAAGGATTCATAATCCACTCGCCCCATTCCTTACAACACTTTTTTTTTTTTTACTGTAATTGTTTCAGAGTTCATAGTGGCACACTGAATTGCTTGTTGAACTGCGATCCTACCTATTTGTTGTGTTTTTTTCTTTTGTTGGCCAAAACCATGAAATTGGAATATAAACTTATTTTTTCATGTGTCTAATTGAAAATATAGTGGATCAATCTTTCCAAAAAATTCTGCAAAAGGTTGGATACGGCACGCAAGGCGATATTTCCCCCGTTGCTTGGCAAGGGAGGACATTGCCTGTTACGTGGATGAGGTGATGTGGCCAGATGCCAACAGGAGCCAGGATCCATAGCCTAAATGTCTTCCAATCATTCCCCTACAACACTATATTTTGTAGAACATTCTATTTTTTTTTTTACTTTTGCAAAAACCTGAAACGGCAAAATAAAAAAATAAATCTGAAGCGTTTACATTTTGTTTTCATGTGTGTAGATCAACTGTAGTGGATCAATCTTTCACAAAAAAATCTGTATGAAACTTGTAAAGTCAAAAACCATCCAAAGTACTGAATACAGCTGTGTTTTGCATAAAGCACATCTGTGTGTTGTTGCTGCTAGGAAAGAGTAATTCAAAAGTGCATGTGTGTATTGTTTTGATGCTAAAAACAGTTTTGAAATGGGATTGTTAGGTTTTGTTTCAAGAGTTTCATTTTGACGTATAAGTTAGAAGTTTATCTCCATGTGCTTTGTCCTATTCGGCCTATGTGTTAAGTTTTGACACAGTGGGCCAAAGTCTGAAACATGTGTGTAATTCGGCAAAAACTGTAATAATACACACATGCTCCATAACATATATGATATTATTATTCTGTAATAACCAACAGTAGTATATACTTCTATGATGTTTTTAATTATCTGTATACTATATTATAATAGACTAGAATTAAACATACACATGTATACACACAGGCAGGGTGTTCTCTGCTGATAATCAATCTCACAGGAGACGGAGGGCCTGACTCAAGGGATTGATTGGGATCCCCTCTGGTTGTGTTTACATGAAGCCGAAGGAGGGTGACAGTTTGGGTCAAAGTGAATGTGTCTGTCTGCATGGTTGGAATTTATACGTCTGCAAATGAGTGGTCCTGTGAGCAAGCAGGGCACAGTGATGTGTGGGTGTGTATGTGCAATCTGGGTATGCTTGGTGAGCGACTGTTTATTTCCCACAGTGACGCAGTGCATACGCTTCACACTGAATTACATTTATTGTCCTTGCAACATATTTCTAACATTTAAAAAGCAAAGAGAAGAGGAGTTCATGATTCCTCTTCGAGAAAGACGTTATTTACAAAAACAGAATTTGAAAATCAGGGAGGGAGAAAGAGAGAGATGGGCGGGGGAGGAGCTGGTTGCCATGGTTTCAGAGTAGTTGTGGCTGGCTTGGGTGGGCCGATTGGGAGGCAAGGCAGCTGGTTGCCGAACAGCAGCAGATGGAGCAATGCAGGTTTCCAAGAACACACAGACACTGTCCCTCGCCTACACGTGTCATAACATTCTCATCATAATTTTTCCTATATGCACACGCGCACGTGCACACACACACACACACACACACACACACACACACACACACACACACACACACACACACACACACACACACACACACACACACACACACACACACACACACGCACACACACAAACACCAGACTACTCAGTGGGGAGTCATGACTGGGCTTTTTTTTTATATGACTGTGGCAGCATCTTCAGCACCAGAATACACAGAACGGAGCACAATGTCCTCTGCTACTGCATTTTTAACATGTCAAAGAAATAGTGTTTTATCTTAAGCGATCAAAATGTAACGAATAACCGACAAACAAAAGAGACTTAAACATGGTTGGATTAAGAAAAGTATAAATATCAATCCTTTTTGTCAAAGAGAACTTTGGAACCCATTTAAATGTGAAGTTACAAATCATCTTCTGTATTATTTTGTATGGATGCTGCTTACAAAGGGCCCTGTCTCTTTCTGATAATTTTACAGGAAAATACCATGGTTGGTTCTATCTCTTAAGCTAATTAAGGTCACACGTATACAGTATAAAGATATGCTTCTGCTGTGCTTGAAGGTTGGCTAGCAGCAGTAGGTTTTTTGCTGTTGCGCTGTATATGTCCACAATGGATGATGATCACATGGTCTTTGTGCACAGTGGTATTGTAAAGTTAAGAAAGGTGGATAAGAAGAGAAGGCAGTTAAGAATAGTAACCAGCATATCAATAAACCCACGTCTCGGAACTTTAATATAGCTTCACAGACCTGGGTGAGATTAGTCTAATAGTATCTGGGCAGCATGATATATTACAATGTACATACACAGAGGAACTTATATCATCCTACATTAACTCTAAGTCTTTGCTTCCATGCTTCTAGGCAGGATGGCTTCAAATCATATAGATGCGATGTTAACTCACCAGGTGTCATACTGAAACTTGATAAAAGCATGCCATAAACCATAACTTGCTCTGCATAGATCTTTTTTCAAATCTATCTCGACACTACAGAGGTAACTTTTTTTTATCCAGTTGCTATGGAGAGCCTAATTAAAGTCCAGCATGATGGCACTGTCTCCAATTAGAGCATGGCTCTGCACCAGATCAGGAAGTGCCAACGGGTTGTCGCTGGAAACATCATTGACAGTGTATTCGTTAAAGTTGGGTGTAGAAGAGTACAGAAATCCTATGCACTAAAAGACTGGCTGGAGCAACACAGAGTGAGAGCAATACAGAGACAGACAAACAGAGAGAGAGAGAGAGAGAGAGAGAGAGAGAGAGAGAGAGAGAGAGAGAGAGAGAGAGAGAGAGAGAGAGAGAGAAAGAGGAAGAGAGAAAGATAGAGAGATGGCCAAACAAGTCATCGCAGTAAACAAACAGCTTCCTTCTGGTTTGGCTGCCCTCCCACAGACAAGTGAAAAGTCGAAAGATGGTTCGGCCTAAGGAATCCCCGTTAATATCAGCTAATTAATATTCATTACATCATGACATGATTACTCAATGAACCTGCCCCCTCCTGCCTCCCCCCACCCCAACCGCTCTCTTGAATTAATCTCCTGTGAGAGGATTTTCCCACCCAGCAAAAAATACAGACCTCCTCTGTCATGCTCACGGCTTAAAAACATTTAATGGCTGCATCCATGTCACTGTTCCACTCGATCACACATCTCATTCATCTTGCCCCACATGCTAAAGCAGAGGGGGAATCAGAGCGACAGAGGAATTATGCCCATTAGAATAATTCATTTTCCCCTGGCGAGCCAAATGAGAAAGTATCTAGCATTATTAATAATGTGGTAGCCAGGTCCAAAAAAAGCCCTCCGATGACAGAGATGGAGGAGGCCAGTCAAATTAAGCTGAAAAACTCACCACGGGCCTCAGGGTGCTGCTAGGCTACGCTGAACTGCACTTTACCAATGAGCAGTCCCAAAGATATTGTCTATGGAGATGGGGCTATGCATATTTACTTGTACTTGATACGTGTAGTGCACTATGAGCACTGTATGTTTAGTCATAGTCTGTAATTGCTTACAGCAGGATATATTTCACATCATGCAGAATACTTGCAGACACAATATGTTCATAACTATTTATTCACAATTGTGTTTTTCTTTTCGTGTGACAAAGAAAAAATACCCCCTGATTTTTACAATATAGGGTATCTTTAATTACCACTCACAATTTCAAAAGCCCCCTTGGCGGTTTAAATACCAATTGAAAAAGACACATCTGAATGGAAGACCCTTATGTGTGATGCGTTTTCACCTGAAAAGTATGAGTTTTAAGTGAATTGTCCTGGGTCGTTTCCGCAAATATAATCAAGTAATATTTCTTCATTGAAATGGAAATAAAAAAGTCACAAGTCACAAGAGTCACACATTTTACACAAATGCAAAGCCTGTGTCACACAAGTGACAATGCAAAATAAGGCAATGAAGCACTTGCGTGTTGGCAGTTAAAACTAACCTGATTTGTTATGAGCTAGTTATTGCAGTATATGACTGACCACACCCATGACGTTTGTGAACACATTGCCTTCGCAGTGACAGATGCAGGAAAACGCTTATTGGCCGACAGATGTTCACTTCTGCCGTGAATACACAACAACACAAGTCTGTCCAACACATGATGTCATTATCCATGGCTGTTTGCATCAGCACGGATGTGTTACAAAACAAAAAATCTGACATTTGAAAAAGGTCACAATCACTCTTACTCTGACTAATCACACCACTTTCACAAATGGAACAATTATGCCCATTTTCAGTGCTGGAATTAATTGGTGCCAATTTAAAAGCCAACACAAGAGGACATGGATGCAACAATAATAGGTGTATGACAGTCTGATTTCAGAGATTGCTTCTTGATTTTCTTGTGTGTGTCAGAAGACAGACGGAACACAGCATTATCGATTCACTGACATGAAAACACTCATCTCAGGCACAAAAAACATCTCTAAAACAGTGACTCAATCAAGTAAGTATGTACTTGATTGAGTCACTGTGTATTCTTGTGTATTTGGATGGTTTAGTCAACTTGGCCAGCTTTGACTTTTCTTCTCAGTTCCTTTGGCAGAGTCCTTGAATTAAAATCCTTCATGTAAACATCTATTCCTAATTTTCTCACAACAGCATATGTAGTATTTCTTGATATTTTCACACAGAAATCAAATACATGAGCACAGTTATCCTCAATTGTCCTAGTGAGTGAGTCAGAATGTGTGATATAAATAGTGTTATTTTTTTTTTTAAATAAGTGTGTTTCTCTGGTGTAGACATCTGCATGAATTGTGTAAATAATCACATGCACAATATTCCAGACAAAAGTTATATCCTGTCAAACATTAACATAATTTTTTTTAATTTATCTGTTATTTTGACAATACCATAGTACTTGATAAAAGTCCATTTTGAAATTCAATTGGTAATACATTCACTCAACTATACTTTAAAATGTACTCCAATTTATCACATGTTGGCATTCAGATGACCTCTATCAGCTTTTTAATCCCCAACGTATTGACCCCACAGATGATGTAATTGTGTCACTCACATGCAATGTCTCTTTTATAGCTAATCCAGCAAATGAAGTGCCTTGCATTTAAATGCTCCATTACATTGATGTTGTTATTAAAAAATCCACTTAAGCAATATAAAAAAAAAATGTTAGCAAAAAAACCCTGTCAGAGGAGACATTTATATGGTCTCGCGGTGCATGTACTCATATTCAAACCGGACATGTGTCAGATGAATGTGCCTTAAGTGCAGGTTGCTCAGCTCTGGTAAAACATTATCCTTTCAGCCTGAAACAGCTTTCCAAAAACAAATGTCCTAACTAACTCAAATACACAGCTTAGTGGCTTTCATAATGCATTTCTTTAAGCTTCACATACAGCTGTCTGTTTGACTCTTACCAAAACCTGGTAGTCACTAGAGGGATACTGAGTAAACGGTGTGTACAACTTAAGTAAATAGACAATATACTGTAGGTATTGGGGAGATAGAGAGAGGGATAGCAGTCGCTTTTCAACACTGTTAAGAGAGTGAGAGTTAGTTCTAAAGTTTGTAGCTGTGAAACTTAATGGGTATTGCACGCTGATACAATATTTCATAATTCATGACTTCAGCAGAGCCACTTTTTCCACTTTTTATTACCCTTTTTGTTATTGTTTTTTTTTTGTGTAGCTCAACTTACACATTTTGCTAGACGGCAAGTCCCAACTTGCTTTAAACTTGATGTTATTCAATGCCAAACTGAGGTAGAAACCAATACACCATTTCAACTAAGAACGTTAACTGTCCAGTATCCTACTGGACAAAAAAAAAGACTGAGTGGACGATGTTGAAAGATGCAGTGAAAAGCTTTTGAAACGTTAAGCCATGCAATTTTAATTACAGTCAAAGCTGCTTCCCCCTTCATTCTTATGTTTTGTGCACTTTTCTTCTTGACGGGCCTCATAAACATGACAGAAAGGGAATGGAATATTTACCACCCATATATACATACTGTATATATATATATATATATATATATATATATATATATATATATATATATATATATATATATATATATATATATATATATATATATATATATATATATATATGATTTAAATGTAAGACCAAGATCCGATGACCAGCACATAGCTCATGGAGGCAAAGGTTAACTTGATCTGCAAACATAAAAACACAGACTTGTGCATTATTATATTCATTTAGTTCTTTAGTTATCATTGGACATTTTTTTTGCATTGTTCACTGTCATCTTCAATGCCAGAGTAGCACAGATACTGAAACCTACTGGCTAAATAATGCAGGTCTATGCCACTGTCCCTGGCACAACAAACATGGTGACTAAAAATTGAGGCCATGTTTACTTTTTATGTGAAAGGTTTGTCTTTTTCTGCCCAATCTCTGACAAACCTCAGTGAGTCTGACAGACATACAGTTACAAGCATGTGTACAAATGGAATGGCTGCCAAAATTATTCTACAGTAAACATCCCAAGTATTTATAAGTGTGGTGTAGTGAGTGAGTGAGTGAGTGAGTGAGTGAGTGAGTGAGTGAGTGAGTGAGTGAGTGAGTGAGTGAGTGACTGAGTGAGTGAGTGACTGAGTGACTGAGTGACTGAGTGACTGAGTGAGTGACTGAGTGAGTGAGCTGTGTGTGATGAGAAATAGTGACAGCTACACCGACTGGCTGAAAGACATACATAGTTTAAAAAAATATCAAGGCCAGATGGAGAGGACGTTAACAATGTACACAATGATACTTTAATATTTGACTTCAGGTTCTCAGCTAATAGCATCGACCAGCCCGGGTTGATGGAAGAAGTCAGTTTGCTTTGTAGGTAGAATAACAACGCCTTTAGAACAGTGCCAGTGAGCAGTACAAACTTCTGAGCTATGAATTTCAAAAGGATGTGAAAAAAAAACTAAAGCTTGCTACAAAGACAATTTCGAGACTACGCCACAGGGCAAAAGATGTCAAGGATGTCGAGGATTGCAGACATCCCAGAGCACAGAACCATGCACTATCGCCTAGTTTCAACTGCTTCTTTGCCCAACAGTTTTAATGGATCCTATCGCTTGTTTATGGCATCCTATACCTAGAACAGGGGTGTCCAAACTACGGCCTGCGGGCCAACTGCGGGCCGCGGGCCGCAGTTGGCCCAGGGCCCGCTTTTTATTGGCCCGCGGCCGATTTTAAAAATATAATGTAATATTGCCCTTTGAAAAAAAAAATATATATATATTTATTTTTTTTGCATTTCTTAGTTAACCCACTAGTGCAGGGGTGTCAAACACTGATTGATTGGCCCGTGGCACATTTTAAAAATATAATGTAATATGGTGCTTTTAATTTTTAAATAATTTAAATGCACTCATTATATTACAGAGAAATATGTCCCATAAAAGAAAAAGAGCAACAAGCCCATCCCAGAGGACCCTGCATAATATTTTATTTTAAATTAATATTATTATGGAAAATCTATGTGTCCTTCTCCAATAGCTTCTAATTCATCTGACACAGTGTCTCCATTTTTTTTTCATACAAAATTCTTCAGATTTAGCCTCTTAATTTCCCTCTCAAAGTGCACCAGATTCATGCATTTCACTTTAAAAACTTTAAAGAATCTCCCTGGGACCTCGGCTGGATACTATTTTCACCCTGCTGGACATTGGACGCAAAGGCAGAAAACACTGGGTGTATCATTGGCATATAAACAAGAGGGGAAATGTGGCTGTTTAATGTGCAAGGAAAGTGTTGCCGTGAAGAAGGATTACAATTTACGAAGACACTATGAAACTAAACATCAGAGCAGCTATGTCCTGATAAATGTGTTATTTTTGCGAAGTGGCCCGGCCCTTCGTAGATTTTTCTGTATGTGGCCCTCAGTGAAAAAAGTTTGGACACCCCTGACCTAGAACATGAAGCCAAAACCATGCTCTTTCTAATGAAGACCATGGCTACAAGGCCGGTGTGTTACAGCCACCCTCGAGCAATGTGCTGACGAATTCGCCCTTGCACTCTGTACCATTTTTAATTGGTTACTACAACCCTCCAAGGATCCTGCTTGCTCTAAAGTATAGGTAATCACCCGTTACTACCATGACTACAGGCAAATTGGTTAGTGCAGTAAACATCTCTCTGAATCTCACTGGAAAGGACCTTTAGAAGTGCTCTTCACTTCAATGCTGGTTTGATACAGACACATGGCCACAAGATCAAAACAGTGGTACCTATGATAACCAACTTTATAGGTTTCCATTCACCATTTATTAATTTACATCAGATTTTGTGGTAGCATGAAATGCACAACTTCTCATTGTAGAGACAGCACCTAATAACTTGGAAGCAATATAGGCTTTAAATTTGACACTTGGCCAAGTATTAACAATAAATTGTCTTGAATAGTCTGTTTAAGATTGTATCAGTGTTGCACGTTAGCACAGACTGAAGCCCAGTACTGCTTTGTTATTGTGTTATGAATTAATGATTGAATTAATCTTTATTGCCATTATACAGGGTGTACAACAAAACTTCGACCGGCTCTTGGTGTACACATACAATAAGTTACAGAATCAATAAAAACAAGACAAGAGCAGCAGCAATGAATAAGAGAGAGCCGAGCCGCTGCTGCTACTGCAAGCTCAGTTGCACGAAGACAAATCTCAGTCAACTTGGGTGACATGTCAATAAACTATTGAACTTGAACTGTGAGTCAGTCACTGAGGGAGCGAGAGACTCAATGAGAGATTAGCTACCAACAGACTGAGCAAATAGAAATGACAGATTGTTCTGCCTTTCAAGCTCTAAATGGCTGACAGCAATGTTAAGTGAACAATACTCTGCTTTTGTCATCGCAGGGCATTTGTGTACTTACAGTACATGTGAAGGTTTCCAATGCTTGTGTGTATTTTTATGTGAGTGTGTGCGTGTGTGTGTATGTATTTGTGTATCAGGCTGTCAGGGCTGTCCTCCACTCTTCTAATGGTTTAATGGGCACCCTGTGGTGCCTCTCAAGCCCCCTGGAGTGGGACACTCTCAGAGTGTGAGGGAGCACAAAGGAGCAGCCATGTCTCCGGAGGGCAGTGTCTTTGTGACGAGGGGCCACTGCTGTGCTGACGGTTGCTGGCCTCATGGTGATTACCCTCCCCGGGGGGTCTGCTTTGTGGGCCCGGAGACCCACAACTTCACCTTTACATACCCTCCTGCTGCGTCTTAACAGGGGGCCGTAATGCACCCCTTTCCATCACCCCACCTTGGCAGAACAGCCCGCCCACCAAGCAATCCATCCAACATTCTCCTCACTTTTCCCGGTCATTTTCGTTTAACCTTTATTTATAGTCGAGAGATCAATTGAGGAGGTGATCCTCATTTATAATGATGTTGAGTCAAACAAATGCATAGCAAAAACAACAACACAAACACGATGTACAATGCAAATACATCAAATACACAAATAGCTGTTAAAGAGCCAAACACATTGAAACATTCAGCGATGTAGAATGGCTGCAATTGAAATGAAATGGGTGAAAGTACAATATAGCCTAATTAAAACAGTAAAAGGTAGACTTCGGCAGATTTAAGACAATGTCTACATTTGTTTGAGGATATGAAGGTATTTATTTTAATGCATTACTGTAAGTTGTTCCAGGAGCTAAAAGACGTCTTTCAAAGCTCAAACATGAGCATGGTCAAAAGGTGCAGGACCGTGCTTCACAACCATCGTAATCCCTGCAGTAAATGTATGCAAATATAGCAACTCTATAATTAATGTATAAATAAACCCATTTGGACATGTTACTGCATAATCAAAATTCTGATGGTAAATATATGCATTCATGCAAAGTCATATGTACAACACTCATAGCAGTGTTTTGAACCATTTTCTAACAAAACCCCAAAAACAGCAGACAGATGCAAAATCAGAAAGATAGACAAATACATAGATCTTTACAGTACAAACCTATATACACAGACCCATTCGGTGCATGCAAACAGTAAATACATCAAACACAAACCCATCAAACCTTCTCTCATTTCATGACCTACTTATGAACAAATTCCTTCCTTTTTTTATATGTCGAAAATAATTTCAACCACATCATGCTCACACACTGAATGCCGAGCACAGTATGCAGATCAAAAACCCACACATTCTGCCCACTGGCTTTTTCTGCATTCCACACCAAACACCATTGCAGGAAGCTGTAATTGTGTGTTGAATGTGGTCCTTTAATAAAGCAAACCCAAGAAGACTTAATACAACTTTGAGAAGGCTGTAGCCTGGAGCAGGAGAGCACCTATCCCAGAGCTTGGCTTCAGGTCCAAGGCAAACGGAGGCGAGTAGCTTTACCTCCTCTGATTCTAATGATCAGGGTCACACTGCGGGGGCTGGGTCCCTGGCCAACTGTTCGACACCCACTTTCGGATTCTCGCTGTCATGGAGACTGGATGTCTCCTCACATTTCTTATTTTCAATCTTGATATGCTGTATCTTGTAAAGAATGTGTATGTCTGAACACCTATGTATGTACGTTTTCTTTTTTCTTTTTACTTACCTTTGTTTCGGGTGATTTATCCTAATTAATAAACAAAAAATACACAAAGCATGTCAATCTGCTCTTCTAAGGTAAAAGCTTATGATATATATATTAATATTAATCAAACATAGCAAACATCAACACCTTTGAATTTACACCGTGTAACTACATGGGGAAGATTAAAAAATGGAAAAGTAATGTTAAGGATGAATTCAGGTCCCTAAGGAATATGGCTGACTTCATTTGAGTGGTTCCGGTTGGAGAATAACCAGGTTGTATGGGAAATGTGGAAATTACTATATCCCAAGCATCATAATTCTTGATATAAATGTTATACCATCCTGATAGTGGGATACTCCCAACCCCTCTCTTTCTCTCTCTCTCTCTCTCTCTCTCTCTCTCTCTCTCTCTCTCTCTCTCTCTCTCTCTCTCTCTCTCAGTAAGGCTCATACATCTTTCAAACGAGAACGAGAACGAATTAGATACCCTGCGATCGTAAGGACATGTTTAATTTTGCTTTTGGTGATTGAGGATGCTTCTGTGGTGTCTTGCTGTCCACCACAATCGATATGCACTCTGAGCAGCATCTGGGAACAATTCTAGTGTAAAGGTCTGCCTAATGTGGAAATCAATGCCTTGTTTAGGGGGGAGAATGGGGACATGTGGAAGTGTGTCCCTCTCTATGTCTAGCCTCAGTAACTGTGTAGTGACAGCCATCATCCTTTAAAATCAGGTCTAAAAACCCGAAAACAAATGTAGGCAAGTCATTTTTTTCTTTGAATGTTTACGGTACAGTGTGCATTGTTTTGTTCAGGTTTGCTCTTGAACCATGGGTCCAGTTACAAATCTGTTGAAATCAGGGTTAACATTGTTTAAATTCCTGACCAAGTTTTATTATTGTGGGATATAATGGTTGATTACTGTCCATCTGTTTAGCTGTCGAGCTCTTTCTGTTGTCTCTACTGCAGATATAATCGTGAAGCAGTTCAAGAGATACTTAAACTGCTTTCATCACCAGTCTGCTCCTATGCAAAACAGGGATAATCCACAGAGCATCATTACTACAGACTTGAAGGTCATAGCTTAAAAAAGACAGCAGAAAATACATATTGGGCCGATTGGTCACTTTAAATCAGATTGGATTGAGCTCTACTCGACTGGTTTCATGTTCTCCTCATTTCCAGCATCTCTGCAGCATCTCATGGGTAGTTTATTGCCATTCAGATCTGCCAGCAAGAGGGGGAAGCATTGACTCGAGACAGAGGCAATGTGGTCTATTTCCCCAACAACCCTCTCCTTTTCAATTAACTTCTTTCACACTCTCGCTTTGATTTAACTCTGGAATAAGCATGCAGGCAAACATTCAAAGGCACCTGCCCAAGTGATTTCTATATTAGGTCTTGTTCAATGGAGATGTGTCGATAGGGGATTTAAGGTAACACGCTCACTTGCTTGTGCTTGTTCTGCTCAGCCTCCATTTGAGCTCCCGACTAGGCTGTTGTCTACAGCATAATCCGCTTAGTAAGCAGGGAGATGGAATTTACAGTGAAGTGGGCACTTCAGCTGGGATCATATACAAATATCTATTTCACAAATCGGGATTTATCGGATAGATGCATGAAAATAATTGTCTTTTATCGTCGCACAGACAAACATACACAAACACATGTTTTTTTTTGTTGGGGGTGGGGGGGGGGGTTCAACACGGGGGACAGAAGGACTCAGCAGCGGTTGGAAGGTGATATTGCTGCAAGGAAATAACCCTTACAGTTCAAATGGGATTAAAGAAAAGGGGAATGCGGGCATTGCTTGCAATATGTGCCAGCATATGGGCAAACAAACTCCACTTCTGTTGCATTATGTAATCCTGGAGGAGTTCACACTGTAAAACCAAGCAGCAATTCAGAGGCTGGAAGGTGTGCTGCTGCCTGCTGGAAAAAAATGGCTATGAACTATTTATGACACTTCCATTACAGCCACAGTGTTCCTCCATGCTTTTCTGACTTTTTTTCAAAACCCGTGCAAACCTGGCATCATGGGAGAAGTCGAAAGGTATTAGGATCTTTTTTGGCATTAGTGGTGTGTGTGTGTGTGTGTGTGTGTGTGTGTGTGTGTGTGTGTGTGTGTGTGTGTGTGTGTGTGTGTGTGTGTGTGTCTCCATTAAAAGCTAAGCCTTCTAGATTTAGGTTATATCTCACAGTGTATGTGCACTATCATCCCTGAGTCCTTATGGAAATAAACATAAAATAGAAAGAGAAAAATTAAGATAAGGTCAATACCTTCTTCCATTCCACTTAGCATTCTATGCATTCCATGCACTTTAAGTATTGTAACAGTATACAGTAGGCAGTTACAGTTACCTGAGTATAACATTGTAATCGTCTCACACCTTTTCAGTTGTGTAAATTGAAATCAGTTGATTCACTCGAGCCCTTTGTCCCTGATTCAAACAGCCTATAATTAGAGGTGGAGCATTTGACTGTGCGATAAGTACACACATGGAGAGTGGAAATGGAATTGTTATGACTACTCCATTGTTAATGGCCTATCAAACGCTTTCCACAGCTTTAACTGCTGTCTTTAACTGTGAAGCTGGATAAGGAGAGGGATGAAGGGAGAGAGAGAGAGAGAGAGGGAGAGAGAAAGAGAGAAATAGGGAGAGAGGGAGATGGAGACGGCCGAAGCTAGAGGCAAAAACAGTAAGACTATGTCAAGAAGACAGACGCGAGGCAGACAGAGAATGGAGTCGGTGAAAAATTGATGTTCTTGCAAACAAAGACACAAGGCAGAGAACATTTTGAAACAATGACACATGTATGCATTAGGATGGTTTTTCGCTCCCATTGATCATCTATTAGAAGTTGGGCTTGCAATGTCCTCACTCTCATGAAATGGCACATAGAAATCATACATAACGATGAAAAGGTAAAATTCTAGATGTTGATACTTTCTTCTCTTTTCACACATATTTTTTTCCTGAAGGATCATCAGTGGGGCAACCATTTCTATCGATCCCTGTTTCCTGCCACATGTCGCAGTGTCCCTGGGCAAGACACTGAACCCCAAATTGCTCCCCGATGGTTAGCTTGCAGCCTGCGTGGTAGCTGCTGCTATCGGCGTATGAGTGTGTCTGCGAATTGGTGACTGTGAGAGGCAAACAATTTAAAGTGCTTTGGGAAAAAAAGCGCTACATAAGTGCACCGCAGTCCAGTCCAACAAGGAAAGCGTGCAAACAAAACAAAGACAGGATGAAAGTAGGTTTGTTATTCTGCAAGGCGTTCACTCAATATTTCATTAGCTTGTTGTGCAGATTGCCCAAGCGGGATGAACAGGAAAAACCTTTATGGTAAAAAAAAAAAACTCACAAAGAGTGTTTTGGAAAAGAGTCTTCTCAGTACATCATGTCAGATATCTTATTGAGTACTCTGTGAGGAGTTCAAGACTTCTATTATCGAGAGGAAAGCTAAGTTCTGAGTACTCTGATCTCACCTGGCCTGCACATTCTGTCTCCTCTGAAAAACACATTGAGAATTTCCCTTGGTCTTTTATTAAAGGGCTTCCTAACAAAAGAGTGTCTAGTTACCATCTCCTGTGTGGCTTGGCAGAAAATATGTAACGAGGTGCATCCAGGTGCAGAGGGGATCCATGGCATGCAGGCCTCCCTGGGGGTGTTGAGGCAGAGGAAATTCTATTAATGATCACATAACATGCTGCCTAGAATCACTGGCGCTGCAAATTTCCACCACTCTAATTGGTTGCTTAACTGAACCTACCTCTCTTTAAGAAATAGTATATTCCTGTCTGTGTGACTAATTGTGAGAGTTTTGCTTATTACTTTAAGGGGAAAGTTGTCGTGGGAAAAACAACTCTAAAGTCAATTCAGGTTATCTGTTTTTTCTGTACCGCAGTGCTCCACTGGCCAAGTTTTGTGTTCTTAAAATATAACTTCCGCTGCACAAGTTATGGATAAATACTTTTGACACTCGCCATATGGCTGCATACCCGCTGTGCCATATGTTGTTTGCAGAGGCAAAAGCAGAAGGGATTAGAAAAAAAGGGGGGGGGGGGGTGAAAAGGGTCAGCTGAGGGAAGTGCTGTACAGTGTTACGTGTCGAAAACAGTATGGATCTGCAGCAGACCTACCTGGGGTTATGTAATGGATGAGCCCGGTCTGAGAAGCCTCTGGTGCTGTTATCATTAATTCATGTCGCCCAGGACAACTTGCACAGGAGGCGTGGAGACACTGTGGGAGACACTGAGAAGGAGGCTGATCCTGTGGGAGGATCGGGAAGCACAGAGGATGCTGGGGATGGAGGGGAGATTGAGGCTAGGGCGTGGCCAGACACAGAAAGTATACTCAAAGAGAGAACAAGCCAGGCACACAGACATACACAAGGATGCTATTATCAAAACTGTGGGGTGAAAGTATTGTTTTTGAGACGTTATGATACCTAAATGTGTTCATGGTGTTTAGTATTCGTGTTAGTGTTTTTTTTTTGTAAATTAAACTGAGAGTTTACCTCTGCCCTTTATGGATTAGTCACACTGTTAATAACCAGCCCATGCGACAGAATAACATGACATCATCGGGATGACCTGAAACCTTTTGTTCTGCTCTAGAACTGCAGTGCGCTAAATCTCTAATAGCAGGTCAAATGTTCTGTGTCAAATTGGTGAACACACTACGATATTTCTTTCAGTGGTCTAGGGGCTTTTGTTAGGTGAAGCTTTTTTCAGACTTACAGTATCAAGAAATGCATGATTTTCTTTTAAATTATACCTCTGATACCCTTTTACAAAGTATCCATTTTATCTAGAAACAATTGGGTTGTCTAAGAGTTTATTTCGGTCATGAAGACATCTATACCCATATAGTCCATGTCGCCACTACTGCATCCTCAACATGTTTAAGTGCAAACTCAGGCACATGCTACATTTAACAGCTTAATAAGGAGGTCAAGCACTTTTAACCACCGGATTCTTGCAAGGCAGCGTAAACATCAATGGGGTTTTTATTGTTACCCAGCACCCGTGATGATCACCATAGCCTTGAAGGTTTTAACAGTTTGTATTTTCACAAGCATTGTATCCGTTTTTTTTCTGCGCAACATATATCTGTGCAGTATTTTACATTTTCAATTGTGATTGGTCTTACTTAACCGACTGTAGCTGCAGCTTTATGGTTGGAGATTAATGGCCGTGTAGCTGGGAGACCTTTTAAGTTCCACAGGGGAACTGAGGATCCATGTCAGTGTTGTCTGCTCGTGGCTGACACATCAGAGGGCAGTCGTTCTCTTCTCTCTCCCTCCATCTGGCCCACTTTGCTGTTTTAGCCCCGGTAAGCCTTTGGTCGCAGGGTTTTTACACTTAGCAGGGGAGGCATAAAATGCTTGACTTCCTTCCTCACAGAGCGGTATTCACTTTCTATCTTTCTGTCGCATTGCTTCCTTCATGTGAGTTACAAGCCGGCCATGTCACCCGTGGCCTCAACCCTAACCTAACCTCTGACAGCACTTAACCCCGACCCCAGTGCTCCAAGGAGGGCGCAACGTCGTAATGAGACACAGTGATGCCTATAAACACGGCTCCTGTAGGAGCAAATGTGTCATTAACTCGGCCACGGCGTAAAAGTTTAAAGTCGCGAAGTTTATCTTCTGTCTGCTCCAGAGCGTGGTAAAACAACTCAGTTTAAGTAGCTTGTATTCACATTTGTTCTCTCACTATATAAACGTTTAGGAATCTTCACAAATGGCACAGAGGAATTATCTCCCACATCAGTATCACAAGCTCATTTTTACTTCAGCCAGATGGCAGGTGGCGAAGCTAGATGGGAAATGTGATAATGTCATCAATCAATCGAGAGTAAACAAAAATGCACCACTGCTCCTCAAAGAAATTAGAAAACTCAGGCCAGAAAATCAATACAGAGCCACCTTACCTCTTTTTAAAGGTTTTTAAATACACATATCTGGGCTTGATTAGATATGCGCGATTCATCAAGATACTCACATTTTTTACATGTCCAGGTCACATCTCAGCCATGCCTTTGTTTTTAATTTAGGTACATCTGCGTGCATCTTAATCGACACTGAGGTCTTTTGGCACAAATTGAGACATATCTCTGTATTCTAATTTGAATTGTCTATTGTTGTTATTTTAACTGCACCTGACTTATGAACTGATTGTGCTGTCAGATAACAGAATGATCCTCATTAGATCAGCCATTGTTAAAAAAGGGTCATTACAAATACAAATGCTGAACAGGTGCCAGCTACATAGCACTGGTTTGGAGTCTGAAGAATTTGAAGAAATCTTAATTTGAAGTTGATGTCCCTGTTGTTCCATTGTACAACCAGTCCTATCATTCAGTCTGTTACATGGATAATTATCATCAGTACAGGATGCCTGTTCCTTCCTATCTTCTCTCCCATATTCATATTTCTGATTATGTAATCACAGCATGCCAGGTCTGTTGGATGTCGGGCTGCGGATATACTGTAGATCTCTTTTATAAACCTAAAAGTCCTTTGTGAGCTCTAAAGAGCAGTCTACGCCTTCTAAATGAGGTTGAACGTTTGGATCCATCAGGAATATCGTTTGGGTGCAGCTCGCAGGGCAAAAGGGAATTTATCCTGCCATGTCTTGTACAAAGGAATTTTCTTTTACAGCTCAGTAACAAGAGAAAGCAATCTGGCAATCTAAAGGAAGCAGGCCAAGGCCGGGGCAGAGGGGTCAAAACAACTTCCTCTCACAGTGACAGTGAAAGAGAAAGATCAGGAGTGAATCAACGATGTCTTCCGGATTTCTGCACAGTTTTTTTCAGAGAAGATAGAAGTTCTGTAGGGACCGTGTGGGCAGATGTCTTTGTAACGGTACAATAATCTGCGGTGGGTGGGTGGGTGGGCGGCTATGGCTGGTGAGGGGCGACGTGTTTGATGCTGTAGTGCTTTTCATCTCGACTCCCAGGCCAAAATGAATAGTGACACAGGGAGAAATGAAGGTAGTACTTTTAGGGTTGCATTTTTACTTACACATAATCTATAGATAGATAGATATAATCTATCTATCTATCTATCTATCTATCTATCTATCTATCTATCTATCTATCTATCTATCTATCTATCTATCTATCTATCTATCTATCTATCTATCTATCTGTTTTTCTAGCCTTGATGTGTATTGCAGGCCATTACACAGTAAAAGGCCACCTGAGATACTACCTGTCTCTTTCTAATTGATTGATAGTACTTTTGTTCGAGCAAGACTCCACAAATGAAGGAGAAACAAGCCGTTCACTCATTTTCAAAGAGCCTGCACTCCCAAAGAAAGAATTATTTTTTTCATATTACAGTAAGAATTAACCAGAAAGAATTGGAAAGCTATATTACTGTAAAGGTTATCCGAGACGACCCATGTCTGTTTAGTTGCATCCATAACTCACACTCCCCTTGTCTTAGCCTGTGATATTCTCTCGGCTTAACCCTGGTCAATCAACCACCGACGCCAGAAACTGCAGCGTTAATGCCCCCTGTGGTCCAGCTAATCTCACTTTAGACTCGCCTTTGCAGTGGGTAAAATGCCCTGGGGGTCATGTTTCTCCTTACAGCTCCATACATCCTCCACTTGCTCAGTCCTCATCCCCCTCTTTCTACCCCTCCTCCTTAGCCACATCACATCATCTCATGTTTTTGCACCAACTTCCTGATTTTGCCCGGCCGCCTATTTCCTTTTCAATGCATTAGTTTGCCCACAGCCTGTATTAGCACTTTCCCAAAGTGGCTCCTGGTTAGCCCTCACAAGCGAACAAACATGTTCCCTACTGCCTGATTCCAGTTCACATGGGAGGGTCAATTATCAACCCTGTATTACAGTTTTTCTCAGTCGCTTTGGTGCTTTTCTCACATCACTATTAACATTTGCACAGCAGTTAGTGCATTTCTCAAAACAATTAGTGCAAACTGCAAAACCTAGTGGATAACCTGCAAAAGTACGTCACTTGTTCAAAATGGATAGTCTATTCCTCAAAAGCAAGTATTCAATTCAATGAAACTGCCAGTGTCATCAAAATGAGAAGTCTTGACACCATCGTTTATGAACAAGATAGTCAAATGGCTTTGTCATGTTTTCATTATGACAGTTTATTCTCTCAGTGTTTTCCAATGCAAAAACAAGGTCAGAACTCGGTGACACTACGTGAAAATGCTCAAGACAGCACTATACACTACTTGTACAGCCATTTGAAAACTACAGTAAAGTTACACATTGCTGTAGTTAGGGGAGCAAGTGAGTACAAGACACTGAATACGTATGTTTCACATTTTTACTGTAAATGCTCTTTGCAATTCTATAGCATTGTGCAAAAGAAAGTCACTTATTTAGAACAAACATAAAAAAACACCCTTTTGGTAGAGCTGTGCACAAATGTGAACAATATAACAAGACATATTGTAACTGAACATATATAGGTAAATCATTCTGGCACATCCAGACGTTCCTGTCTGGTCACATATTTTCATCTGCATCACAACGGATATTATCCCTTGCAATGCTACGGAGCCCCTAAGGGACATGGAGGAAAAAAAAAAATGTTGGTTGAGAAAAAAAAAAAAAAAAAAAAACATGGAGGACAATAAAATAAATAAAAAACACACGATCTCTTCCTGGGAAAGGCTGAAAGTGTGAATGCGGCTTTACTAACCTAGTCCGATCGCTAGTTTTGTCATATGACCTGCAGTTATTTTTTCTATTAAGACACAGTTTGAGGCTCACGCCGGGCAAAGCTGGAGTAGTGCCAGAGCGCACAGGAACAGCGCTTTTTCTCTCTCCAAGTGAGGAAAAATAGAAAGTTCGCATAATACGGTTGAATTTCATATGGCCTGTGTGTGTGTGTGTGTGTGTGTGTGTGTGTGTGTGTGTGTGTATTGACAATTAGACCTCCGCTCTCATGGTGCGCCAAAATGAAGTGAAGCATTGTCACTTTTCTCTCCAATGTGCATAATAAACGTTAGATTTAGGCCTAATAGGTTGTAGTTTGGTGTTAGTGTGAGAGAGAATGCTCCAAGTACTCCTCCATGACACTGTTGTGTGGTTTCCCATTAATTAATTGATATGCCTTTGATGCATGGACCATTGGTGACGGTGAGTGAGGTTTGAAGGCAAAGTCGAGATCTCGACTTTAAACTCGAGAATCTCGACTTTGATCTCGAGATTCTCGAGTTTGATTTTTTTATTTTTTTCTCAACCAAAATTTTTTTTTCCTCCATGTCCCTTTAGGGCAGGGGTGTCAAACTCATTTTCACAAAGGGCCGAATTACGACATGATAATCACACGAAGGGCCAGACATGTCGCTTACTGACATGCCTTCTTTTTAATCCAAAACTCAAACAACATATCTAGGTATATAACCTGCGTACATACGAGGCATAGGCTAGATTTTGTTCACATATTTTGGGGGACAAATTATATGTGGGGGGTATGGGGGTGCTCCCCCAGAAATTTTTGTGCGTCAAACACTTAATTTCCTGTATTCTGGTGGATTTTTCTGTGTTGGTTTTCTGTGCCTTTTCTGCGTCAATTTATTGTGGAAATGTCTTTATTTTTGTAAAGGAAAAGACAACATTCAGGTTCCTGGTGAAACAACTATAAAGGACTATAATGCAGTAAGGCTCTCAGGCATTCTGGATTGAGCCACAATATGTTTTCTCTTGGATTTTTCAAAACTTTCTGCACATTCAAAAATATCACGTTTTTAAATTTTATTTTTTTTATAGGAATCATGACCCAGCACCAGTGTTAACTATTTATGACACTTTACATTGGTAATGAAATGCAAAGCCACCATTGGAAACAAAAGGGGTGGGCTATCAGCGGGTATCTATCTAGTTAGTGAGCTATATTGTAACTTGAGGCAAAAGTTAGAAACCAGATAATGTTAGCATTCATCCTTAGACAGTTGACACAATCAATCATCATATTAGCATGCTATTTAGCCACATAGATTGGCCTATTTACAGCCATTAGAAAACTGACATCTTTTCTTCAATGCAAATTCATCATTTCATGGCTTAAAATCCTGAGCTGTGGAACTTTCAGCAGACATTCCTAGTGGTAAGCCATGCGAGTGTCCTAACGGTTGGGAGCGTGTGCGACGTGCCAATATGGCACAGGCTCCACATGAGAAAAAAAAAAAAATCATGATTTTTTTTTTTTTGCGGGCCAAATTGAATGGAATTGCCGAATTGGTTCGCGGGCCAGATTAAATATTGAAACGGGCCAGATCTGGCCCGCGGGCCAGAGTTTGACACCCCTGCTTTAGGGGCTCCGTACAATGCAGCGAGGAAAGTATTTATTTATTTATTTATTATTATTCTTCCGGACAATTACACATAATACATCATTTTCTCACTGCATATTCATACATATGACTTTGTGTTATCGTCCGAAGGGAAGCAGGAGAAGCCAAAGGCTTATCGAGTCCCGCCCCCACTGCCATAAGATTCAGATACACAGATACACAGCTACTACAGTTAGAACACATTTTTTTTTCTTTTTTTTAAGAAGATTCATTCTAATACACAGATAATTTTAGGTCTCTATTTTCCTCTCTCCCTGTGACAATGCAGATATGGCCTTGTCCATTTCTTCACTAGTAGCCTAAACACCTCTGCAAAAGTATTCAAAACAGTCAGTGTGTCTGCTGACCTCGGCTACAGTCCCATAACATGCAGTGTATTTACAAATTCTTCAGTCAGAGAAAGTCTTCCAATTTTAAATCGGGTGTTCTGAACACACAGCTGATAGTTAACATGTATCTATCATTTAAATTTCAATAGTCACACATTCCATTAGGTTATCAATAGCAGAGCACATTGTATTTACAATTTCAAACCTTATATTATGACACAAACCAGTTTAAATCCCTTTAATTCAAAGACCATGCCATCTTTAATTCAAATTGTCCATGCTATAATGTCATTTGTAATAATGTAATAATGTCATTTGGGTCTGATAATCTAGGTTCCTCGTAAAGATTAGCTAATAACTCCAGACTTTCATGATAATTTATCCCATCAGGTATGTTGCTCATTCTTGCTGCTTGGGTTGATCAGGTCCTCTTCCCTTCGGAATTGAACCAGATCCTCCTCCGTTCTGATTTGCACAATTTTAGCTTCTTCGGGTGTAGCTCCATTCGATTTGATGAAGATTCTTCCATCTCTTGTCCATGTTTGTTGGACCCGTCCACATTTTTTTAACCCTCTGGCTTGGTAGGCCAAATTAGCATTTCTCTTGGTTAAGTTTTCACTCATTCCAATTTGTTCACCTTTAAGCTTCTTGCCTTGACTGAGCAAATTTATCTTATGCTTTCTACTCACAAATTTCAGAATAACAGCACGGTTTTTGGCGAATTTTCCCTTCAGGAGAAGAAAACAAGATTCCACGTTCTCCAGATCCAGACTAATGCCTTTGCTTCTCAGGAACCTTTCAACCTGGTTTTCCACCGACACATTCCTTGTATCGCCCTCTTCTTCTCCATTCACGGCAGCTGCATACGACCTAGGTTTAATATCCACTTCTCTGTTTTTTGCTTGTTGATCTTGGTCATCAATTTTATCTCCAAGCTCTTTCAAGAGCTGATCTTTCCTCACATTCACGGCTTGAAGTTCCTTCAATTCGATCAACATTGGCTTCAGACCAGCTACAATTTTTTCTTCAATTTTTGCATCAAAACGCCCAATCCATTCGTCCATAATCCCAGCCAGCTCAGCTTTCAGCAGTGCTCGCTCCGTCTCCCTCTCACTTTTCATTTCTCTCATCAAGTCTGCCAACTGTTTTTTCATTTCTTCCGCATAATCTTTGTCTTCCTCCTTTCCCTTATCAATGTTTTTTCCTTTTTTGGACATCTCCAAAGATTTACAGAGATTTTTAAGGCCGTGAATCTGAGTTCTCCGCTGCTCACGGTAAATAGCTCTTAACCCTCGGCAAGCCGGAAGTCAAGTGCAGTATCTATAATAAAGAAAAGGTATAACATTTTCTTGACAGAATTTGATAACTAGTTCAACAATTTTGTATGTAATGACTCAAGCAATGAATGAAATGAATACTATTAGTTTTATTGGGAACGACTATTCAGCATCCAAAGTATAGTTCATTTTGACTGACATGACATAAGCAAATGACAATGTTATAAAACAGCAGAGAATTGTATGAAAGCAACTGATACATGTCCAAAAGCATTTGCAATTTGTTCAGAGGAAGGAGAAATTGCTACTATGATGTGCTCAAATGACTAAATGTTGCGGAGGTTGAACTAATAGTTATGAGCATTTTCATTCTGATCTGAGAAAAGCACCAAAGCAACTGAGAAAAACTGTATTAGAGTGATGGCTCTCCAGGACATGGAGACAACATGGATTTAGGCCTCCGTGCTGAAGGTTCAAGCCACGATATACTGTATGTAGTTTTCTGAGCAGTATTGGACCTCAAAACACGTCTGCACTTCTTCTTGAGACATATTTTGAATACATACATGTATTAATATATTTAAGAGGTGTTACTGGCTGTCTATTTTTGTTCAGATAGATATTAGCAACGAGTGTCATGACAAGAGGACGGAGGTGCACGTTGTAACGGTCCCACGAGACTTCTGTCAAAATATGTTCACTTGCATCCTGCGCCTTTTAAAATAAACCGTCGGTCTGAAATGCGGTGGATATAAATACTTCAAGACGATAGTAGGAATTCATAATGGCCCCTGTGACATGCTCCTGATTTTTTTCCCACCCTCTTTTTCCGTGGATTGCATTTTATGTGCAATGCTGCCATCTGCTGTAAAAAACAAGGAACCAATTTATTTCAAAACACCCTTTGCGATGCACACAAAAGAGAAGTGCAACATTTTCTGTGAATTTAAAGAAAAGGTGCTGAGAAACAGAAATTCAGAAAATATAACTAAATATTAACATAGACACAAGAGTATATGTGAGATTGTCTTATCTCACCTGGTGAAGATGTTATTTTCACTTAGTAAAACCATACAGTCAGTCTATGTATGTAGTAAGACATAGGATCAAAGCATAGTTGGCGTCACGTCTCACTAGGATCAAAACAAACAGGAAGACATGTTGTGCTTGTGAGTACTCCAATTTCGGTCATTTTAAAGCTTTTATGCTGCAGTTTATTTTCTATTTGACAAGTGTCAAGTGCCAGGGAAATTTTGAAATGCTTAATTACAGCCCCTCACAGGCAGGCCTGTCCAAAAAAGGTGGCACCTTGTCTCCTCTCCTCTCCTCTCCTCTTCTCTCCTCTCCTCTCCTCTCCTCTCCTCTCCTCTCCTCTCCTCTCCTCTCCTCTCCTCTCCTCTCCTCTCCTCTCCTCTCCTCTCCTCTCCTCTCCTCTCCTCTCCTCTCCTATCCTCTCCTCTCCTCTCCTCTCCTCTCCTCTACTCTACCCCTCTAACCCCTCCAAAGTCTACGGCACTAACCTCATTTTCCCATGCTCCGCAGTGAAAACTAAACTCCGTATTGGAATAGCTTTGCTCTGGGATAAGTGCGGCGAAAGTAAGGCTCTTTGATGTCAGCGAGACACACCCTACTGGCCACACCGAGGCCCAGGTTATTTCCCTCCATCACTCAGACCTGGAGGCTGCACCCACAGACCCATGAACAGGCAGTGTAATCCACCAGGGTCCCACATGTCCGTCTTACGTAGGCATAAACAAAGGGCGTTTCAGATACAGCAATGTTCTTAGACATTTGACAGTTTGTAAGCAGGCTAGACTAAGAGTTTGCGCCAAGATTAGTCATGTCTTAAAACAGCATCCTCTTTTCTGGCTGGGCCTGGGTTTTCAATGGGATGCTGAGGAAAGGGTTGGGAGTGGGGTGGAGGGGGGGGGGGGGTCAGGACAGCTTAACTGTCCTGCCTCTTATCCTCTCTTACTAACCTACATTAAATTAAATGAGCACAGGGCCAGCTCTTGATATGTGTGAAAACCCTGGGAGATTACACAGTGGTGATTAATAGGAGTAGCAACTGAGATTACAGAATGCGTGTATCCCTGTGTTTGTGTGTGTGTGTGTGTGTGTGTGTGTGTGTGTGTGTGTGTGTGTGTGTCTGTGTGTGTCTGTGTGTGTCTGTGTGTGTGTGTGTGTGACCCCCAAGCTCACAGTAGGTCTTCAACAGGTCATACCCCCCACTGACCGTGCTCCCTGAATGTCTAAGTCCCTATTTGAGAGGGTTTTCTTTTGCTATTTTGTATTCTTTGCAGCTTGAGCCACATTACAGTAAGACAGTGTCACTTGTAGATGTAGATAACCTGATGTTAACTGTATAGGAATGGATTCAATCGGAAGGACGAGCACAGCTTGGTGTTTGTGTGAGTGTGCAGTGCGTGTCTCTGCTCATAAAAAGATTGTGTTCTGTTTGAAAATGAACTGTTGTGAGTGACACAGAGCCGCAACAGATACGCTTTTTATTCTCTCTCCGTGAATGTTATCGCCCTTCTTTCGCTTTCATCACTCATGTTCAGCACACATGTTGTTAAGGGGCTTTCATCACAAGCCAGAAGTAAAATTTATAATTGAAACATGAGGTAAAGTGGGGACAGCATATAAGATCACATCTATTGAGCCTGACAGGGAATCATTCACATGGACTATTTCAGTGGTGATAGTCATCATAGATTCCTTTCCAGATGAGCAAATACCCCATTCATTATACAATCATGCAAATCAAAAAAAAAGGGTGCAGGACACACTTTGCACGCACTTCAAAAAGGGCAATTGCGACGACAGGAAGCCACATAATGAAGATTACTTCATTCTGTCTGAATCCAGATGTAACGCATGTGCTGCTCACAGATCTCGGGGAAGGAAGGGAAGGACGTGAAACAGTAAGATGTCAACACTTTCATGTCGGCCCCCTTTCTCAATCTGACGAGATATTTCATCAGCTGTGCCCCAACACTGTTTTTTCACCACAGATCCACCGTGCACCTCACATCAAGTCACAGTGCATCTAGTGGGGAGCGGATCACTGCAGAGTTGACCAGGAGCCCCCTCTAGAGGAGAAACTTGGCTCAGTGCAGAACAGGGCAGCTGTGATTATGATTGATTTATTTTACTTAATCCTATTTACTTTGTAGGATATGAGGTAATTCATTGATTGAGATGCAAACATATAGCAAAACAGTGCACTTTTCTGTTGTCTGTTTTTTTTTTCTTATTCTTCAGAACTAAAACATTTGACCCCCACTACTTCTAAAACTACTTACCATGACACCCTGCTTCAGCATCTAATATGAGGCAGGGTTTGAAAACAAAGTCCATGGCTAGGGGCGAGGTAGCAGGAGCTCCACTGTGAGGGTAAAGAAAGGCACCAAGAGCTTACGTCTGTCTCAAGTGACTTTGTTATTTATTTTAGGACTGGACGTTCCATCTTTGACAACAGATTTAGTGGGAAAAAACACTTTTTGAACAATTGTTTTCCACCCTCTCGAGCTATTTGATAGATCACTGGCGTCTGCTTTTTTTAGGAGACAAATCGTATACTTAACATCTTAGGAACGCCAAGCTTGGCCCCTCTCTGCTCATCAGAACTCCTAGCTTAATTACATAATGGGATGAATTAATTGACTCCATTAATCCAGGTGACCATCTGTTGGCCAGTCTCAATCCAGACAGTGTCCGGTGATAGTGTGTAAGCCAGTCCTCAGCCCAGCCTTTCGTGCCTAACATCGTGGCCAATCCATTACCCTGTAGTAGACCTGTAGTGGAGCTTTTGACATGACCTGATTTTCTTTGTCTCCTTTGGCTGATTTGAATGAAACTAAAAGGGGTATAAACGTGTTTCGCCAGGGTATATTTTGACATGGGTGTCATTAAAAAATGTATAAAATGGTGTGAATGTATGCATATGTACTCCCCCGTACACATTTCGTATCGCACTTCAGCTGTCACACCTTAAAAAGCATGGCAACAAAGCAGCAGCTTTCTGTCATGTCATTTCTGAATAGACAAAGCAGAGACTTTTTTCTTTCTTTCTGGAAACTCTTTATTTCATTTCTATCCGCTCACTCCGGGGGCCTCGAGCTGCTATAAAATGTAATACAGTGTTCAAATAGGTGCAGCTTAGAGCTCTGCATACACACACACACACACACACACACACACACACACACACACACACACACACAAACACACACAAATACACACACACAAACACACACAAACACACACAAACACACACACGGCAAGCTGGGAACAAAGATCTACCTCCACCTCAAAATCAGCCACCTTATCACTTACTAACAAAAGAAAAAAATATATAAATTATTTTATGTCTTCCTCTTTATTCGTTGAATCCAAAATGGTCTGATAATTGAAATGGAAAATGTATATTGTTGAGCAAAGACATGGCAGTGGATGTCCATTGTTGTAGGAGAACAACAAGATGCAGCTCCCTAATAGCTGTTATTTGAAGGCGCTACTTGCCAGGACCACTATGGTCCCTGATTATATTCTGATGAGTGGGGTTTGGGTGTACATATAACACACTTCCTGTTTACTCTTGAGCACAGGTTACTTGAGCTTGTCTCAACCTTCATAATGTCTCAGTGTGGATGAAAAATACTTGACACAACAGAGATGCTGCCTTCATCATCATCTGAAACCGACATGTTTTAAAATGATCCTCTCAATGATATTCAGTTTGAATTCAATATAAAGCGTGGAAGAACTTTCTTAAATGACTACATTAAAGTAACTCAGTTGAATAACCAGAACTATCTGCTCGTGAACGCAAATCTCCCCCAGAGGAAAAACTGAATTTCAATTGTTGCCCAGCAGAGGGCGGCACACTGCCTCTTTGAAAAGTCTTCCTAGTCCTAGCGGTCTCGGCTGGCAGACTGTGCACAGTTTAAGATAACTGAAAAGCTGCTTATACTGTGTGTTATCGGGCTATCTACCAACGATTTGAAAATAACCTCTTCTGACTTTTTTTCCTCTGTAGGCCACACATATCACACTACTCGAAATATACCGCTATCCTCTTTATGTTGTGCTTTCAGGGTTACATAATAAGGACAAGGTTACGTAAACCAGTTAAGTAAACTTGACATTTTGTAGTTCATTTTGTCACTTTTACGGGTCTGTAAGTTGCAGGCAGCACGGCACCAAACACAATCTGCTAAGGCCTTTGCTATGCTGGGTGTTTTTTATATATATAGGGGAGAACGGGGGAATCTGAGGCATCCGGTAATGTGAGCCACCCCCTGTATCTAGGCAACGGAAAACATTTGTGGTCATGTGAGATATATGTTTTCAAGCCCCTCTCATTCCCCCATGGCCCTGAAAGAGAGGACCTCATGGTGCTGTGGTAAGCATGTTTTTTTCACCAAAATAGGTATTTTGCATGTAAAAGTCAATTTTCTGGCTGTCAACTTAATCAACTGTTGTGCCAAAGCAAATGTATTCACGTAGAAAAACTTCTATCATACGTGTTGATGAACTACCAACATATGAAACCATGTGATGCTGATAACTGAAGATTAGCCTGAAATGCTAAGAGAGGTAGTTTTTTCTCAAATTGTGGTGGTGGGGGAAAGTGAGCCAAATGCTGTGGGGGAAAGTGAGCCACTGTCTCACTTTCCCCCACCATGAGCCACAAGTTAAGTTTAGTCTTAAACATATTTTAATGTAATATTACATGACATATGTTTTATTTTAATGTCATACACATTGTAGAAAAGCCATCATGCCAAGGAAATACACCAGGAAGACGACCTGGGGCAACCACACGGAAAGAGCACCTTCTCATCTTTCCCTGGGCTGGAATGTAGAGTAGGCCTAGTTGTAGAGTATGACAGGCTGATGTTATAATCCAGTTGGGTCTTCTTCTGTGTTCTGAGTCCCAGGCTGTTCTCGCTGGTTCTGATTTTCCTATGCTTTGACCCCTAGACACTAGCTGGCTCTAAGGGTCCTGTGTTCTGACCCCCAGACTGTGTTCTAATCTAACTGGTTCTATCTTTAATTTGAATCTTATTAAAACCTTTTGAATTATGATATGTTGTATTTGATTTTGTTCAGAGTTACTTTCAAGTGCTTAGAAAATTTGCTTTGCTTAATTGACCAAACCCCATCATTCTTTTACTAGTCCGACATTAGTTCTGGAATGTGAGACTAGCTTTCAGGATTCTTACTGTTACAATATGTGTTGTTATGGTAGTTTCAGAGTGGAACAAGTAAGTGGATCAGTTTACCCCATAGCTGGGGTAAAGTGAGCCACATGACAACTTTTTTTAAAACAATCATATTTTCACTGCCCTTTGTCTTAAAGAAATTATGCTAATGCCCATTTCTAGGAAACATCCTGAAATAATGGGAAATGTGTAAATTTGAGTGATAAATCATTTTAGCTCCCTTACAGGGGAGCAAATGTAAAAAGTGGCTCAGATTACCCCGTTCTCCCCTATATATATATATTTTTTTTGCACTAAATAAATCCCTTTCATTTAGGGCCATAGTAACAGTAAACTTATGAAACTATAAAGACAAGGGAGAATAGAGACGTGAAGAGACGAGATGCGGACAGAGAGACTTGATGGTCTGGGCCAGTTCCATACAGGCAGAGGGAAAGAGGGAGCAAGTGCTCTTCTAGTCTTAGCCCTATTTGAAACAGATGCTGTTTATTACCCAAAACCTTTTTGGGGAGCTCTCTGGTCTGGTGCTGGCCTATGATCACGTTCCAGCCGAGCTCCAGTGCCCATCTTTTTTTCTTGTATGAGGAAAAATGCCACAGGAAAAAAATAAAATAAATTAAAAAAAAATATATATATATATATATATATATATATATATACAGTATATCTACTCTCCCCCTCCTGTACCAGGGCAGCTCCTCTGTGAAGCCCTAGATTTACCCAATCAAACCAAGCTCTCTGCGCTCACTTCAAATAGCCACCTCCCTGACTGAAGCCTTGCACTGAAAAGGAGCCCTCATCTTTCCTCTGACCACACAGCAATATGACCAAAGACATGCTTATTATTTTGTATTAGACTGTGATCTCTGAGCACATGTAAAAAGCACCTAAAAGTGTGGATTTTCCAGGTTATACGTCGGCTGGCTGGCACTGCATTTCAAATGAGGACATCAGAAATTAAAGCAGGTTATAAGGACTAGGACACAGGTGTTGCCACCATGTGTACATTGCCCTGATGTTTTGCATAAAGCTCATTTAGAAAAAAAAAAGAAAAAAACTCAGAACCAATCCCAAGATTTATTCTTTATTCAATGAAGCTTTTAATCTACTTCTTCCTGGTGAGTGCACAAGATCAAAGCGGGAGCCGACCACATCTCATCATGCAAGAAATAACATAATATCTATTCCATTACTGAGAAACACTGCAGAGATTACGACAGATGATTACTCATGCTATTTCAAGCAGAGAATTAACTGGTATTTAGTTTTTGCCCACTGGTCGCACGATGACAAAGTGGAATACCAATTTTCAGAAGGCACGCGTGAAGCACACAAGGAGGATAGGAATCAAAATAGGCTCATTGCGGGTGTAAACGCATCCTTGTTTGTCTTCATTATGGCTTCTCTCTCTTGATAGAATAAATAGACTTTTTTGCTGTAAGTCTTCGCATGAGGCTATTCTCAGTCTTGTGCTTTATTTCGTTACATTGTATCGTGATCGTTTTCATCCTGCAATGCATCATTTTATATTACATTTTGATTATCACTATCTTGGCTTGGAATCCCTGACATTGACCTCCGACAATGGAAGCTGCAGCACCACACTGTTTCATTCACAATACCTATCAATAACTCAGGGAGATTGATTGATAACTGTTTTGCTTGAATCACATATATGTCTCACAAACTACGAGTGCTAAGATAAAATATCCTGTCCAACAGTATATTGAGGAAGTCTTGTGGTTACGTAGAGTTGTAATCCTACAGCAGATATGATGCCTCAGTCTGGATTAGAGGTCTGACTATGCAGATCAAAACAGTGTAGAGGCCTGCAGACATGGTTTACAGCAGAAGGAGCAACAATAGGTTAATATTTGTGATATACAGGATATTTGCTGGGGTGAGATTGAACATAGGGTTACAGACTATATATTTCAGCCTGACACGCAGTGCAAAATGCTCTCCACACAGCCCAAGGGCACATGCACAGACACACACTGTGGTTTATTGCAAACACTGAGAGGAAAATGGGGCATTTGGGAAATTATACACTTATTCCTTGGGTTGAACATGAGAAACTCCTCCTGTTCAATTGCAAGAGTAAACTTTGCAATTGTTGTTATTTTGCATGCTGTGAAATCTTTGCTTGCAGTTGCAGGGGGACATGAATTCTTCTGGGGCTCTGTTATGGGGTGGTGGTGGTGGGGAGGGGGGGGGGGGGGGACTACTTGACTGGGATTGGAAAATAACAAAGAAAAAATCTGAGACGAAAGAAAAAGAGACAAAAAAATTGTAGCAGATGGCATAAGTATTGATGAAAACGTCTCCCTTTGTGGCCCCCGGAAGAATTCCAATGTCATTGTTACGTGCTCTGCAAAGTTACAGAGGTGTTTTTGAGGTCATTTCATTAGTTCTTGTTTGTCTGCTTGAGCAGAGCGGCACCGCTGCACATGCACCATGGGATTTCCTCGCTATAATTTAACGTCAGTGTTGTTTATGAACCTGATTATCCAAACGCTCGCTGATCCAACCTGTTTATTTTCGGCATTTTAATTTTTTTGTATTACGCAGATTTTTTTATTTTAATCTCATAAACAGAAGAAAAAAAATAGCTCTGTTCAAACATTTTGACGCCCCTCTCCCAATAATTTACACTATAATTGACTGTTTTTGCCCATGCATTAGCCTGGGATCACAGGCCCCCGAGGTTCAGACATCTCTTTTCTCTGCACAGATCAAATGGAGCCAGCTAACCAACACATTGAATTCCCTCGCAAGGAAAATTGGGGCTGCATAAATATGGATTTTAATCACTGCCCAGTATTTATCTTTCTTCTCCACTCATCTTTTGATGTTTGCCATATTTTCAGGCTAAAATATATGAGTTACATCTTAATCAGGGCATGACAGGAATATCAGTGTATTTTCTACTATTCCCTTTAATTGTTGTTTCGCGGGAAACAGAGATTCCCATCTTTAATTAGTTACATAAGCATAGAGAGTGTCTTAATGTGGAGCTCCATACCGGGGAGAACTTTCTAGTGGAAGGGAAGGAAAACAACCAAGAAAACATGCAGCCAAGTGTCTGTGATTGACTTTTCTCATGGACCCAGAGCACAGACAAAGACTCTAAAGGGGGTCCAAGTGGGAAAGACCTAAAAAATGTGCCCAGCCAAGCTCCCTTCAGTATTTTCCAGCCGCCCTTTTGTGACCACGGCCACATTTCTTGAATTGTCAGTGACTCTCCGGCACCATCTATACACATCAGTCACAGGGGCTGTCTTATTTATTTTATCTGTTGTTCCCCGCTCTTTCTCTTTGTTTTTGTCTCTTTTCTTACTGTCAGGTATTTAAGCAGGCCTGCCGGTTTTACAGAGCCTGCTGAATGGTCTTGATGGACCCCAGACTCAATGGACAGCATGTGACCCATCTGACCGAAAGCTCTTTTATGTACCGCCTTCTCTTTGTTGTTTTTGTTTTTGTTTGTCTGTGGGAAAAGCGAGAGAAAAGACCACTTCATTGGATAGGAGGTTACCGACTTGCTCCGTTCAGGCATTGGGGATTTCATTAGCCACAGTCAAACAAGGCAATAAATAATAACTTGTGACCTTTGAAGTCTTACAGGCTGAGAGAGCATCACTCTGGCAAGTCTAAACTGAAAGCTGACAAAGACACAGTGCCTGTTGAAACCGGTGTGCCCAGTAAAGGGCCTGTTATTCTCTCTTTTTTTTGTGTCATAAAAAAATGTCCTCAGATTATTGCAAGCGATCGCCGAAAAAACCATCTCTGGGTTGTGCTGTGTTGGACAGTGTGGCATGGAGTGGAGCAACAGCGTAAAACAAGGGTCATTGTGAAGTGTGCGAGAAATGGGTGGCTTCACGCTCCAGTGCACACGTTTGCTCAGGGGGTGATTAACTGGCCCCCAAAGAGGAAATGCTGCATTACTCTAGCTACTGTGTTTTCCGAAAGAGGAGTGTTGTAGACTAAAAGAAGTTTTGACCTGAGACTGTTTCATTCAAATGCCCCCAAAATGGCAGCGTCACCCCTACTTGTGCATTTGCTTACCATTTACAAAAATAAAAGCCCACTGATGTGTTTTTGTTGTTGCTTGTTTTTAAATCTGCTGAGGCAAAGTGTGAGGGGGCTGTTTAATTAAAGATTAAGAGAGCCCCCCCCCCCCTCCAAGCCATCAGACCTTAATTTCATTGGGTCCTAAATTTGCGTGACCTGGCCGGGATGGGGGCTACTTTTGCTGAGTTGCCCCCATACAATGGCCTCTGGGAATTCACTGCCTCTGTGTCCCCCACACCCACCAACCAAAGTCCCGAGATGGTCCCCTGCAACTTCTGCACTACTTCCTGTAATCATCCCCACATGTGGTGGTGGCATTTAGCCTCCTCTTGCATGGCACACGTCATTAAGGGTCGAGCTTTAAGCAGGTCTACCTAGCTCCAGGCCAAAAGGGGAAACTTTCTTTATGGAGGTATATGGGGAGGTAGGAGGGGGGTTAATGAAGCACTGACTGAATCCTACCACCTAGAGAGGTTTTGACATGCTGAGGAAGCAGTAGCAGCCTACACTGGCTGTCTTGTCCAGTAGCTCTCTCTGGGGTTTGATTCACGTGAAGGGAGTGTCTGTAGGAGTGTTGTGAGGCAGAGGTCAAGCCAGTGAAAGCTTTAAATCCCAGAAGGGAACGGCCTTAAGGTCAACCAGTCATGGCGATTAGGGGAGCCATCTACATGATGCGAGAGAATCGGGGGTGGCACTGAAAAAAAAAACATTCGACGACAGACACAATTGTCCCCTCCACCCCCAACCTCCCCCCTAAAAAAAAAGTCACATTGATGGTAAACATGGTTTATATTTCAGGATAATAGGGAGAGCTTCCTCAAAAGAGAATGGAGTACTTAAACAAACATATAATTAATATATTCTGTGTGTGTGTGTATGTGTGTGTGTGTGTGTGTGTGTGTGTGTGTGTGTGTGTGTGTGTGTGTGTGTTTGTGTGTGTGTGTGTGTGTGTGTGTGTGTGTGTGTGTGTGTGTGTGTGTGTGTGTGTGTGTGTGTGTGTGTGTGTGTGTGTGTGTGTGTGTGTGTGTGTGTGTGTGTGTTTGTGTGTATTAGTCAGTGTATTGTTTGCTGATTAATTAATGATGGGAGCTAAGTGTTGTTTCTAGTTTATTTCATTGACATGTGATTATGCATTTAAATGTGATCTCATTCTGTATTTTGTATGACACTAAGATGCTATCTAGTTTTGTCTTAGTCCCTTTCGAGTCGATCACTACCTAAATAATGTAGTGTTGTCCTACACCATCAGCACAAATTGTTTTGTTAAGACAGAAAAATAAGTATGAATACACGCTTCTTTAGTGGTTATTGTCCAATTCTGTTTGTTAACAAATAATCCAACACATTAATGGGACAATATGCTCATTAAGTAGTTAAATTATTTAACAGGTGCAGAAGTTTTTGAAAGAAACTAAACAAAAATCACAAGGTACAGTACAATACTGTATGTAGATACAAAACCACAAAACGATTTTTATACTTCTGTGTGTATTTTTGGCTGTTGCATGCACAGCTGGCCAGTGAGAAAGACTTTTTCCCTCAACCACCACTTACAAAACTCATCTCTCATTTATGCTGAACTGTATTTCTTGGATATCTATTATCTCCAGAGACTCACTAGTATGGTGCTGCACACAATCTATCAAACTGGGTTGTAGTGCACTGCTGTTGTTGGCTTTTTCCTCATCCATCAAAGATAAGAGGAGAAAACTGAACCAACAGTTCTGTATTTATTAACAGTTCTTTGAGCCTAGGCTTTGTTTTCCTGTATCTTAATTAATCCACTCAATACTTTTTTCAATAAATTAAAGAAAGACAGACAGTCTGGATTGTGAAATGCTCCATGCTGCTGTTTATGATTGAGCCCAAGTACAGGACCCATACTTACCTCATCAATAACCCAAATCCACGCAGTGTCAATAATCTGAGCCCAGTGTTTCTCACACTGCAGTTACATGATGTTAATTAACGGTTGTACTTAATCTGGTATTTTAACTACAATGCTCTGTTTGGGGTCCTAGATACCCGGGCCAGGTGTCTCAGCTAAAATATCATAATGAAAATTGCTTTGTCTGCCTGTAAATTCATTCCCCTTTCTGAGAATTGCTTATAAAACCGACAACATGCTTCAGAAGATTACTACAGAAAAATAATGCATTATCTCTGTTTGTTGCATTCTAGTGTTTATTGCTTATACTCAAGGACATGCAGAGAGACGGATCATTCAAGTTTTATAAAAGTATTAATAAAGGTTTGAACAACTGTTTACAGAGGGACTGTCTGTATGCATTGAGGAGCTAAAGCCAAACCTTGTCTTTTAAAATAAACTTAAAAGACTCTTGCATTAAATTAGATTCTTGGAAATGGTAAAGTACTTCAATAACGGGGGTAGATGTGTCTGACGTAGTTTGAGTATGCTAGAGTGCATTTAAACCCAATTACTTTGGATGCAAACATGTCATTGAATGGAACCCAAACACTTTCAGGAGTTCAGCTGTGAGTTAAGTCTCAGCTTGTGTCTACACACAATAGCTTTAAATTCTTCATCCCCTATCTAGAAAGCCTGTGCTCCTCTTTCCACTCACACCGTGACCTCGTTCACCTCCAGACAAGTTAACTATGCCCCCCCCCCCACACCATCCACCCACTCAACCTTGGTTGAGTGGGTGGATGGTGTGGTGTGGGGGGGCATAGTTAGATAGGGGATGAAAAACTGAGGGAGGATGAGGGTTGCGCCACTTAAAACGAGCCGTACAAAAATAGAGGCGTAGCCAATACCTCTCCACACTCACAACTGCCCCCATTGAATGACGAGAAGTCAAAAACAGAAATTCTAATCACTTGCCTTCCCCTCATGTTTTGTTTGAGGGAGATAAATAAAGAATTGAATACAATTTGAACTGAGGCCAAAGGCAGGGGAGGCACTCCAGAGTATTGTTGGATGCTCTCCACTTAGTGGAGGCAGGGGCTGAAAAGAGCGCTGTCTTGTTAGTTAGTTTGTAATGAACACCTTTCACCAGCCAGTGGGTCAATGGGAATCGCAATGTTCCATTCTTGTGCTCGTGGAAATTCACATTGAAGATGGCTAAAGGGCAACTGCCTTGCCTTTAAACAAACAATGAATTAATTAATACTGATCTGTTGATACACAATTCATTTTTATCTGGTATGTGCGTCTCACATACTGGTCACCAGGGACCTGAGCTTCATCTTTCATGTAGCCCGGTTAAAAGGAAAGAGAATGGAAGCATACAGAGGCTAAAAAAAGGACCGCCCCTGTTTGGTAATCGTTCTCTCTCTCTATCTTTTCATTTGAGCAGACCTTTCATTCCATCCTTTTTCACCACAAAAGAAGAAGAAAAAAGTTTGTCAGTCCCCTGTTCCTTTTGTTGTGTGCTTTCTTCCCCATGCTCTTTCTACTTTTATCCTAATCCCAGCCATGCATGAGCGATCAGTTGTGTCCTGTTGTTTCACTGTTCTGCTAGTTTTCAATCAGTAGGGTTCCTCCTTTGTTCCTTCTCTTCGCCAAACACAGAAAAGGTAAGGAGAAGGAACGAGTAATGAAATCTCTTCTGTAGACTTAGGCCTTTGTATCCCTCATCAGGATTTTTTTTTTTTTTTAAGATATAGCTCTGACTGTAATTAGGAGGGATTTTTTGCTGTGTTGTGCTCTCTGCTGCCTTTCCTGTTGTTCTTTGGAGAGTTAGAGGAAGGATGCATCAAAGAAAATATCTGGAGTCCAACCATCGCGAAGACCGCAGTGTTTTGATGTATGATTCCAATTAAAAGATCAGCGGACATCAGAACTTGTCGGAAACCAGCGCCTGACAGGCCGAGACGTGGCATGTTTTTGTCTGCAAGACACAAACAAGACGGCTGAGCATCTGAAAATCCACCTGAAAACAGAAACTATTGAATTATGAACAGACTTCTGCAGGAAACCACTCGGGGTTGTCCTCTAGACACCACAGTAGCAGCTTCCATCCTCCTTTGAAAGTGATGTTGATTTAAGAAACAAACTAAATTGTTATTTTTCATTTTAAGTTCTACCCAAATGAGACTTTGCTCGAGTAAGATTGAATCTGGTTGCCGACATAACTATGTTTTTCCAGTAGTCACGTTTGCACACAGAAGGGAACTGCAGAACATGCAGTCCAGTGCGGTTGACTGACTGCTGTGTGCTATTGCCGAGGTGATTGTTATTAGCGTGATCATGGCACTTTGCTCTCCATATGGGCTCGGTGGGGACAGAGGCTGAGGCCCGTTCAGAGGGACAGTCATTGTTACAGGCTGATCTCTAATCTCTGTGGTTGTCTGCCCTAATTAAAAGTCTTGTGGGTGTGTAGGGTGCCCGGGCCTCTGCTCTGCAGGAAATTATGATCGCAAACGTCTTCCTGTCGAGTCTTGCACTTGGCACTACAAAGTGATGCGCGTCGCCGTTACCTGAATGGGCTGGAATCAGAGCAGACAGCCGCATCATCCCAGCTCTTAGTCTATCAGGCCGTGCACAAGTGGCCATTGTTGACGCCAAAAACAGGATTAAGGAGGGTCTTCAAGGGAATTGATTTTCATGTGAGAACAATGGTGGGGCGCAGAACACTGGGGCCTGGGTCTGAATCACACGGCCAAAGAGCTTTATGAAAAGGGGTGCGCCGCGAGCGCTGAGATTAAAGCAATCAGGTTCTTTTTACCCCCACTCTTTTTTTGGATAACCCTCCTCCTCCCTCCTTCTGTCCTCGTCCCCTCGGCGGCACAGTAATTCTTGCCCAAATAATGACCACAGAGGAAAAGCCTGTTCAAAAAGTGTGGAGAGAGAGAGAGAGAGAGAGAGAGAGAGAGAGAGAGAGAGAGAGAGAGAAGACACAAGTTGTTTACCTTTCTCCACATTTCCCTTTCCACTTTGGTCTCACAAAGGTTCAAGAGCCATCGACTATGGGGGCGGAGGTATGGGGAATCAGGTTGGACTAAGGAGTTTCCAGAGTCTGCTCAGACATTCTAAAAACATCCTAAGAGCCAGGCCAAAAGAAGGCTCATCTTTGTGTATAGAGCAAAGCTACAGGGAGTGTGGGCTATCTGGGGCTTTGAGGGCGACATGGTTCTTTTGGTGGGGACCAGAGTTGGGGTGAACATGACGTGTCACTGAGAAGGGGATCAGGGGTTACGGATGAAAGGGGGCGGCGGCCTTGTCCCTCTGTCTTTGGCCGACTGCGTGCAGCTGTGGGCACCATTGTGGACCATGCTCATTTGCATACGTTTGGCAGGAGCTCCGGGGGAGGCAGCACAGGCCAAGAGGAACAGCCCCTGTTTAAAATGGAGGCGCAAAAGGGCGGGCAAGTATAGACCCCCGGTGTATGCAGATACATACCCATACATTATCTGCACTACAGTAAACACACTACAGAGCAGCACAGGCCAAGAGAGAGAAGAAAAAAGGCTGGTTGCTATTCCAGTGTCAACATGTAAATACAAAACAGAAGTGAAGGAGAGTGTAAGTTTGTACTTCAGCTGCGGGTGATAAGGCCGTGTCACCCTGATGTCATAATGACAAGAGTGAGCTACTGAAGGAGTGTGCTGTGTGCAGGGCTCTTGGCTGGCGGCGAAAAGGGGTGTGTCCTCAGCCTGACTAGAGACAGGTTTATTGGGCCTGATGAGTGCTAAGCTCCTGTGCCTAGCCACAATGGAGCCTGTGATCTCCCTTTGTGGCTCATTGGGATGCACTGGTGCGCTCGGCAGCCCCCACTCTGTCATTAGACAGATTGTGAACAGGCTGCACAAGGCCCAGCCAGGGATGACGAAGCCACCAGCCACTTCATTAGGGGCATTATGAAGAGGACCGCAGCTTTCTTCCCCTCCGCCTGTGTCCAGAATTCACAGGTCTGTTTAATCACATAATTCTCCTCAAGTGCCCCATGGAGGCCGCAGCACAGCACGGGCCCCCTTTAGACCCATGACAACTCGGAGAGATTAATTATATTCATCGTTTTGGAAATATCGGCAGAATAACAGGGAATTTGACATTGGCTTGCTTTTATTTTTTTTCTTCTTTTTTTCCCTTTCTCTCGTCTTTTTCCAATCAGCGCTTTGATGTCCTCCTGTTATTGTTGGGGGACGTCTGTGCAACCCTCCGCTGCCAGAGCTTTGATATGTTGCAGCAGGGGTGAAGGGTTAGCGTCCAGAGGTCCGGGGCCAGCACGTCCTAACGTCTGTCTTGAGAGGGCTGACCTCTGGACCCGAGGGTTGGTCAGAGAGACTCCAGATTCCCGCCTCCCTTTGATGCACGTTCTTTCACGGTGGTTAATTAGCCAGGGTGGCTAAACGTTTAGCCTGGGCGTGAAAGAGTCTGGGATAGCATGTGTGTCCAAAGACACTGGGCGCTTTTTTTTGTTGTTGTGTGTGTCACAGGGTCCTTTTGAAACAATGTGGTTCTTGGACAACTTGTTTGCATAGGATAGTGGCTTGAATGCTACAGTCTATTCATGAGAGCTCATTCACCATGGGAGAGTTCTGAGAAGGCCTTTGGGGGTAATGAGCAGAAGTCCTTGACATTTCACTCATTTCCTCTAATCAACGACATGATTTTGGTGTCTTTGTTTG
Source organism: Hyperoplus immaculatus (assembly GCA_949357725.1). NCBI lineage: Eukaryota > Metazoa > Chordata > Actinopteri > Uranoscopiformes > Ammodytidae > Hyperoplus > Hyperoplus immaculatus. Next base: position 16,276,218 of record OX442356.1, read on the forward strand.
CTATGTTACAGGAATCCAGCCGGAGGAGAAGTGAAATAGAAGAACCCCTCTTATCTGGCGAGTGGCAGATGCAGCCTGTGAATCATTTCAAGCCACTGCTACATATCTTCCCCTAATCTTCATTCAGTCTTTGGGGGGCATTAGAAAACATTTCTGAGGATATGGCTTTCATCAGCTTCAGGATTTTGTAGGAATTTCCAACATATATATATTGTCATTTTAAAATAAGTTAATACAGAACTTTGAGTCAAGCAGAAAAACCACACAGGTCATAATGACCTTACACAAACTGCAACAACAACAGGTGTGCAGACACAGCAGAAAGATAGGAACACTATTGCAACGTCTTGCTGCAAATAGCCTATATCTGACATTAGATCTGTTACACACACACATACACACATGCACTCACACGCACACTCTCACTCACACACAGACAGATACATGCACACAGACACACACACCCAACTTGGCTGTTATAAGGCCTAGTGCCTTGCCACAAAGGCGCGCTCACTCGCCCGAGGAAGATGACATGGGTGTGTCTCGGTTTCCCTTTTCCAAGTTCGGTTGAGAATAGGTTAGGTCTAGTAAGATCTGAACAAGAGGTTATGATTGTAATGTATAGGTAACATCTGTATTGATAGTAGGAGCTGTGTCTCCTCGCTTGTAACTTTGAGTCTGATGTCAACCTTTAATAAAGTAAACCTGTTAAGACCTGAACCTCCACTCTCCGCGTTTCCCTTGCCTGGTGACGTCTCTCCTTCTAGTATCATATGTCGTGGAATCAAGGCCCACTCGGCTACGGTAATATCCTATTTCACTACAGTTTTCAAGCAGGATCCAATCTTCCCTTCCTTTTTTTGATTTGATTTTTAACAACTTTTATAAACAGTCGTGAGCCAGACTGGTAGCCTCAGCTGTGACATACTGAATTCATCAGCGCTTAAATATCAATTCTTTACTGCTGCACGTCAGGGATAATAATTTCCCTGTGTGTCAGTAGGAAAAGGGCAAATAAAGCTTGTTTGTTCGATTTCAGAAAGGCAGTAAAACTCCCTGTTGCCTCCTGGCCTTGAGCGCCCACTCCCATAATAATAAGGATATACTGTTTATTGATATTGAGGCCGAACAGCAATAGATCTGAATTAAGATGAATACAGTTGTGCTTTCCGCTGCAGTACGTCTTAATACAGTAAGTCAAGCAATAAGCACCAATGAGGAATTGTTTTCTTTTCCTACCAAATCTTCCTTAGCCTAGGGCAACCTTCAATCATTTTTCGCACAGAACAACATCAAATACAATTTCATTTCATGTTGTTTGCACTGGTGATAGTGGGAGGAAGGAGCCAGGTTGGGTCTGGTTGACATTGTAGAGATATTGATCTGCTATTGATTGCACATACTGTACTGTAGTGTCCAGAGAGTTCCCATCCCAAAGGACGCAAACACTAAACCATTCTCTTATTTTTAAGCTAACTTGTACGCCTGCAGAGTTGCCAAAAGCTCTCCGGGTAGAAAAAAACTAAAATAAAATAGTAAAATACTCTCATTCTTCCTGTCCGACTCTCCTGTGTTCTTTCTTCAACTTTGCCTCCATCTCTTACACCATGGCACATTGTATTGATTCAGACGTAGCGTCCACCACTTTAAACTATGATCTTAGACTTAGAAGACTTCTTCCCAAAACAAGAATCTTTTGTCTTTACAAGCATGAAAGGACTTTAGGAGATTTACACTCTTCCTGTGATTTAAACATCAGGGTCTTAACCTATTTCTTCATAAATAAGAGGTAGAAGGGGATTGGGCTGCTCTCACTGTGTAACGATTGATGATTATTCACTCATTTGTGGATACATGGAGATAAATAGCATTGTTCTTTGTTACTTGAATATGTATCTTAGAGGGGGTAGTGTGAGTTCAATCTGGCAACACAATGTTCATCCATTATGGGAAGAAGGTTATTCACTGAGCCCTTAATGATTCATTAAAGGTAGAGTCAGTGATTTTAGAGAATGCTTATATGCTTATCGCCAGTGTTGTGCCTGAACGCGTTCAGTGAACGATAGTTCATGAACTTGTTCATATTTGGGGCAAACGTGAACTGAACGTAGTGTTTTCTGCCTGATGAACGTAATTGTGAATATGATTATTCTGGCGTTTGTGATTTCCAGTATTGTTTTCTTTAAGTTCCTTTTTAGTATGGACTGAAATGGAATTTGATGTGAATTGTTTCCAGGTTTGGAAAATTATAAACATGTAAAAACATTTGCACCTTAAGGACTACTGTGCTGTTTTTGTTTTAATAATTCCTCATTAAGAAGACCATTCAATCAGTATGTTTTTCCTCATGTTTTTGAGTATATACTGTAGGGGTGAAGGCTTCTAGTGTGGACTGAATGGGCGGCAACAAAGCGTTAAAGCATGGGGAAATGCCAGTATACTGAGGGCTGTCCCCTCAATGCTAATCCCTGGTTGGATAAGGATTCAAAATTGGATACGAAGATGAAATCTGATGCATAGTTTCAGTGTTAAAACTGATACAATAATTGCTGTCTGTTGTTCTATATGGGCTGTGGCAATCATATTGAAAAATAATCTTGCAGCAACATTTTGAAAAAAAAGAACTACAAACTAGTTTGTAGTGTTGTGAACTTCAAAATTTTTAATTATGAACTATGAACTGAACTAGTTCATTTTAAAGTGTGTGGACTGAACTTTGAACTAGTTCCAGGGGCGGATCTACCGGGGTGGCATGGGGTGGCAACTGCCACCCTAAAAAAAAGCCTTGCCACCCCAGCTGCCACCCCAGTTGGCAGCGCCCAATTAAACATTTATTTCTGGCTGTTAAGAGACATTTACGAGCGCGAGTTTCAAATGTCCGACTGCAAGTGAATGCAGCCAGGTAATATTGCCCCACCCCGATCCCCCGCGACCCACTCCCGAGACTCCTAACCGCTCCCAACGGCACTGATTTTGAATACAAGGCGCGCGAGAGACGGATCCAAACCTCTAGACTAACGAAGCAAGCCGCACAGGAGAGACTACACTCTCCAGGTATTACTGATCAACTGTCTATCTATGAAGAAATGACAATAATGAGAAAAGAGCAGGGCTAATGTAGTGGTAGTTTTCCTATAAAGTTATTATGCTGCTGTGTTGTGACAATGCCTAGCCCTAGAGGTTAATAATAACGTTAGGAACTCGTGAATGCTTCGGAAAAACTACAATAACGTTCACATGAGCGACGATTGTGCACTGCTGTAGGCTACTGATCCAAATTCCAACTCATTACTTGTGTTACAGTTTAGTACAATATTTATTCATTTATATTTGGTTGCTCCACCTTAAGTCAGCCCAGGCAGGACAGGATAGTTAAGTTTCGTTTTTCATCTCCGTGTTGGACAGTTGTTCGCTCAGCTGAAGGGCTCCAGCCTCACGGAGCAGACAGCGGGAGTCAGTCTAAAGTCAACGAGGATCACTCTCAAATCAAAAAGCTAAATTATAAAATAAAGCAATCTCTTCCTCCCTTTGTCCACTGCACACTTAGTCACTAGTAGCTTAAAGGAAGTACATGAGGATTAAAACCTCATTTTGCACTTTGTTATTTTTGAATATTTGAAGATTGCAGGCTATAGTAAAATACCACCCAGCCACTACATTCTCAATGATAGACGTGAATAATCACTTCTTATTGTTTTACTATCTAAACCATTTTTTTTAACAATAGAGGAGAATCAATATTTGAAAGCAATACAGAATGCATGATATTACTGCATTTTATTTTATTCTATTCTAAATGTTGTCAATTACTTTACATAAACTTGATGCAAACAAATTCACCAGAATGCAGGAAATGAAGTGATGAATGCTCAAAAATTTCTGGGGGGACACCCCCAGACTCCCCATTTAAAAAGTATCCTAAACCAAGGTTTAATCATAACCTACACCCTTGAAATTCATCAATTATTTTGTTTAATTGTATCTATAGGCCTTTGTATAAGGATACTTCCTAATTCTTATCACACTATTTTAAATTAAAGTCTTAGGTTGTGCTTATCAATTGCTCATAATAACCAGTAGGCCTATTTCTGTGTTGGACATTACTGAACCTCTTCCCATTTACAGTGTGTTTAACAGGTCACTGTTTGTGACCAAACATAGGAAAATGCCACACAATATTTATATGAATGATTTTATCTGTATTGTATGTAAATTACTACAGTATTTGAATAACTTGATATTTAAACTCAAGTTAGACTGATGATTGACATCTGATGGGAGTATCTCATATTAACACAGACAAATACCAAAGACTCACTGTTAACTAAGTACTTATTGCAGCCCTATTTGCATAGATTTTGAGCCCCATGCTGGTGTATTAGTGCAGGTGTTTGTTGTGAGGCAGGTAATGCAGTAATTATTCAGTAATAATAATCTTTTTTTTTTTTAAGATATTTTTTGGGCATTTTTATGCTTTATTGATAGTGCAGAGAGACAGAGATGAAATGGGGCAGAGAGGGGAGTGACATGCAGAGAACGACCGCGGGTGGGAATCGAACCCGGGTCTGCTGCTGGGCCCAGCCCAGGGGGGGACGCCTTACCAACTGAGCTAAAGGCGCCCCCAGTAATAATAATCTTTAACATTTTGTCTGACACCTTTTATGTTTAAATGTAAGGCTTCACTCGTGCTACAATACATTAAGTATTATGTTATTTAGTCAACATATCTAAATGTGGGGGCTTTCCCAAGTAAATATTTATTTATATGGCTTTAATTAAATCGGCATACTGTATACATCCGCCACAGGTTGCCACCCCTTAAAATCTCCTGCCACCCTCTTGCCACCCCATGAATATTTTTCTAGATCCGCCCCTGACTAGTTCACGTAGAAAGTGAACTCGCTATGAAAATGCAGGTAGCATGTGTTTTTAGTGGCACTGTAGCAAGTGTGAGAATAAGCAGAACGATATGTATATACATTTTTATGCCAAATACTTGCTAAGCCTATCAGTAGCTTAACCTATATTAAAAGCATTGTTGCTAGCAAATTAGGGTCAGTCCAAGACCCTTATTTACATACCAGTTAACATATTATTTTTTTCAACAGTATGGACAGGTAGCAGATCATGAGGAGATATCCACTGATTTTGCTGAAAAGTGATTTTGACAACAAGCGTTCTCGAGAATCACTGTCTCCTCTTTTAGCAAACAGCATGGAGTCTTAGTAGGCTATACACCATGGATCAAAGGCAAAGCCAACCCATCACATTTTCACGGAAATTATGTTTTATTTCAAATTGTAAGTACATTTTTAAATCATTTGTGATCAATCTGAACATAATTTTCAAAGAAACTCCATACATCCCTTTTTTCTTTTGTTTTGACTAGAGACTATAGTAGCCTATCAACTGTTCCTTGCAGCTGTTGCTCTGTGATCATGTATAAGGCAATGCAATTATCAGGCATTCTGTATGCATTGTGCAGTCTCAGACTCAAAATGATTAGCTTGAGCCAGTACATCTGTCTTATTGGATGACTGTTGGACCGTATAGTCCCTCTATATATGTGCTGTTTGGTTTGTGTATGCAGTTTGCTTGGTAGTCAGGACAGGTTCCGGAGTGCTCCGTCTGCCCTGCTCTTTAGCTCGGCCACCTGCGGCTGAGGATCGATGGGGCTCTCTGGCGCCCCGACATAACCCCCCACCTCCACAATCCAATCCCATCCCTGGCTGTATCAACCAGACCAAACAGGGTTCTTGCTTTGTTTCTTCATGTTTCTGCGGTGTGAGTGAAGCTCACATTCGTACAATGTCATGGCTGCACAGAGGACACTAGTACCAACATGAGCTGACACCTTTTCACAAAGTATAAAACACTGTCCTCCTCATCACATAGGACAGATGTAATGTGTCATGTAGGAAATACACCAGAAGAGATATTTACAGGCATTGTTTGTTTAAAGTATTGTCTTTTGTATTTGTTATTATTTATAAGAAAAAAAATAAGTATTTGAAATAACACTTTATTGCACCACCCTGCATATGACACAGTCTAAAGAAAAGCTGATCCAAACAACTTCCCACTCTGCACCATATCAAATATGGAAGAATTATAATTTTTTATAAAAAATTTTATTGTATTTATTTATTTAATTTTTATTTAACCTTTATTCAACCAGGAGAAGTCTCATATTTGACAGTTGATGTACTGAGTGACAGAGCGCACATGGGGAGAGAGAGGGGGATGACATGCAGTAAACGGCTGCGGTCCGTTGTAACAAGGTCTTATGTGGTACACGCTCTGCCCACTACGCCACAGAGCGCCCCATGGAAGAATTATTAGAAGAAAAAATGATGCACGTTAATACAGTTGAAAATGTCCTTTTTTATTGTGTATGACTCCAGTACATTACAGTTTCTTATAAACCATTATGACAAACTGTTACGGGGGACATATTAAAATGAAATACACATGAGCTTACTAAAGTGCACAAATATGTACATAAAGGCATCCATATAGACTTCAACTCAACCCTGCCCACCCTTATTCATTCCAAACGCTTAAGCTAAGAAGGAGATTTCGAAGGTCTGTGATTCACACACATCTTTATTAACAACTCCTACACCTTGTCAGCCTCATCATTGCGCATGGCTTTTGACAAGAACTAACCGGTCCTGCTGGAGAAGTGCCAGGCCCTTACTCCCCGCTGCAGATCCGGAGGAGAGAAGTTTTTCTATTGTCAAGGACTCTCCCTTAATGATGAAAGTAAACAACATGAACAAGAGTGTTTAATATTTCATAGCCCACCCACAGGTGTATCAGTGTGCAGGGAATAACACATGCATCCACACATACCAATGCGGGTCTGATTAAGCAGAGGGTACTGTCCCTGTTGCAATGGGCCAGGTCCCCTGTGTGTGCGTGTGTGTGTGTGTGCGTGTGTGTGTGAATGCATGATTGTGTGAGTGCATGTGTGTGTACATATGTGTGTGTGCAGGGCCTTGATCATATTCGCTGCCTCAGTCTTTTTTTCTCTCTCCCTCACTCCTCCGCCCTCTCTCTCTCGCTCTGTGGTGATATATGGAACATATGGGAAATTATCGTGGGGTTATAAAGGGCTGTTGACTTCAGCAGACATGCAATAAATTAAGCTGTTTGTGCAGGGGAGGAAAAACACGAGCTCTTTAGGAACACTTACAGCAGATTTCCGGTACAGACTTAACTCTCCTTCTCTTTCTCTCTTTTTTTCTCCCTCTCTCTTCCCCTCCAGCTCCTCCTCTTTACCCTCCAGTCTGTTCCCTCCGTCTCCGCCTGACTCCCTCTCACTATTGTAACACAGGCCACAGCAGAATTTCATTCTGTTCTCCTAGTTGGTGGTAACACAGTGGGGTATATCCACACAAATTACACACATAAAACTCGTAAAGCCTGGAAAATATTTTAATAGTTTCCGCACCCCCTTAGTGGCAATGAGCTGCATGTGCAAAGCTGGGCGAGCACCAGCAACATTATTGGTGCAATTAAATGTGAAACACGGGAGAGGAACATGGGGGAGTGGGTTCCCAAAATGGCTGTAAACAAGGAAAATGACACTTGACAAGTTGTAATTTATGGGCGTCGTTTCAAAGGCAAGAGACTCACCGTTCCTACACCGGCAGAGAGGAGGAAGAATAAGGCACGAGGATCCAGGCATTAGAGGAACTATGCACAGAATGTTAGTGCATCAAAGACACAAAGAGACACAAAAGAAAGGGAAAGAGAAAGCTGGGACTTCAAAGTGGAAAGCATGATGAGCAATGCACAGACAGAGAGAGAGAAACCAAGGGAGAGACAGGAAGTACATTTGTGTGTGTGTGTGTGTGTGTGTGTGTGTGTGTGTGTGTGTGTGTGTGTGTGTGTGTGTGTGTGTGTGTGTGTGTGTGTGTGTGTGTGTGTGTGTGTGTGTGTGTGTGTGTGTGTGTGTCAGGGAGAGAGAGAGAAAGAGAGACAGAGAGACACAGAGAAAGAGTGAGCTTTGCAGAATGATAGTACCCAAAGCAAGCACGGGATGGGGGGGGAGGCCCCTGGATGCAGACGTACTCTTCTCATCTCAAAGAATGCTAAATCTCACACACACACACACACACACACACACACACACACACACACACAGAGTGAGATACACATGCACGCTGTCTGGGGAAGGCAATCCATTAAACAGAATAGAATACGACTCCAGCTCTCATACTCCAAATCCATCTAGAAACAAATCAGCGTCACCATTTAGGTCTTTATTCTCCTTCCAGAGTGAGGACAAAACTGAACCCAAAACAGTCACTGAAAATAAGCATCCTCAGAAATCTGAAGACATCGTCACGCTTGATGAAAGCCTCCAACGCATCCGTCAGCAGCAGAGGCCAGATGTTTACTGTGATATAGTTACACTCTTTGTTTTCACTGCAAATGCACCCTGCATAACTATCTCATTACAGAGTTTACTAGTGTGATTTTAGATTACACTTCCAACACAGTTATTTGAAACGGTCTTTGTTTATTTTCGAAATAGTTTTATAAAGTCCCCAGGTAAATGACATGGTCTTCGAAAGGGGTACATCTGAATAAATGTGCACCTTACCAAACCCCTTTTTTTGGAAAAACAGACATGGAGCGTTGTAAAAGGTTGTTCACCAGAAATGATATCCAGGACCTTCCAGGATCCCAACCTGGTTGGACAACCTGGTCAACTAGCTGCTGGAAAGCTACAAAGCCCCAAAATCTAGATGTTGAACATTTTGATGTTGATTTTTTTACACTGATTTTTCCAAGGGAATGTCTAGCCGTTTCCTAAAATACCAGCTGGAGACTCCAAAAGGACACTTTTGGTCCATAGCACATGAAATGTAACTGTGTAAAAAATTTATTTTCTATGGGTTATTGATCAAATTTGAACTGTGATTAGGAAAGGCTTCAGGCAGTTGGACACTTGTTTTAAATTTAAAAACAACTTGACTTTGTTTTCTTCCAACATCTAGATTTTGGGACTTTGCAGATATGCACATTTACGCATCATTAGTAAGATATTGATGATTTTTCATATTTATTTAAACATTTTCAAAAATATTGTAATAGAAAAAGTTTTTGTTTTAATGTCAGTAATCAACTGGCAAAGTTTCATAATGATATCTATAAGTTAAAAAAATTCCCCATTAGCCCATCCCCATTCACCCCCATTCACTTAAACAGTGGTTCTGATTTGCTATGTCGGCCCGCTGTAGCTTTCCAGCAGCTTGTTGACAAGGTTGTCCACCCAGGTTGTGATCGTGGAAGGTCCTAGATGTCATTTTTGGTGAACAACCTTTTACAACGCTCCATGTCCATAAAATCATTTTGCCCCTTGGGTACCTCCTTTAAAGTTTTTACAGGGCAAAAAGCTTCTTAAAACCTCATCTAAACTAATTTATCAGTCACTTCATCGTGGATGAGGATAATTTCCCACAGAGCACCCAACCCTTCTATTTAACAGCTCTCCAGCTTCTTATCTGCTTTTCAAGGATTAAAAACCAAATGAATGGAAGGATCTGAAGTTGTTGGACCTGTTAAAAGCATAGAACAGTGAAAAGCGTTTAATTTGAGCAAACTGCTATATTACTTTGCTGTGAAACCCTGCTTCTCTCAAATCTGATCCATTTGTTTGCACCAATTTCCTGAGTTTGTGTGTGTGTGTGTGTGTGTGTGTGTTTGTGTGTGTGTGTGTGTGTGTGTGTGTGTGTGTGTGTGTGTGTGTGTGTGTGTGTGTGTGTGTGTGTGTGTGTGTGTGTGTGTGTGTGTGTGTGTGTGTGTGTGTGTGTGTGTGTGTGTGTGTGTGTGTGTGTGTGGACCTAAGGAAGCAATGCAGATTAACCAACATTTGAAAGTCTTATGTCTTAAATTCACAGTGTAGATATCCTGTAATTTGCAAAATGACAAGATGCTTTGGCGGATGCACCAAGCACCTCCAATTTCAGCTCATTAACTCAGCCAGGGGGAAGCGTTCTAAAAGCACGGGAGAGAAACTATTAAAATACTTCCATTAACTGGAAGAATGAATATCCTGGTCGCAGCCCAAAGTGTCTTCATTTGGGCTCAAATGTGAGATATGCCGTTGCCATGGTAATATGGCAATGGCTGTAGACCTCCTCCCAGCTGTTGGTGGGTTTTTTGTGTGTGTGTGTGTGTGTGTGTGTGTGTGTGTGTGAGAGAGAGAGAGAGAGAGAGAGAGAGAGAGAGCGAGAGAGAGAGAAAGAAACAGAGAGAGCGAGAGACTGTTTGACTGTTGTGTTTGTGTGCGTGCACGCATGCATTGATGCTGCCTCCGTGCTGTGTTCCCCCTTTCAGTCCTCAGAATAGTGTCTCTACTAATCCGTGAAAGTTGCGGCGCTCTGAACCAGTGGCCAAGCCTTTTCCCACTGAACCAGGGCCCAGGGTCTGCGCTGGGCTTTGCACTTGATTGGTCCCTCCCGTGGCAGGACTCCCCTCCCTGCTGGGCGTGGGGCTGGGCTGCTCAGCGCTGCCTAATCGCCTTCTCCCCACCATAATTACCAGCGCTGAGCCGGGGACTCACCAACACACACCATTAAAGTCTGGGCCAGCCCAGTCTTCAGAAGCCCTCACACATCCAGCACTCAGCTATAGGCCCAGAGACAGGCCTAAATAAGACCAACAGGCCCAACACTCTAGCAAACAGAGCACCTGTTCATGCCTGGGATGCCCTGCAGCACGGCATGTGGACTTGGCCCTGGTGTTGCTGCTGCTGCTGGGTTTGGAAAGAGTGAGGGGGTCGGCAGCTGTGCTGTTGTCCTCCTCCCCCTGCAGAGGAGGTGATGTGTTTATTTGGGCTGGGATGCTGCAGTGAGAAGCTGTGAGAGGTAACTATCTCCTTGTTGTGCCGCACAGAGTACCAGAGAATCCACCCTGCAGAGACAGAGCCCTTTGATATGTGACCACTTCAAAACCCACACATACAATGGGGGCAGTCAGTTGTGGAAATAGCCCAAGTTGATGTTGTGTGGGCAAGGTGACACAAATTTGCTTTGCTCAAAACCAGCCTGGCACATTATTTAATCCACCGCTGTTTATTTTCAGCAAAGCAAATTCAAAGCTTATTCTGAGAGAGTCTTGCAATTTGAGAAAAGTCTTAAGTAGAAATACTCCCACTTTCAATTTTTGTTGTGCCCACAAGCTTCTTCAAATTTCAGACAATTGCAGCATTGGTGAGAGCATATGGGACAGGCCAGGTGAAACGCAGTGACCTGGCAAACAGTCCAAAGGCTGATGAGAGTCGGGTACACGTCAGAAGGCACTGGGTGTGCTGGCACAAACAGTGCCCAGAATGTGGATCAGACAGACACCCAGCACTCGTTAGCTTATTACTCTCTTATTAGGAACATTTTTGCCTTGCATGGATTGGCAGAGTCCCGCTAGCCACTCTCTTCACATGGCCCAGGCTCTGTCAGAGCTGATCAAAAGACATTTCTTCACATCTCCAGGCGCCAGGGAAAAAAAGAGAAGAAAAGAGGGATAGAAGAAAAGAGCCAGAAGGGGGCATACTGCTCTCTCTTTACTCTGGTCTTTTGGTGAATGAAGACTTTTTCACAATGCCCTCTCCTTTTGCTTTATTTATTTTTTTCATTCTTCTAATGGCAAAAAAAAGAAAAAAAAAGAAAGGAAAATGAAAAACCTGTATTTCACATCGCGTTTCGGCAAATAGTTTTTTGACCATATCAAAAACACTTGTCCCTCAGGTGAAGAATGTGCCTGCAGAATTACAATCATTCCAGGGGGTGGGGGTGTGGGGTGGGGGTGGGGGGGTTGAGGTCTTCACAAATCTGAGTGGCTTCCAGGCAGCCAAGACCCCCTCGAAGTGCTAATGAAAAGTGTAACTTTAGCCTCCCAGCTGTACGTCTCAATCCATAATCCTTCCCCAAAAAACCTGACCGTAGAGCCGCATACCACTCCCATGGCGTTCCCAGCCTGTGTGTGCCGGGTTCGGCCTGCACTGATTTATGTGGCAGTCCCGTGTCATACTGTCGACCTGAAAAGGATTTGCACTCCTATATTTACCAGGGTGGTCAGGGCAGCTCTCTGGAAAACACAGAAAGCCCAGTCCTTGGGCCTAACTCCCAGAGTTAGCTCTCTCTGTGCCAATAACATGGACATTTCGGACCTTACCAGAATCAGACGGAGGCTCCAGTGATTCCATAGTGGTGTGTTGCAGCAGTGCAGAGGTGAGTGTTTGTATGGGCGTGTGTGTTTGTGGGCGTGTGTGTTTGTGTGTGTGTGTGTGCAGAACAACATACACTAGATGGAGTAGCACCTGGTACGTGAAAATGTGTCATGGTATATGTAGGATTGGTGGCTTAACCTGTCAAATGACAAGTGGCCCATGAACCCTGAAATGCAGAGGCAGTTAACACTTCAGCGTGTTTGTGTTGTTAAAAGTGTTTTATTTCCGTGATCTTTGCATGGCCATTTTCAGTAACTCTTTCGTAAAGGTTGCAGTAATTTGAAGATGATCTCTTGCGTGTATGATTTATTTTATATACATATCATGGTCATTTTCTATTTCAGGCTCAGTAAAGTGTTGGTAGCCTAGGCCAACTATACTACTGTGAACCACAAGATTAAAAATGCATTGATTTCCCATAGATTATTCTGGCACGGTTGAAAATGAAGATGCTAATTGGTAGAACCATAATTAATTGATGACGTGTACATGTGTAAATTACAGATCTTCAAAGAGTTGAAATTCATGACAGACAGAGTGAGGGAGAGAGAGAGAAAGAGAGATAGATAGAAAGAGGATAAAGAGAGAGAGAGAGCTTTCTTTCAGTAAGTCTGTCCATCACAGCATACATATTGAGCTATACTCACCAATACAGCGAGACTTGGGATCCTGCAAGAGTTGAAAGGCTGAGTACGTGTGTAGGTGGGCTGTTGTGGATGGTGGTGGTGGTCCACTCTGCCACTGTGCATCCACTCCAGTCAAGTAAACTAGCCAAGGTGACCTCTAGACTGCTAGGTTGATACATCCTGTGGTTGCCTGTCTACGTAGTGTGGCAGTGGGAGCAGCGGGTGGTTGACGCAGCCTCCATGGAAGGGATCAGCTCATCCTACTTAATGTGTACGTGTGTGTACGTGTGTGTGTGTGTGTGTGTGTGCACTCATACCGCACACATACACACAAATGTGTCTTGTATGCATGTGCATTTGTGTGATATCCATGTGGTTAGTGCTAAACACCGTCTAGTACATTCATAGCAGGAAATGAAAGCATTACTGCTCGGAACATGCACCAACAGCCACCTTTTCCACCATAGTTTAAACTGGGAGGAATTAATATAGACATACCGTTCCTTCAACATGCCTTGAAATTTGCGCTAGGACCTCTCGAGCAGAATTTCAAAGAAATGTGGGCATGACCTGAGAAAGACGTTGAAACCGATGCAAATGCAGACAAAATGGCCGCTGTTGCTAAGCTAACAGGGGAAGAAGGAAGATGGAGCTGAAAGTCTTTGAACGCAGCACGTTCGTTTCACAATATTAAAGCGCACAACACACAGCATCATGAGGTTTCACTTAAGTCCAGTTTGTTTGAACCACTGAATATCCGTCCACTTGCTCTAGTACATTTTGATTCAGACACAGATACGAGTCATAATATACAAGCGATTCACGCTCTACCGACATTACAAGTTTCGCTTAACATTAAAACGTGTAATTTATTATCACTACATTTTTTTAAGCATGAGACTGTTTTCAATTAACACCATTTAGAGAAAATCATGGAAAAAAAATTGCAGCAAATAATCCAACAGACCTCAGCATTAGAATGAGTGACTACGTTCATATTTTCAGCTCGAATTGCGAGTTATGAGATGAGTCAAATGTGACAGCTTCATATGAAAGCCTCTGCAGTTGAAAGTCTTCATAGCATGACAGTAGAAAAAAGACTTTTTTTCTCTCACCCACGTTAACTTTGGGGAAATCATGAGAGATAGACAAGACTGTTAACTTTCCCTCCCAGTATACTTTGGCACTGATATCAGATTTTAAAGTCTAGATTATGGAGATGAATATTTTTTTGGGGGTTTTATGAGCAGCGTCTTCCAAAATATTAAAAGTTTTTATTGCAAATTCTTAATAAAGAAAGAAAGAGTGAAAGAAAGAAAGAAATTAGTTTTAAATTCGAATTAATATTTAAATTTATATTTTATCTGTTTAATCCACAACTTTATATCAATTTTGTAATCAAATTGTGTCCGTTAAATTAAGTGTCACTGTGACATTACAGCAGATTTATTTAAAAAGTGATTGATATAAACACCATTTTCATTAACAAACAAATGTTTATTGTTCACACTTTTAATATGTTCAAAAAACTGATGTAAATGCAATAGAACATTTTGGGATGTGTTAATGTCCTGATAAGAAGGAGGGACTCTGCTGACGTTCAATGTCTGCTCTACATGAACAAACCAAAAACAGATGGTTGCTTTTCATTCCGCTAACAGAGAGAAGTTCCACATTTCAATCTGAGAGAAACATCTGATTTGACTCACAGTTTCTGATCAAAAACTCTGGTTCTCATTCATCATTGCATATTATTAGATTATGAGAGCCTCCAATCCTAGACAATGCCCCTTGAAGAAGTAAAAAGACTTGAAATAAAAGAATCTTCTGCCAGCTAGATACCACCTTGAAATGTGGAGCTAATGAATTGCATTGTCTTTTGATGCCGCACATGAAGTTTTGCAATTGTACAAACAATTGAAAAGAATTACAAAGCAACTTACAAACAGATGGCTTCTTCAGCAAACAGCTAAATGAACACGAAGCAGGCCTAATCACTTACCGAATGTGCTTTCAAATACCATTTGTCTGACATAAGCTAGAAAAACTTTCACAATGCTTGCACAACTTCATTTTCTCCATCTGCTGAAAATAGGATGGAAATCATAATGTCCATTTGCAGCTGTTTCTTTCTAGTAAAATTGTATTTGAGTACAAGAGGTCAAAGCCAAGTTCATGCAGACTAAATGAAAATGTGTTTTTTCCTCAAAACACCTGTTCTCGTTAATAGGGAGATTGTTGAATATAAATTTCAATTGAACAGACGTTTTTGCCGTTAATTATTTTAAAATGAGCCCTGGTATTCAATGTATCAATGTGCAAATTCAATTTGAAAATATATCAATAAAAACAATGAAAGTATATATTTATATTAAGAAATATTTAGCTTTTTATTGTTGTAATTTTTTATCAATATTTTTGACATTAATTTAAGTTTATGTTTGACAAAAAAATAAATTAAATAAATTGTAAAATACATACTCTGCAATAATAGCTTTAAATTACAGCAGCCCTATCACAAAATAATTATTATGTGTCTTTATTGAATTTAACAAATATTTTAAAACAAGTCTGCAGTTTTGGACTACAACTTATTCTGAAATTAAAAGTTCACAATCAAACAACATTTGACTATTCACTTAAATACGTGTTCATCGTATTTTTATGTTTTCGTCAGGACATAAATGCCACGCAAAAAAATGCACAAAATAAAATTTCAAAATAAATATACGTCCTTCAGTAAAAGGGAGCAAAAAAATATATTTGTGTTTTGTTCTCTTTTGTTTTACAATGGATATTATGAACATTTTAGTATATATCTGAATACATCGAAATAGGACACAGAGATAGTATTGTGAACACAGTATGCATTCAGAGGGCTGCGTATATCACAGAGGCCCCACTTTCTTTTTTTCAAGTTAAATTAATTCACCTGAAGGTCCTGGTCACATATTTCTTTAAATGTACTTAAATGAGCCTCGCCATAATTCTAGTGAATAAAAGGGACATGTCAGAAAGGTTTTTTAGCATGTTCTTCAAAGGCGCTCCAATTTCACACCATCAAATTAAAGCTCTCTTACATTTAAGTTTCATTGAGAGTAATATCCCTTCTTTTTCTGGCAATCTTTTTACTTACGTCAATATAATTCAGGCAGTCCGGCATATGAAATTTTTGACTTAAATTAATCAAAATGACATATATTCTTAAATACATATTTCAGGTCTTAGGCATTTTGTTACATATTTAAATACTGCTCATCATTTTAGCCTACGTTTTTACCAGAATATAGATGGATTGACATTTTTTCTTCTCCACCTTTCTGCACCTTATAACATTCACTCTATGCAGTCATATATGGGATGCACTTGAGTCATGTTTGTTATCTATCAGTGCTCTATTTTCACTGCTGATGTATATTTTCAGATGGAAATATGTTATCTATGGCATTACCTGTCCAGCCATCACGACACATCACACCATGACACCTGTCTGAGCTGATCGCTGCCACGCATTCTGGGACTGTATCTGCTGCATGTCACTCAATATTTGCCCGGATGACACACACATGATATGTGACCTGTGCACTTGTTACTGCCAGAGCTGAGGCCTTTTTGAGGGACTCTGACATGGAAGTTTTAAAGAGCGAGTGCAACTGAAAAATGAGGGAATTCACATAATTTAAGCTGTCATTGATGCTGGAAAACATCTGACATTAACCATAGTGGAATTTCTGAAATTATACAAACTTGTATTTTCAGACTTTAGACATTTGCACTTGAGTGGGACCTTCAATCTCCCTCTCAGAAAAAATAAATGGGTCAGCATTATATAATCGGAAGATGACTGCCAAAGTCCTGCAGCTTGTTTACGGTGACATCTCATTGCTTGGTCGACAGGGTCCTACCAGTGTGCGTCTTTATTAGTTTCTTTGCACTGCTGGCGTGGGCAGGCACCCCCAGCCGCAGTGGTGACAGCCCTCATCCCCCCTCTGTGCCCCACCTCATACTAAGCCCTGGATTTGAAGCACAGACAGCTCAGGGCAGAACAAGTGCACCAGAGCACAGCGTAAGCAAAGCTTTGGTGTGTATCTTTCTTGGACAACAAGTACACCACACCTACTGCTTGAAAACAACATGTCAAAGTTAATGCTTCATCTGCCATACAGTTCGGTTTAGCCAAGAATTTTTTTAAAAGATCAACAGTAGTGAGCAGGAACTTAGTTTGTTGTCCGTCAGCGTAAATCAAAGGCACTTTGGTCAGACAGATCATAGATTCCCCTCCATAAAAAATAGCAATCTTATATATATACATGTTTATAAATATATAAATGTATTTATATATATATTTATAAATATATATAAATGTTTATTGACTTTTTAAAACAACAACAAAATCTAAAAGTAAATGCATAGTGAAAGAGATTGTGGGTTAAATTCTATTTTCCAAAAGGAATAATTTCCTCCCGGGGAGCACCAGGAGGTGCTGCAAAACAGTTAGCCTTTGAAAGCACAACACCAGCAAAAACAAACATGGCTGATGAGGGGGGGGGGGGGGGGGGCAGGGCTGAAAGCAACGTACACTGGTTCAGAGATGTAATGCATCATTAACGTTGCGGGAGCTTTTCCAGCCCGGAGCATCGATATTTAAAAAGATCTCCCTACATGCCCTCCTACCTGGGGCTCAGAGAGGAGACGCACCCCGCTATGACCCAAGCTGAAAAATTCAGTCATGTCAGAAAAACTGTAGCGCCGTTGTTAGCATGGTAACAATGCTAAGCATCCCACAATGCAACATGCTTTACAATCTTGTAAAGCTGGCATGTAAACACAGGCCAACTGTGTTCTTAAATGTATGTCACAGCTTTTGCACAAGAAAAACATTCATTCATCAAATTTTCAAACGATTACCTGTACTGATATTTCAAAAAAGTTATTTAAACATTTTACAAAACTGCAAAGTTGAACACAGTTACAGGCGATCTCCGTGTCAGTCCATATTATCATAAGACACTCGAGATAGGCAGTAGATAGATCAGTAGGAGAGGTGGAGAAAAGAAATGGTCAAGCTGCGAAGAGTGGATTGATGGGCAACAGTAAAACAGGGTGAAGGGCTAGCAGAAAAGTGTTAAACTGAAAGACGAAGAGAGGCCAACTTGTCCTCCTTCATCCTTGTCTGAAGTGCTAAACCTCACCCTGACTTTGTAACGCTGAGGCCTGTGAGTCACAACTGTGAATATGTAATGTTATTTAAACCCAATCTGTCACCAAATGGAGCGAAAAGAAATACTTGCCAAAAGCACATATGTAACATCACCACTTATGAGACACACACACACACACACACACACACACACACACACACACGTTTGCCTATCCCCATGTAGCAAAATCTCCAATTAATAAAAAGTGAATTCATGGAGTTGTCATTACCACTAGCTCTATCAAAAGTCAGTATTAAGGAGTAAGTGACAGAAGTATCAACACTATCATGTGACTTAGTATGACCCAATTATGTGAAATAATTAGTTCCCTTAACTGCCAGGTCATTTCAGATGGTAATGAGAAAAAAAAACATATTTTCTTGATGTGAATAAAAATACAGTAATGACTAATTTCTCAGCGACGGGCATCACGACATCCCTCTTGGGGTCTAAGTCGTGTGACCCAGTTTTGCCTTTTGAACAAACCAGAAACATTGCTAATTTTGACAGCTCAATTCACGAGTACCCAACCCTTGGCAAGTATACCACCTTCTGCAGCAAATTTTGAAGATGGTGACAGACAAGGAACACTGGCATGTTGGTGCCCTGATGGTGCCCAGGTGGTGCTCATGGTACTGTAAATACGTGCTGCCACATGCCCATAATGGATGGATGGATGTTGCTTTGGGGGGAGAGCATAGACCGTCCAGAAAAGTTAGTTTATCAAGCTGTTTCTGGCAACACTGAAATACTTGGTTAAGAGACTTGTCTTCCTTTCAAAAATCCCATCTAAGTTAAAGTGCTCAATGTGCAGCAAACAGCCCCTTGTCAGTGTTATATTTCCATTTCAAAAGCATTATAGGACTCTTACTTATGAGCGGATTTTCCCGTTTGTACACTGTGGAGCAAAGAAAGTAAGAACAACCGATGATGAATGATGTCGGACTTTTTTCCAGCAAAATGCTTTACTGGTTCCGACTTCTTAGGATTTCCTGCTTTTAAAAAAAGGAAGAAAAAAAAAGAATATTGGTCGAACGAAACAAGCAATTTATGGACATGATTTGCGGTTCTGGGAAGCTGTTTTACCTATTTCCTTGTGTTTCGTAGAGTAAACCTTTAATTGACAAACTGAAAAAAATTAACTGCACATGAATCAGCAATGAAAATAATACATAGTTGCAGCCCTATTTCAATCCTTAACCATGTATCGCATTAAAATCGCATTACACGGTAATCTGAATAGAAACTAGCAGGTATGGCTATTGGTTCAATAAACTGCAGTGAAAAGTACAAGCATTCTCTCTTAGGCGATATTAGAGACTCAACAATATAATAAAGTACAAGTAAGTGAAAATTGTACTTAAGTACAGCAATGATACTATGAATGATACCTCATGTATGTGTGTCACTCTGCTGTCATTTTAGTGCAATAGCACAATTTTCACATCAATGCATGTTTTGTATCAAGGTTTTGATGCAATACGATGCAATAAGGGTGTTCAAACAGACAGACTCAAACCTGCCATCCCAGATAACACCATGCACTGGAAATGTTCCATTTCTTTTTCTTTAGATATAATCCTCCTGTTCATTATGTTGTTGTTATTTTTTATTGTTTTTAGAAAGAGAGTTCTCCATCATTTGGATATTTATTGTGTTTTTTGTGTCAGCGTAAGAAGCAATCCAGGCAAGTTTGTGATATTATATCACTGACACTACTGAGGAAACGGAGAGCCCTTAAAACCTGCACAATTGGTTTGACTATCTTTGTGAAGGTCAAAGGACTCTGTTCAATTACTTTACGTCAGTTTGTTTAAATCAGCAGGTCTGTGGTATAATGGAATGGACTAACCTAAGTACACTAGGGATTTATCATCCAGGCAAATGAATTCAAATCGCTGAGCGAAGCGCTATTTGCAACCTCGGGCCACGTTAAGAACCCAATCAACATGGCCGCTGGGCTTTAAAGAATAATTAGAATCCAAAAGGGAAAATTACATATATCACAAAAAGTGAAACTGGCAAAGAAAGAATGCATGGGTGTGCATGTGGGAGTGGGCTGCTCTATAAAGACATGTGCTGATTACTCAGTTTGGGGAGGCCTGGTAGAAGAGCCATGGCAGTGAAACGTGTAAAGAGATTGAGACTTAAAGAGCAGCCCTCACACCCTCATGGCCAGTCACTCTGAGCATGAAGCCATAAAGACGTGAAGCGGAAAGTTGCCTTCACTCTATTTTACACAACAAGAGAACCTGGGCGGCCCAGGGTGGCAGCATAATATTAAACCCCCACTTCCAGTCAAGGGGCTTTCTCATTTTGTTCAGGCCTACGACTCGGCAGGGCTCACAAAATACCCAACATGGACTGGATTTAATTCTGTCACTGCTACTGTGAAGAGTTACCAAGTTACCACCATACAAAATGTATTTTGATGGTGTTCTAAACATGCTCTTTGCATACGTCAGATGTGCTGCGTTCAAGCTCCTAAAGATGAGGGGAAATTTGTGTCACTCTGGGCTGACATTGACATGCTTGTAGACAGGTCTGCCCGTCTACAAGCATCCCTGTGTGACGTTGTGTCGGCGCCCTGTGTGGCAGGTGGAGACAGAGGCCTGCGTCTGTGTGGGGAGACGCGCCATGGAGCCGTATACTGCAAATGTCATGGCAGCAAGACCGGCCCAGAGAGCGGCAACTGCACCCCAAGCCTTCCACCTATAAACAGGGACAGATCACTGGACTTAGGCAACGCCCACACAGCCTTCTGCCACACTCCGTTTTATAGGTTTGATGTTGAATCAGCAGAGCAACTGACACCTATGTGATGGTGCTCATCAACCACGTCATGTTGTTATGTATCTTCAAAGTTGACTTTGATGTCAGTAAACAGCAAATAGAGTTGGTTCAGAAAGTGATGAACAACATTTTTTTACCAAAAAATGGTAGTGGGACCTGTGCAATACTCAAATCTAAGACTGTATCTTATTAACGTGGAAGCATTTCGGGTGGACTCACTTTCAAGGAAAGGTTTTTTTTGGGTACTTACAAATATTTTCTTTATTGTTACATAAAACAACTTTCACAGCTTTGTGTGGTATTTTATTGCTGTGACTGCATTTGAGCATAAGGTTTCATCAGAGATTTGTTTGGATGTGTTTTTCCATGGGCTTCGACTGACTACTGATTTAGAGAAGAAACAGACGGACCAGAAAGAGTCAACTATGTGCTCTTTTTATCTTTTTTTCTTTTAATCACATGTCTATAAATATTGGCTGGAACAACCTTTCCTCAGTGGGCTTCAGGTACTTTTGTTCAGCACGAGTGCTCAATACGATTGAGCTTGATTTGAAAGATGCCCTTTTTAAACCAACTTTTTTTCCATTTATAACTGGGCAAACCTAAATATATATACAGATATATACATACATACATACATATATATATATATATATATATATATATATATATATATATATATATATATATATATATATATTTTTTTTTTTTTTTTTTTTTTTTATCTGGAGATAAAAACTACAGTGTTACTGACTCTTAATTGAAGCTTATCACTTAATTATGCATACCTTTGGCAGTACACTCCGTACTGAGGCGACGTCTGTTTGTATTGAGATTATGTTTCATTCCCGACAACGGAGGGCATCTGGTTCTACCTCAGCTGAGCCATATGTGTCCCCCTCTGATCATGTTTGGCCAATGCATCCTACGTGTGTTTTCCCTAAGCCTCCTCTCGCCTCCTGACCTCTCACCCATGGCTCTTTCTCTTTCGCTTTGTTGTGCAGGTCAGAGTCCACGCAACCCGCGTCCGCACAGCCACAGCATGGCCACGTTTTGGTATGCAGATGCACAGACAGACAGACACACAGGTAAAGCCCCCCGTCCAGGTGCACCCCACGGTGAAACTGACCCGTTTAGATTCACCTCGCAGCTCTGGGGTCAGCCTTAGGGCCCAGCAGGCTCCAGCCACAGGTCAGAGAGGTGCCTCTACATCCCAGAGATGAGACTCCATGACTGGCATGAGGAGGAGTGTTTGATGTGGCGGCCCTGAGCTGGGGCTATATGTTACCAACGTTACTGTGCTTTTAATTAGCTCCAGCAGCTGCTACTTCCTGGTTGACAGGCCCTGGCAAACTCCTCCGCTGTCTCTCCTGTAATCTCTTACAGGTGACCGTCAGTTGCGTGTCAGCTCGCTGTGTACAGTGACAGGCTGGTGTGTTCTTCTTTAAGTCAGGTGTTAGAGCTTAAGAAAAGCAACGCCGCTGATTACCAAAGCTAATTAACTCTGAAGTGACTGTAGACGAGAGAGGAAAAAACTCTCAGTGCTATAATGACCACAGCAAGTTTCCAAATATGTTATGCAAATATGTCTCCAAGTGCCAATCTCATGCCCATTGTTGTTTTTTTTTACAAGTTTCACATGTGTTTTTCTGAGGATGCAATCATGGTTAAAAAGACAGTAAAGTTGTCTTGGTGACAGTAAAAGTGCCACTCTGGATTCTTTATCTGGATTTCCAGCAGGCACAAATACATCTTAACCGCTGGAAATTGCCCTCTGAGGACTGAAGGCTAGAAATTGGTCTTAAGATTAGATGAGCACACCTCGTTCCCTGCTTTACTCTTTGTCACACCCAAGTTGGTGGATTTTTCCTTAAAACCACGGCGGGCCCGAGATGAAATACAGGAGACTTCACAGCTGGCTATGGCATACTAATACCATGGACTCATTAAATTAATGGGGGTTAGATTCCCCTTTACAGAATGTGCGCTGATGCCCTTTGAGTTTGCCGGGGCTAGAGGCTGCAGCACTTTGAAAAGCCCTGACCGGCATATTGAACGTGTTTTAATAGAACCCTTTTGAGACTCCTGGTAGGATGCGCACTAACTCTTTGCCTTTAAGTTCCCGCACCTCTCCGTGTGATCTCGTCAGATGGCCACTCTATCCTTTTGGATTCAGGGCCTGGAGAGGGGGGGGAGGGGACCGCGTATAGTGCTAAATGAGGCCAGAGGTGTCCATTCCTCAGCAGAGGCCATTCTTTCCTGGAGATGAGAATCTTTGAGACATGGTGCTGAGAAAAAGCTTTGATGTGGAAAGGTGCCCCGGCGTAGGACTGAAACAGGAGGCTTTACTAGGCCTTTACGCGCAGAGGGATTCCCTTCAGGGAGGAGAGAGAATCTGGCCTCTCATTGGAAAAGCTCTACACTGTTTTGATTGAATTTCACTTTTCTGCTATTCACCGAAGCCACCGAGGCCGCACCGTAAAATAAATTGATTCCCGCATATACGGCCATTATGATTGCCTTTGCCCATTTCATCATGTGAAGACACCACTCCATAATATAGGCAAGCCGCAAGGAACATAGGGGATCCAGTTAAGAGGTATTTTTATTGCCAAAGGTAGCGATAGCTGAATTTCAAGGTGTGAAAGGGTGCAAAGCAAAATATATTGTTTTAAATGGCAATAATACTGAATAACTCTTAATATAATGGGAGGGATAGAATATTAATCTTTGAGTTTTGCATATTTGCCCTAAAGCAAAAAAGATGAATTGATAGGAAAAGAAAAGCGGGGAAATTTGCATGACAAAAAACGTCCCTTTAGACTACTAATACATCACCCTTATGGTTATCGGAACCAGATGTTGAGATAGGGACAATACCCCCTCAATGAAATTAACCAATTAAGCCGTGAATATTTTTTTTAGCTTTTAATGATTTTAATATTGATACATGGCAGATCGGTAACAGCAAGCCAGAAACCTTTCTTTCTCTCTGCCCTGAGCTCAAAGGGCATTATGATAGAATGATAATCCTACTTTCGCTTCTGCTTTGTCATCTTGCCGGCACACCGCCAAACAGAAAAACATCACTGACAATGATGAGATTATACACAATCAGGAATGAGGTAGCAGGGCTCATCCCGGTGGGTCGAAATACCCTTTAAATGACAAGTGGATGGCATTCACAGACATATACTGACAATATACAAGACAATGGGTCTCTAGCTGTTGAATATAGTGAATAAACAGAAATCCAGTTGAGCTAAAAAAAAATGGCTGACTCAGGTGCGCAGCAGAGGAATAATCCCATTTCTCGCCCCTATCTCTCTCTCTCTCTGCATCTCTACCTTAGCCTTTGCTTGTGACAAAACAGCACCATATGCCTCTCACAGAAATCCATGTTGGGCAATCATTTGATTTTCAGAGCTAGTTTTGACAGTAATGATTTCATAAAGCCTTTGATTTGAGCCCAATCACCATGGCTGCAACATCGCTGGGTATCACTCCTCATTAGTGATTCCATAAGCAGAGAGCAATGCACTGCTGTAGCGAGCTGATACTTACATGCCTCCCACCCTAAAGTGTGCTGGTAATTTATTCTCTCCGCGGTGCTCATCACCCTTCCTGATGCAACTCACACAGTGACAAGAATCCATCTATGTCGTACCTTGCAACAAAGTGGGAGGAGGGGTACGGGGGGGGGGGGTAGTGATTTGCTTTAATAATCAGAATTGAAAGTAGAGTTACTGGGCAGGTTTAGAGCACCTTCATGCCATATGACTATAGAACATCCTGGGAACATTAAAATTAGAAAAAAAGGTATAAAAAAAAAACAATTCACGGCCTGGGATTTTTATCCTACATAAGCTATCTTTTCCCCTCCAAACGTTTTTCTCAGAGAATGGCTTAAGCACTTCAAAGTTAAGTACTATATAGAGAGTATGATTTATTTGCCGGTTCATATTGTCCAGCTTCAATAACCAAAAGCTAGCCAAAGACACACTGTGGGCTGTTTTCAGCTTCAGAGAAGAGAAAGAATTTGGCTCGAGCTTAGGCCGCCCATCCCCATCAAGAGATGGTTCTCTCTTTTTTCAACTTATGGTAGTCTTAGCGCATTGGCGTGGTGACTATGTGCTTCACAGGTGGGAGTCTGCCTCTGTCAAATAAGCCAGTTCACTAAGGACGGGATTTGCCGCTGTTATTTTTCTATTAGGGAAGAATTATGCTAAGCCTTCAGAGGCCATCTTTGTGTTGCTATGGCAGCCCATATTTCCTACCGGGTTGAGACCTTGAATGACTACAGTGCAAAGCCAAGTAGCCCCAAAACCCTTTGAGGATTAGAACCAGGGTCTCTTAGTTATGCAAAACACCTCTGATATGACTGAACCTTGAATAGTTGAATGACAAAGTTTATTGAGATCGCCCCTCTTTTCATGTGATTATTGTCATGTGATTATTCCCAATCACATTGCATGGCTTCAAACGCAGCCTTTCAAACGGCTATTGTTTGGGACGGCACTGGGAGCTTTCTTTTCTTGAATGCTCACAAACTTCATATCTTTGACTATTATTTCAGTGAGAACACAAAAGCCTAGTTCATGGTGGTAGAAATGTAATACAAGCAGAGATACAGTAGGCCTATGATGCATTACTTTTGAGAGCAGAGCTGTGTCTATTGATTCTTTTTAAGGGATCTGTTGATATCCTAAATTAATCGATAGTTCGATTGATAAAGTGACAGAAATGTTCAAATAATGCCCATCTCAAGTTTGTTTCAATCACAATTTCATCTTCAAATTGCTTGTTTTGCCTGACCAAAAGTCTAAAAACCTTTTGTTTGAAATGATAGGAACAGAAAATACCAGCCAATAGGCCTATTAAGAAATCAACATGTCAGCAGCGAATGTTTTGTATTTTGTCAACTAGCCTATAATGATTATTTGTTTATCAAAATTGATAATTTTCTCCAATGTCATCTCGGAAAAAACTGAGAAAAAACAATGTATTGATAACAAACATGCGAACACATGCTGTTCATTCTAAGTATAGCTGGATATGCAGTTTGAGCCTAAACCGTAAGCTAGGGCCGGGCAATAATTCGATTACGATTAGTAATCGCGATTAAACTCCCGTCGATTACTTCAATATGCGTTTGACATAATTCCTCGATATGAAAATGAAAAAAATAAATAAAAAAAATGATATGGATTTACTTAACAGCCAATCACAAAGCAGAAATAAACTCAACAGCCAGTCAGATTGCAGTTTTTGCATTTCCTGTCTAATTACACGCCCATTTCCTGGTGCGACGTGCATGGTTGAGCTTCAGCGGTAAGGAAAGAGGAGAGCCGTTGTAGGTACCAGATCGACTCGGGCTGCAAGATTGACTCGGGGTCCTGCGCCTACTGATGACGTATCGACACTTGACGTTGTCACCATAGATACTGCTACGCTACTGCTACGCTACTGCAAAGCATTGTGGACATACACAACATTTGAAAAGATCGCGATAGCTGATGGTGCGAAACTCAAACAACATGTAAAAGATCGCGCTAGCTGATAGCTTAGCCAGTAGGCTCCATAGATAGATCGATTTATTTATTGTTCTGCAAGGTTTAAAATTAGTTGTTACGTTTGGCTTATAGTAGTCATCTCTCATTATTAAGGTTAAATTACATTTTATTTTATACGAATTTATAGTTTAGCAAGGTTTAACCCCCGGTTTTAACCCTGTTTGAGTGCTAAATTAAACATTTATTTAATAATACTTTAAACATTGAATGAGTATTTTAGTTTAATGTACTCTAGCATGTATTTTAAGAAATACTATTTTATTAAAAGAACAACTATCCCCTGGGTTCACTGTTATTTTACATCACACTGAAAAACAATGTGTATAATGAGAGTTTCATAATGATATTTATCAGTTAAAAAATGTAAAGGTGTGGCTCAGATGTATAATTTCCAGCCCCTGGAGCATTTGTAGTGTCTTGCATCACTGATAAATAGATTCATTCATTCAACCTTCAAGTGGGATAAACAGAGCGCATGCGCATAACCATAGCGCATGCGCATTTAAAAGACAAAGTTTACAGGAAGTGCGTCATAATCGCGCATCTAGGACCCCGAGTCAATCTTGCAGCCCGAGTCGATCTGGTACCTACACCGTGTGTAGTGACCTCGGCAAGAGTGAAGAGAGTCTTGTGTTTAGCGAAAAATGTCGGCGCAGCGCTCTGTTATGTAGTGCTTTTCATCTTCATTAAATTAATCAGTGGGCTACACTCAACACTGTATCTCGCTGCTACGATGACACCATAGTCAGGTAGCTGCCGCAGCCAGTGCTGTTTGCTCACTGTCTCTGTCGACTCGCCCCGAGTCGTCTCTGTGCATTAACCGGAGTTGTACGCTCACAGCACGGGGGGAATATATTGGAGCGGCCACACAGAAAGTGTGAAAATGCGCGACAAGTTTTAACCGCCGCCCGACCGCTGCCATCAGCAGCGCGAGCGGTGGTTGTTCCAAAATAGCAGTCAACACTAAAGGCTGCACTGTGTGTGTCTCACTGCTACGATGACACCACGTAGCTGCCGCGGCCAGCGCTGTTCGCTCACTGGCTCGCAACACGGGGGGGAATAAATAGGAGCGACCACACCAAAAGTGTGAAAAGTTTTAACCGCCGTTCGACCGCTGCAGCGCTCCTTTCTATCGTATCGTATTTTGCGGTAGTTGAACCTTATGAAAAACTATCAAAAAGAAGCAAAGCTACAGTATAACATACAGGTAGCTGTTCAGTTCAGCCTCATTAGCCTGCTGGTCTGTGAGACCATGTAGCTACAGCATGATCATCTCCCCTTCCTACAGCTGTTGTGAGTAGTAGCTGTGATGTGCTCTGACATTCATGAAGCATCTGAGCCACAGCTCTATACACATTTAAGATTGTTGCCTCCCTGCCTGAGGAGTTAGATGTGATAGTAGTCACTCACAGATCTTTTAGTTTTAAACACATTATGTTATGTAGCATAATATCTGGTTTTACAATGTTTACATTTTTCTACTCACATTTCTATTTTTTAAAATAGCTGACATGTAAAACCAGTAATTCTCAATTTCATATTTTATTTCTTAAAGTTCAGTACTTGTGTCAGGGCCTTTGTTGATCCAATTGTTTACTTTTTATGTATGGTTGTGCCTCTACAAGATGTTTACATCTTACAAGATGTTTGCTGTAGCCCTGCCAAAGGAGTTTAATGTGAAAGAAGTTAGAGCTTTTATTTTTATTTACAATATTTTCAATAGGTTACAAGGCAAACTATCTTATATTGTTTAGTTAGGTGCAGTTAAAACATGTTTGTGAAGTTAAATGTGTATATTTAATGTGATTCAATGTTCTCTTATCACAATATGCTAATAAACAACATTGTATAGTTTAACTAATGAACACTCTGGTTTCTTCAGGCTTCAGCAGTATCACACTATACTGAATATTGTGATTAATATCGATATCGATCAATATCGAAAGAATAATCGTGATAATATTTGTTGCCATATCGCCCAGCCCTACCGTGAGCTGCTATCCATGGATTGAGCCAGAGATAACCTTTGGTCATCATTCTTTAATACAGATGAAGGAATTTACCTCACATAGCTCCCACAATGCTTTTCATCTTACCGCAGGGTGTTGGGGGTTCTTGGGCTTCTGTAACCATCAAACACTGTTTACTTTACAGTTTACCAAAAGGCAATGCAGCGAATGGCAGGTCAAATTCCACATGCAGCCGAATCAATAGCAATGCTTTTTCCTCTTTAGATTTTGTCATAATGTTCCCAACTGTTTTCAGACCCAGCCATCAAAGCCTCACCTCTATTCGGAGACATGTATAGACAGCTACCCAACGCTGACACAGAGATGAGGCTTTGAAAGTATGAGATTGACACTATTGTGGTCACAAAGCACAACAGGAAACTACTTTGAAGGAGGAAAGTGCTTTGAGTATCGGATTTCACTTTGGTAGTAGTGGCCGGAGACGAGCTCAAGCATTTAGACGTGTTGAATTGCTGAACATTAAACAACAAAAGCCAGTCGTGTGCACTGTATACCTACGCCACATCCTTGAGTGTGTCCAAAACAGATATAATGTGGGAAGTTTGGTTTGTTTTCTTTATGTGTCGGCTCTAACTTGTGTATCTTGGGAGGGGTGCAGTCGTGTGATGCAAAAAAAAGTTGAGCACTTCAATTTTCCACTTTTTCAAAATAAAGTGCTGCTATCAGAGCCGTGTGTGTAGTTGGCAGTCTGAGAATTGATCACTCTCAATCCCAAGCTGCCACCTTGTCAACTGCCAGGTCTGCAGATGATGACACATTTCCTGACAGTGCCTCGTCAATGACTGTGCTTGGAGTGAAATCCCCAGCCATGTTTGCTCGCACGCCAAAGTGATATCTATCATCTTATTTTTGACAATATTCATCACACCCATCTCTCAATCTAATTGGTCTTTGAAGCCCCCTGTAAACCAAAGGCTGCTAATCTTAGTGTTTGCGTTTGAACAGTAGTGCTTGCCAAGGAACACTTCTCGGAGTCTTTGAGCCCTAGCTGTGTTCAGCGAAGTTAGAAAAACATGACAGTCACATTTTAGGTGCTCTGATGTCACAGAGTCTTTCTGGCTTAAAAGTTCACTCAATTTGAGGTTTTGGTCTACTTTGATGTGGGGTCTCTAGCGATGTGATTTTAGCATGCTATCTGCCTCTGCTGTTCTCTGTCACCCACTCCAGCAAAGAGTGACATGGGAGCTGCCAGAGCTGAGCCTTTTATTCCTGGTGACTACAAATTAAAGATACGGGGGAGGTAAATTCAGGCAGCACCATGACAAGTAGAGTGTGCAAACTTCTGCCAGTATTTACTCCTGTAGGAGAGACTTAACTTACAAAACTGAAAAAAGTAGATTTCTCTATTGGCATCAATCATACATATTTTGTTTACAGGGAGAAAAAGATGATTTTTTTTACGACTGATAAAGGGGGCCTCTTCGTATTCAAATGACATGCAAAACAAATATATCAGGCACAATATTAACCTACTGATGCATCTGTTGATTCATTTAGGCTACAAGAACAAGCTCACGTGCTCTTTTGAACCAGGAACGAAACCCCAGGAAAACATGCAGGGAGATTTTATTTATGACTCGCTCATTTGCGTTTTAAACATCAACCCCAAAGGCAACTTACGAATCATTTCCTGCTCATTATGCAACACATACCTTATCTGAATGTGAGATTGTGAAGTTGCTGATCTGTGATGGAGGGGGAGAAAAAGCTGTGCGATAAAGATCTAGTAGGCCTAATCTTGTTTTCTGCTTTTGACGGTGAGAGGAGATCCTCCGCCCCCCTGCGATGCGTCGCTCACCTGAAGAAGTAACCGAAGCACCGCATGACTCCTCCGCCGCTCGCATCTCCGTGTCCTGACAATTGGGATTTAGGGAGGATTAAAGTCGAATATTTCAATTTAGCGCCGGAATTTACCTGGCTGTGCCAAAGTAATTACCCGCCCCTTCTGGGAAAAATGCCATTATGGAAACAGTGAAACGCACCTAAGGAAGGGGAAGATATAAAGGGATCTAAGACGAATAAATGGGAAATCTTGGACGGTAGTAAAAGCAATTAAAAAGTAATCGCAGCAGCAGGGACCCTTCAGTTACTGCCTTAATGGTCAATGGAACGACACAAAATAAGGCATTGCTCCAAAACGGGATGGAGAAAAAAAAATGTTTGCTTTTCTTTCTTTCTTTCTTTTGCCTTTCTTTAATGTGGAACAGATTTGGGTTATAAGGAAAACAACGAAGTTATCTGAATCTGAATTATCTGTCGTGAATATATAGGTTGCGTCACTATCTGGTTTATTTGACAGTAAACAGATATATTACAAATGTTGTATAATCAGTTAAAAACAATGACAAGGATATATATATATATTAAAATTAAATTAAATTAAACAAAGTATAAAGGCCAAAACTCAGTTTTGACTCATCACGTGGCCTTGGGTCTAGTCTGCCTACAAACACAGTGTGGCCTACCATATAAATGTAGGTTATAACTTAGGTTATACTTAACCGTACTAACGTAACTTAGTTCTGCTTTCGGTTGTCTGTGTGATGCGTTCAGGTGCATGTCGAGAGTTGTTTTCACAAAAAGGCCTGAACCCAATCATTTGGAGGGTGATCATGCCTATGATTCCCATTACTGTTCCAGTCATGCTGTGGTTGTTAAGATAACATACATACACCATTACACAGTCAAACACACGTGGCCTACTGAAGTTAGCTGTGGTCTGGGGAGCACACTTTTCCAACCTTTCTCATTAAGCCTATACTTGCTCGAGTAAAGTGTTCTCTTTGGGAAGTATTGGTTTCATGAAAGTGATTCAAATAGGTGTAAATAAGGAATAACAGAAAGATGTTGTTGCTCTTTTTAAATGAAATCATGTTTCATGCTCTCTGTGCAGTTTTGGCTGCTTTGGTTTTGTGGCAGATTGCACCAGTGCTCATTTACGTTGCCTTTCATTGGCAGGACGAGACAGAGGCCCTCTGTGGGTATATCCCATGTAAACAAGGCCCTGTGCATTGTGTAAATTAGGTGGATTAGCCCCTGCTTTTGTCGGATATGGTGTGTACACAAGGACACTGATTCAGCTCTCCTAAAGCCATTTTGGCCCTCACAACTTTAAGGAAGTATTATACACTCCCGAACCTTCAGCCGTAGACGATCTAAAGGGAGACTCCTTTTCAAGTGTCACAGCATTCATCTTTGTGATAGCGCAGGTTTTGTTTGACAAAAAGCAAAAAAAAAAAAAACAACAACAACACCGAATTCAGTCGGAGAATCCCCGACATTTAACAAATATAAAAAATAAAATAAAACTTTCTGATGATTTATTTATCATATAGGCCTACTGTATTTCTTAAAAGGCTAAATATCCCATAGTGAACCACATCAGTGCAGACCTTTTATTATCGACTCAAAAACAATTTACACGCCTGAACGATTGATGTGAGAGATGAAGTCCATCAAGAAATGGGACAAACATCCACAGCACACACACACACACACAAACATACAAACACACACTCACTATCTCATAGCCCCCCCCCCCCCCCCGCCGCGTGCGCACATGAGTAGGCCTACGCTTACTGTATTTCGAGGTGCAAATATAAACATTTGCGCAGATTTCTTAATAATTCCATAATTTGTACCAATTAAGAAAGATAATTTGATTTGAATGGCTGCTCCATTAACTGTTGCAAATCAAAACGTCCCCAGAATGTGTTTTATCTTTAGATCAATTATCATGTTACAAATCGTCCAGATCATTGAAAAGAGGATGTGCGGCTCACGGTCACTTCTCTCACTCATTCCTGGATCTGTAAGGAATATCTATATTCCTATTTGTTTATTTATATGGTGCAAACTTTGAGAATATGAAATAAATACAGTTCCGTATTTTTGCTCTCTCACACACAATATTCGAACACTTTAATTTACTCTCTTAACTTGCTGGTGCTTCAAGTACAATATAAAAATCTAACAGTGAAGAGAAAGACACATGAATCTCATCGGACACCAGCTAATGTAGAATAGGTTAATAGCCTATCGAACATCACAACCCCTTTTTCTTTATCATTTAGGTAGGCTATAAAAAAAGGTGATTGGAAAATTTATTTTTATTTAATAAAAAAGCTTTGTAACGGATGAGAAGGCATGCAGGCCCACAGGTGAAATGTTCAACCTTATTCATGCACCTGTAGCATCGAGGATTTTGTTGATTTTGCTTCCGGTAAAGTGTAGAGATTAAAATATTTTTCATACAAAATCCCTTATGTTAGCTTATTTTGTTTGGGGGTTTCTTTTAATTAATATTTCTTTATAGCATTTTGCTTTCATGTTATTAAAAACCGACATTTGCACTTAGATAATATAATCTAAAAAAAATAGGCTACCCTATAGGGCGCTGAATTGTGACATCACAGTCCGTTAGATATCGTTTGTGCTTTTTTGGTTTAGCAGATTATGCTGAACCATTGTTACACACAGGGGAAAACAACTTGCATGTAGCCTCATCCACTTCATCCTAAGTGCAATTTTTTTTATATCTCGACTCTGAGAAAATCGCCTATTTTTCAGTGTGACATAATTGTTCA
Organism: Hyperoplus immaculatus; assembly: GCA_949357725.1. NCBI lineage: Eukaryota > Metazoa > Chordata > Actinopteri > Uranoscopiformes > Ammodytidae > Hyperoplus > Hyperoplus immaculatus. The sequence continues at coordinate 16,309,268 of OX442356.1, forward strand.
AGGGAATACAATATAAAAGTCATGTTTGATAAAACTAACATTAAGGCATTAAGATCCATTGTCGCTTTGATGTTGATAATGTATTTATTGAATACTAACGTGTGAAAAAAATAGTATTTATTTTATGCTAAAAATTGTCTAGAAACCAACACTGACTGACTTCAATTCTGCTTGATATGAAGTGACTTTGCATCTTTGTGGCTGTTAGTGAGGAAAGCGGATTTGACTTCTAAAGAGGATTTTCAGCGTGTGGTGTTAACCTTTTCAAACACGACAACATTTCAGCGGGTCATCACGGTTTCTTCTATTATTTTTTTTATTATTTTTCTCATTTTTTAATAAAAAAGAAAATGCGTTTTTAGTTTTTCAGAGTGAAGACCCTAAAGTCCATCTTTTTCGTGGAGGAACTAAATTTGCAAAAATTGCGTTTGTAGCTTTTATTTAAAACAGCAAAGCAAAATAAAAAATAAAAATGTATGTCCATGAAACCCTTTGTTATAAGGAGTTCTGAGCAGCCTTTGGTGGAAACTGATTTAATATGTGCAGAGATAGTAATTAAATGTAAAGCTGCCCCTTTCTTTACATGTGGTAGAGCTTTTTAATTATACAATAGTTCCTCACTTTCTGGGCCTCTGATATATTGATACACCTGCAGCAGCAATCAGGGGAAATCATAGTAATTCCACAACTACTTCAAACGCCTCATGAGGCACTGGTGCAAAAAAAAGAGAAAGAAAAGTGGGTGGGTGGATGGGAGGGACGACAACACTTTGTATCTTTGCAGACCTAAAACCCAGTTTCTACTGTAAATAGTGTAAATATATTTGTTTTCATCCCACCAGGGTCCAGTTAAGATTTCCATGCCTATCCCTTTGTGAAAACATGTGACTAGGAGAAGATGACCCACAAAACTCTCCAGGATTGGAGAGACTCATCTTTGCCTCCCCTCTGAAAACGGAGGTAAGAGAAGTACCATTGAGAAGTACAGTATATGACAGAAGTCATGTAAGAATGAATTATTTACCGGCTGAACATTTTGATCTATAGACATGTGGAAGCTGTGGGAAACCCATAGACAGCCATGCATGAGGAATCATTTCATTCAGTATTCTGCAACACTGTTAGAGAAACTGTATTTATTTAACCCTTGGAGTGCACCGAGGACAGCTCATTTCCTGCGTATCACTTAAATGGATACTTTATTTAAAAAACAGTGTCATTAAATTCATTAGTGTGGTGAATAGTAATTTTTACATGTGTAATTTTACAGTATACAGTATGTCCATGGAGCTAATTGTGCCTAATTGTTTGTGTCAGGGTGTGTGTGTGCGCTCGTCACAGTTGTTTTTTTCCTCTGTGCTTCCATGTGCCCATGTGCAAACGCAAGTGTGTGTGCCCGTATGTGGGTGTATGAATGCTCTGCTGTTACTCTGTGCCTGTCTGCGAGTGCCCCTGTGTGTTGTACGCAGCCTATTAGTGGAGTTTAACCCCTGTGTTCAGGGAGTCACATCCCCTCAACACACCAGTCTCCATTCTTGCTGCAGCACGTTAACATTTTACTCTCTTCCCTCCCCACCCACCCCCTTCACTTTTGTCCTAAGAGGGCAATTAAGGAAACAAACGTTTTCCCCAAGATAAGCTGGCTGCCAGCTTTGCATACTAATGCAATGCCAAGTGGTTACAAATAGTGAGTGCTCTAATTACCGGCACTGTTTTCAATCAGAAATTGCTCAATTTCCCAGAATGAGGTCTCCATGGCTGGAGAAAAAAAGCACAACCTGACAGAGGCAAGTGACAATCATCTCTATGTGGAGTGTGGCTGATTGTGTCTGTCTATATATATGTGTGTGTGTGTGTGGGTGTGTGTGTGTGTGCCAAAGTGTGTTTGTGTGTGTGTCCAAGAGTGTGTGCACATGTGTTGGTGCAAATAAGCTCATCTGCCTGTGTGTGTGTGTGCAGAGACCCCGGCACCACCCTCTCTATCGCTGCTGCCCTTGACAAGTCAAGAAATGGATCCTGTCAGCCTCCACAGCATTTAGCGCCACAATTATCCCCCTTTTCACAGCCTGGTTCCATTAATGTAAACCACACCAGGCAGTAGTTGCCACTCAGTGATGAGCACAATGTGGCGCACCATCTCTGGGTGAGCAATTTGGTGCAATTGTGTTGCTGTGTGATCATTGGTGCGAATCAGGGGCCTGCTCATTTATTAAGCAATTTTGGTCGGTGAAAATTAGAAGGAAAGCTCTTTTAATTTGGCATGGGAGAGTAATATCTCTAAAAAAAGCAACAATAAAGCATAATGTGGATGACATCAAACACAAAAAAGGGATATCCACGCGAGTTCGGCCCACACAATTACCCATCAGGGAGGAGCTATGCTACAGTATATCCTGAGAAGGAACGGCAGTCGTGGTGTGGCCAGCAGGAGCAGGGGGGCAGCACAGACCAAAGTGACAAGTGACAAGGACTCACTCCCTGGGTGTGAGAATGAGTCACGCCATAGGATGTGCACACAGGACCCATCCGTTGGCCTTAGCTGACCTTTAGTTCCGACAGTGGGCTAATGGAGGTCTGGCCCTGGATCAATACACAGAGACCCGGGCTCCACCATCCCTTTGCCCTTTCACCGGGCAAGGGAGGGAGGGATGCTGCCAGGAGCCACGCCACGGAGCCATCGACCCTGCCACTCTCCCATCCTGTGGGTGACAGCTGCAGCGCCGAGCAGCCTGGGGAAGCCACAGTGCCCTGCCACGTATAGGAAGGACAGCCAGCAACTCAATCTCTGCTGTGGTGGGAGGGAGAGTCACTGATGATCTGCTGGTGAATGTCAAGTCCATGTAAACAACCCCAGCAAAAAACACTTGAGTGGATGACAGCCGGCACCAGTGTTGAAAAGCTGCACATAGCACACTGCAGCCCAGAGCGGTTAGGTGTATTAGTCTGTGCTTGGTGACATATGTGCGTTAAGGTGGAACCAGCGATTCTGGAGAATACTTGTTGTCAAAATCAAAATTAGTGAATATCTCCTCACAATCCGCTACCTGTCCGTACTGTGTGTGCGGTGAAAATTAATCTAGCGTTAATACACAGCCTATGCTCTGTGAACTTGTATGTCAACAATGGGTATGTAAACAAAGGGGGCCCACCATAGCAAGAAACATGCCCGTTTTCACAGCCTAGGTTGTGAATTAGCAATGGATATTTTTGACAAATGTGATTTTGATAAGCATTCTCTACAATCGCTGACTCCACCTTAAAGCAAAAAAGAATTATTTATCATTGCACGTATAGGGAGTTGTTAAAATGCAGTGCCTGTGTGGTGTTAAACATATGTCGTGTAGACATGAGGAAAGTTGATATTCATCAAATGCTTGATTTGAGAGAAATGTTTTAAAATACAGATTCCCTTTACTTGCTGTTATTTAGGTTGAATATAGTTGGACCAAAAGTTAAGAACTCCTGTAACCTTTTTGTCAATAAAAAGTCACATCAATAAAGCCAAACTCTAGCATAACCTTTGTTAAATGTAAGAATTTGTATTTGCATTTTGAGTGTGCTTGGCATTTGTTGTGTACTTAAAATGTTTCCGTAGGGAATATATTTCCTCATGCAGCACCGTTTTGCTAAAATGTGCCTGATGTTGTGCTTGGTGGCGTACTTTGTAACACAGATGGTGCACCACTGTATACCTTTTATCGGAGCAGCCTTTTGTAAATAGCAAATGCTTGCATAAAAATAAAAAATAAACATAAAACAAGATTTAGCGTGCATTTTTTTAATTGCGTGGACTTCAATTCCAACATTGAAAGATATTCAAAACAATAGCAGATTAAACATTCATTCCATATGGGGAGGGAGAAGAAGACATCCAAGAGGTGCAGCACAGATTGTTCTTTTTATTATCATTAACAGTAATGTGATTCCGACGCCCCCTGTGACCTCCTCACAGCAGCACCTCATCTCAGAAGTCATTCATTAGAACAAACAGAAGGCAGGCAGAAAGACAGCGAGAAATAAGACATGGGGAGAGAGCAAAGTGTAAAATAAATTACATTGTTCTTATTAGACGAACCAGTTTGAGGTGGTAAGAGAAAGCATTCGTGAAGAAATTCAAAGGATTTCTAATAATGGGGAGTTTGGAGATGAAGATGTCATGCGCAGCCCGAGATCCAGTTGTTGTTCTTGTGTTATGTGTGTATTCATGGTTACACTAACTGTAAAGATTGGATTGCGGAGCCCTGAGACGTGGGTCCCAGCAGTGTATGTTAGGATTGAGATTGGGCTATAGTAGTTCTGTTCTGCTAATGCTGGGCTGTGGAGAAATCAATTTGTCAAAAATCAAAGCAATACTTAATTCATCATCCTCCAAAAGAAATGGATTCTACTTTTCCCCTATGGTTTTGTGTAGTCTACTGAACAGTATTTTTCTATTTTATGTGGGAGTGACAATATAAAGTCCTCCTCTCTCAATAAAGCCCCTCTCTTTTTCATAAGAGCAGTCGGATGGTGTTTCTTCATATCTGCACCCTGTGGTGCTTCTTATCTTCCCCCAAGCCTGCAAAGGTCCACCTCTATACATGTTAAAATGTGTAAATGTATACATATGTGGGCCTAAAATAGCAGGAATGCGATATTGTGGTCAGAGGCTCGGCTGGGCCATGGCGACACAGGAGGAGTGTGTTGGGGGGGTGACGGGCTGGGGGTGTAGGGGGGGTGAAGAGTGCCGTGTGGATCCTTGGAGTGGTGTGACAGACTCCCTAGCCTCCTGGTAGGAGTTGTTGGAATGTGAGAGAGGAGGATTTTAGCACCAGGCGAGCCACGCCAGAGCACTGCAGACTTCATGCCATCTGTCTCAGCCTCCATCCTCTCTCTGCCAAACTCATCAGACCTTTATTTCCTCTCTCTCCGTCTCTCCTTCTCATCCCTGTTCACAAGAGTAGCGGACATACTGAGATCTGCTAATGTTTGGAAGGGAGGGTGGGGGGACGGGTGGACGGGGGGAGGAGGGGGGGTGGTAGCTGGGCTTAAGAAACAGATTCAAAAAATCGCGAATGATTAATATGTATTCTTCGGAGTTAAATGTCCGACAGCCCTCACGGAGATAGAAATGTGTGTTCGATGAGCCCTGCCATTTGTGACTTGACCAAGAGGGAAAGAGAGATATTCATGCCATAGTAGCAGATCTGTTCATTAGTTAATAAGGAAACATGTTGCAAGGCAGAGCCAAAAAGTTCATTTAATTTAATGCTTCATTATAAACAAGCTACCCTTAATCACTTTTGTATAATAATGTAAAATATATGTCCTTCAAATAAATACTCACACTTTGTGTTGATGTGGTTATTTTGTAAGGCACTGAAATGTAAAATTGTTATGGTATGCACTTTACTTGAAGATAGACAAGATAGGTTAAATGACTGATTGACTAGATTGGAGATTTAAGTGCACTCAACACCTGCCAGTCCAAAAAAATGAGAATGTAACCTATAACCAACAATGAACAAATAACTTCAATATATTGGGATATGCATTTTTTGGCCATAATTAAATCAAGGATATGGAGTGGTAAGGGGTTATGGGGGGCACATCCAATGGGTGTGTGTGCTTGTGTTGCCCTCTCTCTCTCCTTGTGGGCACCAGGGGAGGAGGCTGAGGGAGATCACACAGGCGGAGCTGTATCGACTCCATGTCTTTAACTTGTTCATATGAGGGGAGGGGGGAGTGAAAGGAAAAAGGAAATGTGTACCCTTTGTCTGAAAATGTAATCCCATGTGGCAAGAAGAGGGCAGAGGGGGAGGCCTTTGAAGCTGACCACTGGCACAGGAGGGCATGGAGTGGAGCCAGGTGCCCCCACTGGCCCATGCAGACAGGGGCGCCGTAATGGGGTGAAAAGTTAGGACGATTCTAAGGGCCCGTGACTGGCAGGGGCCCAAAAATATTAGAATTTAAGGATTTAAAAAAAAAAATCAATACTTAATCTTTAATCAATACTCTCCATTAATAAAACATTGTATCTAACGTGAAACAAATAAAATTAATGGTTCATTTAAAAGTTTTCTGACAAAAAGTAACAATTTCAAAACTCTGTACACTCCCCTGTATTTAGAAGTAATGGTTTGGTCCGCTTTTCAAACAGCTCAGCATCTAGTGTTGCCACCCGTCCCGTTTTTCCCAGAATTGTTCTCTTTTTTCACCAGCACAATTTGTCCAGTTTTTTTGGGGGGAAATGCCAAAATCTCATTTGATTTCCTTCGTTCAGTATTTAAGGCCGTTTCACACGGGCCGAGGCGTTTGTTGCGCCAACTAATTCTCAATGGAGAGGCGAGCAGGGCCGGGCAGAGAGAAGGCGCGTTCCGTTGTCAGGCGGCACGACAAGCGGGCAGGGGCGGTCTCAACGATCTCGGGGCCCGTTTCATGTTCAAGACCCAGTGTGGGGGGCCCCCACTTTTTTTTTTTTTTTTTTAATAAATAATGCTTGCTCCCCGCAAAAATTTAAAAAAATATTGTGGAAACCATTTGGTTCATAGATGGATTATGAGATAATGGGCTCAGAGGGTGGATTGCTACTTTTTTATGAACAGTAAATAATTCACACATAAAAAGCTTATTACTGCATGTGTGAGGGGGCCTTCAAGGCCCCTCATGAAGCCCCTAAGACAGAGCTAATACGTAATGCTTTTGTTTTGCACTTGCTTTTCTATTTTTCACCTACTAGTTGAGGAGCCATGATGATTTATTTCCTTATTTTAGGCGATTCCTTTTTTTAGACCCGGTTATTGACATGAATGACTGAGCTCTTTGACAATGCAATCAGTATTTCTGGCAAAGGTTGCATTTTTTCAGGGTCCAGGGTTCCCACCTCAGTCTCCTTATATATCCTACAGTAAAAAGCACTGTAGGTGTTTATGGTTATTATAGGTCATTACACTGAACTGGTAGCCTAATAATGGCCGAGCCCTCCGCCCCAAACATCAAGTGTCCCTTTTTTTCCTAAATCCAAGGTGGCAACCCTATCCGCATCCCGTGCCACTATCGAGAGTGATTAACGGGGGATGATTGAATCATGTCTCAACGACAAAAGTCAGTATATCAAAAGCGAAAAGAGAGGAAAGAAAGAAAGATAGATGAATTAAAGGGCGACAGTATGTCTTTTTGATATTCATGTTGATGACGCAATTTGTTAATTTAAAGAGTTATATTACGTACATTGACACCACAATAGATTTTGAGATTTTTTTCATTTGAGAATTGAAAAAATAAAATGTGATTTTCACCATAAGAGATGGCCTGTAGCCAATTTGTTTTCCAGAATATTAGCCTTGCATCGTATAGAGAATTGTCTGCAGAATGTTGAACATTTGCACAGTGTTGTATTTTAACAGCTCAGTGTCAGTGTATTGTAGGCCTTTAGTATTGGACTTCAACATAGGTGCAAGCCTGTATGAATAGAGTTATAGGTAGTTTAGGTATCTCGCCTGTATGAATAGAGTTATAGGTAGTTTAGGTATCTTAAGCTTCAATGGGTCTGTTGGGTTCTGGACGTTCTGTTACAGAACATTGCATTTGCTTGGTGTGGCCTGGTTGGGGGCCCAGAGTGATATCTTTTCATGGGGCCCAAAATCTCTGGCGGCACCCCTGCATGCAGACCACACAGACAGAGATCTATTCTGAGCCAGGAGAGAGAGAGAGAGAGAGAGAGAGAGAGAGAGAGAGAGAGAGAGGGGAGTCCAGCCCCACTATACTGCTCCCAGTCATATCAACTGCTCAGACAGCCAGAGTCAACTGGCTGCATCCTAAACAAGCAGGCAAATACTGACAACAGTCTGGTGCACCAACAAGCCCCACAGGCACGTTCTTCTTCATACGAAAACTTTATAGGAAGGGGTTTCTCCACTGCAGAATGCCGTCCAATCTGTGTTGAAAACATTGCATAACACTGCATAAATTGGTGTGATTGTGCATACATGCTCGTATGCTTATGCGTGACTAATTAAATACATATAGGTCAAAGGAGGAGTGTTTGGAAATGTAGAGCTGCACAGAGCAACGAGTTAATCGCGTGTATTAATATACTGTACTCGTATTTTGCTGTACTCGCTGCAGAAGTTGTAGGTTGAAAAAAAAATCAAGACTCGAGGCTACGAGACAGAAATAGTGAAGAAACTTCTAAAGCCAACAGCAACAACAAAAAATTATCTGCGCACATACATGTGGATGAGCGGAGCTGCTAAGTGATCCAGTGAATTGTCAACACTGCTTTCAAATTGTAAGAAAGCAAATATCTCGCAAATGCTGCACAGCCACTGTGTGGCTTGGAGATATATAATACAAAACACACAGTGATAAAGCTGAAATAATGGGGCGAAATCAATGAGGAATCCACTCCCTATAAGAAGGCTTTACATGTTTATGAGTCAGGCATCCGATTCATAGCGAAGGTGTGCAGCTACAAACACTGCCCCAGCGTTTGTATTTTGGCTAGGCTTTAGGACAAGATGAGCTCTATCAGTGTCTACATGCTCATCCCTCTGAATCATTACAAACGTTCTCTGCAAACAACATGCAAGCAACAACAAAAAAAAACATGCACGTGCGCACACACACACTTGAACGTGGAAATAGGAACTGTAATCCTGACCTCCCCCCCTCTCCCCTCTTCCTCCCCAGGCATGGCAAATGAAAGCTGGGGCACTCTGGGAGAGGATGGCTGGAAGAAATGAAGACGTGTCTGATTTCCACAGCAACCAATGATGTTGCAGCCCCTCTGTACACTCTGCCCTCTGATAGGTTATTGTCGCTCTCTTCATCTAGAGGCCCCATGTCGTTCCCTCTAATCCCCCCCCCCCCCCCACGCCCGCCCCTTCCCAAACACAAACAGACCAATCCAGAGACAAGGCTCAGGAGCTGGGGAGGGCTGAAGGAGCCTAGGCATGGACAGGGGTGAAAGATGTAGTTCAGGAGGAGAGGGAAAAAGGGTAGCACCTAGAAGCTGATGTTGGTGTGAGAAGGAGTAACCTTGTTATTATTAATAAAGCATTAAAAAAGTGTGCACATCAAAGCATACAGGGGGCTATGCTATCATACATGAAAGTAATGCACTATGGCTTAATGTTTCCTAAGGCATGTTATGGTGACGCTGCTTTGATTTGAAATGCGTTGTGTGGAAAATGGATTTAAAGGAGTGGGGGGAGAGAAAAAAATGGTGGTGGATGCAGACCATAATTTAAAAAACCTGACCTGACAGGCTTTCAAAGTCCCCTTGAGTGTGAATATGGAGGACGTATGTAGAGTATGTGGAGGAGACCTCAACCTGAGCTACATTAACAAAAAATACACACACACACACACACACAGTATATGAGAGGAATGTGGTGGGCACCTGCAAAAAAAAACAAAAGGTGGAATGAACCATCACTGTTGGAACCAAATCCAAAACCAAAATCATCATTTCACATTTTAATCATTGGAAGGAATTGGAACTAATTTTTCAATTTCTCTCTTCTTTTTTCAAGCAAAAGGTGCCGCACCTGATTATAATGCACTTCCTTCTCTGCCGATCAACGCCTTGCAGGAAGAGAGACATCTTTGGCATCATTTCCCCCATGGCCAGGTAATTATCCTAATCTACCTTCCTCCTGCGCTCCAGCTCCTGCGCCACACACTGGTTTCAGACCACCTCTGTGGCTTCATTATCGGAGCTGGGACTCGCTAATGGCTTGACGGCCTCTCCGTGTGCCGGCTGCTGGCAAAGACAAACCAGGGGGAAAGGAAAAGGAGAAAAAGGAAGCAGGAGGAGGAGGAGAACAGGGAAGGAAAAATGAGACTCTGTTAGATTAAAGAGGCAAGGGGCTACCCCGAAGGTTGACATCTCAATCATAAGGGACAATACTCTCGAGTCCAACACCGGGCTTTGGCTCCTTAAAAGTCATCATTGACTAATGGAGGACAATGCTAATAGGACAGTGGTTCTCGACTCCATTTTCGTCCTTGATGCACAAAAATCCGTATTTTATGTAATCTGTGTCATATTTGCGTTTATCCATGTTTACAAATGCTCAAGAGCATGTGTTACTTTTTCCACATGTGCACTGTACTGGGAAATGTATGTCTTTCAAAATAAAAGCCGGCATCAGAAATGTTTTGAAGAATTTTTTCACACATATATCCACTACCCACTCAAAATGGCCACCGACCTACTTTTGGGTCAAGACCCACCAGTTGAGAATCACTGCTATAGGGTATTACTGGGTCAACAAAGGTAACAAGGTAACATGGCCTTGCATGCATCCCTTCCACCACCCCCCCCCCCCCCCCTCCACCTTGCGTGTTTCAAACAGCTATAACCTCACAACATACAGAAGGACCGGGGGTGGGAATTCAGTTTCACTTTTTTTTCTGACAAATGACACCCTGACAGTTGGAATAAATGCTGGGGTCCCTGAACAGATTTTTCAGTTACAAAAATAAAACGTGTTGGATTAGACAAAGACAGACATTTTTCATTCTACTTTTGAACCCCAATGAGAGCACTGACAAATGCCACCCCACCCCCACTCCGTCTGTGCCATGATTGTTTTTTCTCTCCAGAAATGTCATATACTTAAGAGGTGATACATCTATATGGCACAAACACACACTGACTACTTCCAAGTGTACATAGCATATAGGCTGACACAGATTGAGATGGTGTAAGTTGTCTCTGCTTCACTCTAAATAGCCGTGCAGGCTTTTACTCATTTATGTATCGAGAGATTCCATTGGAAACTTTTTGAAATGGATGAGGAGCTCAGATGCAGTGCTCTTAAAAAGGGAAAAATATTCAGGAGGTTAAATTTACTGCAGACCTTAGTGATATGATATAAGATATAGAAAAAGATCATCTCTGTGTAAAAGTCTACATTCCAGAAAACTACAGAAATGCAGGAAACTGCATTGATAAACAGCATACTAAATCCCGGCAGATGCTGTTAACATATGCAGTTTGGTCACTCATAACAACAGCCGACAGATCGCATGTCAAATGCATATTTAAAGAAATCCTGATTTTTGCCACTTTATCTAAATCTGTTGATGTAATTTTTATTTTGCTTGTTCAACAGTTTAAAGAGAACCTCGACCCAAATGTATGTCATATGCACAACTTAAATGTAGCATCTTTTTGTGATTTAACTGTAGCTGGCACCACACTCCACAATGAATTGTTAAAGTGTAGGTGGGTTTGCAACAGTCAATTGCGCACCTCAAAACTGAAACATCCTTTCAAAGACGAAAAATGAAATGCTTTTGTAATTTTGTTCTTGTTGTTACTGGGACCAAATAATCTGCAAACTAGCATAAACATTAACGTAACTCACAGACACTAAAACAACAAAATCAAGATATATATGCACAAGTAATATTTAACACCAATCTAAAGATATAGAGGAGTTGAGTGGCTTTTTGATAAAGGGCTAGTTAAGCCAAATTACCAAAAACACTATTTACTTAACTTTAGAAGTATGAAGCGATACAAATATTTTTAGTTTAATGAGTCAAAAGTTTTGAGATGTATTAGGTTAGTTAATGCTATTAATGGTTATTCAATGCGTAGTTAATGCCTATTAACCATTAAGTAAGTAACGGTTATTTACGGCTAGTTAATGCTTTGTTAACTAATGCTAAATTAAGCCTAAACTAAGCATAACAGTTAGTTGATGCTTTGTAAATGCTTATTAATCATTAATCAATCATAAACTAACAGTTAATTAATGCACCATCAACAGTAATTACAAACTTTCTTAAAAGTAATATTTGTGTTATTCAGATACACCACACATCACCACAACCTAACTCAGTGTCATTTAGATTCATAGAAAACGGTCCGCATTTCCTAAATTAGTCATTTAATGCAAATGTTAAAAAGGTAGGGCTTGCATGTAATCCCCAAATTCTAAAATAGAAATGTTATGAATGTATTTGATTGAATTAATGTTGAAGTAATACTTTTTTCGGAGCATAATCCTCCTCTCAAACACGTAAATATTGAAATGGTTCCAGTTCAAAGTACATTACAGGACACCTCCGTTCCATAAGCATATAAGCGGATGAATTAAAGTGACAGTAAACGTGCATGTTTAGGGCTCAGGGCGATATTAATACAACCTCCATCCAAACGGTGTTGTCAGTCAGATGGCACATGCAGCAATCAGAGGAGCATAACTCCTGTGTGGGGTTTTGGGTGAAGACAAGCATGAAGACATGCTTTTTTAGTCAGGGATAATGTGATGACACTTCATGCTATAACAGTCCTTTTTGCGCAGGATTCTGAATCAGAAACATTTTATAAATAAATATGCTAAAATGGATTCCGATGGGTATACGGGAGAGAGAAGAAAAATATAGAGATATCCGCTTCAAATGTTTCTATTTTTTTCCCTCAGAAAAGAACCCTTTTAGTTAGAAAAAATATCTTGAAGGTGAGAGCTAAAAGGAAAACCTTTCTGGGCCTTTCCAGGTCATGAAACTGCTTGAAAGGTAAGGCTGGGCTTATCCTGAGCACTTCACTTTCTTTGTAGAAGATCACAACCTTTTGTTTATCATCTCGTGTCATGCTGGTAACGCTGCTGCCTGGTGTATTCGGGTCTAGTGCTGAGCAATGAAACTATATAGCATTGAGCATCTCGTAAGGTAATGAATGTAAAACTTCTCAGCGTGCAAAGTGGATGCAGGGGAGGATACAGGCAGTTAAAGTCAGGAGGTGGGACCGCTTTCTTCACACTTCCTTCACATGTAACAACCCAAACCAGCAATAGTTATATCCATAAAATATGATGAAGGAATGTAAAACAAAAAAAAACACCTCTGGTGCTTTGCTTTGACAAACCAAAATAGGATCCAGCTAGCACGAGTGTGCCTCACAAACAAGCCACATGCAGTATAACAGATGAAATATGGGTTTTCTTCTCCTTTAAAAAGGTTGCTGCAAAATAGTATTGTCAACAAAACGGTCATGTAACATGTTTAGCAGCATTTTGATTAATTACGATGTGTATGTACATGCCATCCCCTCAGAGAAATGTAATATGCTTAATTGCAGCTGACATCTTGTGACAACAGGCAAGGAGAAACTAAGCCAAAGCAGACACGAGAAAGCACTGAATATGAAATACGTTTTATCATTTAAATGTATAAGTTCATTCTGGACCTTGTAAAAGAGTTAGCACACAGTCTATTTACTAGCTTTGTCCTGAGCATTAAGGAGAAGCAATCAAAATGATTTCACTACATCACATATTCAATTATAACCTTCTATGATAGCTCTTAAGATGCAGGAGTTTCCCATATTTTGTGAAGCTAATGCATTTATCGAAGGGACCTTGATTTTCCTAAAACTACCTACCCACTATTTAAATTTAGATTTTCACACCACTATAGCAGTCTACCTTTAAATACAAAAACCTCATATGAATCCCATGTAGGATACAGGATAATGAATATGGAGCGGTAACATTTATTCAAGTTCTGTTCTTAAGTCATTCTCAAGTACCTGTCAACCGGGCTTGAGTAATTCCATTGTGTGCACTTTACATTTCTACTCCCTTATATTACAGTGGGCAATATAATTTAACTTATATTTCACTACATTTACCTTACAGATAGTCAAGATAATGATTTCATATAAAAATATGTTAACTTAAGTGACCTAAAATATAAGAGATGTTGCACCCTTACAAATTAACCACCAAAGTAATTTTAAAGTAAAATTAGTATTTCTATTTTTATATTGTGTTATTGCTACTTTTACTTAAAGGATGTGAATATGTCTTCCACTACACCAAGTTGCTCTCATTTGAAAATACTATAAAGATAAACATATCTACAACTGCTCTCCTGTATGTCATTAACAAGTTTATTGCATTTCAAAGTGAATATGTGCAATGTAACCTTTATCAATATTGCCTTAATATAAAAAACTACCATCATCACTGAGATCAACAAGAGGAAGGTAAATCATTTGCCAGATGTGACTTGAACCCAGATCCTAAGAAGGTTTATAGAACCACGTCAGACAACCGTTGACTCATGCTCACCAAAGATTTTTTTTTTATTTCCAGTTCATTGCTACGGTGTGAAAAAAGTACAAGTCTGATCCCCTATCTTAAGCAGTGCTGGGAGGAGTGCCTTTACCTACACAGAGGAGCGTATTAGTCAAACAATGGGAGAGCATTAAAACATGCCAATAGAGGAGTATTAGTCAACAGCCCAAGTCGATACACCCCACAGGGCTGCATGTCTTCCTACAAACACAAGCAATTGCTTAAGAAGGCCTCAGCACTAGATGGAAACATCAATTACAGTAAATTACACCAAAACAGTGAGTAACACTTCAATTTGTTAAATCTCCCGAGCTGTCTGAGCTGCTTTGGTTGTGAGCAGAGCACTGGAATAAGATTGACTAGCGCTAGCATGCATTGCCCTATCTAGCCTTGGTTGTGAATAGAGAGCAATACTAAACACAGAGAAAAAAGTTAAAAATATTATTTTTTCCTGTGTTTGGCCTAGTTTTGAGCACTCTGTGTGCAGGCAAACTTGAAAACATCCACAAAGAAAGGGTTAAAAGGCTTTGTATGTGTTTATTAAGTATTGCATAGTACATCCCTGGACAGTGATCGATAAATAGTGCAGTAAGACTACATTATGACAAAGGAAACAAAGTAGAAAATAACACTTTGGTTCACAAACGTCCAATTTTAGCAAAACTTTGTAGTGATTCAATGACTTTCCTCGCTACGGCTGATTATCCACGAGGGGTGTTGGTTGCTGGGGACAGATGAAGATTTGGCTGTTGGTCGGGGGAACATTTGGGGTGGGTGGGTGGGTGGGGGGGGGGGGGTTGAAGTAAATGAAAGACAAATGCGAGTAGTGCCCTCTCAGCTATTTTCCCAGTCAAGATCAAAGGCAAGCTGGACTGGCCGCTCCACGGGAAACTTGAGATGGGTCCTGCCTTTGTTTGCTGTTGCTAGGAGACCTGCAGAAGGCTGAAAGTGTTTGCAGTGGGGTACAACATCAAAACCATTTCCAATATAAATTTTTAAGACAGCCATGTATTCGTGTCCTGGGCTTTCAATTAACTGAGTATATTTGAAACACTGACACATAATGACTCACGCCTCTGTTAGGCATGGAATTATTTTCTTGGTGTTTGTTTAAAAAAAAAAAAAGTTGTTACAAGTGCACACTGAGAAAGGGCACTTGTTCACAGTAGTGTGAATGCTACTGTGTATAGTGTCAGTGCTTTGATGGTATGCAAGCATTGCGCCATGTTGATTCACAAACCCGAACTCACAGAACGGCTTTAAAAAGCAAGATTAATTTGCTTTATGGCCTAGTGCAGGGACACACACTGCATGCGAAGGAGCACACACGCACACACACACACACACACACACACACACACACACACACACAAATACACACATAACTTATAGTTGGATACATTTATATGCTAAAGGTTTGGCTTCCCAACAAAGCTAATTATGATGCTGTTAACAATTAACGGGCCCCATGATAGTTAAGGGTGGCTAGAAGTGTCACAGAGAGCTCATTACATATCATTAGTTCAACACTCCAATAATGTGTATGCATGCTGAGCAGAAGATAATGACTTGGCCCCTGATATTTGCAGCACTATTGCCTACCAAAGTAAAGCACCACCAGGAGGATAGGTCATACGGCTGGAGAGCCGCAAGTAAAACTGATAGAGCAATACAACAAAGTTAAGGTTCACATTTTTATTAAACTGTCGTGAGCTACAGTGAACGCAGCAGCAGGATAAAGGGGAATAGTTGCAACTTCTTAAATAAGGAATCACGATGAGCCTCTTGTGTGGTGAAGCAACACTCCTAGCTGTGTGTGCGTATAATGCTGTTACATAATTCTGGGGAAATTGCAGGAGAAATATTAAAAAGGAGGATATGCAATTGCCTATTTAACATTTCTGTTGTTGGCTTACATCCTAATAATAGGACTTGTGCAATTCCTGTTTGCTTGATCACTGGAGTGCCTCTAGGCTCACCCAGTATTACATAACTTGATCTCAATCTAGTCTAGTCTTGTTTCCCTCAATTTAAGAGGAAGTGCCTTATTTTAACAGTGCATATGGGCTTAACATCTTGTACTTAACTCTTGTTAAATATGCCCAAGCAGCAGTGGGAATAATGATCTATTGTAGGTCGTTTTAGAGAAGTGTATAGTATATATGGAATCTGTCTTGAGACTATAATGGGACACATAAAAACTGCAATGGCCACAAAAGTGACCTTCGTGTCTGGAACGCTAAAGATTAGAATCGGCTGTGTCTGCCTTGTGTTTTCACAGGTCCAGCCAACTGGCACGAGGCTGGCGTCCTCTCCCCCGCTCCAAGTCTGCCATGATGACAATGGCAACCAAACTACCGCATGGCATGGAGAAATGGGCATGGCAAGCCAAAGGGATATTTGGAAGATACCAAGAAAATACATCACAGCTGATCGCCGAGTTAAGAAAAAAAAACGTATTCCTGGGCATCACTTCGTCTGTCGCTAACCATTTTGCATTCTAGGACATCAGCATCATCATCATCATCATCATCATCATCATCATCATCATCATCATCATCATCATCATCATCATTCCATGAAAGTCTACAGGATACAGAGGCAATGTTCTAGCCTGGCAGATGAAATGAGGTTTCTTTGAGGACTCAAAGTTTGTATCCTCTGAAGGGCTGAATTATTTTCCTTCTGAGCAACAAGAACTAAAAATGGCCCACATGCGAGTGACGCCAACAGCTTATCTGCCTTGTCCTGCCTTAACCTGCTCCAGTCAAGTTAGAATGTGTGCGTGCTAGTGAAGCCTTAGCAGAAAACAGCCAGTGTACTGTGGGCAGACAGTGATGAGACTAAACAGATTCAAACCTTGGACATTTGTTTTACATTAGTCTTGTCTTTAAAATGTAATTAAAGGCAAGGCTTATCATGCTGTTGTTGTCTTCAGATAAGTAAGGTGTCTTCCACTGTTACTGAGATCCACTCATGCGTGGCATCAATGTGAAACCAGTCTTATTACACCTCAATCAGTGTGTGAAAAGCTTAACTGAACATGACGCAGATTCTGCTGAGTACAGGTCTGCAGCTACTGTGCTTGAATTTGTTTTTTGACAGAGCGACTTTGTTCATTTGGCTGCCACCTGGCTCTCAGTAATCTAAATACTTCACTATAGTTATCGACTCGTGCTCAAATGGCTACATTCTTTAAATCAATGCAAACAGGCTGCTATTATGGAGGGTATAGGTTTTATTTCTTATAATTATAATTTTTTCTTTTTTTACTCATTTATAAAATAATTCTGAAGCCTATTCTTTGGGTGTCCTTTGCTGCAAAATGCAATAAAGGCAGTTTATAAATCTTCTATGAGGAGAATTTATGAATAATGTTGACTTGTTTGCATACATTACCAGCCTAAAAACGCAGAGGGAAAGCTTTGAATAGAGCCATGAAATAGTGTGAATAGTAAAATTGAGGCTGATTAAGTTCTTGGGGACCTGATCAGTAAATCTTAATTTATAGGTTATATGGATTTCATTGATAATTGATGCTTACATTCCTATTCCAGTGGTCGTCTTTACACCTCGAAGATGGTGTTTCAAATGATAGAGTACTCGTGTGTTTTTAGATAAGGAGGTAAATATTTTAAACTCTTGACAAGAGCCTTTGTTTTATTATGTGACCAACCGTCTGTGCACTTAAATCTACAACTACTTTACAATGAAGAACCCCTGCTGTGTTTGTTTCATGTGTGTGTGTGTGTGTGTGTGTGTGTATGTTTGTGTGTGTGTGTGTGTGTGTGTGTGTGTGTGTGCATGTGTGTATGGATGTGTGTGTGTACGTTTGTGAGTGCACGAGTGTGTGTGTGTGTGCGTGTGTATGTGTGCGCCATCAAAGCCCCGACCTGCCTGAATGATAAGTTAGCACAGTAGCCGAGACGCTACCCGAAGCAGTTCACGTCTGTTTTGGGGATGACTGCTGCCTGAACTCTGTACCCCCACTGAGACAATAAAACGGCTGGATGACTATAGGGCCTAGCAGAAAGGCCGATAGTTTATAACTCAGGAGAGGATAGAAGCTATACAGCCCGTGCGAGGATAAAGATTTAGTAACGGTAAGAGATTGGAATTTCTCCCAGTATGAGGTCAGACCATCCAAAGTTACCTTTTCTCAGTGTCCCCGAGGGCGTATGAGGAGACCCTGGGCAGAAGCTTGAAGCACACACAGTTGCATCCCTTCAGCCCGAGACAAAGGAGCGGTCACAGTGAATCAGGGACCTCATCATTCCAGTCCATAATTGCTTACTCGGGGTGTGTAAATGAGATTTACTATATTCTCAGTAAAAGGACCGTTACAGTAACTCACTTATCTGCCACCCTTTTACAACCTAATATAACTAGTGATATTAACATGTAGGGATAGAACTATTTTATCATAAATGACTGTAAAAAAGCCTTCATAAAAGAATAGCTTAATATGCTTTACCTATACGCTTAATTGAGAACCATGTCATTTGATTCACATTCAAAAAACAAAGCATGCAAATGCCAACAGGTTCTTTTTATCTTAAGGTCAGTTTTATAATTCAATCATATGTTCGGTCATACACCTAGATAAGATAAATGTCATTGACGTCCCTTTTACCATGTTCAGTCAATAAAAACAACACAATTCATCAGATCTTCATTTGAAAGAAGTAATGATATGATGTACAGTTGTATGTGCTACATTCAAGAAGAGCATTCAACCCACTTATTACCAAATACTTTGCCATTTTATCCTGAGGAGAAATGTCTACACTTTACGCAAACATATTTTAAGATGGAAAATGTTTTACTGTACTTCAAGTGCTTTTTGAATGTGAGCATGCAATTTTATTCAAACTTAAAAAAAATATAATTTTTTTTTTTAAAAACTAAACTTTAAACTTTGGGGAAACCTTCTCTTCAGAGTGATTGGTACATTATGTGATGTGGGAGTAGTTTAAAAGTCTTGATCTTTTCAGGCTCTACCAAAGAACTGTTATTGGGGAGGATTTGCTGTGAGATTCCCCTTTCATTCTAACGGCATTAAAAAGCGTAAAGGGTGGAAGACAGAGGAGTGGGCCTGACGTCACAGTCCAAGAGTCACCCGCCGTGTGTTCGGCGTCTCCAAGTAAAGACTTATCTGCAAAGAAGTTTGGACGGACAATGCGGGCGGACAGGGCGTGAAACTACTATCATCATCAGTACTGAATGAGAAAAAGAAAACATATCTTCCACAGAAAAGCGGGCTCATTCCAATTCAGCTGCGTTGTTAGGACAACGAGAACCATCCCTCAGATGATTAGTTCCACTTCAAAAGAATTTACTTTCCTCGGTGGAAACGTCCCCCTTTTGTGTCCTTACACAGGGTTTTCTCAGCCCAAAAGAAGAATCGTATGTTTAGTCAGCCTGTTTATTATTCCTTCTGTTCACACTACAATCGTATTAAATAAATAGAGTACTGCTAACAAAGGCCTATTAGCCCATAAACATGTCCCGGTACACACAGAAAAGACCTAAATCACAGTCTCCGCATAAGAATTAAGATACTTTAAATGCTGGTAAAGGCATAAACTACATTGCTCGGGACATGGTGCCAACTCAGAATGTCTTGTTACTGACACCATGAAACATGCATGTTAGATTGCACATATATTGTCCAACTGGGGACTTTGTTATTGGGCTCCATGTCAAACTTGAGAGATGTTGCATCTTGCATGCTGTGAAGCAGCAGCATACAGTACATTCTGTGTCGAACATATTCTCAGGAGAATGAATGGACTTTGTTTGTTCACTTCTAATACAGCTGCATGGGCCAGTCACATTTAAATAGAGGCTTTTTTTTAATTTTACTTTTTTTATTTATTTTTTTACAGCTGAATGTAGTAATCTTTAAAAACAAAAATCTGAAAAGCGTGCTATGCCTACTTTTCATGTCAAGTATCACTTTTAATCATTTTACTTCGAAAAGTTGAAGTTACTCCAAAATGTACTTAAGTCAAAAAATATAAAAAAATACAAAAAAAGTTACATCAAGGTTGATAATTACTATGTTGTTTGGTGCAAATTAGAATCAAGTTGATTGGATTATTAACGTGTGATTAAAGCAGAAGATCAAAGAGAGGTGCAGTAGTTAGCTTGATTGTTAACCTGACTTCCTTAAGATTTTGAACGACAATTTGAATGCAAACGAGGCTTGTAGTTGGAGTTCTGCCGGTGGTTGAGATAAGCAGACATCTTGCCTGAGTCAAAATCCCTAAAGGGGGCGGAGAGAAGCAGAGAAACACCTAAACGCAGATGAAAGGTTTTTCTTTTTTGTGTGTTCTCTTTTATACAAAGTCTGCATGGAATACAAATACTGAATGTCAAATATTGAATGTTTGCAACATGCCAAACAGTCTACCAACCATGAGTAAACTTTTACTTTTCGTACAAATATCCTCTATTAGGAATTTAAAAAATGTAAAGTAACTGTATTCTTTCGGTTATGTATCACTGGAACCGATCGCTCAATTAAATTCCTGTCGTCTCACTTTTTTCTATTTGTGTCTTGTTTTTATTTGAAATGAAATCATCTGTAAATCCCTGGTTGATAAAAAAAAAAATTACATACCACTTCAATCATTTCAGTAGCCCACCAAGGACCTTCTTTTGATGACTGTATGTTCCAGTATGAATATTGACTGGAAACATGCCTGGTGTGGCTCAGGAGTATCTTATCTTATGATGGTGAGCCTCCCTGTGACCTGCAATATATTAATATGCTCAGCAGCAGAATGACCTATCTTGGCACAGGACACACCAGCAGCAGCCCTTTAATGTTAGCAACTGTCAAAGGTTTGATTTGGGATTGATGAGTAAGGTCGGTGCAATAACACAACCAAACTACTGGTCATCCCGCCCACTTTTTCCACAACAAGGAAACACATCCTTTAACACTGTAAAGCGGACTTGCCCCCTCAAGACTCCAGCTGCTACCACATCAGCCATTTTCAACCTGCACATCTTTAAAATAAGTGTCTTATTGATACAAATACACAGCGCAAACAGAGAAGGGAACATAACATATATTGACTAAGCAGGATGGAGCCCAACAAGTGGGAAGGAGGTTTCCTTGTCTGTCCGCCTGACAGGGTGAAAGAGAGTAATTGTAAAAGTGGTGGGCAGTTTGTATACAAGGTCATCAATATTGTACAGAACCTCCTGAAATCTCTGAGAATGGAGGACTTCGAACTAAACCTGCACTTGATTTATTTCAAAAGAAAAACAGGTGTAAAAAGCATAGGGGAGAATGGGATAAGTAGGCACACTTTTTACTTTAGTGAGAATTGCTTATCACCTAAACATCTTTCAATAGTCATTCCTACATTAAATTGAAGCTTAAGGTGTTGACATGAAATGTGTATCCCTCACTTTTTCTAACTTATTGTAATAAAGAAGAAATTAATCATCAAAGACACCCTTACACATTGTGACAACCGACCCCATTAAGGGGTCGGCTGTCAAACACTATGGGGTTGTTTGTCACAATGTTATCTTAATGGGAATAATCTTAAAAAGAAGGCATTAAAGTAGAACTAAATTTGTAAGTTTAATTGCATTGTCAAGTTGACAAATACATAAATTAATGTAGCCTTGGCAGCTGGTCTAGTTTGGGATGCACTGGGTTGTTTTGATTTTGTTGCCCTTTTTTCTTTTGCATGCTAGCTGCCTTTTCCTGCTCTATTCTTTCCTTCTCTGGGGTGTCAGCTTGACAATTTCTTTCGTTATTGGGTTCCTTTTCTGGCTGCAGCCTTGAGATAACATGTGACAACCAACCTCCCAAAAAATGTGACGACCAACCCCAACTTGAATTTCTTGCTAGTATCAAGGCCAACAACCATCTGACAACCAAACAAAATCTGACAAAATTTCACAGACAGCGCCTTCTGGTTCCGAGATATAACGATTGTGACAACCAACCCGTGTGACAAATTACCCCGTTCTCCCCTACACCCTGGAGAGACGGTCTATTAAGTACTCAAAGCTCAAACTAATGCAGTCTAGTAAGAAAGTCCTGCAGTAAATACTACAAGGATGTCTAGGGGTTTATTAGAAGTGTTTAAAGGAGATGCTGATTCAACATCATGGTCCTTTTGGAGACTATAGTTAGTTGAGTTTTATCACTTAATACTGAGAAGGATTTCCATTATTTTACAGATCATATGCATATATGTATGTGTATATATAAAGACACATATATATACCCACATACATAAATATACACAATCATATTAGGGGAGAACGGGGTAATTTGTCACACGGGTTGGTTGTCACAATCGTTATATCTCGGAACCAGAAGGCGCTGTCTGTGAAATTTTGGTATGTAAATATCCAGAATTGGGATCAGAGGTCACCTACATAGTCTTCCTTGGAGTTAGACTGCTGAATTTGAGGTGAAACAACTGTTTGTGTTTTTCATGTCAAATTGAAAATATTTAGCACCTCAGTATTTTTCTTCTAGGCTTTTACACAATGGGTTTATACCTAAACACTTGTTACCCATACAAAGTGTGAAGGGTAAACTATAGTTTAGATTGTGGTTAGCAAGCTAATTAGTTGTCAGATGGTTGTTGGCCTTGATGCTAGCAAGAAATTCAAGTTGGGGTTGGTCGTCACATTTTTGGGGGGGTTGGTTGTCACATGTTATCTCAAGACTGCAGCCAGAAAAGGAACCCAATAACGAAAGAAATTGTCAAGCTGTATCCTCACTGAAACCCCAGATAAGAAAAGAATAGAGCAGGAAAAGGCAGCTAGCATGCAAAAGAAAAAAGGGCAACACAATCAAAACAACCCAGTGCATCCCAAACTAGACCAGCTGCCAAGGCTACACTAAGTTATGTAGGCCTATTTGTCAACTTGACAATGCAATTAAACTTTCAAATTTAGTTGTACTTGCTTGCCTTCTTTTTAAGATTATTCCCATTAAGATAACATTGTGACAAACAACCCCATAGTGTTTGACAACCGACCCCTTGATGGGGTTGGTTGTCACAATGATTAATTTCTTCTTTATTACAATAAGATAGAAAAAGTGAGGGGTACACATTTCAAGCCAACACCATAAGCTTCAATGTAATGTAGGAATGACTATTGAAAGATGTTTAGTTGATAAGCAATTCTCACTAGAGTAAAAAGTGTGCCTACTTACCCCGTTCTCCCCTACATACTAACACTTTTCTGAATGGCACACATATTAGAAAGAACACTGAAATTAAATTAACTGGCACGAAAAACTGGATCAATATGACCAGAAAGTTTCATTAACATTGTAAGCCCCTCTCAACATCCATAAATAGTAAATAAATGTTTAATAAACGGGCTATAACACAATAGTGTAGTTTTAAGCAGATGTAAGTGTTGTATATAAACTATAACACCTATATGTACAAGCATGAACACATAATGAATGACAGTATAGAAAACAGAGGTGTAATGATATAAAATAACTCATCATAGGAGAAGGTATAATTGTTGGAAAATGCTAAAAATCTATTTAAACCTGAAAAAGTTCTTAGATCTGTGTTTTATGAAACATTCATCAAAAGACTATATGCTGTGCATAAATGTTATGTAGTGTGACTAAAACCGTTTGGCCTCTACAGTTTTACACCGTCATCACAACAAGCAGAAATACACTCAGTGGCCACTTTATTTGACACACATGTACAACATAATACACTCCAATTAATCTGTACTGCCATACAGTCTATATTAATGATGCGTTTTTTTTTTGTTTTTTTTTAACACTGCCATTGAGTTGTAATTATATGTTTTTATCTTTGAGGTCATAGTTAGTGATGGTGTTGTGCTGAAGGATAAAACTGATAGACCTCTCAAAATCCTTCAATTGAATGGTGTCCATTTCGACACCACCCTTCACATTTCAGCACAGTAATAAAGATATATAAATTAATTAATACATTTCAATCAATGTAAACATAAACTTGACGAAAAACTTTGTGAAACAATGCAATGTATTGAAGAGTTGTTATTTACACTTTACATTTAAAGTATCCATTGAATAAACTTGTTTGAGCCAAAATGACAAAAACGGAAGAAGAAAATTTAAGTATGGTTAGAATGCATTATCATTATTTTCTCTTGTAAATGAGGACATGCCAATTTTGGGAGAAAAATAACTTAACTCAACTGAAAAACTAATTACTCCTTTCATCTATCCAATTAAAAGCAGAATTTTAATCCGGGTATATTTTTTGTTTTGATATAGCTGATCACGTGCTACAGCCTTTTAATCAGCACAAACATTCAACTATTGCATATTAATTCAGCACTGAGGACTGAGCATGTGTTTACACCACTCATTCTCATCACGCTCCCGTTTTCCCCTTTGACCAACACAACAATGACTGGGGGCTTACAATTGACAACCATGCTAAACCATGTGTTGGCAAACCTATAACCCACTAACTGCTAACATTTTCAATCCATGCCCACTCAGGTGTGTATGTGTGAGAGGGTGTGAGTAGGTTGTTAAAATGGTGCTGGGGATCAATAGGATGTTGCTGTTAGTGCGAGACCTTTTAAGGGAAACATCAGGAAGGTGGTATCACAAGTTGTCATGTGTGATGTTTGTGAAACGTATCTGGACTGTCTCTGCCTTCAGCTGCCTGTATGAACATTCAGTGGCGACAGCACAGCTCCCCTTGCATGCGATTTTCTGTGATGAAACAGCCAGGTTGCATGAGGTAATCTCACCCTTACCCAAATGAGATGGTAATGCCTTCACTCAGGGAATTCAGCAAACGCACAGCAGCACCTAGAAGGAGGCTTGCGCACCTCAAATGGGACTAATAATAGAGGCTCCGTTCTTTTAACTCGGAATCTATATTGTTACGCTTCAAAAATGAGATCAACTATATGGGTTAGTGGGATTTCTGTGAGAAAAAGAAAATAGAAAAAGGAGCAACCAAAGAGAAATATGCTACGCTGACAACAGATCTAAAGGAACGCAGTAGCTAATAAGAAAATGATTTGGGCAGAGGAACAGCTCAGAACTTTAATTAACAGAGCTGGTTTTAACTGATTGAAAGGAAATGCATGTCCACACCCGTGCATGCGAGCCTAATTATTTCCAACCCCTTGATTGTCTAAATAGGCTTTATAAATAAAAGCACAAGTGACTTGAAATGTTCAAAGGAAATTATTTTAGAAATGTAAAATGATCAAAGAACAGTCTTTCATAACTTCTGTGATCTGCGAGCTGGAATACATGGGGAAGCTGCTGCGACCTAGGTTTCATTTCGACTATGGAGGAGAGGCGCACACACACACACACACACACACACACACACACACACCCTCCGCACAGCACTACTCCACCCCAAACATCTGGCTTACTCTGGGGACAATAAAAGACATTTATTAGCATCCATCTTTGCTCAGACTGCCCACAAATTAAAATGAACTAATACAAAAATAAATTGCATCAATTAATATCAAAACACATGATCTGATATGATCTCATCTGATATACAGGCACGCTGGGCGATGGATGTACCCACCACCAGTAACCCTGTTATTATATGAGCGGATATAAGCTCTTATTATGAAGATAAATAATGAAATGTGTTTAGATAATTATGCCAGTGACTTCATGTTGCCTTTGGCATGTTGTTGCCATGTATGTATTACCAACAGCCCACGCTGGCTCCTGATCCGTTTATGTTGTTCTTTATGTAGCCGGCTGATATCTTTACTCTACGTGTTGATAAAAGCAAGAATGTGTACAAAAAAAAATCTAAATTTGGTCTTTGCCATAGTGATAATAAGCTGGAGGGAGAGAGGGAATTTTTATTTTTGCTCTTGGCGTTATTCATGGCCCCTCAGGCGTGGTAAAGTGTGACTTAAATTCATGGACAGAGCATAGCGACATATGTGTGTGATAGTCAGAGATCATACCAGTTAAATACAGACCATGCATAGTTTTTAATAATTTATTTTGTGCCAGGTTTTATTATCCTGTTGCTCTTTAAAGCTATAGTGCGTAAATTCTATTAACAACGACAATGTGGGTGCATCTACATGAGCTAAGCCTTTGGTGTTCGCGTATAGATTTGATTAATTGTGCTGTACAGTATGTCCAGGTTTTATCTTAGTACAATCGACAATTGAAATTTTTCTCAGGTGCTTCTTGGGATTTTTCAGAGCTAATGCGCCAGTGTAAGTGGGCAACAACAGTTTGCAAACACTGCCATACTGAGAAGTATAGTCTATCAGTTTTGTGGAGCTGATCGGCTGAATCAACTTTGTGTCTACTCGTTTGGCGATAACTTGAATGTAACCGACTTTCAAACATTTTAAACAGATACGCACTTAAGCTTTTAAGTTTCAGATATTGTACAATTTATTTTCAGAAATCTGATTGTGTCAGGGTATTGACCTCATATCTGTAAGGTACATAAGAGAGGAGGAATACAATGACATTCACAACCGTATAGATGACCCTATCACTGGATTTTGAGCTGAGAATAAATGCTAATTACCTCAGCCACATCCCACTTTAAGTAAGGACCTATAGGAAATATATTAAACCAGCTAGGGGATGGATTTTTGATCCTCTGCCTCATCCTGATACCTTGCACACAGCATTATTCCCTGCAGACTAAAGTAGATGCAGTCCGTCCTGCCTTGTACTTTATGAAAGTCATCTGTAGAAGGGCGCAAACTTCTAAGTCAGCAGTGATACGGGCATAGTACTGATCCTTGGACAAAATCATTGACAATTCAAGTTAAATGTGCAGGTACGTATACACACATTGTACAACGTACAATACATCCCATTACCATATCATAGTGTACAGCCAATGCAGGGTTAGGCCACCTTATTGATCATGAAAAAGATGAAGGGGTAGTCCATCTCTTTGCCTTTGCAGCTCCTAAATCAGTTACCTGGGCTCCTCAAAGCTGCACTATAGCAGCTAATTACTCTCTCATGCTCCTTGTGGTCCTCTTAGCCTGTGGCTAATGATTAACTATATCCATCAATAGCTCTTTAACTTCAGAGGGACCTAAATGACATTGTGGTCTGTTTGGATTATTTTATTGATGACTGTTAATAAATAAATAAACAACAATAGGCTCCTGTTGCATTTTCCTTCCTGTTGCCTCAGTGCCAGGAGAGCGCTTCTGCCTGTGTCGTGCACTCTGGGGTCAACACCACACCAAATCACATTTGTCCCCTCCATTAATGTCACAGCCTTAAAGCAACATATCATCACAGTGCGACGCTTGGTCTAACTGTAATTGAAAAGGCCCAAGGGGAATTCCTGGGTTGTGTGGGGGGCCCCCTAACCCCCTCCACCAACCTTCATCCATCATTGTAGAGTTAGGCCCTAGGGTGTTCTTGTAACGCTGAAGGTTAACAGGGAGATCGCCAGGCATATACCTCACTTACAGCTTTCTAAATTGTGGCCCCCGTGGGCCCCCGCTACTGCTACATACACTAGACATCGGCTGAAAAACTACATACAGCATCATGTCAAGCACATTTCATTTGATGGCCACATACCAAGGAGTGCCAGCTTGAGCGCGTCGACGCATCCGTGTTCAGTGGATGGACGGACTTCAAGAGGCATGTGATCAGAAACGGAGTCCCTCCTTCAGATGTGGAGTTCACAGGCTTGATTACGCTGCCGCCTTGCAATGCATACTGCAACAGATACAAAATTAAACACTTGCGATTAGTCATTGCTTTGAAACACTCGTGGACCGTGATCAATGTGATCCCTTTTTTTTAAGTTCAACCTCAAACGACAGAGATTTGAGAAAGCATACAATATATATTCAAATGCTGTATCTCCCAACAGCACCAAATTGTTGTTAATGAAACGTGATAGTTTTGAGAGACGGCAAAGACAACATGCACTTAGACTCTCTTTGCACTGGTTTTTTTGTACAATCTAAAGCATTGTGCACTCTAGGTGTCATTATCAACCGCTTTCTTTTTACATTTTCAAAGAAACTCTTTAAATGCATTGTGTAAGATTTGAATCAATGAATGCAACTGATAATTCATCAAAGATCTTATACTTTAGCACTGGTAAGGAGCACAGATGAAGATAAAGGCATCAATTCCTGTTCCAACAGGCAGATTGAAGCATATTCATCCGGCTCTTCACAAAGCTAGCAGCTGCCCTTGTCAGCGAGCGGAGGACATTAAGGCCAGCCTGGTTGATCTCTGATGACAAGAGGGTCTGGAGGAGGGATTAGAAGACGAGGGGACAGAAGTTATGGTCATTCACTTTAAAGGATGGCATTGCATCTCATAGGCCTGGAGCTTGAGGGAGTTGAAAGATCTTCAAAGGTCCTCTCGCCACACTCTTCCTAGTCGAGCTCAAAAAAAAAAACCTGGGAAGCATGACTTTTGAAATATGTGGACTTTTAAAATATATATTTTTTTTTACTCTTTTGCGCTGCGACAGGCCACAGCAAACACTGCAGGTCATATCTGAAAAACTTTTGCTTTCATTATGCTTTTTAATTCCTTGTATGAGATAAGCATTCACATGCAGTTTCCTCATGGCGGGCTAACAAGCTCATAGGAGACCGTCATAAAGTCTCTGCGATATCTCAGAATATGTCAGGCTCATCAGAAACAGTCAAATGATCTGTTATGTAAGCCATGGATAATAAATGGAAAAAAAGAGATGAAGAAAAAGGGCATCTTAAAAAAAACGGTTCTCAGGGGCAAATTGCAATGCATCAAAAGACAAACATGCATTAGATATGAGGATAGGCGCGGCCTTTCACTCACTGCATATTGGCTTGCTAAGCCTTACGCAGTTTTTGGTGAATTCTGCAACAATGGTCGGAGAACTGCATTTTTGAAGGGGCTTGGGCTTAAGTTGACAGTGGAGCGACCGTTGGGGAAGAGTGAATAGGAGCCTATAGTTTATTAAACCCTGGTACCCGCTGGACTTCACAGGGGGCTGGCACCGCTGAAATCATAAAAAAACTGCAGTGCAGATGAAGATGAGAAGCAATCTAAAGGATCAGTCTGGGTGAACCATAAGATCACTACAGCGCCTGAGACTCCACATTTCCCATTCACCATCGTATGGTTAGTAAACACACCAAACATGTGCATATAATTGTAATGAGTGCATTGTCTTGCGTAGGAGCCCCACTTCTGATGTTGTGTTTTAAAGGATTATTAATTGTCAAGCTGTCAAATTAACACAGGCTTAGACATGAAACAGATTACCTTACTAATGTGCTCAGTGTTGAACAAGTGACATGAGCTACATATCAATTTCCCCTTCCACTGCGTTGTCTTAACAGTTTTATACATTTAAATCTTTTACTTTAATAACAGTAGTGATAGTTACAATTGCCTTCTTTGATGCATTGTTAGCATCTATTGATGTATTGATGCCAAACACTGTAGCAATAGCTTCCATTCTCCAAATGAAAAGAGAATGTAACAGAAAAACATTAAAGCAGCAGTGCATCTGCATTCAGTTTACCATGCGGGGTTGCAATTTTCCATGAAGAGAGGGGCAAGCGTACAGAAAAAACAGCTATATGAGTCATGTTCCATGCACGTTTTAGGGGAGAATTTGGCAGATGAGGACACACCTACTTACCATGGAACCACACTGGCAGAGATTAGGGGGCCATCATAAAGGAGCCATAGAGGCTGGAGATAGCCAGGAGCTGCATGGAGAGAGATAGATGAGACGGAGGGACAAGAGAACCTGGCGAAAAAAAAGGGGGGAAGGGGCACAGAGGGGTGAATGAAAAGAAAAGCAAGTTGGGGAGCAACAGCACCACTGGTTTGACCTGGGGACGATGGGGGGGCAAAAAGCCAGAGATCCAATTAAAATGGCACTTGGTCGGGTCAGTCAACGCTGACACAGCCCAAGCCATACTAGGGAAAAGTATGCGAGCGGCACAGTGTAAATTACGCAAGATGTCATACATGGTTATGATGATGCATAAAAACCAAAAAAGACGTGATTTGACAAAGCAGCCCACCCCCTTTATTACACACGCTGAGGCTCATGCTAAGTATGGCATAACAGCGACCAAGGGGGCAAGATGGCAATTCAATGGATCCCAAGGTGAAATGGATTTATTTACATTAAGTTGATATACACCCCTGTCCAAAATGGCGGCGCCCACGCTTGTTGCTAGGCAAAGAGCGCAGGAGTAAAGATGGCGTCGGACGGAGTGGCAAACTGGGGAGCTGAGGTCTAATCGGTTGTGATTACTGGGGGGGGGGGGGGGTGAAGGTGTGGCAGGGTTCACTGATTATGGAATATTACCAGGGCCTGGTCAAGATCTACCACAAAAAGATTACATGTCGTAGTCGAGAAATTCACAGTTTTGGTCGCTGCCTTTTGGCTCCTCACACACGCCCTCACCAAACAAGCAAAATGTATCCGTTTTCCAAATGAAAATACAGAGACTTCATAAAGTATAAAATTATTTTTTGTTACTTCTAATAAGTTTTTATTTTACTAATGTTTTGCTAAAGTATTTACTATTTTTAGAAATAAAGGAGTAAAAGGCAGAGCGTGACAGTGCATTACAATTGTTGGGGTTTTGAAGATGAGCTCTGAGATAGAAAGTACTGAATATCTTTCTGAGATTTTTCTTTTTAAGCATTATTACAACAACAACACCACTGAAAGCTCTTGAATCAAGGTATTGATAAGGTTGAAATACAAGAGAAAGAAAGCTCAGAAACTTCAGTCATCACATCATTAAAGTACACAGATCAAAGGCGACCCAGTTCACCTCAGTTTACTTGAAGATAGAAGCGCTTCACAATTCAAACATTTTACAACATCAACCACTTTCAAATGATCCATCTCAAGCCATATCATACTACTAAACACAAAATCCTCAACTAAAATGATTGTCATTATCAACCAGAGTAGTGCTAATGCAGCGGTATTTTTTCAGGCACACGCTCTTACTACTACATTTTTTGGGGTAAATATAATATCTAAGAAGGACCTGTCATCCACTGTCCACTCCCCTTTCTGACCGTCAAGTACAAGCCTGTACAGCCAATGGATGGATGGATGATTTACTCAGTCCAAACTGGTTGTTGTCTATTCACAATTGAAATCCAGGTGCCACAACTTGTGGATTGTTTTGAGAGAGCTGCCTAATGGAAAGCTATACAGGGAAATGAACTGCGGTCAAATTCAAGGGAGATTTGCAAAATGCATAATAAAAAAAATACCTGACTCTCCCTAAAGCTGTATCCCAATGAGTATTGTTTGTAACACACACGTTTAACCGGCACACAGTAAGCGTATAAGCAAGTTCCTCATAGCTTTGCAACAGCAACAATTACACTCGTAGTACAACAAATGTGGGAGCTTATGACCTAGGTAGGATCAAAACTTCTGCTTTACATTTTTTTTTTTTTTTGAGAAAGGATAAATGTTGCAACAAAAATAACAAGTGGATTATAGGTTTAAATCGCTTGTATGTTTGTCATTAAAAAAAATGTCCATTAATAAGGTTGGACACTGAACTTTATGTCCATCCAGATAATTGCCCCTCCATCAAGTCCTTTCACTGGAATAAAGCACATCCTTGTTACAGCTAGTTAGCTGTCAGATCAGTGTAAGCAGATATTTTCAAAGAAATGTCAAATGAATGCACCTTTGACCAGATATTCCTTTTGATATGTGAGAAGCAAATTGTTATATATATATAATGACAGTCATCATCCACATGTTTAATGTTATAAAATGCTGACATCCATACATACAGGTACAAAGTATAAAGTTTTGCTTCTGGCAGTGGATCAAAGGTTTTTTTTTCTCCCATTACCTTATTCATCATAGTTATGACCCATCCGACCTTCACAATATATATATATATATATATATATATATATATATATATAGAAACAGAAAAAAATGCTTTAAAATAATGAGGTGCTTGTTGAAATCTACACTCCAGACGATCTGAAAACAAAGCATACATGAGCAAACTCCTGTGAAACTGTACCAAAGGTGAAGCGAAGCAAAAATCTTACTATTAGCAGTATAAGTGCATCCAAAATACACTGCAATTCTCTTTATGCTTTTTTCAAACTGTTTAAACTGGTTTCGATAGCCAATTGGAACAGACCAATACAAATCCATCCATTCTTGTGATTTGTGATTTTTGACATGTCAAATTAAAGCCGAATTATTCATTCAGAGTAAGATAAAGGAACTTAAATTTCTTTGAATGGGAGTATGATGGAAATAATAATTATAGGCTGTAATTATCAGTATTAGGACGATACAATAGATTTGCTGGCCTAGCTTCAATGTGAGCCATATTAGGATTCTGAGTGTGCATGTGTGTGTGTGTGTGTGTGTGTGTGTGTGTGTGTGTGTGTGTGTGTGTGTGTGTGTGTGTGTGTGTGTGTGTGTGTGTGTGTGTGTGTGTGTGTGTGAGTGTGTGTGTGTGTGTAAGGAGCGAAATAGATAGAATGGAAATATTTTTAATTAATTTGAGAGTTGACGATACGACCTTAGCGACATTGACTCGAAGTGGAAGTGCAAAGGAAGATGCACTTGAGGATGCTCTCACCGAAGGGCAGAACGCGCTTGACCTTCACCACATTCAACTGTATCCCAAAAAAGAGAGCACATGGGCATGACGTAGCCTATTGAAAAAATACATGACGGCGTTTTTAATCAGAGGAGATTAAACTCAATGAAACCAGTTTAATAGGCCTACCTTCGGGTTAAAAGCCTGGCCCACTAACACCGAGTACTTCTGTAGCCTACGTCAGAATGTCCTCCGTATCTAGGCCGTACATTAAGTTTTGCAACATTGCAAATATGTCGTACTATGCTTTATGAAAATGTACAAAAAAAAATTAAAAAGGAAGAAAAAGGGGTTTGACGAAAACGCATTGATTGGGTGCAACCACACTCCGGATCAAAGAGAATATAGACACTTTAATAAAATATAGAATACATAATTAATTATACAGTAGGCTTATGTACAGTAGAATTGTATGCTAATTAAACGTTTTCAATAGTATCACGAACACTGGTTTATACCCACATTGGTCTTACTTTGCACAGAATTGTGAACATATAATACAAACAAGAATACGAATGTGTAATGAAAAAGGGAGAACTTAATTAAGAGAAAAGAAACCTACTGAGCTTCGCAGTTTCATAATTACACACACACACACACACACACACACACACACACACACACACACACACACACACACACACACACACACACACACAATGCTTCAGGCCTATGACCCAGGCTTGTTAGGTTTTTAACTTAAGAAAAGAGATTTAGATATGCATTTCATCTTGCGACATAACGACACGAATGATGTTTATATATTCCCGACATACTTTACAGCTGTATACATTCAACAGAGATCCCTACATCTAGGGTTACATTCAGCACCATTTACTTTTCAGTTATAGCCTTTAAGTTCAGAGAACTCAAAACGCAGGTTTAAAATCCTATGTCATTCTTTTTGTCTCACTTAAGATAGATATTTATTTAATGATTATGCAACACAGCGAACAATTAGGCATGTACACGTTGCTCCTACAACCCAGTGTTGTGGGCAGATGCAGCTATAGACCACAATCAAACAGGCCTCACAATAACAAGTAAAGCTCGTCACCAAAATCCAGATTTCAATAACTCAGGACAAAATATTTCATAAAAACATTCACAAAAAATACAGACACTAATAGAGACACCGCTGTAACTTTGATGCTATAACAACATGGAAAAAGTTGCGCAACAAAAATCAAACAAAAAAAGATTGGAAGTCGCCCTCGATCTCAGAGAGACGGGATGTTATTACACTGCTTTGGTGGGAAAGAGTCCACGCCGCTGTGGCATGTGTACCATCCATTGACGATACTTTTCTGAAAGGGAGATGGAGTGGAGGGGAAAGTCCTTGAGCCCTGAGCGTAAGCGTGACTTGCCGCTGTCTGGCCGCAGGGGTAGTGGGAGGCCTGGGACCTGTAGCTGCCAGATCTCTGCAGCAACAAAGGGTCCAGGAGGGGCTGCGGCCTGTGTGTGGAGTAGTCCAAACTGCTGTCAAACGTATGATGGAAACGTGACCTCTGAGTCGACTCGTGATCGCGGCTCTCCGGGGACATGCATGGTACAGGGTCTTGAGCCGAGGTGGGATGCTGCTGCTGCTGATGATGTGGTGGGGGGCTGAGCTGTAAGGCTCCGTCCGGCACTCGCGTAGTTGACCTGGCCTCCATGACGTCATGACCCGCCACATCTCCAGAACGAACCTCGCGATCGCCGTTTTTGCCGACCGCCGGGGCCTTGTTGTTGTTGTTGTTGTTGTTGTTGCTGCAGTGGAGCTTCATGTGCTTCCGCAGGGAGCTGGGGTGGGTGTAACACTTGTCGCAGCCCCTGACCTTGCATATGTAGGGCTTGTCACTGGAGTGCACGTGAGAGTGTTTCTTTCGGTCGCTGCTGTTCGCGAACCTCCGGTTGCAGCCCTCGAACTCGCATCTAAAAGGTTTCTCACCTAAACATGGCAAAAGAGAGAAATGACGGCGAGTTATAAAATGCGTACAGGCCCCGTGCATGCTCTCCCTGGCCAATATATGCTAATACTCGTGTGAAATAAGTGTATTGAGTGTACTCCATCTCCATTTAGCCATGTTATATGAATTCACTCGACACTGCAGTCGCCTAGACTCTGCAAACACAGATACTCTTTTCAGGCAACACCGGCCTTCATTGAACATGTTTAAAATGTGTTGACATTGTGTTACAACAAGTTTGACCAACTGTGGAAAAAAATGCAATGAGAACGCACGTAATAAAATTGCAGAGTTAAAAGTATAGTAGATGAAATGTTGCAGTCCTGATGGCAACAAGTGAGACGCTTCATCTGCGGACTAATTCAACAATGCTATAGTGCATAAACATGCATTAGAGTGTGATAAACGTGCCGACATCAAATGCAAAGATTTGTTTAAATGGAGTTATCATGCAGAATGAATTATTGCGATCGTGATGCTAATTGATCTCCAAGCACAGAATTGCCCACAGCTGAGCACTGCCTCCCGCACAATGATGTAGCGGACAATCAGAGAGACCTGGACTCATAAATAACACTTTAATAGATTGTTGTTAAATTATCCTTTTGAAAGATTGAGTCTCAACTGATTTCTGTCTTTCGGATTTTTTTTTTCCTGGAATAAATTATGTCAGGTTGGAGACAGTACGCATGTGCAGTTTTGCAATAACAGTTTCATGACATTAAGCGTCCCTTTCCGGTCTCCATTCTCCTTTCACAACTGAAAACAATTTACAGACGTGAAAAAAGGACATCTATAATTAAAAAAATATTCCCCCTTTTATCTGAAGGCCATTCTATTCATTTGTCAATTATGTATTACATTGAAATGCCCACATTTCAGGGAAATTAACAACACCTTGTGAGATCAAGCTTCTACCTCAATCCCTGATGTGTGTGAATGTGAGGATAAAACAATATTGCACGATAAATGTCCCTTTTAAAGGACATTAAATGATGTGCTCGTATCAGGGGCATAGAAGGAAAACGTTCCTTTTTACCGTTTTGAAACAAGATGCGTTTTATGACAATATGTACGAAAAAACTGAACGAAAACGAAACTGAACGACCAAGTTGAAGTACATTAAATGGTGTGTAGCTAAAGAGGATGTACACACTTAATTGCCAGTCCTCGTCCCGCTCAGGAGAGGACTGCAGTAGCTTGATTATTGTGAAGGTCGGATGGGTCATATCTATGATGAATAAGGTAATGGGAGAAAAAATAACCTTTGCTCCACTGCCAGAAGCAAAACTTTATACTTTGTACCTGTATGTATGGATGTCAGCATTTTATAACATTAAACATGCGGATGATGACTGCCATTATATATAACATAATATACAACAATGTTGGGCAAATAAAAAGGCCCATCAACGTGATAGATATGAAAAGAAGATAGGGCCATCCATAAATCCTCTTTTTTAATATGACTACTTTGTTTATTTATGATATTTTGTTTTCCTTTTTCTGGCTGGGATCATCCCCTGCAGCTTAGTCACCTTTTTATATTCCTACCGCATCACTGCGTGAAGCCCTCTGCTGTGCACAGAGGAGGACGAATCCCTGTGAGGCAGGGACCGCGTAACGGCTACGTCACAACTCTCCGGTGTCCCAGCATTTATTTAATAATTAAACTGAATGAAGGGGGAGAGGCACCCACACCACTAGGCCTGCTGCACACCATGATCGTTTGTAATTTGCTTACTACTACTGCTCATCGGTGGTGCTTGAAGCCTGTGCATGTGAGATTGCGTTTCAACAATGAAAAGTGCTTTACAAATAAATTGTATAATTAGGGCCTTTTATTATAATTACTATTATGCTTATTTCTCCTGAAAAAAACAGACAATAACATAGCTACGACAAGCAGCAGCGAGGAGCTTTGCATGAAACAATTTACAGCAATGTAGGCCTCAATAGTCCCAGCACTGTATAACAACCAAAATAAAAATAATAAAAACACATAATATCGATAATAGCATAATTAAATCATTAAACTAATGTGACATAATTTGCACATTTCTATAATTCGGTAAATAATTAAAAAAATAACTGTTTTGTTGACGTAAATAAACACTGCCAAACTGTTGAAAATACTGACCACATTTTTTTATTACATTTTCACGTAAACAAAATAGTAGACTTTTTAAATTATCATAACCGCGAGTATTATAAATGGTGTGTTTTTGTACAATCGTTAACTAACCTGTGTGAGTCCTCTTGTGGATCTTAAGATTTTCGGATCTTGCAAAAACTTTCTCGCAGCCGTGAAAGGGGCAGGGAAAGGGCTTTTCCCCTGTGTGGACTCTGACGTGGTTCACCAGCTTGTATTTGGCTTTGAAAGGCTTCCTGCCCCTCGCGCAGTTCTCCCAGTGACAGACATATTCAGCGTGCTCGGGTCCCCCGACATGCTCCACTGTCACATGGGTGACAAGTTCATACATGCTCCCGAAGGCTCTGGAGCAAGGCGGCAGCTTCCCAGCCCCCTCTTGGCCGTCACTCCACCTGCACACGAGCTCGTGCTTCACTGTTTGCTTAGAGCACCTGAGGAAAGCGTCGCCTCCTCCTCGCTGAATTGCCATGTTGAGGGGCTTGTACAGACCCAGGAATTGTGTGACAAGCTGCTGTTGCTGGCTGCTTCCCTTGGGGTTGATAGCTTGGCCATAAGGGTGAGTCCGGGTGAGGAGGTCGCCAGGTAGACCCAGCATCATCTGGCTGCCGAACTCTCGAGATGCGTCGGTGGAGGCGTGGGCCTGCTCCTGGTAACTTGTGAAAAAAGCATGGCTTCTGTTGTCCCTGCAGCCAGGGAAGTCACGGTACCTTCCAATCCCACCATGTTGGTTACCTCTGGGTGCCAGTTGATCAGTGACGGGTGGCATGCCGGCTCCAGAAAGATTGGCTCCAATGATAATGCCCCTAGGGCTGTGCTCTAACCGGTGGCTGGGGTATCCAGAGTCTGCAAAATGGGGAACCGAATGGTCAACATATGCACTGGACCTCGTCTCGGAGTAGTCTCGCAAATTATGCGAGGGGCAGAGTTTTAAGGAACTGCCAGTGGGGTGTCCCATGTGCTCTCCTGCCAAAGGTGGCAGCATCATGCTGGGTTCAGTATTGCTCTCCCCGGGGTTGACGCAAGAGAGAGGGCAGCCACTAAACCTCGAAAGGCTTGTCATGTTTTGTTGTGAGTTTGGCTATGAGTTTGCAAAATCAACCACCGATTCAGCACTCAGGTCGCACCCAGAAATTCAGTTTCCATTTCCCCATGTTTGTATATCATCTGCATGTGAAATTCTTGGCCGTGAACTTCGCAGAAGTAGGAACCAGACTCAATTTCGTTAAAGTTGGTGTGGGTCCCATGCCGTTCACTTTGCCCTCTTGATTTGTGGCAATAACCGTGGTAGTAAAAATGCTTCGAAACAGGCCATGGTGCAATATAAAAGCACAGCAGGCAAACCTTCTTTTAAAAAGGGAGCTTTGGGATTGGTTGGAATGCTCCGTGATTGACAGGCGCTGGGTTTGTTTTAAAAGGGACACGCAGGCGTTCACTGCACGACTCCGTTTTCAAATATCGCACAGAAAATGCTTTGAAATGTGCCGCGTTACTCGCAAATATCACTGCCTCTTTCACTTCAGGCGCCTTCTAGTAAGACCCTTCTCGAAATCTCAACATATGAAAAGAAAAAAACGCAAAAGGTCGAAGTGTAATAACTAATCATCTGATAAAAATCAAGCGATTAAATGCAGACGTGACAATCACAACTCTCATCTAGGCTACCGCTTTTTATTTCACTGGTAATATTGCCAAAAAAAAATGTCCCACTCCTACCCAGCAAGAATAATAGAGAGACTGGCCAATGCGTGTCGTAGCCAATTATTGTCAAGACTTGTGTTTGAAAACTGTGAAAGTTACAGGACACCATTTCTAACTATCAAATCAGTATAGTTTAAAATGTTTTAAATTAGTAATAATGTCTTAGTGTGACAGTAGCCTGTATGACTGCGAGGTTTAATGCTGTATCGTTGTATAATATATAATAATATAAGTTATCATGGAGGTAAGAGTAGCATATTTGTGTCACACTTTAATTTTGCAGTTCCACTTGGGCACACATTTGCTAGAACATATTTGAAAAAAATTTAAATAAAACTTTGAAGGAAAGCAACAGTTAGCCAGTTCCTGCATGATGCATCGGACCACCAAAATATCATTACCGTGTTATTAATGGGGAAAAAGAGTGTATTCATACTGACATTTCCAGCTTTGTCACTGGGGAACACTACAGAACATGATGTAGGCTACTATTTTACCTTTCAAGCCCTGAGCAAACCATTCCCATGCATAGAACCCTTCTCATTAAGCTCAAATAAATTAAGAATGATCAAGAGTGAACAACGTTTTCTTGCAGGCTATAGGCTAACTTAAAAAAAGGGGGTTACGTAAAATGTAAATGATTAAACGTGACGAACAGTAGACTCTACGGTTCATTGGAAACTTTTCTTACTTTGGGCTGCTGTGAGGACAGCAGCGTAGGAGCAGCTCTCCACTCTCCTCTGGTGTGCAGCACATATTTCTGAGCGTACGTCTGCTCGCTCCGACGTGGCTCGTATTCTATCAACGCACTCCCTGGATCAGTGCAGCCATATTCTTTATCTGTTGCTTTTTTTAAATTGGGCTACGGAGTATAAAGGTGAAAATCCTCTTATTTCCAAAGACTGTGAATGTCTGAAATTTCAACCTTTTCATTAAAAATAAAAATAGAAAATAAATAAAAAGTATTGAGAGAGAGAAAGAGAATTTCCTTTTATTCCACATTATTATGCTTACGTCACCTGCAGAGACAAAGCAAAGGGGCCCTCTTGACATTAAATGCCGCAAAATAGTAGACAGGCCCAGAACTGGCCTAATTCCATCATGATTGTAATGGACGCTCATGTTTGTCAACCTTTAACCCGATGCGTTTCCGAAAATGATTGAGGGCTGAAGGCCCAGAGTCTCCAATCTGTCATTCAGAAAGCAGGCACTGATAGACCTGCGCCCCACATAAGTCTAGCTCCCCATTCAGCAGCAGAGAAGGCAAAACAAGTTAGAATCATGAAGAATGCCTGCACTTCTACTACTTAATAGACATTCTGAGGCTGTTCAGGTTCACCTTTTCAATACTAACAGTCATCGGAAATGCAGTGTAGACTATAGGCCTGTTTGATTACTAGCAGAATAGGTCTACCCCTTTTGTAATTAGTAGAAAATGACTGAGATTATTGAATGCTCAACGCTCTTAACCTCTAAATTTGCTTAAATGTTTAACTGGGCTGTAATGTGGTCATAACTTAATTAGACTTGAGCCAACAAGCAGAAATTCCATAAATTACAACTCCATTTATTCCTCTACAACATATTACGGAAGGTGTGTAATGACATAATCAACTTGTTGTAAGCATTTCACTGGTTAATTTATCTGTACACAATTTGACAAAAAAGTAAAAAAAAATCTTTAAGTTCCATATTATTTATGATGGAGTGGTAGGTTAGCTTCAAAGCGATAATCAAATAGAGAGCAGGCAAAGGCCAAGACATGCAAATATGCACTGTAAATCTTTTCTATTCTACTATAATAATTTAGGACTTTGTCGTGTTACTTAGACAGCTTTTCAGTTATTTGTAAGAAAATAAATAGGTACGTCAAATACGTGACAAGTTAGCATTTTAATTCGGAAATAACACGCAGACAAATATACACAAGTTCAGTTTTCAATATCTACATTGAGACCAATTTTAGCATTATGTGCTCTCCCCTCCGACCTCTTCTGCTTGATGAGAAGGGTTATTTACGTCGGTTGCTTGACAGGGCAGACACAATCCTAGTGACTGTTGCATAGATAGTATCACTCCCAACAATCAAAACATTCATGTCAGGACATACTCTGTGCGTCCAGAGGGTCCGTGTCACTCCGGGCACAGTGAATATGGAGCAAATGAATGACAAATTGAAAATAGGCACAACACAAATGCCACTTACAGTAGAAAGGCCAGGGTTACAGTACAACACCATGTTGTATAGGCAGGACCCCAAATTCAGCTGATTTCAGTTTTTTAACCTAGGACGGTGATGAGAGGAATTAATTTAAAATAAGGCACAGCACTTTTTAGGGGAAACTATACTTGCACAAAGGTGATAAACATCTACACACATAAACACCTATATGCATACACATTTAAATATGTATGTGTATTCTCAGTCTGTGTAACAATCACCAGTGGTTACACTTACAAATAAGTATATATTATTTCACCAAGTTTCCAAATGATATACTGTATACTGTATATGTGTGTGTGTGCATGTGTGTGTGTGTGTGTGTGTGTGTGTGTGTGTGTGTGTGTGTGTGTGTGTGTGTGTGTGTGTGTGTGTGTGTGTGTGTGTGTGTGTGTGTGTGTAAGTGTGTGTGTGTCTCAGGCAGACACAATGTTACTGTGTGGTCATATTATGTGGTACAAAACAGGAATACCTTTCAGTGTGTTTGTGTGTGTGTGTGTGTGTGTGTGTGTGTGTGTGTGTGTGTGTGTGTGTGTGTGTGTGTGTTTATCAAAGTGTATTTACTTTGTATGGGGTGTGCTGAGATATTATAGTTGATAAGGGGTGGCAGCGCACAGTCTTGCCACGACTTTATGAAATTAAGATGAATTAACAGGTTTGTGATGAGTCCATTTGCAGACAGATGCTCCAGTAAATCACAGCAAGAAGTCCATTAGCCCTCTCCATCAGCATTGTGAATGCAAACACCAAGGAATGTAGTAGTCACTCAAGACCCAACTGACCATATGATCTATGAAATACAGATGGCCATCTATGTGGCTATCATTGTACTACATGCAGGTAGAAACCTATATGGAATATCAAAATGCTAATATGAAATGACAAAGCATTTCTGGGATTGTTTTCCTCTAATGACAAACAGAACACAAACACATCCCCAGCACAAACATTTTCCCAATGCAATAGAGCATTATTACATTGTGAAAATTACAAATTACAAGACGGCTAAATAATCATTTATCATGTAATACTCGTGTCTATTGCCACACGATCCTTGTCATTATCAGATGCTAAAATTGTACAGAAATCAATGTTTCTTTTATATATTATGCTCCATGTATTTGCAAACACACCGAATAATGAAAATGTTGTTTTGAAGAAAATGTTGAGAATGCTGAAAATTAGTCGATGCAAATGTTGCATGCATAAACTTCCAAGCACTTGTTGCGGAAAAACATGCCAAGCAAAGATTTTAAACTTAATTTACTCCGAAAATATATGAAATCGACTTGGTATTGTTGTGAGCTTGGCATATCGAAGAGAACTGAGAAAAGATTGCACCCAAAGCAGCACCCAGAACACAACTACACATGTTCTTATTAAATGTCACAAAATCCTGCAAGTTCATTTAGCACACTTTTATTTATTAAAGCGAACCATCGGATCACAGTATATCATTCATTTAGCTGTGCCATCAGAATAAATTCACCACACTATTGTCTTTTTAAAGTGTAAATACAGAAAACACACTCGTATACAGTGACACTTGACAAACAAAGTAATAGTTTGTCATTGTTTCAGGAAGATGGAGATTTCCCTTTTGTCTGGTCACTATTGAGTTAAATTTCCAACAACTTATCTGAAGCACAAGCGGCCTGAACCAGCCAAGCACAGTGGGTATCCTACAGGCCAGCCTACTTGGACTAAAAAAGAAGAATTACTGTACTTTGCTGAAATAAATCCAGAAGATTTGGGCTGCCTTCCTCGTGTGTTTATATAAGGAAACAAATTACATGCATCTAGGTCATTTATGAAATATGCACTGAAATAACAT
Organism: Hyperoplus immaculatus; assembly: GCA_949357725.1. Taxonomy (NCBI): domain Eukaryota; kingdom Metazoa; phylum Chordata; class Actinopteri; order Uranoscopiformes; family Ammodytidae; genus Hyperoplus; species Hyperoplus immaculatus. The sequence goes on from OX442356.1 coordinate 16,351,842, forward strand.
TTTTAGCTGCTGACTCCAACACATCTAGTTAGAAAGAAATTTATAAATGTGAGTTGTTTACCATATAGGCTGATGGTTATGCTCTGCTCTTTTCCAACAGCACTGGCCTACTGTCAAAAGAGGTACTATGCAAGCTACAATATTGTGATATTTTAAGGTAACGCGCATGCTCAGTTAGGGGAAGATTACGTTATAACCAATGGGCTATCCCAGCGCCCAATGAGGTAATCCCAGCAGAGATAACTAAATCATCACATTATACATATTGCTGCAGAATAGCCCGCTATAATTTAGCACATTGCATTACGCCTACATTCAAATGATCATTAAAGCTTTTAAACTGTGTTGGGCATTTGAACCAAAGAACACACACGCCTATAGGAGCATTTTCATTTAATCATTTTACGCAATGTATATACCCGTCTCAAAATATTAAAAATAAACATAAAATCGTGAAAAACTAGAACATACTGCTGGCCAAAATTAAACTAAATACAATTCAATAGATTTGAATTAAATTAGAATTCAAAATTTAGCTGAAATTGTCACTGCGTGCAGCATGCTCGAAAAGCGGTGTAAAATATTTGAGGGAAAATGGCTAGTGTGAGTGAGAAACGGTTAACAAAAGTGCAGCTCTATAAAGCTGCATTTCCCTGTAGTTTCCCCACTTGCCTTGCTGAAGTAGGCCTACAACTATTAATGCGCAATCTGCACCTTTCATGCAATACAATTGATTTTAGTTTTTAATATAAAAAAACAGGAAATTAAAATGTAATACACCTTGCCCATCACTTAGGCTATATAATATTCTTGCTATGCTAAATCTAGATTATTTTTGACGCTGAGGAAAGAAGTTTTATTAGAAAAATGTGTGCTTGTAGGGCTCGTCAAAATTAGCCTTTACGTTTGTAGAATTGACTAAATATTACAATATTTAATAAATGCCTGTATTTCTCAAGAACTCTGCAGTATAGCTTTACATTTAATCTCAAGCAACAGTTGCTTAACATTAGGGCCCTATCTGATGACAGCTCCCTTTTCTTCTCAGCAAGAGCTCAGTGCGTACGCTGCTGCTCTGTCGCTCACAAACATTTGTGACTCATCTTAACCATGTTACTTAATTATTTCACTGCGAGAATACGGGCTGCAAATACACGGCACATAATCTTAAGTGGCGTATGAAGCCCTGGCTCCACGTCTCAACGAGCCAATAAAATATGGAGGGAATATAGGAAAACTTAACAGGCTGTTTGTCACTTGTGAAAGTTCACAAAGGTCGCCATAAATCTCATAATGCAAAAACTGCAAAGGCAACTCTGTTAACCGCGGACGCGTGAGTGTTTGCGCGCAGACTACTAGGCTGCGTGTTTTCGTGCGTGTGCGCGCTCGTGGTCCACTGCCTGTGTGTGTGTGTGTGTGTGTGTGTGTGTGTGTGTGTGTGTGTGTGTGTGTGTGTGTGTGTGTGTGTGTGTGTGTGTGTGTTTGTGTGCACATGCATGCTGTGTGCAGTGTGAGAAGACGAGAGACGAGTGTGTGAGAGTGAAAGGGGGAGTAAACTGTGAGAGGCTATGACTTCGTGGAGAGAGAGAGAGAGAGAGAGAGAGAGAGAGAGAGAGAGAGAGAGAGAGAGAGAGAGAGAGAGAGAGAGAGAAAGAGAGAGAGGGAGAGAAGGTGAGAGAGGCAGGCAAACAGAGGGAGAGAGAGAGACACGAGGGGGTGAGGGAGAAGCCTACGAGGAGAAAGATGAAGGGACTCTCATTCGTCATTTTGCTTCAAGATAAGTTGTTGAGGCTATGTACAAAAAGCGCAAGCGTTGTACTAATGTGCATGACGGCCATCAAAAAGATAAAAAAATAAATAACACACACACGCGCGCACACACACGCACACAAACAGATACATTACCATGTGATCAACAGGCTACGCACAGAGCAGACTATTTTCACTCAGAAAACTAAATCCCATGCAATCTCCACGGACTAAATATAATAACACACATACAGGATACGGGTCTTGCCTCATATAGCTAGCTTACTTAACACAGAATAGATGACACATAAATTGGTAAACTCACCTTTTCAATCTACAACTCTTTCTCGAGGGAATGTTCTGGAGTGAATGCGATGGGATGAGGGTGAAAGCAGAATGAAGGACTGATTTGAAGATTTTTTTTTCTTTTTTTTTTCCAAGTCCCGGTCCCCCTAAAATAAAGAATGTGAGCTCCTTCCTGGGACAGATTGAGGGGGAGAGGATGTGAAAGGCTCGGAGTTAAAAAGCGCCGCTTGAAGCACTCAGCGTGTCTCTGAACTTGATCAGATTTTATGTGTCCTGCAGCGAGTCAGCGGCAGCCCTCTGAAACTTGCTCAATGGCACGAATTTCTTGGCTGAGCGAAAAAATCTCAGGATATTACAATTACTGCCATCTTTCTCTCGTGTCTTTTATTCCTCCGTCTTACACCCTATAGAGCTTTTGCAACAACAAAAAAAGAGAAGAAAAAAAAAGAAAAAGAAAAAATACCCCCCTCCCCTTTAAAGCGGCTTCAAGAAAGCCACATTTTGGAACTGTGCCAATACATTCAAGTTTTCGGTTAACAAGAGCAAAACTGTTCACATGAAAGAGAAAATAATAAATAAGTGATAAACTATTTTAGATATAAAGATGGATGACAAGAGTTATCTTGTTTTTCTTTTTCAAATACACAGGCCCTATCTATGACATACCATAATAATGTATTAAAACGTTTGCATACCTACTTCATATAAACTAACCAAATACATTTTATGTTACAGAATAACTTTTTTAGTGCAGTTTCTGTAAAATACTAAATATGGGTTCCACTAAGTCTCAACATAATCTGGTTGTTAAATAAAAACTGCATAGGTATTACAGCCTGTCCCAAACAAATGTATTTTTATTTATTTTGGAGTTTCCTGAGGAGTGTAAATCACGTAAGGATGAGAAATGCGCAGCACATAACATACACACCACACACACACACACACAAACACACACACACACACACACACACACACACACACACACACACACACACACAACACAGACACAGAGTGAGAGAGAGAGAGAGAGACACACACACACACACACACGCACACAACACGCGCACACTAGAGTGCCCGGTTATACCTGCAAAATAGTGTCTGTAAGAGCCAATCAGATGAAACCAATTGAGACGACCTGCCATCTTCAATACCAAACTGTGCCAATCACCAGAAATCTAGCCAATTAATACCCTCCTCAGCAGTCACGTGTCAGAGGGGTAGCCGAGCGCCGATTGGTTGCTGTAGCACTGCCTCCCGAGTTCATTTATGTTCTGGGAGTGAGTGATTGACTTTATCAGTCCAAGGACATCATCCGCCTGGAAAGGGGGGGAAGTTTGATCCGCTTTCTCACGGATCGCAGTCAACGGGAATTTTTTTCGCTCCCAACTCTGTTTCGCATAGGATTTTTCCCCGTTTTGGCTCGGCGTGTTTTTTTATTATTTTTATTTTCGGATTTTTATTTTCGCAAAACGTGGTAAATCTTGGCGCTGGTGGCTGCAGCTTGCGCGCCCCGCTAAACTGGATTTTAATTTTATTTTCTGTTTTCCTCCCCGTCTCCTATAAGTTTGCCTCGAGCTCATGACTATGCTTCTTGATAGCGGTCCGCAGTTTGCATCGTTAGGAGTGGGGGGTTTCGGGGGACCACGGCACCACCACGACATCGGGAACACGGACCCGAGACTGAATCCCTTCGCCGATTCCTCTCATCATCACCCGGCAGCTTTCAAAATCAGCCCCGTAGCGCACGATATCGCCTCCGGCCAGACGTCGGCTTTCACCCCGCAAGCCACAGGATATGCAGCTGCCCTGGGACACACTCATGGCGGGCAGGTGGGCTCGTACGGCGGGGGAGCATTCAATTCAACACGGGACCTTTTCTTCCGCAACCGGGGCGTTGGAGAGCCCGCTGCGCCGAGCGCCCAGCATGGGATCTTTGGTGCTTCGGCGGGGAGCCTCCACGGGCCGCCCGGGATCAGCGACAACCCCGGACATCTGTTGTTTCCAGGACTTCACGAGCAGGGGGTGAGCCACACTTCGCCGAGTGGACATGTAGTCAATAGCCAAATGCATCTTGGCTTACGCGGGGACATTTTCGGAAGACCTGACCCGTATCGCCCGGTCGCGAGCCCTCGGACGGACCCCTACGGCGCTCAGCTCCACAACTACAGCCATCCCATCAACATGAACATGGGGATGAACGTGCCGACACATCACGGCCCGGGGGCCTTCTTCAGATACATGAGGCAACCGATCAAACAAGAGCTATCCTGCAAGTGGATAGACGAGCACCAGATGAACAGACCCAAAAAGACTTGCGAGAGGACTTTCAGCACCATGCACGAGATGGTCACGCATGTGTCCATGGAGCACGTCGGCGGCCCCGAGCAGAGCAACCACATCTGCTTCTGGGAGGACTGCCCGAGAGAAGGGAAATCTTTTAAGGCCAAGTACAAACTCGTCAACCACATCCGAGTGCACACGGGCGAGAAACCGTTTCCGTGCCCGTTTCCCGGATGTGGGAAAATATTCGCCAGATCGGAAAATTTGAAAATTCACAAAAGAACACACACAGGTAAGGCAACAGCAATATGTTGGCACGGCGTGCGTAAAAATAAGATTAAAAGATTAGGCTGCTCAGCAAATGGTGTGTCTTGGAGATTGTTTCAGAGTGCATGTATTTGTTGTTTACAAGTAACTTGGGCCCACATTTATGGCGTTGAACATTACCCAAACTATTGTTAGTGTAGTTTATTTGAGAAGTATGTTTAAATACATTTGTGTTGGCTCAATAGTGCAGAAAACGTGGACTTGTTCAGCAACCAGCGTTCATTCTATAGCCATAAAGCCAAGAAGTTGTGCATGACACAATAACATAGATACTTTACGCTCTTGTGATAAAGTTGTGTCGCAATAGCTATATATGGATATCTATAGACTTGGGGCTCTCTAGCGTTCTAAACGTCACACACAATTGCATATTCAATCAGTTTCTGGCTGTCTTTGCAATTCTGTCCCCTGTTCAGCCATGGCGTGGTGCAGAAATGCCCTGTTGATTCAGTGTTTACTATATAGGAGCAGTATACGCATTACGCACAGAGCGAGGGCAGTAGTATGAAGGAGCAGGCCTCTTGAATAAATAAAGCCTGACAAGAGCAGCGTGTAGTAGCCTAGTGGAGGAGCCGTATCCACTTCGCCGCCGAAGAAATGTAGGTTACTCTGTTATATAATAGACTGCAGACAATTTACATCTCATGAGCTCGGGGTTACACAGGAGGCGTCGCAATGCTGAGTTTGTTTGTCTGGGCTATTGGTGGCATATCATTCACAATGTGTGTGCGTGTTTACTCCCGCAGGTGAGAAGCCGTTTAAGTGTGAATTTGATGGCTGTGACAGACGGTTCGCCAACAGCAGCGACAGGAAAAAGCACATGCACGTGCACACGTCGGACAAGCCGTACATCTGCAAAGTGTGCGACAAGTCCTACACACACCCCAGCTCTCTCAGGAAACACATGAAGGTAATTAATGTCTTCATTACTCCCTTAAACACATTAACGCAAACCCACTCACGCTCTACCCCCTCCTCCCCTCAACCCCTACCATTCTCCATAGATATGCACCGTCAAAACTTGAGGCATTTCTTTTAAGATGCTAAAGCAAAGTACCACTAGAAAAAGGCCACTAGCACTAAAAGTGACACTTGAAGCCCTAATTTAATTAATGTAGCGTATTGAAATATAGGTGTGAATCAGTGGTGCTTATTTTAGCCTATAGGCTACTTGTCATCCTCTGATAGATGCATTTCATCACTTGACACTGTCTAAACTAAAAGGTGACTTGTTTTAAAGAAAAGCGTTTGAACTGTCTTATACTTTGAGAATAATTTATTTAAAAGGTGCACATTAAGGGCATGCTTGGGGATCCTTTTTGTATAGACTTTTCTGCAAGTTTGCTGCACACTCACTGTTATAGTAGCATATAGTAGCCTTAGGCATAAGTGAATATCATAATTGAGCAGGAACTCAGATGTTTTTTTATTTATTTTGCAGGTACACGAGTCTCAAGGATCTGAATCGTCCCCAGCAGCTAGCTCTGGATACGAGTCGTCCACTCCGCCAGTGCTGGTCTCAGCCAACACCGAAGACCCGACAAAAACACCGCCGTTAGCCGTACAAAACACGTCCGGACACAGCGAAGGACTGGCACCCAACTTTAACGAATGGTACGTTTGAAGTGAGAAGAACAAACCCTCTTCTCAATGTGGACCACGGGGTTGAGGATAATAACTATTCCTGCACACACACACACACACACACACACACACAAAACAAGCAGCCCCTCGTCACTAACACACACACACACACACACACACAAAACAAGCAGCCCCTCGTCACTAACACACACACACACACACACACACACACACACGCAAGATTGGAACAACAACAACAACAACAGGAGATGAGAGCAAAAGCCAGCAACAAGCAGGCCACATCCGTTCTCAGGATCACGAAATTTGACTTTTATTACGCAGTTTTCGAGGGAATCAAAATAAAATCACGATTAAATAAACGTAAATACTTTCTCAGTATAAATAAATGTTTTTTTATCTTTTAGTTTACAGATTTCAGAAAAAAATGTTTTATTTTTCATTTTATGTATTTTCTCAAATTTTTATTTAAAAAAAATAATAAAAAAGGAAGATTATTTCACGCTGTTTTATATGGTGACGGTGACGCGCTATTGTCGCCTCTTCAATTGATTGTTGGAACTTCAAACAGTCTTAAGAAACGTGCCAAAGTCTTTGTCATGAACTTGAACACAGAAAAAAAACTAAAATAAATATTATACTCGTGAATGTATTTTCCTTGTTTGATGGGGTCGAATCTATTGTCAACGTCCGTTTTCAGGTGGAGAAATGTGGTATTAGGTTACGATTGTTACCGTTGAATATAACGTTGCCTTTTGTTAATACCGTTGTAAATACATATCCATGATGCCATATTTATCAATTTGTAATTTAATTATGGGTATAAGTTCTGAATCTTAAATGATATTTATGGAAATGTTTTCTAACAAGAACTGTACAGTTTGGGTCATAACCAGCTTAACATTGAACAAACGATAAAAATGATAAATCTCCAACATCACGATTGTATCCTTCTGTTTGGTTTTTTCTTTTGTTCCTTTTTAACCAATAGGCCTTCATGTGTCTTATTTGGATCGAAGAAAATCATCTATATGAATATTATTGGATTTGTCTATATATAATGCAGATATTTCCGTCACTTTTATTTTCTTTATGAGACCATTGACATGTAAATCATTGACTTTGTAGAACTGAGTTCAGTTGAGCTGAGAAGCTATAAAACGGTTCTGTTGATATCTTTATTTGTGGTTAAACTGAAACCTTTGTTTGTATTTTACTTTGATAGAATCAGAAATAGATGTCTATTCGTAGTATACACTCAGTATTTTTTTTTTGGGGGGGGAGAGAAAAAAATAAATAAACCCATCAGACTATTGCACTCCTATACTACAGGTCTTAAGACGAGTGTGCGAAGTTCATGATTTCCAAATCAAGGTGACAGCATTTTTGATGATTTCAAATTCGGGTCGAACAACCCAAATATATGCGCCAGCCAGTATCTTTCCAGTTCCAGCAATGTCTTTGTGCAAGTATGTTTAAATGTGTGCATCGGCAAACTGTCACAACACAGTATCTTCAAAAATAAAAAAAACTTTTTTTGTCCGTCAGCTTGCATTGTTTTAAATGTAATTCTTCTGTGAAACTAAGCGTGTTATTTGTTGTGGTGTTGCATATAGAGCAGTATGATTACACATTTGCTTGTTTTGTGTGAATAACTTGTCAAGATGACATTTTTTTTTGTGTTTAACAAAATTTGGTAGAAGGGATTCTAGCTCTATGTGGGTCGCGGGGAGAATACGTTCAGTGGCAAAAAGAGTTACAGCATTGCATTGTAACCTGTTCTCAAGAATTAAATATTATGCATAGACAAAGTATATTGTACTCTTATGAGAACAATTGTCAGACCACCAGCACTACTTTTAAAATAAAATGTAAAAGAAAAAAGGGTACCTCGTGACAGTGATATATGAAATAAGTTTATTTAAATAATTTAAGGAATATATGTTTTATATGCTATTTTCTATACCTTAATTTAAAAGAAGTACTTTTTTCTTATTCCCACCACCTTTCTGCCCCATGCCAGAGAAAATAATATCTGATGTATTAACACAGCTAGAATGTGATGTTGTAACACTTTCTGGGAGAATATGGGTCACACTCCAAGTTATTCCTGAAGAGCAAAAATGTTGTACTGATGAACTGTGTCACTGTGCCACGTTGAGGCAAACCAATGTTACAACAGCAGGCCTGTGCATTAGCATATTTCGCTACACCAGAGGCTGAAGGTTCCTTGTACTTTTTAGGCTACTGTATGTTGGTTAATTTGTTTTACCAACTATTTATGAAGAAATGTGAACGGAAATTTTGACTGAAAATTAAAAAAAAACATGATGAAAAGAGACTGTCAGACTGCGACGTTGATTATTAACACCATGTTGTCCTGCCCCCTGCATTTTAAGTCATAAAGCCGACACTGTGTGCTTGTCGTTTATATCAGACTAGTAGGAGTCACTTGAACTTGACACTGATTAAGGCGCCATTTTAGTATCTTGGCTGTGCGTGTATGTCTGTGTATGTGAATTAGGAATAGTGAGTGGGAGCAAGTTAGGGGACTTCGTCTCATTTCTTCATTGGGTTTAGATGGAGATGTGTGAGTCATCCATCGCCGGCTGCAAAAGTTGCACACGCAAGTTTGATAATTGTTGTTATTATATTTTAAATTAACGCTTAATAATTAACATTCCTAATGTGCAGACGGGAGGACGGGCAAATGAGGACACTGTGTGACGTGAAAGTGGAGTTGGATCCGTTGCCTAAAGTGGCGCTGCTTCAGCCAATACCCGATTAACAAGGAACCGCTTCATAAAAACAACCAAACGAGTTACTACACATCAATGCACCACGTAATAAGTCAACGGTTAAAAAAAATCAAAACAGCAGCTCATGCACATGTCTCATATATCTAATGCTATACATTTTGTTGGGCTAGGCTATTTAAAAATATATTCAAAAGTATAATACGTAAACACTATTATAAAGGGATGACTTCACCTCACCCTTTGGAGTGTAGAGCATGAGGAAGATTATTACACCAACCCCCCACTATACAAAGTGCTTGAAACCCCCGCACCCCAACCCCCCATATCCTTCAACTAAACAGATTTAGGAATATTGATTCAAATTCTGCTTTTGACTATGTTTTTTTCTTTTTGCGCAAGCGCACCCCTTGCATTCCGTTTGATTTCGAACCGCCCCCTCCTTCCTTCCTTTATTCCCCATCTCACCCTCTCCCTCCCTCCCTGCCTGCCTAACTCGTCTAGTCAAGTCGCACATTTCAAGTTCCCCCTCTCGCTCTCTCCTCTCTCTCTCTCTCTCCCTCAGACATCGTGACGTCAAATAACAGAGACACGGCATTCTGCAAAACACGGCGTGCAGGCTACTCAAACGGAGGCTGCTGACATATTTTACGCATGCATATGACTGAGACGCCGTTAACAGAGAGCGGTGGCCGAGCTCTCATAGCCTACCTGCAGTATATGAATATCGCCAGGGAAGAAACACAATATGATCATGGAAAAAATAAAAGCTTTGACATCGTTACGTCTTAACAGGGATGGTATCTGCTTATCCAGGCCATTACACCAGATTACATCAATTATCCGTGCGTGCTTTACATTCTGCAAAATAAAACTGTTTGGTTTTCGGACTTCTCGATAAGCTATGTTTACATACACTGGGAATTCAAAGTTTCCAGATCCCGCTAGATTAGAAACCAAAGCATGCAGGCGATTCAATTCAGAAAAGAGAAAGAGAGCGAGAGAAAAAAAAACATGAAAGGCTCCTTTCTGAATGGGCTAGAAAGCAGCAACGGTCACGTGGATGCAGTTGTGTAGTATAAAGACCGGCGGCTATTTTACATCTGCAGCAAACACCTGCCTTTGAATTACGCTCGCGCTCATTAAGCTCAAGTTATTGTATGGATTGCCACTCGCTCGGCTGTGTGGTGCCGCGTGTCTGTGTGATTGCAGCTGACTGTTGGCAGTTCGCAGTTGCTATAATCGCCCCGTCTATAGGGTCTGCAGCGTGTAGTAAAGGCTATCAGAAGGAGGGGGGTTCAGGACTGAGTTTTTTTACGCCTTTTCCCTCGCGTCTGTCGCCAAAGTTTGATATTTTATTGATTGGGCCACACCAACCCCTTATTATACCATCCTCCGTCTTCTCAGTCGCAGTGTTTGATGCATGGCTAAGCGGGGGAGCGTTTCTGTAAGAGGATAAACTGACAGAAGCACGTACCCAAAGCCTTTTGTCACGCAACGGAGGCCGTGATCTTAATAAACCCAGTGGCTAATTTACCACTCATTAATAATCAAGTAATTATCAAACGCAACATGTAGGCTAGGGACTTTGTGTGTGTCTAAAACGTAACCTGCTTGTATGCACTTCTCTACATTGGAGGCATTTATTTTGTGGCACTATTAAAGCTTTAACAATGAGAACGGCCGCAAGGTCTTGCTCAAGGAAGCTGGGTGCACTCGGCCCCTTGATCCGAATCTGAGACATTTTGGATTGGAGACTGAAAACAAACACACGGAAGATGTTCAGATTGTCGTCCCAATCACTGACTATGCTTTAAGTAGGCTGGATGCCAACAAATCTGAATCATCGCAAATTAACAATGCCATCTGAGAATGTGTCACAGACAGCTCCAGCACATAACTCTTCATCTTTCAGCCCGTGCCAACACTAGTATTTACGGTGTCCCGACCTGCAGACAGACAGGGTGTGTGTGTGTGTGTGTGTGTGTGTGTGTGTGTGTGTGTGTGTGTGTGTGTGTGTGTGTGTGTGTGTGTGTGTGTGTGTGTGTGTGTGTGTGTGTGTGTGTGTGTGTGTGTGTGTGTGTGAAATGCGGGGTTCGTCTTTCCGCATATAGCAACAGAACAAGTTCACACACTGGATTACTGTAGATGTTTATACGGCAGTCTTTTCTCTAATCAAGACATTAAGCCTCATGCATAAGGGGGGACTCGAGTGTTTTGTCACTAAATGCACCATGGCAATTAGATTGAAGTGATATGGATTCAGCAACATCATAAGGGGAAATATGGATTGATAAACAAATTGCATAAGAGTTAACATACATCTGATAATTGCTTCACTTGCGCGCGGAAGTGGATGTGGTGGCCAATTATCGATGCTTATTTGCAGCTCCAGCAGGGTGTTGAATATGCATTTACAAAATAGGCTATACATTAATCCACGGTGTGTCTTTCTATTTTAACGTATTTCATGGCCTTTTGTGATGCAAACTGTTTAACACAATGGCTTTGTCTTTGAGAACAAGTATTCTTCAATTGGCTCCTAAGAGGCATTTACATACTCCATCATACTGTATACTAGCCTGCAGGCATTTCTGCTGGTGAGGAAGTGAGTGAAAGTGCCAATTATGAAACAGTCTAAACTGGTATAAAGTTATGCAATCAGTGTGTACTACTTCCTGAATCAATCATACCCCGCTGCGCTTTGGAAGAAGTAAGCCTGATGAAATACCCAACAGATCAGTCAGTTAAATGGCCAAATGTGCACAATAAATAAAGAAAAAAATACCAAGGGACCTAACGTCAGCAGCTTTCATGGTGTCAATGGGCCATTATTTAGAGCCCCCCAACACACTCGAAAACACCCCACCTCTCCAATGATATTTCTATTATGCTGTGGGCTGAAAGACAAACTATTAGTAGGATGTCCAACAGGAGACAGCGCTTATTGCCCAACATCTGGCGGGGTGTCAGAAGCGTGATGAATTCCTCATCAGTGCAGGCGCAGGAATCAACGCTAATAGGTCCCGAGTGAGGGCCCCGGCAAACGCTCATTCAGCAAAGCAGATGTTCGGTAAATTGTGCTTTTGCGTTTGTCTTTTGACAGATATATTTTCAACACTTCTGAGAGGTGGTGAGCGCGGGCAAATGAGCAATTGACATCCCGTTAATGGCCCGTTGCTCTTCCACGAACTCTGCGTTGGCGAGGCTTCGCCCACAACCGGCGCAATAACAAGTGGTCTCCCTTGAGGAGCGAAGGCTACTTTTTATGATTCATTGCACTGCAGGTTATTGGAGAAGAAGGTGTAGCATGTTGAGGTTTAAATGTAAAAGCAACGTGTAGCCTGAATCTGCAATAAAGCTTTAATTGGAACCATAACACAGCGGTGTGTGTTAGGTTTTCATATCCCTTGCAAAGTCAACATAAAGTTGCATTAGTTACCGTTTGCATGGGTGTGATTCTACACTCAACAAACTTTTCACCTGAGAGACGCCTCCCTCGTCCCGGGACAGCCTCCACCTCTCTCCCCCTGAGGGGACGGCAGCAGCGCTAACATATTCATCAGCCTCTCAAAATAAAGAGGACAATGCTCGTTAATGTCCCCCTTTTTCGAGAAACAATGAATTAGAATTGTAGAGTGCCTTTTCCATTATTGAAAAACTTCATTCATCGCCTCTCTCGTGGTGATTATTCCGCGCGTGCGCAATGCCCCTAGTTGAGTTCTCCCCCTGCAAAGCTTGGCGGGACGCCTTAATATCACCATCCACATGTTGCGCAGAGGTGGTGCGCAGAGAATGAGTCCCGTGAGATAGATGGATGGATTAATATAGGAATAGGTATAGACAGACCCAGCGTACGAATAAACAAGCCATGAATAAATAAAGTGTCTATGGCGTTTTATCCCCTTACAAAAATAAAAACATGTCACTACGACATCACAACGAGAAGCAAAAGTAGCCCATATCTCTTGCACCATTCCGATTTGTGTCCCAGAAATGCCAATCAACGCGGAAAAAAGGCAAGCTCTGGTTGCATAATGTTTGCACAATCTTTAATCCGTTATGGATATGCATGAGGCAGGGATAGCACCATGAATAACACTCCGCTCGATCCAGCAGCATCAGCACACGTGTGCGCGATTCCTGGCGCAGCACAAATACAGAAATAGACAATATCTCAAAGTCGTATTTCTTTCTCCCCCATTCAAGCATAGTAAGCGGTTTGACCCACATACGTAGTGTAGGCTACATGCTTTCTCCCCCCTTTTCCACTCAAAGTGACAGTAGGCTAGCCAACATTAATAAACACAATTTAAAAAAGTGTCACACTGATAGTAACACACTATTACAGCAATAAAGCAAAGATAAGTAATGGATTGGAACTGTGAATGTTTAAAACGAGTGTGTCAAATGTGACTTGGCCTTCTTGGAAAACTCCATTCAAGTGTAATTACCAGCGGTTGCAAAACATCATCATACACTTAAATTAAATATTCAAGGATGATTTTAGTCAAATTATGTCTATACATTTCTTTGCTCGCCTAAAAAATTACACAAATAAAACAGAATACATCAATAAAAATATGTTAAATAAATGTTTTATTAGAAAAGGATGTCACTTTTAATTTCTGAAGCTTTTATGTCATGTTGACCTTAAAATACATTTCAAACAAAAGTTAAATTTAATGACACTGAAGTTTCTCTTAATAATTGACTTTTTAGTTGAATGATAAAATGTTGCAGTTTTACTGAGTTTTAAGAATGAAAAAACAATCCTTGCCTATATACAATAAAAAAGACAAATCTACTAGGATTAACAAGGAACCAGTTATGAAATATTTCTGTGTGTGCTGAAAATCTGCAGTGTATTGTCACAGGCACCATTGTAAGGAGAAGGTATGACAAATAATAGCAAACATATAATCCACCACAACCGCAGCAGTGTGGCCTGCATTTGGCCATAGTGCCCCAACCCTTGTTGCACTCCTGTGAGGCCTGAACAGAGGTGATGCTGCAATAAGATGTATTTGGATAACCAGGTCAATCCAGGAAAACAGCAGCTTTGTGGATGGGGTGATTGAAGGAGAGTGATATTCAACAGCTGGGTTATACCGGTTTTCAATAGCCATAATAAAAAGTGTTAGACTTAGCACTGGTTATTTTCTTTCCACAAATCTCATCCTCGACTCCCCCTACTGTGCCTTTTGGCCAAAAACAGAACACAGCCAGCTCATATTTTCACACTATTAGACGTATACTATTAGTCCGTGTTTTTTTGGTCTTTGGTAGTTTTTCACAGTCATCAATCATTTTAAGCATGATGGGGAAACAATGCAGTGTGATTGCATACCTTTAACTTTGTGCTAAACTCACTGGACAGTAGAGCATTTCTATTACTGGTACCATTCTTGGACACAATAACAGAAGAGGAGTGTCTGGAAAAAGGGTGGAGGAGAAAAGGGGGAACCAGGTAGGAGGGCCTGGTGAAACAGGAGGGTTTTTTTTTGGGGAGGGAAGGCCAGGTGCTGGAGGAAATTGGCAGGCGATTGCCAAAGCGACCTCATGCCAAGATAATGCATGGGGCCATAGGTGTCCCCCAAGCCAATTCCAACCCTCATGCTGATAGCTTTTCAATGCCTACGGGACAATCTCTCCAATAATTGCTTTTCCTGTTTCAATTCTGGTCTAAGGGGCCTGCAGTAACTAAAGAGAAGGGACTTTTGTTTCTCAACAACCATTGCAAAATTGCATAGTGTCCAGAATTTGGAGTCATTCTTAGTCAACATATAGTTCTAAATAGGAGTACAATTTATCATATAAGAATATGTCCAACACCATTGGGACTTTAAAAGGATAACACAAAAGACATGCACGTCCTGCAAGACTGAGAGTGTGCTTTCAAAAGTTTGCACATGTCCTTGTGATTGGCAGATCTCGCCTTAATACATTGCACATTTTCCTTCAGGAGACCTTTGGAGGCTGTAACTTATCTTCTGTTTGTTAAGAAGTAACGTAGGCAAATATTTTCATTTGCATCCCTGAGACACCCTATCCATCCTCTGCTATGATGACCAATGACATATTGCTCTCCTGGTCGAGGGAGGGAAGCTCAGCGGGCTGTTGAAACCCAAAACCTCTCTTCAAAAGTTCCCCTTAAATGTCTAAAGTCAATGGAAACTTTGACTTTTTTTGTTGCTTTTGATTTAAATAAATGTTTCTACTTTAATTTTAATTTTGGGCTGATACATGCCTAACTTCTTTTGAAAAATCTAAACTATTTACAAATTACAATATGTAAAACAATAGACAAAAAATACAACATAGTCGGTATTATAGTTGATAGTTGATAGAATAAGAAAATTATTATTACGCTGAAATCAAGATGGTTTGTAAAATACTGCGAACTTCAACTACTATGTTTTCTATTCTTGTTGCGCATTTGAAAGTTCACAGAAAGCCACCAGGCCTCCGTTCTTCTTGCCGCCTCGCAGGACTCCAACATAACAGAGAAATTAAACGTGCGCACTTATTATACTAATTATTAACGACCGACTTCTCTTGTCCTTGAAAAGTCTGGGCGCAGGGAAGTCAAGGAAACCGAGTTCAATCAAAACGGGGCCGCTCTCTATGAAGAATAGAACTCTCCCGGTGCAACAGGGAGGAAAAGTGTCTCATTCCAAGCAACTGTTAAATAAGTTGAATTATTAACCGTGTTGCGTCGGCAGAAACGAAATTCACTCCACTATGTTTCCTCCTTTTTTTTCAAATGATCAGCGTTTCAAAAGTCAAAACACTATCAGCTATTTAATGTGCACAGACGTATTGGTGTTTTTATTATATAATGTAACAATCAGTATTTTTTTTTTTATTATCTACAGCGGATAGAGCCAGATAAAAATGTACGCAATTTGGATAACGCAATTTGGATAGATTTCCCCTCATGATAATACAACAAAAGGGCGAGGGGGTTATAACTCGCGCTGTGTGTGGGTCAGGGGGACGCAGTTTAATACTGAGAAACGTTACCAAGCAGCCAGTTTGTTTTCATTCTTGCGAAGTATAAATCATGCATAAACCTCCTCTCTGTCAGGTGCATTTCATATGCTGTGGTTCATGCATTAGAAATGAAGGAGGTGGAAGCTGTTGTAAAAAGTAATGTTATAAGACGTGACATTAGCTCAACTTTCAAAGACAAAGTTCACACATTTAGATAAATAGTCCTGTGCCCAGTTTAACTTACCTTTTTCTTTTGGGGGGGGGGGTAATCATTTATTTCTGTATTATCTAAATAAGGTGAAATCTGGGGTATGAAGACTCTCTACTTGCTTGTCAGAATCAGTGGAGTGTGAAATTGCAACACCAGACAGCCAGGATAATAGCTCAGAAGGGGGCTAATGTCCCTGCTACATTCACAGGACATTTTTATAATGACTGAATTAAAAAAGGGGGGGAGGGAATATGGATTTATACTATATAGTGCTATGCTATTTTCTTTTTCTTCTTCATATGCTTCAGCTGTCTGCTCCCGTTTATAGTGTAAATAGATTAAGATCCAAAATGCTGTATTTAGAAATTAAAATAACGTGCAGTTTGGCCTTTCAGGAGCTCTCATTTTGTCCCTTTAGCACCCCTGTTTTCCCAACTCATCATGCTTGGTCAAAGAAGGAGTTGGAAAAATGTATATTATTGACAGTACCACATACATGGCAACAGAGAGGACACACATGCACTTTTGAACTCTCTCAAACCTCTTCCTTGTCTGTCTGTCCTTGAAACATGGACAGACTTAAACACACACACACACACACACACACACACACACACACACACACACACGTATTCTGACACACACATAAATAACATGGGGATTATTGAGACATGGTTCTGTTCTGCAAGAGATGTCACCAGCAGGGCCTGATCTGTTAGGCTTTACTATACCCAAATTCGGTTGATTATATGTCTGCTTTTAGATCGTTCCAAATCCCTTCCGACTCACCATTCAACACTCCCCACTGGTGCTCAACCTAATCTTTCCCGTTGACTGGGGTCACCATTTTGGTGGTCTTAACTTTTCCAGCCAGTGGACCATCTCAGTCCACAGTCATGTCTAACATCAAAGCACACATCTGAAGCAAGGAGTACTCATTGTCATTCAGCAGATTCAATAGGTGGTGGAAATGCAGTGATCAGGTAGATTAGCGCTATAGGATTCACCATGTGATTCAAGATAAACAATAACTAATAATAAAAGCTAAAAGGCAGCACATGCTTTTCATTATCAAAAGAGAGAAAAAAATGTAAAAAGTGGTAAAAAGTTGATCAACTACTGGGAAAAAAATCATGCACTCATAGTATGGTGAAAGTAATGCTTCCATTAAGGATGCTGTTCTGGTGATGCCCAAATGTTCACCATAATCCAGGCGTGTTCTCAGACTCCGAAACACACGCAATCTCCCTAAATAAGCATGTTTTCATGTACTTTCAAGCCCCAAAACTAAACCTTAACCCTCTTCATTAGGGCGATATGGTGTTTTTAGATTGTTTTGATGTGGTCAGGGAGCAGACGGACCATTGGCTAAGTATTGGAAAGAGCCGACAGACAGACAGTCCAAGCGGTTTAGCCTTGTTTAAAATTATTAATCCACTTCTAATTCCAGCTGGCCCCCTGGCAGCATTGAACCCTATCAAAAAAATCAGCGCCTCCATTGTGAGGCCTGGCAGAAGGGGACTGGGCGTAGTTTATTTCTGCTCCAATCAGTTTCTAGAGGTTGGGCGATTAAAGAAAAAGAATCCCAAACCCCCCCTTCCTCGCACAGCGGGGGAATAACGGAATCATTAATTCCCCATTAATTTCACACAAAAAAACCTAAATGTCGACTAGATGTAGTGCCTTAGACAAAATAAAAACACAGGAGTGACAGACAGGAGCGACAAGTGCTGTCGGTTGCCCCAAAAGTGTTGAAGAGCAACATTCCAAAACTCCTCATATCCATTATTTGGGGGAAAAAACACCATAATGTGATGTATAAGTTTGTGACTGACTCGAATATAGTAAATTCAGTCTGTAAAAGTCTAATTTATGGATGCACAGGAACAGCACTTATGATCCTTTCACGTCACCTATTTCATCTTTTGAGGTTCGAAGGTACTTTTGATTTTTCCTAACAATGCTCTTTAAATAGTTTATATTTAAAAGCACTTAAAAAGTGTTTTTGGTACCTCAAAGAGGTATAGTGTCTTTTTCGGGAAGATAAATGATGATACATTGTAGATCGTCATTAGAAATCCGACAAAGCAGCAATTCAAGTTTGTTGTCGTTTGTCACACACACACCCATTCTCAAACACATCAAAATAACATAAACGTGTCATAAAAAGTGAATTCACTATATTACATCTGCAAACAGAATGGTGGGCCACATCCTACTGCTCCCCATTACCAGTTTCTGCCTTACAGACTCATGTATCTGTTGTATGCTGAAACTAACCTATTGGTTACCCTTATCTTGCAATTGATTGGGCAGTTGGTCTGTGTTTGACATATGATTTTAGTGACTGTTCCTCCTGACACATTGCAGTTTTTGTAACCAATCCACCTTCAGCGTGGGCCCAGACGATTATTACTTCATATTGCTTTGTAGTCCCTTACTAATTAGTCACAAATTAATTAAACTGCTAACGGCCAGACTTCCAATTCTGCACATCACATGATGCTAATGTGACAGATATTGTAAAAAATCAACCTGCTACGTGTTTTGTGATTAAGTTACATCAATAGTTTGTTAATTTTTCCTGTAATGAGTTTACATTATTACATCGTCCCAGCACAAGCTGTTCATAAATGGCCCAGGCTGCTAACCACACCTACAGCAGGGTATAGCAGCCAGGCAGGGACAAGAAGGAGGGAGGGGGACTGGGGGGGACAATGTCAAATCTCTGAGGGGAGATAGAGGTGGTTCTGCTCCGTTTCTCCTAATGTAAACACTATACAGATAGCACACTGATGCACAAGCACCCAGCAAGGCGATGGATTCTGATGAGGAAGCATGGCAATGCACCAAGTGTGGCCCTCTATCATCACCCTTTCATGAATACACACACACACACACACACACAGGGCCATTATAGCTGTCTCTGTTCAGAGTGACAGCCTTTCATATCTGTCTGTCTCCAAGCCCGGTGGTTCATCTATACACCGAGCCATGATAAAATGTCACAAACACACAAGCAGTCTCACACACACACACACACACACACTTATACACAACTTTTTACAGGAAATTAGGTCCAATTAGATGTCATCAATGGTGGATAAGTAAAGAGCTGTTAAGAAAAATCAATGCTTTTAATTTTTCCACTTATTTCTATCTCTCTCTTTCTCTCTCTCTCTCCTTCTCTCGCTCTCTTTCACGTCTCTCAGTGTGACTTTTGAGCGCTCAGAGATTGACAGAACAAAAGAGATTGTTGTGGAGATACTAATTATTTAATGAATTCTTTATTTATTTTAAAAAGTTCCCTGGCCTGTTACAGTAGATGGAAAATTACAGGCTGGAAGACAGTGAGTGACACATGAACAGAGGCGGAGGGGCAGAGGGGCAGGGGGGGTGGGCCGTGCCATCCAAACATGCCCGTGCCCTTAAAAGCCATGGCAACACCACCCCCATCCTGCCAGACCCTTTCGAACCCCACCCACCCAGCCACCACTCCCCTCCCCACCTCCGCTTGCCACATTCCATTTCAACAAAACTGCCATATTAATCATGTGGGCTCATTTCAATCCAGCATCTGTTTTTTTTGTTATTTTGTGACCCACCTTTCAAAGTT
Organism: Hyperoplus immaculatus; assembly: GCA_949357725.1. Taxonomy (NCBI): domain Eukaryota; kingdom Metazoa; phylum Chordata; class Actinopteri; order Uranoscopiformes; family Ammodytidae; genus Hyperoplus; species Hyperoplus immaculatus. The sequence continues at coordinate 16,371,691 of OX442356.1, forward strand.
CCAATTTTTCCAGAAACAATCCTTCAAATGACAACAAATTACAGCCAATTTACCTCAGCGAGGGGGCCCGCATGTCCACTATAATGAATGCAAACCGCAAAAATATCAAAATGATGCGTCCTCTCCCCCAAAAAAACTGATAAGTAGGGCATGGGGAGAGTAGGCCACTGAAGATGGGGTCATTATTGATTTGACAAGTGAGTGAATAATTCATCTCTTGTGGCAGGCATCAGCTGGGACCACGTTTACCACCACCACTATTACTATGAGGGATGTATCCCCAAATCTGACCCTCACACGGTCATGCAGTCTAGCGCTCATGCTGTACTATAGTGGGCCCCACCTCTGTCGGCCTTCCTTGCTTTATGGGGACTTGTCATATGGTCTCTGGTAATCTTTCCAAATGTTCCTTTCAATCCCAGATTTTGTATGATTCCGCCGGCCAAGGGGCTGCTTAATTTATGATCATTTCCAGTTTCCCCGTAGCTCTTGGCCAGCGGGACACAAGGACAGCTTTATGCATGGGTGTAATTCACACACTCATTGGCACAGGCCCCAGCAACTGCCTGCCTCAACAGAAATACTGATTTACACACTGCCTCGGCAATAGAAGATATGAGTAAAAGGAGATAGTTTGGATTGGCTGAGTCATGTTCGAAAAACGGTTGCCCGATAAACAGACGGGGCTGCCGAGGGCGTTAGAAAAATAAATCTAGACATCCACATTGGTTCCACGGCTACACTGCTTTGGCGTATGAATAACTGCTAGTTAGTGAGCGGTTTCGACATACACAGTAGTGCAAATCTGCTGTAAGTCAATCTTGTTAGTGCTAACAAAAACACAAGGGAGATGAAAAACAGCCTGTGTGGAGGTAACCTCGCTGAGAGGTCGAAGGCTGATTCTAGGACTTAACTCACTAATGCCCAGTTACCATCTGAGACTAACAAATCACTGACCCAGCCATGACTTCAGCAGTGCTCCTGCTTGATTTCTTTAAACAAGTATCACTGAAACAGGGGCATTTTCTGAGCATAAAGTCGCAGCAGCCTCACATGTTATTCCGGTAAAATCTGAATGACATCAAGCCTTCCACAAAGGCGCACGTTGTTAGAAAACGACTTGGGGGGGTAAGGGGGGGTGGGGGGGCTGAGCGACCCTGAACCTATCCCATAATAAAACCCACAATAAAAAAAGGACCCCTACAATTTATCCTAGGATAAAAGGAACAGTCGTACTCTTGAATGGAGCTCTATAGGGTTGTGTTGAGCGCAGAAAGGCAGAATTAGTTTCAAATCTGCACTCGGACTACCTGCTGAGTTACCGGATCCCCAGGGAGTGTGAAGTCAAGCAGACTGCTTCTCTCTGACTCCGGCTGCCCACCATCTCCACCATGCTGCCTCATGCTTTATTCCATGATTGAGAGACTGGAAGATTAAGACGTGTTCCGCCAGATGCCTACACTGATCACCTGGCGGAGGAAGACACGTAGATAAACATTGAGGAACACCCACATGTTCAGATTTAGTTACATTATTTTCATGTAGTGTACATACTGTATACACATATGCCAGCTCACACACACACACACACACACACACACCCTGTCTGTCTGCAGGTCGGGACACCGTAAATACTAGTGTTGGCACGGGCTGAAAGATGAAGAGTTATGTGCTGGAGCTCTGTGACCTTTGCCGTTTGTCCATACGATATCACTCAGGGAGGAGGGAACCGTGGGACGCCTCAGTCCCTGTCACTCTTACCATGCATACCAGCTTCACACACCATCTGCATTTTGGGGAGCACATGCGTCTGTCTAAGGAATACAGTCCTTCAGTAATCTCCCCCATATTTTGCGAGAGAAGCAGCTGTGTATTACTTGAAAATTATCTTTTCTCTATTTTCTTAGCTGTAATTTCTTCTTGCTTTATTTCCTTCTTCCTTCACTCTTTGTCCACGCACAAACACACACACACACACACACACACACACACACACACACACACACACACACACACACACACACACAGGGGCCACAGGGAACTCCAAGTTTCCATTCATGCTTCTCATTATCGGGGCATGTCGGTATTTTATGAGTCCATGTAAACCACTGAATTACTGCACTTTAAAATGCATCCTGACACTATTACGTGACCATGTTGATAGAAAGGCCTTTCACTGTTGGAGCGAGGACCTAAAATGGTGGACGACAAAAGAGCATGACTTGTTAATTATTTTTAACGGCCGGATAAAAATGATTATGAAGTAAGGCAGGATACACAAATAGGCAAGGCCATGTCATAAAGTGACCCCCTGTCTTTGGAGAAAGACTAACTTCCGCTTAATTTGATAAAACAGAGGTAAAAACTAATTCTATTTCTTTCTTCTAGAGGGCACACCTGGTTTTTCAAGCTTTTGTCTGTTCATCAAATGAAAAAAAAACATACAAGAAAAAAAAACGTTTATTGGTACATTAGATGGTAATGAAAATGCCCTAAATTGAGCTATTACCATTTTTTAAATTTATTCTGACATGTTATTTTAATTGCAGCAGTAAGTGAAATTATTCATTGCAATTGTCTTTTCAGTTTAATAGACACGCATTTAATTAAGTGATCCTCTCATTCAGACATACAGAGAGTGCTGCTGGGAAATGTTTGTGGATTTCTGTGTGTGTGTGTGTGCGTGCGTGCGTGCCTGTTTGAGTGTGTGTGTGTGTGTTTGTGTGAGTGTGTGCTCGTGTGTGTGTGTGTGTGTGTGTGTGTGTGCGTGTGTGTGTCTTGATTTTTTTTTCCTTCATAAATGCACGGCTCAAAAGAAATCTTACAAATAGTCGTCATCACAAATAGAGAGAAAACATTAACTCAGATAATTTTCCCATCATTAATAATGCAAATATTCATTTAAATATACAATTAATCATAGCCAGCCAGCCACTGCTCACTAACAGACTCTTAAGTGTACAGAAATCCTAAGCATTTATCTCCAACTGCTGACGAATTAATATGTATAATAGTGATTGATGGAAAGTATTAATCAAAAAAGTCACATGTAGAAATGTTAAGATATTTCCTGTTTTGATAATACATGAAGTTGTTATTCTATTTTTTCTTTATGTAAATAAGGTAACAAGTGAGTCGCCCTCTCTCACACACCCTCTAGTGCAATTATAATGCTCATATGCTTTTTTTGACCAGTGTCATCATCAAAGTTGATTCTAATCTTTCGTGTGCCTGTGGGTTCGGCAACACACAACATTCATTTCCATCACACAACACAAGTGTACATGTATGCTCGCGTTCCTGTGCGGCGTGTGTCTTTGCAGAAGTGTGTGCACACATGTCGTGTAAGCGTCTCTCTCAAAGAGCCGCAGTGAAAGTATAGCCGAGGCAGGAGCAAGCGGTTGGGTCAGCAGAGCTGCGACAATAAAAGGTGGCAGAGTAGTCAAAACAAGCCCTGTTCTTCCAGGGCTGGGCCAGAAAAGCTGTTGAAGAGGTTCTTTTGAGGCGCCCCTTAATGTGCTAAAGTGATCTCCTCCACAATTGGGACACTCCAAAAGAGGCCATCCCTGACAACTAGCAAAGCAAACTCCCTCCACTCTCCCCCAGACTTTTGTCAGTTTACAACTAACCCCTTTGGCCTTGATCCTGCGAGAAGATGGCCGCCCCAAACATAGTGGCCTTCCACATCCATAATGCAGGACAAAACATAATTTTATCAACAATTTAGTATTTACATACTTTTACACTAGCATACTACACTTGGATACTTTCAGTAAGTACTTTGCTTGCACTTTGCTCTTGTTTCTGCTATTCTAAATGCAGCTCAATACATTTTTGGCTTATTGACAACACTTTCTCTCACCTTTATATCTACCATTAGTTTTAATTTCTTAGCAGCCGTTACTCTTGCGTTGTTTATTATCCACGGCAGGGATGTGGCCTATAGGCTGCGACAAAAAGCCAGAGAGCGCTCAGTACGCGACAGCAGAGCCCAGTTGGCCTCCCAACAATTTGGCCGACAATACCAGCAGACTTAGCACTCACTTTTAAGGGCTGCCTCAAATTCCTCCTGTCTTTTTTCTCTCTGCGGCACTTGCAAAAGAAGAGAGTGGCAAATTGAAACTGAACTTTATTGGAGGCTGTAGCCAGATATTGTTTGTAATTGGTATGGTTGCTCCCGATCCAAATAAATAATCATCAAAGGAAAACTTCTAAAACACAGGATTTGACCATTGTGGCTAACTCTCCGTAAAGCTTCACAAGTGGAATGGAACCTTGGGCTCGACTTTAATGAATGAAAGGGGATTTCTTTTTTATTCTTCTCGTCCCATTCTTACTCTACGTCTTTTCTCTCTTTGCTTCTTCTTCTTGTCTGTTGAAACATGTGGTCAGCTGTTATGCTTCCATGTGGTCAGATGATCAAAGCTGGGGAGCAGCAGTAATTGTCCCCCGCTGAAGGCCTGCCCCGGCTGGGATCAGGAGCCCAGCAGGTGGGGGGGACAGCCATGAGAACGGAGGGAGAGGGTGGAGGAACGCAAGAGGCCCTGCCTGGCAGAAATAAAGACTTCCTAAGGGCTGCTCTTTGACAACAGAGCCCCAAAGGGAGAGTGAAAAATGAAGCCTCCACACATTCGAAGGGTTTTTTCACTCGGTGGAAAAGGGGGCCGCCATTGGGGTGAACATTAGTGAGAGAGAGGGCAAGATGGAAAGCATAAGAGAATAGGATTATAATATTTGCTCAGAGCGAAGAGGAACAATTGTGTGCCCATTTCACAGTGTCCTTAGAACGGAGTCTGTGTCGAATCCAAGAAGTTTTTTCTACTTTTTTTTCTTTTTCCTTTGATGGTTCATGAAATATGGATGCTGTTTATTTCACCTGCTAACCCCTTGGCTCTCTGGTCAAAGACCTCTCACCGGCGAACGCTGTGGCACTGGCCAAAAAGAGACGAATAAACTATACAGAAATAAACTTGGCCACCTTTCTTGTAGAATACACAAATACACGAGCCACTGACATGGACGCAAACACAAGCAAGTCCACTCTTTTCCTCTCACAAGCAAGCCAACACACACATTATTACCATACACAAACACACACACACACACACACACACACACACAAACACACACAAACACACTGTGGTGGGGAAAGACCATGCATACCACGACCGGTCAGTGTTTACCTGAAGACCGGAGGGAGCTGTGAAAGCTCACAAGTCGGGACTACTTTGCATGTACATGGGAGCCCGCAAAACACTTCTCACTGCTGTCCGTCATTTTGATTGCCCAGCACGACTCCTCCGCCCTAAACCTCCCAACACCCCCACCTCACTAGCCCCCCTCCCGCCCCCGCCTCCCGGCCAGATGGCTTTTTTTTTTCTTTTTTTTTTAACTGTCTGTGGGCTCTTGCACCTCTGCTCTACCACATTAAATCCCCGAGATGGCTGGGTGGAGTGGAAGGGTGTTTGGGGAGCTCTGCGTGGACAAATGGTTTTTGGAGGTAGCAGAGCAAATAAAACGGATTAAGAGGAATCTTTTCACAGATACTTCAAAACTATTTTGGCGCTGAGAGCACCGCCCTACCCAATTCTCAATACTCCCCCCCCCCCTTTCGAAGTAGGAGAAATCAGACACCCACAAAAGACATTTTTCAGAGCATACAGAGCATTGTCTTTGAGGGGTCTCGCATGGAAAGATTTTATGTGTGCTGTGTTACATCAAATATATTATTTAACCCAAGTCAAAAATACAGTTATCCCTTCATGACTGTATATGAAGCTATTACAGAGGTCCCCGTTGTTTGTGCATTATTGCTCCAGCATTTAAAAAATATTTTTTTTTTCTAAATATTGTATTAATCTAACAGAGGTTAAATAATATTGCACAGTGGCCAATATTGCATATGTGCAGCAAAACAGTATCCAATAGTACAACCATGAAAAAACGCAATAACAGACCACCCTAATATAACTCCCAATTTTGCATCACTTTAAAAATCATGATGTATACATTTTAAAGGTTTTAGGTGCTTTATGTCATGTGAGCAGAAATTTAAAGCCACTTATGACATCAATAAATGCACATTTCTACATTGTTGAGTGCCTCATGCACGTCCATATATTAGGACTTACATTTACATCATAACAGCACAGTGTTAAACCTGCTAGTTATTGATTGAATGCTTTTCAGTTTTGTAAACTTCAGTGTACACATGACAATTACTTTAAAGCAAACATTACTATTTGAACTGTAAAGTGCAAAACAGCCACTGTCAGAACGCGTTGCATCAATAGAGGGTAATATGAAGGAAATCTAAATGTCACCTCTTGCCTCTATCCAGCCAAAGGTTAGATTCTTGACTCCCTGCTGTCGCCTGTCATTGGGTTGCCTAGCGACGACCGCAAGCTATAATTAGCTTAGCAAAATTAAGATTTCCATTTTGTTAACACAAAAACACTTATCTGAAAAGTGTCACATGTTCATTGAAAGACATTCCAAAAGGCATGCATAGAAATATGAGGGATTTATTTTCTTTCTTTCTTTTTGAAGACTTGGCAATGCATTCTATAGCCGTCACCACTGAGTGAAATGTACAAGTGCAGCTGTTATAGCATACTTAGTGAAAAATCATAAGATGGATTATGAGATCACCATGTGAGCGTCTGTCAAGTGTTATTCTCATATGTTCGTAGCACACTAATTCTGAATGGGTCTAACAGTCCCATCCATCCTCTTTATTAGGCCTCTTTACCTGCAGAAAGGAAAATTCCTCAAGGAACTATAAACCATTTATTTCTCTCTTTACATCTTCTATGTATCCACCCACAGTTGCGTAAAGTCACAGGCCAGCAGTTGGGACGATTGAATTCCATTTGTAAGGCACTCAATCAGTTTCTAGGTCTGTCAGCTCTGCAAGGAAACAAAGCAGAGAATGCCAACACCTTCAAGGCCGAGCTTCAGCACTGCACTTAACCTTGCTTCTCGACTATGGTACATCTACTCTTTCTCCGTCATCTATCCTTCCATCATTTCATCCATCAATGTACCATTACATCCCACAGCCACCTCCTATCGTGGAACCAGACATGTAGTTAGTAATGACTTAAAGTGGAGGACAACCAAAGTGTCTGTTAGCAGGCAGTGACGGCAGGGTCACCAGGATCACTCAATTAGCAGGGGTGACCAAAGACCCAGCCGGATCCAGCACAGCATCCCCCCAACCCTGACACAACATCAGCCAACCACAAGCCTGGAGTCCGCCTGCTGCCTCCGCTAACCTGGGTCTGTGTTGTTTAGTTATCAGAGATAGTAACTAATACCAGTGCATTGGTGGTTTGCACGCATATTTCAATATGAAGGCAAGTCAAGACATGTCAATGAATGGTCCTCATTTCAATTACTTAAAATCTTTATGTCAGAAATAGAGTCTCCATCACAACCCTGAAAACTGTAATTATCTTTAAAAGCTCAGAACATGTATTGAATAGTACAGAATTAGATTATTTTTTTATAAATATGTATTCCATCCTTTCAGGCGCTTTGTGTGCCTCAACATAACCCTAAACTATGTGAATCATGCTTTATACGCTGATATGGAACAGTAATTTAATAGACTGAAAGTGAGCATTATATTTAGCATGAATATTTTGGGACTTGGTAGACACGCTCATTAAAATGCTTCCTCATTATGCTAGGGAAAAAAACACATTATTCAGGTGGCTCATATTTACTGTTTAATTAGTAGGCTAGTACATACATTTGCCGCAGACAGTGTTGAGTGTGGGAGTTCTAGATAGGTTTTCATTCTTAAATGAAGAACTATGGCTGTGGCTATTGATAATGTTTTATCAAGCATTCTACCAATGTATTGTTTAGTTCATAAAATGTTGCAGAAAAATTCTAATTTCTTATTTTCTTCTCATCAATAGTCCAATTACATATGACAATGTCATAGAGCAGAGAAAGGTAGAAATGCTCACTTTTGAGAAGGTGGAAGCACAAAATAATTGGGATTTTTGGCCACAAATCATAACCAGGGCATCATAGGTCTTATCCTCAAGTGTATGCAATGTGAAAGCAAAATCATTTGCCGATTCATCACAACACACAGATGCGCCCACCGTTTTGTGCAGGTATCAGCATGCATATACATCCTTTACACACAGTATGTGTATGGGTTTTTTCGTTAGCCTACTCTTTTCTCATCCTCTGTCTGTCAGTCTGTCAGGCCATCTGTGTGTATTTCACGTGCGTGGCAACCTGCCTGCCTTTCTCTCGCCCCTTGCTGTCCTATTTGCAGCAAAACGACTCCTGTCTAGAACAGTGTTTTAGGATAATCCTCGCAGCAAAGAATACCCATAACCCTGTGCATGTGTTTTTTGCATTATTTGTTCAATGGATGCTTTCGAGTTGAGGATGCTGGAAGTTAAATAGACATTCCCCTTGGTGGCTGGTCTCCACCTCAGTTACGATATGTAGGGCAGTAGTAAAATAAAACAGAGGCCTTTGATTATAGAAGAATACAAACGTGCTTTCAGGCGCACACACAGGGGTATTATACTGAAAGAGCAATAGAAATAAAAGGATTTAGAGACTTAAAAAAGAAAACAACTCTCTTGAGTCTTTCAAAGGCTTTGCCAGGGATAGTGCTTGTATGCTTATTTGTGAGGAAGTTTGGGGAATCACATGACCTTTTGTGTGTGTGTGTGTGTGTGTGTGTGTGTGTGTGTGTGTGTGTGTGTGTGTGTGCGTGTGTGAGAAATTATTTTTTCTCCAGAGCACACCCCGATGCTTTCACACAGAAGGGCATGGATTAATGAGATGCATCTGTCTGTTGCTATAGGGAAAATTGACAATAGCTCCTTTTACACAGAGATTGCGGCATATTGACGGAACAACATCACTCCAAAATCCCGGCTTTGCTTGCTTCTGTGTTATTTACACAGAACCAAGCAACGCCGGCCTGCTGGCGCATCAGTAGCTCCTTTTACACAGCGTTCCGGAATGAAAGAGGTGCTTGTAAACAGCGTCAGGTGTGACGTAAACATTTAGCGCCGCGCCGGTCAGCTGCTTTACAACAACAACACTGGCTGGTGAATTGAGAGCAGAAGTGCTGGAGCTTGCAGTAAGAGGGCCGTATTTTACTGTCCCCACGATGTGCCAGTTGATCTCGCTACGCGCTGAGTCCAACATCACTGGGACTGTTAACCAAACTGACAAAATCAATCCGCTTCACCTCTGTGTCTGTGTGTGTGTGTGTTTGTGTGACAGGTTGGTTGTGAGCGAGTCTCTTTGTGAGGGCAGAGATCTGCCAATCAGACATAAACATACACATACACACAGTGTGTGAAGTCACGTTACTGTAGGAAGAAATAAAGTGTGGATATACGCTCAGACTTAGGATAATAATAGCGGCGGCGATCCGATCGCAGCCTAGCTTAGCCTAGCTTAGCCTAGCTTAGCCTAGCCTAGCTTTCCCATTGTACAACTTCTCCTGGGCAGAAATAGACTCATACACTCTGCAAAATGAAGCGCGGGGGTTTGGATTGAGCAACGGACTTTATGATCAGATAGATTATACGCCGTTACTTTTATTTGGTGATTTTTACGGGACAACAGGCCGCCGTGATTAATGTTAAACACACGTCCTTCAACTGCTAACATGGTCGCATGTTTAGAACGTAGGCTACGGAACGTCAAAGGCCCCCCTGTTCCGCAACAACAAGCTGGAGCATTTAAACAGAGAGGCGGAACTGATTGTGTCGGGAATCTTACTACCCCACGAGGTAGTAAAATTCCCGGAACAATCTCTCGCACCTTTCTTCCCTCGTTCCGCAACGGTCGCATTTAAACAGCAGGGCGGAGGGCCGAAATTCCGGCATATTCCCGGCTTTCACTGGCTGTGTAAAAGGGGCTATTGTTACTTTATTTTCCAAGACGGAAGATGTATGAGTTGAAACTAGTGAACGATTGAGATAGCTGACTGATCGACTAAAATGAGACAGGGATGTAACTGGAAGGAATGGGCTACAGGGAAGCTGTTCAGCAGAAGATGCTTCCATAAACACAGTATTTCCATTTAAGAAGAAATGCATTTCATAGAGACAAACTCTGCAATGTATCCTTTATCCTTCAGCATGATGCAGTTGACCTTGCAAGACAGTGGTTGCAACAGCACAACCCCCCCCCCCCCCCCCCCCCCCGTTTACACAGACTTCTACAGCTGTTCTTATTCAGCAGGTAAACACACCACAGACAAATAAACACGCCTCGGAGACCAATGAACTTTCTTGTCTCAATTCATTGCATTAGCATGGTGCAATTTAAATTCCAAGTTTGTTTATCTACCCAGTCCTCCTCCCCCAAGCTCACATCATACACACACCAAGCAGGTATCTCGAGTTAACACGTCGCTAATGGTTCCCTTTTGGTGGCGATTAACTGCCCAATGATTATCTTTACACTCGGCAAACAGTCACACGTCACCTTGTGTCAGCGCAGACAAACTGGCCAATAAGAAGAGTGGGGTTGGGTTGATTAAGAAAAACAAACTTATTTATCACTGAAATTACTTTATAAACCCATTATTTTAATTGAGGTTGGCTTTAAAGGTAAAGAGGAGGTCAAAATGTAGAACAGCTATGGTGTACAAAGACACATACCTACTACAACTCAGGCCACAATCAACCAGCTTTTACCCAAAGACATTATTCTTACAACAATTTTTTGTAGTTTGAGTTGCATGCTATTACTACTTAGGACACCGAACTGTTTTCCTGACTCCGCTACAGAGTTTGGAAACCACACGTTGTCTCAGTTCATTTTTGTATGGCTATAAAAACCCGATCAACATTTAGAATTGTGTTCCTTAAAGGTGAAGTAAGGCGTCTATTTATGTTAATATAAGTGTTAAATCGCTCTTTATTCATACAGTGATCACTTACATAATGTGCGCGTTTCATAAAGCCGATCTCTCAGTCAGCTGCTCTGCATGTAATCGGCAAATAAACTTATTGGAGGATCCCGAAATGTATATCCAATCACAAGAGAGAACGCTACAAACCGACTCCCGTCTCACTCTTGGTCTCACTGCCGGTGCACGCCAGAGCGACAGAAGGGTGAATGTGTACGCGCCTACAATGGTGGAGCAGGTAAAAATCCTTCCAAACGTCTGTTTTGATGGTTTTTATCATGTTTTATCACACTTATGGATCTGAGATGATGCTAGATAACTCGCTGCTTGAAGACCTGCATTAATGTGGTGACGTAGGGACGAGCAAGGGGACTGCTAACTGAAGTAACTGACAGGAAGTTAGTTAAAAGAACCATTCCGCTTACAGCACCTTTAAGTAGTAACACAAATCAGACCAAAAAATATCAGAGGTTTCAATTAATAATACTTGAGTACAAAACTAAAAGCAAAGCTGTAACCTTGCTGCTGTGGAGGAGTGGTTTGACAAAGGCAGGGGATGTGGGTGGGTGAGGTGGGGGGGTATAACACCTCTGTCTGTTGACTCTACACGTGTGTAGTATTTAATTAGCCGTAATCCAATTGAGGGATACGGCTTCCTGTTAAGAGAGGTGAAAAGAGTCGAAATAAACAGCTTACAAGACCATTAAACACTAAAGATCCAGCCTATGGCAGGACAAACCCCTGACCTCACTGACACACTAAGAAGCAGTACTCCTCAGGTGTCGCTCCGACCCTCGTGAACTGCTTCAAGCTTGTGCTGCTTCGGCCCTCATCAGATCATGGAACATATTTGTCCTCATCATTAAAGCAGAGAAACATAAGAAGAGACACGGATAGAGAGAGAGATGGGGGATGAAAGGATGAAATAATGAAAAGAGAAAGGACATGCAGGATCAGAGTTAAGACTTATCTCACTGTGATGTTATCTTGATCATCTTTTTTTCTCTTTCTTTTTCTTGGAAAATGTTTTCAAACGAGATCAAGAACTATATGGCTATAGCATGTGTGTTTCCAACTAGATCTCCAGCAACACGCACAGAGCTCAGAAGTATTATTGGGTTATTACAACAGTGATCTCTCCATTTCTCGTTAAAGCCTCTGTCTTTGAAAACCACCCACGAGCCAAAGGTGTCAGCTTGTAAAGACTCTTTCCAAGGCTCATCTAGTCGCCATCCAAGCCCCCATATCCTTCTGATAAATACAATTCAGTACGTGATTTAGAACAATTGGTCCGAGGGGGAACAACAGTTGGTTGATACAGAAGGCACCGGCTCTTTTTTTGAAAATAAATAAAGCTGAGTGGTCAAAAAAAAAAAAAAAATAGACTGATTGGAACATGGCTTGAAACCATGGCAACAGACTCCTTAGTAAACAGTTTATAGAAGCCCAGTAGGAAACCCCGGTGGTTGGGTAAAGACAGCCTTGCGCTAATCAGTGCATACCAACACCTCCAATGCCCAAAACCTCCACGTATTTCTCAGGAACAGATGTGTGTGTGCTGCTGCAGTGTCTTTTAAGCCAATCAGAACTCAACTGCTTAACGTGCTTAGTGGTGTGTAGAATGTTCTTCTGTTCAAATGAGAACATCAGTGATCTTTTTTTAAACAGTTATTTATAATGCTTTTGCACAGGTCGGATCTCCCGGGAACTTAGAAAACAATTTACGAGGGGGCGCCCTTAGCTCAGTTGGTATGGCGGCCCCCCCTCCCCCCCCCGGGCCGGGCCCAGCAACAGAGCCGGGTTCGATTCCCGCCCGCGGTCGTTCTCTGCATGTCACTCCCCTCTCTGCCCCATTTCACCTCTGTCTCTTCAAACTATCAATAAAGCATGAAAAATGCCAACAAATATCTTTGAAAAAAAAGAAAACAATTTACGGCAAGCATACTGGAGAGGCCTGTCTTTCTCGAACTGGACTAAATCAAAGTTTAATTCGCTTTATCATCGTCACATTATCATTATTAATCTTACATACGTGTAAATTCTGGTCTTTTTGCCGTCAGTGAAGCAGGAATACTCTGCAAAAGACCCTTTTGATTGTGTTTGTACAGGTGCCACCTGGAGACTATGCGATCAAACTGGAAAACCAATTTCAGAAGAACTATAGAGTGTGCTTAAGCTTAACTTGTGAATTCAAACAACCACAAAAAACTAAACACAAAATATTACATTAGATTCAGTAGTAATCAGATACAGTAGAATATTCCACATCGAGCAGCTTCTTTTGTGTCAAATCCTACGAAGAGCAAATGGATTAGAAAATGTGAGGGGTACTTAAAAGTACAAGTTCAAAGAAAAATTAAAGAAGAAGGGGGAAAAAAAGTATTTTGACCTACAGTATCCGCCTATAGTGAGGAGCCATGTCGTTAAATATAATGTTGCAGCTCGCTACGCAGTGATCAATAAACCAGCAGCAGCAGCAGAAAGAACGAGGCAATCTTACAGGGAACACTACAAACACAACTCATGTAATCATCTTCAAAGTGCCGCTGCCCAGCACAAACCCCGAGACCAGCTCCGAAGGAAAGACAATCACTCAACCCACTGCGATGCGTCCATGTATGCTGATGTGCACACACAAAAGACACGTTTACCTATAGCGCAACTTTTAGCCTCAGACACAGTCCCTTGTTCTCCCAACATAACCATAAAGTATAATTCACCCCCTATCATTTATCAAAATAATCATCCGGAGAAACTTGGCAGTGAAGTGACAACATCTGAGGTCAAGGGGAATCATCTTTCAGGGACTGCACTGCTCTGTGGGTGGTTGCCAAGGCGTGGTGAAGGTGTCCGTGGTGATGGTGGATGGATGGAGGGAGGGGAGGACTAGTGTGTGTGGGGGGGGGGGCTGCCATTGCAGATGCCCACAGACAGACAGTCTTGAGAGACACGAGAGCTGCTGGAGCCTAAGACAGGCTCTCTCCATCACCCCCCCTCCAACTCTCCCTCCCCTCGCCATCTGTGAAGCACGCACACACAGGGAGAGAGAGAGAGAGAGAGAGAGAGAGAGAGAGAGAGAGAGAGAGAGAGACGGCAGCCACTAACTAAGTGGCCCAGGCACACTTAGCCACGTTAGCAAGCCCTACCAAGACCGCTGTGCCGACTCGAGTAACTGCTGACATGCTTTAAGAAGACTAAGAGAGAGTGAGAGTTAGTAAAGAGGGTAAAAGGAGGGGAGGGAACCAGAGCTGCTGAGCCAGATGGTTGGTCTAAGCTAAGCTAAGCGCCGAAGAAGATTGAGATACCAGCCAGGTGAATTTTCCCCTCTTCTTTTTGACAGGTGGGCAGAAGAGGAGCCGTCTGGTGTGGATAGTGCTGGCATGTTTTCAATAGGCAGCAGTGCCCTGTCCTGCCGAGTGGCATGTGCAGCCGCGACTCATTTTTTTTTGTACGTGAATATGTATGTATGTCTGTTATTCTGTGTCTGTGTGTCCATATGGGAGGTATGTTTGCATGTATGGTCACATTTTGTATTTTTTTTGTTATGCATGCGCGTGCGTCTCGTGTGTGGTCAGGCTCTGCGGTTACAGCCCTACACTTGCATCCGTTACAGTGGATGGTGTTGACAAGGGTAATGACAGTGTTGGTACCTCTAATAGGCCAGATCCTGCCACGAAGAGGAGCAGAAGCTACAGGCTTTCAGCAATCTTCACGCCTCCTTGCTTCTCCCCTCTTTTATTTCTTCCCCTCGTCTTTTTCATGCTTTGTCTCTATTTTCCTCTACTCTAGTGTTATATTAAAGTGTTGAAAAACCAGATCAGATTTATCTCCCCTTATGACACCATAAGCCACGCCATCTCATTAACAACCTAACTTAGTGCTACCTCCACCTGTGATAAGCACACCTGTAGATGCCAGTGAATCTAAATGGCAGATTGATTCCAACCGGCATTTAGATTCAGGACCAATCAGAACACACTGTGCTTTTATGGAAGGTGGGGCTTAAGGAGACATGTTCTAAAATGTTTCGGACGGAGGCTGAATAGAAAAGATTTAGCAATGAAAACAGTTTCTGGTAGAAACCCAAAGTTCAATTTTGATCCTGAAAATTAACACAATATGGGACCTTTTAGTCCTTCAGCAGCTTCACTGGCTCCCGGTCAAAACCCGCATCAACTTTAAGATTCTGCTCCTCACCTTCAAGGCCCTCCACAACCTCGCCCCTCCATACATATGTGACCTCCTGCACACCAACACACACACCCGCATTCTCCGGTCCTCCTCTTCCATTCAATTCACTGTTCCACCCACCCGCCTGGTTACCATGGGGTCCAGGGCATACAGCCGATCTGCCCCCCACCTCTGGAACACCCTCCCACCTGACATCCGTAATTCTGACACTCTTTCCACTTTTAAGTCCCGTCTCAAAACACATCTTTTTAATCTGACATATTCCATTTAACCCATTTCACCCCACTTATGTAAATTGTTCAATGTATCTTGTTCTTGTGTTTTTTATGATTGCTGATTTTATTTGTTTTGTTTTTAAACTGCCCTGTAAGGTGACCTTGGGTGCTAAGAAAGGCGCCCTCTAAATAAAATGAATTATTATTATTATTACCTTTTAGTTAAATAAACAGACGTTCAAAGCTACTTCACTGAGGTTTGTCATTCCATGGATCATATTTTTTTGTCTCTGTAGGAAACAAATTAATTTGTGCTCCTGTTGAGGAGAATCAGGATTCAACTTTAGGCTTGGTGAGCTTCTTAAAGCTACTGCAACACTCTTTCTGTTTTTGCCACAGTCTCAAGGATGAAGCCAAACCTTATTCTTTTAAAGTCCTGATCACAATCCATCCACCAAACACACTCACACACACACACACACACACACACACACACACACACACACACACTGTTTTAACAGATTGTGGATTGGGCTATTCATCATTTGACTGTACATGTCACACTAATTTCAAATCTCTTTGATAGCGGTGAAGGTACAATTTAATTTGGGAGAAAAATGAAATATCTCTTCACTTTGATTTACAATTCAATCAAAGGAGTACATTCTGATGACTTTTGCAACAACACACCTAACAAGAGTAATTATTGGTTAGCTTACATCTGTTTTTTCTTTATTTGAGCAGAAAATACAGTGACCCTTGAGCAAATTCAATTCCTGCACAGATTTCAAGGCTGAAAATCCTTCATCATTTGAAGTTTTCTCATACTGACTGTGACATGAGGTAAAACATGTGTGCAAGGAGGGCACACTTTGCACTGACATCTTCAGTAAATGATGTAGTAATTGTCTACCTTTGCAATAGAATGTTCCCATTTTGATTGTTTGAAAGCGTATTTCAGAGCAGGCTTAATCGCCTAACGACAGGTAGCTACTGCATCGATCTGGGGGTGCAAATCTGCCGTCAATAATTAATGATTAGTCTGGGAGAGGCAAATGCATTTTGTGATCACTCTGGTGAACAGAGACGGTGCAGATTTGTTCATAGAGGATAAAAGTGCTCTTGCACATATGAGCTGTGTAGACACACACACACGTACGTACGCACGCGCACACACACACACGCGCACACACACACACACACACACACACACACACACACACATACAGTGGCATTCGTTCTAATCTGTAATGCATCCAATATGTGAGCTATTGGCCAGCGCTCTGGGAGCCAAAGCTACATGGCACAGAGAAAACCTGCATGCACGATGCAGAAACAAAGCATCTTGCCTGGCTCCCGTGCCAGTGGGCCAATCGGAAGCCCCAGATGCAGCACACTCACCAACCCCCCACTGACGCCCACAAATATCTACAGTACACACACACACACACACACACACACACACACACACACACACACACACACAATCATGCACACACATAAATCCAGCTGTGATTTTTGGACATAATCCAGGTTGCAACGTCTGCATTGCACGGTGGCATCTGTGTGTGTGTGTGTGTGTGTGTTTATGTCTGAGCGAGAGAGAGATGATCTTCTTTCATAAGCCCCTTTCACACATGCATTGTGACTCTGAATCTATCTTGAGTTTACTAGGGTGAGCTGTATGTGTGAACAGATATGTCTTGATAATTCAACCTGGACTTCACCCTGGCTGCCCCCTAAACTTTGATCCAGACGAGCTTCCAGGGTGGGGGGTGGGCATATCGATGTCATAAATATCAACATGTAAATAGCCGGAAAAATACTTTTTTTCAAGATAAGGTCATTTTAAAGAAACAATGACGAAAATGTCTGTAAACTGGAGGAGAGGTGAATGAATGAATGAATGAATGAATGAATGAATGAATGAATGAATGAATGAATGAATGAATGAATGAATGAATGAATGCATGCATGAAGGCTTAATTTCGAACATTTAAAGATCCGCGTGCTTCTGGCGGTTGGGGTCGTACAATATAGTGCAAACACTGAGGTCAGGCATCAAATCCTTCCTCATGCAGCATCCTACCCAGGCGCTGCCCCCTCGCCCAAAACTACCCAGACTATTTCCAACATGTGAAAACATTTCACACACGGACAATGTCCTGTATTTGTAAGGAAGGGGCTTTAAAAAAAAAAAGAGCACATTACCAGCGATCGTTGTTGCCCACAATGAAAGAGCGCAGGTCACTCTGCAGGGTGTCAGGAGAACGACAGACACACAAGTGAGAATTAGCGAAACAGAGAGACGGTAGAAGGAGTGAAAACGTGACAGAGACCTACAGAAGAAGAAGACCCTCATTGAATCATTGTCACACAGCACTTTGGCCCAGATCAGCCAGGGGAGATAAAGGAAGAGGATTACCCTCGGGCTGAAAGACTTGGAAGTGTTCCGAATCTCCTCTGATTCTCTGCCAGTAGTATAAAGTCACCTCAAGACAATTGAACTATCTGTTAGAGGCACAGTGACGGATCAAAAACACACATGCACGTTGGCTGTAGTGACGTGGAGGTCATTCATATCAACAGAGAACAGAGATGTATGTTACAGAAAAAGCAGATGAGTGGCGTCTGTGGGGTTGACTAAGCATGTCCATGGGGAAATGTGGGGGGGGGGGACTGGAATCATTTGCACATGATGTGGAGTGTTTACATTTTCGGGACAGTACTCACCGACGGTGCCAAGTCAGCTCGGACCGGGCGAGGGAGGCAGCAGGAAGACAATACGTTTCTGTAAGGGATAAGGGGAAAAAAGACCTTAGAGTAAATGTTTTATAACTTGAGTTATACACTGTATGCATTGCTTCACTGCATTCGGTAGGATAACATATTGACCAAAGTAAATGTTGACATTTTGGAAATACAGCAACAAGAATGAGCAGTTTGGCCAGCCTTTTTAAAAGACTATTTTGAGGAACTCCTGAACGTGATGACATGTCTTTAAACTGTACAGTATATTTACAAAAGACAGTGTGGACAGTTTCACCTTTGTTGGTTTTCCCAAATTAGTTTGGCTAATCTGGTGTTCTGTTTAAACCATTTAAGTGACGGCTTGAGTGTCTTAATAACAATAGGAATAGTGACCACAACTACTAAAAAAAGACACAGGTTGTATGAAGATTTAACCCCCTGCACTCTATCTGAGTAGAACGCACTGTTCTTGCCCAACACAGCCAGTTAAATGGCGATAAAAAAGTGTCCGTCAGAGAGCTAATGGGTACTGATTATGACTGACAACAATGTTTGTACAATGTCAGTCATTTGTTTGTTTGTTGAACAGTTGGATAAATGTAACACCTTTATTTATTTATTTTAACTAGTTTGATATGCTTACCTTCCCTCTAAGTCACATCACCCTAATAGGTCCATGACTTGACCATGCTGTTTTAGAACCAGGAAGTGCCAAACCAGTCCCAGCCTATTAGGACTCCTGTTATGGAGGTGTTCCTGGGGGACTGCACCAAGCAGCTGATAGGTGGAGGGGACGTTATAATGTGTTTTGAGAAAAAATACTACAAAATAATAGATTTTGGTCTGACTACACTTTGTAAAATGTGAAGTGTGTTACGGTGATTATTAATAACCCTTCATGTTTATTCATTAAGAAACAGAATATTCCCTTTTAGGA
Source organism: Hyperoplus immaculatus (assembly GCA_949357725.1). Lineage (NCBI taxonomy): Eukaryota > Metazoa > Chordata > Actinopteri > Uranoscopiformes > Ammodytidae > Hyperoplus > Hyperoplus immaculatus. The sequence continues at coordinate 16,390,697 of OX442356.1, forward strand.
GTTAATTGATTTTGTTTGAATGACTTTTTCCTAAAGTCGGAGGCGGGTCATAACATATATGGCTTTTCTTCTGTAGCTCTGTGTCTTTAAATGCATTGCAAATATTCAAATTACAATGACTTGCACCTTTCCTGGCTGATATTCACCATGCTCACATTGACAATGTTGAAATGTTCATGTTTAAATTATGGTCACAAACTTATGTCAGCATTTTAGCATGCTTACATGTTCCTATTAGTATTTGAGTGCAGCTATAAAAAATGTGTTGATGGTTTTGCAGATATTCGGCTATATACAGATTATTTTTGATGAGATGGTGGCTCTGGATAAAATACAATAAAATGGCTGTCTAAGGTAAATAGCAACATTAATATGTATACCTGGCAATCCTGTAATGAAGATAAAAATCTGCACCAATTTAATGGTCATCCGTGCCATATTTTTCAAGATATTTCAGTTTGGACCAAATAAGTGGACTGACCATCAACGACAATCCATAGTACCCATAGTTGCTCCTGTGAATACAGCTTATTTCCTATAATGTGAATTTGTGAGAAAAATGTGTTGGTCACAGGCTTTCATTTCCTGTAGCAGGTGGTTGACAGTGCTGCTGCTTTCTGCTGACCTTAAATAGCTTATTGATTTCTATAAGCGCAGGAATGGACAGGCTGCAGTTATTTTTATCCTGCCCAGCTCCTTTTGTGTATTTTCTCTTTTCCAAGCCACTGGAATGATCAGGGTCAGGTTTATTGTGGTGTAAAGAAAATACTTGTTTAATCACTCTGCCTTCTGCTGAAAAAGAAAAACAAGAAGATACACAGGACCAGATAAATAAACAGTCCTTGCTGTGGTGCGTGTCTGTAGTGTGTTAGCGTTTTAAGGCCAGGCAAGGACATACTTATCCAAAAGGGTCAAAGGCATAATGGGTTATAATCTCCTTGTGGACAACCTTCTCACCCAACAACACTGCTACATCAAACAAAGAGCTTGGCCTCAGCAACTCAGCTGTCGCTTCCTCTCCTTGGCATCCAGCATCAGACTTCAGACGACCAGTCCATTGTCCTTCTGCCTATCAACTTGTTAGAAGGATTCAAATTTCACATGTCAACTAAATGAGTGTTGCCCTGGTGATTATCAGATCCCACTAATTGTCGACCCCCTCGCTCCCTCCTCCTCTTTCCTCCACATTTTTCTATTTGCCTCCTTCTTCCCCTCCTCCCTTTGCTCTCCTGCCATTTTCTACATGGAGGAGCAAGGGAATGGGGCTTTGTGCTGTTGGGCCCCATGTCAAAGATGGCTCTTCAGCGTCTTCCCCCAGCCACACTCCTCCTCTGAGACTCCCAGATCCCCTTCCTCAACTCTGGGGTGTACGTAGAAGATTGACATTGAGTGTGTGTGTGTGTGTGTGTGTGTGTGTGTGTGTGTGTGTGTGTGTGTGTGTGTGTGTGTGTGTGTGTGTGTGTGTGTGTGTGTGTGTGTGTGTGTGTGTGTGTGTATACGTTTTAGGGCGGCGCATATAGATCACACAAGCGTGAAGAAGTATATAGGGTTGAGTGGCTATGCATTTCATCCGTTTTGGATGAAAGCACCAGGACTCAGGACTGGATGCTACAATCCCATGTGCACCTCACAGACATGAGCGTGAAGAACACGCTCGCTCTGACACACACTCCCACACGTGACCCTAGAAGATAATTACCCCAACAGCCTCTGGAGAGCAGAACGCCCATGTGGGCCCCATAACCACTTTAGACAAGGGCCATGGCACACCCAAGACCCTCCTTCTTTGTCTATCTCCTGAGCCATGAGTGTTTTGCTTGACTCTGTGAACTTTATCTGTGGATCTTCACAGTTTTCTTTTTGTTCCCTGTGCATCCCAGTGGAGCGGATTTTTTTTTTTTTTAATCAAGCCATAAGACAAATCTTTTTAAGGCTGCCCTTAGATTTTCTATTCCATATCTTTTGTGTTGTGAGATCCAAAAAAAACAAGGTTATACCTTCACAGGACACTTACATTGACATTCAAGCAGAGTAGGAGTAAAAATGTCATAATAGAATATGTCAAGTAAAAGTATTCATTAATGTCTATTCCAATGCTCGAAAATAAATTGCCAAATATTTTGAAATACTTCTGTGCTTCACTGCTTTGGAGTGTTTCCATACTTGATCCAATAAATATTTGTTATCATGATCAAGTAGTTATTTGCTTTCAGTTTGGCTTGCTCAAGTTCTAGGAGTACAAAATCTTTGTGAGATTATCGCATTTTTAGTGAGTCACCCCTTTCATTTCCGACCCAAGTACTTACTGCAGGTGTTGGATGAATTAATTGAAGTTAAAACTTGGCTATTTCCTGTGTGCACAGTAATACACCCACTCGCATATGCCCCGCTCTGATCACTTTGACAAGTGCGTCATGTTGGCGCCATCTGAGAGCGCTACGATATATATATTTTGAAACCCTTGGGAGACAGAAAAACTCTCCTCCAGTCTTAAACACTGCTCAAATCATCCCTCATAACAATTAAACACATCGAACAGCAGCCCCAAACACTGGGTGACATATTAAAGCTGTGTGAATGGGCCCTTACCGCAGAAGCAGCCACCCCAAACCCCCCTCAGCCCCCCCCCCTCCCCTCCCCTTTCCACATCACCTAATGTTCAACACTAACCAAGCATCACACAGACCTACATTCATGGTTACAATAGAAAACACTGCAGCGGGCCAGTGCAGCCCAGACGGTTTCGTTTGCACTTTATCAGACCATACAAAACAGCAACGCCTCATTGAGCCACAATTTGCTGCTAGTTTCCTACAAGAAGCAAAACAAAGAATGGGGCGGCTTGGTCTTCCTTTTTGTGCCAAAGCAGCGGACCAGAGAGAACACACACACACACACACACACACACACACACACACACACACACACAGCCGGAGTATGGGATGTACAGAAAGGGAGAGAAAAAAGTGAGAGCAGCACTCCAGAACAAGTCTGTCACATCCTTCAAAGCAAAACACGAGTAAGCTGCTGAGCTGTCCACCCTTTAAACAGCCACTCAAAGGACAGAAGTTGTGCACCTGCAAACTAACTGCTAATTTTCGTATATAATAGATTACTAACATACAACATTAAAAAATGTAGGTTTGCACTTCAAACAAGTAAGTAGGCCTACTCCAAATTCCCTCTATTACATCAGCCTTGATACAGCAGCCAGAGAATAGAACAATGGATTGTCCTCATGACTGGGTCACGGCCATGGCAGCGTTTAAAAACCGCTTGGGGAATAAAAAATACTTTTGCCGGGGTAATCGCTCTCCTTTTTTCCCTCCCTCTGCTTCCCTTGTCTAAGTCCCTTTTCTTCCCCTGTTTTATCCCTCACTCTATCTCTCCCCCCTCTGGTTTTACTACCACGATAATTCCTGAGTGAGTAAGCGAGTGTGTTCTGTGTGCGTGAGCAAGTCAAGGCTGCTGTCCTGTTTGTGCGTTTGTGTGGTCAAGCGAAAGTGCGTGTGAATGAGTGTGGGGCGCTCGTGGATGAGTGCTGCGGCAGCATGACTGTGCGCTGAGGGAGACAGAAGTCTGAAAAAAAGAAGAAGTCTGCAAGGCGAGGTTGGGCTTACTTGCAGTTAACAGACAACAACAACAACACAAAATAACACACATATTTAGAAGTTCAGCTGTGTCTGCCCCTGAACACACACCGTTCAAATTCAAAGAAGAAAAACCTTGCAACCACTGCAAATATCTTTGCAACCATGGTTATGCAAATGTCACAACAAATGTCTGAAGGAAAAAAGGCCCCACATAATACCATCTAAATAAACAAAGACAAGCCAGTTGCTTAACAATGCATACACTAGATTAATTGTATAGATAGATTGTATAGAGATTATATGGAATACAAGAAGCGAATATAATAAATATTTTCGTTTTTTTTAATATGGAAAAGGGGTAGGATTAAATAAGTGTATATGTCTTCTTGCTCCTTTTCAGGCATATCACATCAATACAGATAATTTGTTTTCTTTTTTTTCTTTTTGTGAAATCATTTAAACATAAATTTTGTTTATTGTATTTTTATGCTTTTCATTTAGTTTTGTATTGTTTTTGATATGTCTGAAATAAAATAAAAATTCAAATTCAAATTAGCATACAAACTGAGATCAAAAGGCTTTTCTCAAGTTCAGTACATCTCCTCAAAGAATTCCTTATCAGTGTACAGTCAAGTGCATCCTGCTCCCCCCTCCTCTTCCCTTTCCTTCCAGCCACCACCAACATTACAGTGCAATTTGAAACAGAGAAGAACAGCCCCTCTCGAGGAAAAATCGGAATCTCCATGACAACACTGAAGAAGTTCAACTACAAGACAAGAAGGTGCAGATGATTTGCTGATTGTGGCCTTTGTGTGTGTGTGTGTGTGTGTGTGTGTGTGTGTGTGTGTGTGTGTGTGTGTGTGTGTGTGTGTGTGTGTGTGTGTGTGTGTGTGTGTGTGTGTGTGTGTGTGTGTGTGTGTGTTGGCTGGGCTGGTTCCCCTCATTTAAGCCACCTTACCCCACCCCGATTCTGTTATACCCTCATCTAGTAGCAGCAGTTTTTTCCTGGTACAGTATGGGGGTGTTTTGTTTTGTCTGCCTATGTGTGGATGAATAAATGATGAGCGCGTAGGACATGGGCTGTAGGCCGCAATAGGTCTGGCCTGCTGCGGCTTCTTTTTCTGTCCGGTCCACAAGGCGAAAGAAAATGGGCTCAGGATGACCGCTAATTGGAAGTGGCGAGGTGATCTGATGACACTGCGGGGATACTTTGGTTTGTCACAACGTGTAAAGGCCCTCACATTTTAGGGGTGGCTGCCTTCAAGGAGTTAATCAATGCACAGCTTAACGCAGGCAACTCAGGACAGAGGTTTAACTGAGGTTAAAATCGACAAGACATCTCAGGGCAGGCGCTTCCTTTCCCCCCGCTGACTTTGAAGCTGTAACAACACAAGAAACTATACCCTAAGCAATACATTACACAAGAAACCGCTACAGATATATTGTGTCGACACTTTCATCTAAAGAAGACAGACTGGCAGACAAACTCTTGATTTTTAGTATGTTACCTCAGCCATAAGTGGATAGCAGTCAGCAGCACATTCTACAGACAGCCATGATAGAGAGCCTGTAAAAGAGGAGATAAAAATGCATAAGCTGGGAGCATCAATCATGGAAAGAAAATAGTGTTTCCATACGTAATCGATTTCCGCAGTATCTTCGCTCTCTACAGCAACATATGATACTGTTTCCCGGCCACTTTCTTCACGCCGAAGAAGACATTTGATATGCGGCACAGGAAGATGGAGGAGGAAAAAAAGATGTGTGTGCCTGGATATGTGCCTGTAACATGTCAAATTGTTCACATCTTATTCCCTTCTGAAGGAAAATGCATTGGACATAATACACATATCATGTCTAAACCTCCGTCTCTCTCTCTTTTTCTTTTTCACTGACTCTTTCTCACTCACATACACACACATTAGCAGCCACCATTTATGGTGTATTACACAGACTCATAAAGTGGGGATTTACACTCAACAAAAATAAACACATTAAAATCTTAAATGTTGAGGTTTTCAAAGTGTGACAGCAGTTGGGCTAATATAGAGGAGAGTGGACTGAGTTGTGCCAGTGTGGAAGTAGTGCCACCCCTTGTTTCTAGAAAACCTTGGAAGAAATTGGAAATGTGACCATATATTTAAGAAGAGCCATCCATTTGACTCATCCTGTAAAGAAGGGAGACACATAGAATAAGATATAAGCTCAAAAAAACTATTTTTTGCCTTTCAAAGTAAAATTTCCATGATCAAGGTTTTTTGATTATTGTGTCTGAACAATTATAGACAAGTTTGAAAACATTCGACACATGTTTTAGTGCTTTAGTATGCTACACTTTGAGTCTATACAGTTAGGACGATGTCAACCCTAAACTTCGGCATCATGCTAATTATCCAAAATTCTGGGGTTGGGGTGATTTGTGCCAAAGGGCCTGGGTGAGTTATAAGTAAGTAAGTAAGTACAATGTATTTATAAAAGCACATGTATGACAGTTTGCACTGTCCAAAGTGATGTACATAGTGCATTCAGTAGGTAAACAATGAAGGTAAAATAACAATAACAAAAATAAAAGACATAATAGGTATAAGTGACCACTGTCCTATTGTATGTGTCCGTGATACACATATAAAAAAATCCTCAGCCAGGGTTTTAATTAAGAGAAACCTAAAAATTTTTAATAAACAAGCCTTTCTTCATGACCTTTATAATAGTGATATTCACAACACCCTGGCTATTCCTGATGTCGAACTAGCTTTAGACTTTTTCATTTCCACCTTTCTATCTATTTTAAATACACATGCCCCCTTTAAGAAGTATAGAGTTAAGGATAGATCCAGTCCTTGGGTTAGTCCAGAACTTACATCTCTTCTCCGAACTAGAAACAAAGCTTGGTCTCTTGCTAGACGTACTAATGACGCCTCACACTGGACTGCATTCAGAGCCTTAAGAAATAAATGCACATCCTTAGTGAGGAAGAATGTATCTGACTATTATTTAAAATTGATCACAGACACCTATTCTAACCCAGCAAAATTCTGGAAGGTGGTTAAAACCAACAAAAATAGCTCTGCTACATCTGCTTCTATTCCAATTCAGGTTAAATTTGATGATAGTTTTATTACTGATCAAACCGAGATCTGCGCTGGTTTTAATAGACATTTTAATGTTGCTGGCCATATCTTCAAAGAGGACAACTCTAGATCTTCTCTAGCAGACAACCAGCTACCCCTTGAACAGGTTCATATGCCTACCATCAATGCTGTTCCTCAGTTTTCTTTTGTTCCTGTGTCCTCCAGTATGGTTCTTGATGCTCTCTTAAGCATTGACCCCAAGAAATCCACTGGAGAAGACAACCTAGACCCATTCTTTCTCCAGCTTTCAGCCCCTGTAATTGCAGAGTGTATTACCCACATTTTTAATCTTTCTATATCTTCCTGCGTTATTCCAAGGATCTGGAAATCAGCTTGTGTCCTTCCTTTGTATAAAGCGGGAGAAAAAACTGACCCTAATAACTATAGGCCAATATCCAGACTGTCATGTCTGTCAAAAACGCTGGAATCCCTTATTAATAACCAATTGAAAACATTTCTCTCAAGTCACACTATTTTATCTGTTCACCAATCTGGTTTTAGAACTAACCATAGCACTATCTCTGCCATCACTCTGGTTACTAACAATATTGTCTCTGCCTTAGATAATAGTAAACACTGTGCTGCCCTCTTTATTGATCTCAGTAAAGCCTTTGATACAGTAGACCATTCTTTACTATTAGATAAATTGGCTAACATTGGTTTTAGTGAAAATGCGTGTAGCTGGTTCAGTAATTACCTTTCTGACCGATCTCAATGTGTGAAGCTAGGTAATATCCAATCTGGTTTCTTACCCATAACCAAAGGTGTTCCACAAGGTTAAATTTTAGGTCCGGTGCTATTCACCATCTACATCAATGATATTGTGTCTCTTGTCAGTGGTTGTCAAATCCATTTATATGCTGATGACACCATTTTGTACTGTGTTGCTGACTCTGCAAAGTCAGCTATTGAGAATCTGCAACTGTCCTTTAATGCTCTTCAGAATGCTCTTATTTCACTTACACTTGTCCTTAACCAGACTAAAACTAAATTCATGTTGTTCTCTAGGGCTAGAGAATTGGACAACAGTGCATGCATCTATGCTGTTAACGGTTCTTTGATCGAAAAAGTCTCTGAATATAAGTACCTTGGTATCTGGCTAGATGAGAAGCTCACTTTTAAACCCCATATTGACAAACTTGTTCTCAAATCTCGTCAAAAAATTGTTTTTTTATATCGGAACAGATCAAGTTTCCCAAAAATTTGTAGGAAAAGGGTAATCGAAAGAAGTGTTTTTATCAGTGTTGGATTATGGAGATATAGTTTATAGACATGCCTCTGCTACTGCCCTAAAACCCCTTGACTCGGTGTACCATTCAGCCCTTAGATTCATTACAGGTGATTCCTTTAAAACTCATCACTGTTCCCTGTATGAAAAAGTCGGCTGGACATCCCTGTCATTGAGACGTGAGTTACATTGGTTTTTATTTATTTTTAAATCCTTAATTGGTAAACAGCCACCCTATTTATCAGCTATGCTCGACTGGAACTCTCAGTCTTTTAATACCCGATCCAGTGAGCTGCTGCTTTTAAAGGTTCCTAGAGCTTATTCTAAGCTGGGAACAACTGCTTTTAGCTATAGTGCCCCCACCTCTTGGAATGCCCTTCAGAGCAACTTCAATATGACCATTCTCCCCACTTTTTCTTCTTTTAAATCTATGATTTCTGATTTTCACCATCACCACTGCATTTGTTTTAACTGAATTAATTTTTTAAGCTCTTTTATTGTAATTCTTTATTTCTTTTGATCTTTTTTATCTTGCTAGGATTTTGTGTTTCTCTGTTTTATTCTGTCACTCTGTTGTTATTGTTGTTGTTGTGTTTGTTGTGCGCTCGTCGGCGTTGTAAATGAGGGGAACCTCAATGCCTTTCGAGTTTGTATAAATAAAGGTTTTCATTCATTCATTCATAAAGCCCATACATCCACATATTAACAAAGATAGTAGTGCAGAGGTAAGATAGTTAATGGGGACTAAAAGCCAGGCTGTACCTAAGGGTTTTGAGCCATTCCACTTAACGACATCACTGATGAGAGTTCAGATGGCCAGAAAGATGATAATGGTGACTTTGTCATTGTGAGCTTTGCAGGTAAAACCACCTAGATCTGCTAGGCCTTGTTTAAGAAAATTGACCATCAATCTTTGTAAAATATTTACTTTATTTACTTTAAATAAACCTTAAACAAGTAATTGTCTTATGGATTTGTCTTGCATTACAGTTTAGGAGATGTATATCAATGGCACAATTTACCCCATGGTATTCTTTCCAAAGGCACAAATTAGACCACACCGGGGGCAAGTTGTGCCACAAGACAACTTTTCTTCCGAAAGCTTAAACAGTATATTCCAGATCCAACGTTTTTATTGCCATGGATGCACAACATCCTGAAATATATGTACATATTTGAGTTGGAAACATAACTGTCAAGGCATCACTTTAAAGTCACTTTGAGTAAAAAGTGCCACATCTCCCCCCACTCTCCCCTCTCTATATATATATATGTGTGTAAGTCTGAGTCAAAGACTTATGCCACTATTTCTAAAAACCCTCTTATGAAACCTGGGTCTCATACATGCTCCCAGACCACCTTTGGTGCTTCCCCAAATAAAATTAAGACCCTTAGAAACCAATTTACATTGTAAACACAACATGCAAATCTTGTTTACTGTGTTGGGGGTCTGCAGGCACAGTGGTTGGTTGCAGGAGTCTCGCTGGACCACCATACACTCATAAACACACGCACACACACACACACAGTGCTCATCCTGCACCCACCGACTGCATGCCCCCCTGGGGAGAGCGCCCACCTCCTGACCTCCTCCAACAGGGGGGTCAAATGGAATTTAACACAAGGGTCCCACATTCCTCAAAGGTGATAATTGATGTAGCTGCTGGCAGGGGGTCACCAGGCGCAGGGTAAACATGCAGTGGCTCTCTACACACACCCCTCAGTCCCCCCACTCCCACCCCGTTAAACGGCATACATGGCTGGGTAAATTACGCCATCAACCCTGGCGTGACGGCCTGTCACCCAGAGAAAACTAGATCCGTTGGGTGTCTGAGCACCCAGCTGTTTCAGTTAACTGTAACTGAAACATCAACAAGACAAGCCACTTCGCACATAATCAAAGGGTGGCATATTTAATAGACAACCTAAGCAGAAGATCCACTTGGAATAACAAAATAAATAAATAAGTAACAAAATAGATCTGTGCTATGTAATCACAACTTTTTATCGCCACAATATCTACACACCGATATGTGACCAAATCTCAGAAATCTGAAGAATAAGGAGCGTGAGGATTTTCGTATTGCCAACACATATCATAAAAAGACAAAAACCTACAATGAATAATACATAATGTCGTCAGTGTATCCGAAGCCTGGTATCGTGTATTACTCTTCTTTTTTAACGCGTTTATGAGCGTAAGAGTTGCATAGTTTAACGTGTCCCATGATTGTGCTAAAAAATGTGAACTGTAGTTTATTTTGAGATCCCCATACAGTGCAACTGCAGCAAATACTAATAAATGCAATGAATGTGTATTACTTTGAGGCTGAAAATAGTCACCATTTCCCAACAATTAATTTTTTACATTGACTACCTCTCATTCATGCATTCACACACACACACACACACACACACACACACACACATACACTGATGGCAGCAGCTACCACGCAGGGTGCTATCTTACCATGGGGAGTAATTTGGGGTTCAGTGTCTTGCCGAGGGACACTGCGACATGTGGCAGGAGGTGGGGATCAAACCGCCAACCCCTACGATCAGTAGACGACCGTTCTACCTGCTTAGCCACAGTTGCCCAAATTTGAATGACTTAGCCTTTCTTTACAAGTGAAAATATGTATTTGTAAACCAGAATTGCTGACTCCGCCTTTAAGTCTTCAGTATGAAGCAATGGCAGTGAGATGTTCTCACACGTTGGTGTAGACTTTGGTCTTTTTGAGGTATTTGTTGACAATTACAAAAATACCCTTTAACCCTCCTGTTATGTTCATTTGTCAGGAACAGCAATGGTGTTCCCGGGTCAATTTGACCCGGTGCATGTTTATTAACACAAATGTCCAAAACCAAAAAAATCCTAACAAGCAGTGTGAACATTTCATTACTAATCCATTACTAACTATTCTATCAATATTTAGTGCAATGGTGTTCCTTACCTCTAACAAGGAATGGTTCAATTAGGATAATTCACTCGTTTTTCATTAAAAAAATACATGTTCAAACTGTGTTTCATCATGTTTCATCACTTTATTACTTTTGAAAGACCAACATTACTCTATAACCCAGGCCCTACTATAACAGTGTATGAAACGCTGGTGGCATTCAGAGGTTGCTGCCCATTAAGGCAATCCATGCCTACCAAACCAGCTAAATATGGGATAAAAATCCGGGCAGCATGTGATGCAAACACCAGCTATGCATTGAACAAGCAGGTTTACACTGAAAAGCCTGTTGGATGAGCCCCAGAGAAGAAGAATAATGCATAATGTGCCTGGGTTATAGAGTAGTGGAAGTTGCATACCCACTTGTTCCACACTGTCCTAACAGCTGCCAGCTACCAGCCCTTGTCTCTCGATTATCACATCTGATTACTCTGGAGAAAATGTGAAAAGTTTCAAGAGACATTGTGGCTTGAAATATAGCCCTGCCTGTCTCTGCATCCCACAGACTGGCTGTCGATTCATAATTCGACTTATAGACACCCCAGCCAGGATGAGGAGCCCCAAATACGCATCTAAATGTGTTTTGTCCAGCTCCTTCCACCCCTCCCATTAAAACACGCCTCCCTTCTACATTAGGCATTTCCAGAATGATTTTCTGTATTGAATCTGGCATGACCAGCTCAAAAGCTGACTGGATGTCAGTCACACGAGTCACTGCCATCCTAGTGGGCCCTGGCACTGTCTTTATTATGTTTTCTGCAGCGAGTTTTGCCTGACGCATATTTGGGGATGAAGTATTCACTGTATTTCACCATTTTTTGACATGAATGTCTTCCTTGGAGGAATAGGAAAAGCAATTCCCTCATCTGGTTCTAAATCAGAATCATTAGAATCAGACTTTAGCTCAAGATAAATCCTCCTCTATTTCACTAGCATCATCAATGATGACTTCCAGAGCCTCCTGGACTGTCATCCTTTTGCTTCTGCTTCTCATTTTGTAAAGGTCTACCTGACAGAGTGTAATGTTGGTAGGACTCCCTTGCAGATAATCTTTTATATGTTTTGCCCCTCCCCTGTTGAGTGTCCACTGAATGTGGGTGGAGAGTTCCCGCGAGAACGTAATGGTTCCCGTCAAAAGTCGTAACACTTGCACCTGTGTGTGTGTGTGTGTGTGTGTGTGTGTGTGTGTGTGTGTGTGTGTGTGTGTGTGTGTGTGCACGTGTGTGCGTGTGTGTGTGTGTGTGTGTGTGTGTGTGATTTGGGTGCAATATGTCTCACAGTTGTAAAGAAAGAAATAGTCTGACATTTCTGACACCCTTTTACCTCCAGTTTTACTGCTGGGTCAAATTGACCCGAACAGTATCTATGTGATATAAACATGCAGGGGTGGTTGCAAATATGTGAGATGAACTATTTTCATATTATATGTTGATTACCCTAATTAAGGCAAGCAGAAGAAGTTTCATACTGAAAAAATACTTTTAACTATTTTTCCTAGATCTTCAAACTTCAAAACGGGTCAATTTGATATAACAGGAGGGTTAAATCATGACTATTGTGGCAAATGTTAAACTCTGTGGGAGGAAGAAGAATCCATATTAAATAAAAAATATATTGGGAAGAACGGGGGAATCTGAGGCATCGGGTAATGTGAGCCACCCCCTGTATCTAGGCAACGGAAAACATTTGTGGTCATGTGAGATATATATTTTCAAGCCCCTCTCATTTCCCCATGGCCCTGAAAGAGAGGACCTCATGGTGCTGTGGTAAGCATGTTGTTTTTCACCAAAATAGGTATTTTGCATGTAAAAGTAAATTTTCTTGCTGTCAACTTAATCAACTGTTGTGCCAAAGCAAATGTATTCACGTAGAAAAACTTCTATCATACGTGTTGATGAACTACCAACATATAAAAACCATGTGATGATATTAGTTAAAGATTAGCCTGAAATGCTAGAGAGGTACTTTTTTCTCAAATTGTGGTGGTGGGGGAAAGTGAGCCAAATGCTGTGGGGGAAAGTGAGCCCAGTTAAGTTTAGTCTTAAACATATTTTAATGTAATATTACATAATATATGTTTTATTTTAATGTCATACACATTGTAGAAAAGCCATCATGCCAAGGAAATACACCATGAAGACAACCTGGGGCAACCACACGGAAAGAGCACCTTCTCATCTTTCCCTGTAACCTTCAGGGCTGGAATGTAGAGTAGGCCTAGTTGTAAAGTATGACAGGCTGATGTTATAATCCAGTTGGGTCTTCTCCTGTGTTCTGAGTCCCAGGCTGTTCTCGCTGGTTCTGATTTTCCTATGCTTTGACCCCTAGACACTAGCTGGCTCTAAGGGTCCTGTGTTCTGACCCCCAGACTGTGTTCTAATCTAACTGGTTCTATCTTTAATTTGAATCTTATTAAAACCTTTTGAATTATGATATGTTGTATTTGATTTTGTTCAGAGTTACTTTCAAGTGCTTAGAAAATTTGCTTTGCTTAATTGACCAAACCCCATCATTCTTTTACTAGTCCGACATTAGTTCTGGAATGTGTGGCTAGCTTTCAGGATTCTTACTGTTACAATATGTGTTGTTATGGTAGTTTCAGAGTGGAAAAATTAAGTGGTTCACTTTACCCCCTTGATTTTTCTGGTCTGTCTCAGTTTACCCCACAGCTGGGGTAAAGTGAGCCACATGACAACTTTTTTTAAAACAATCATATTTTCACTGCCCTTTGTCTTGAAAAAAATCTGCTAATGCCCATTTCTAGGAAACACCCTGAATTAATGGGAAATGTGTAAATTTGAGTGATAAATCATTTTAGCTCGCTTAGAGGGGAGCAAATGTAAAAAGTGGCTCAGATTACCCCGTTCTCAAATATTTTTTTCAAATGCATAGAATCCAATGAAATACTCGAAAAGAGATGATATATACGCTGTGCATTGTTAGCGGTGGTTAGTTTAGGTAAGGGGAGGTCCTGGCAGTGCCATTATATCCTGCCCCCCCCCCTACCTTCCTAGCCACACACTAAGGCTTGGGGAGGTTATAAAAGCCGAGGGGGTGATTAAGAAGCAGGAATAATGGCCTCCACAAAACTAGGAATGCGCTTAACTGCACCGACGGCTCCAGAAATCATTCCGAATCGGACTGCCGCCGCAGTTAATATCAGGAATTATTCTGCTGCTTTGGAGTGGGGGGAACGGGGAGGAACGTTATAGGGATTTTAACGTGATTTTCAAAGGAACTGTTCCTGGGAAAACATGAGGCATAGACAGGATGTACTGTAGTTTTTTTTTTACGATTTATGTCTGAGGGTGACCCGGGAGGATTTATGTCGGGTATATCTAGAGCTCTACAGACCTAGCCACCAGTTCTGCATTGTTGGTAGTTTGGTGGATCCATCTAAATCCGGGATTAGGAAAGTCAAATATACACACACCTTCACCTCTCCATCTCTTTTTTCTTCACGTACAGACACATCGAGTATGAGGGAGAGGTAGAAAGAGTTACAGTTAGGCTGCTGCCTGCCTGCCTGCCTGCTAAGCATGCCCAAACCCCAAACCCCATCACTTTCCTCATTACTGGAGCTTCATGGCTTTTTAGGGGCTGTGTGCTTTATCTGGGATTTTCGCATTTTCCAGCCTGCCACTTGACATGGCTCACCCAGCTGCCAGCAATCAAGTAACAGAGGGCAGCGGTGGGGCTGGCCGAGTCTTCAGGGTGCACCTTGATTTGAGAGTCGCACATCATAGCCACTGGCCCCGCTAAGCTTCAGTAATTACAGGGCCACACATCCCATGCTGCCTCCAACCCTATGCCTTGCCCTACATTTTACACTGACCTGGCATAATGGGTGGAAGGGAAAGGGGGGGGGGGGTGTACATACAGAGAGATAGAGACGGTCACGGGTCAAGGGTGGATTCTAAGGATGTGGGCCTGTGATTCAAAAAGCCATAAAGTGTGTGACAGTGTTGGAAAAGGCCGTCAGAATATGCTCCATTAAGCACCCATGCTGTCAATCTTAGTATTCTAGCATGCATGGAACATTCTTGTGTGTGTTTTGCATGCGTGCGTATGTGCGTGTGTGTGAGTGTGAGTGTGAGTGTGAGTGTGAATGTGCGTGTGTGTGCGTGTGTGTGTGTGTGTGTGTGTGTGTGTGTGTGTGTGTGTGTGTGTGTGTGTGTGTGTGTGTGTGTACATCTACAGTACACACATTGTATGTGTACGTGCCTAATTGAGAGGTAAGCAAAAAAAGTTGCCTTTAAAGTTGCCAATAAATATCCTGCCAGTAATGTTAAACACCTGCCCGTAAAGCCCAGAGGAATGCTAAATGAAACCAAGTTGCAGAGGCTGTCTCCTGTCTGGGGTCTCAAGTCTCAAGACAGCAGGATTTGTAATGGCTGTATCCAGGATTATAGAGTTCAAGCAGAAAAGCCAGGAAGCGAGAAAAAAAACATGACATGGCTGACAACACCACTTTTCCTCCCTCTAACGGCCACGACAACAACGGACGTGTGTGAAGCATCTAGTATACGGAAAAAGTCCAGGTTGTTTCCTCAAAGTAATTTGCACAACAGAATCAATGTTGCGACTTTTGGCATAGGCTGGCTACAACTTTTTTTTTGTTACAGCTGAGTGATCAAAAGCTCCTCATGTACAGTGTTGTATAATACAAGTGGACACACGGATGTTTCAACAAAAAAAGTATTCCCAATGTTCTTTGTGCGAGTGTGAGCCAGATAAAGTTTGACAGATGTTTAAGGTGACTGAAAACATGGCCCCCCTGATCTTTTATTTTATTTCACCCCAGTGTCCCACGCACACTAAGAACACCCCTTACACCCTCACACACACACACACACACACACACACACACACACACACACACACTGTGCAAGATAGTCGTGAACACACACTGACACACGTACATTCACACAGATACATTGTCGGGCAGGAAGCGGCTCTCGCATGTGGATTGGAGCCTCCAGGGGTTAAAGAGAGCATCTGACCCCAGAAGCCAAAGACGCTGTCGTTTGGCCTCGTCTCTGGTTTCCATTCTCTAAACTCCTGACGCCTTCCCCTTCCACGGCACCTGTCGAGTCGCAATAGACCCCCTGCCCGGACGCTTTCACCACAAAGAATATATGACCCTGCTCCCTGGCCCAGTCTGGCTAATTGCTACTAGCCTCTAAACTAGGCTCCAAACCATACGCCATGAAGTGTAGCCCTGCCTCTCTCTCTGCTGCCCCTCAGTTCCTACAACCAGGGGCCAGATAAGGCTGGCCGAGCATGAGCGTTAACTCCCAGAGTCACAGGCTAGTCCCATTCAACCCCGAGATTAAGCACTGCTGTCTACACGCAACCATGAATAATAAAGCTATCACTCCAGACAGGCAGGCAACAGCAGTGTGAGTTATATACACCAGTAATCCCATAGGCGGCCTGCCTGCTTGCACACACACACACACACACACACACACACACACACACACACACACACACACACACACACACACACACACACACACACACACACATGCAAAACATATACAGCAGCAGCAGCACTATATAGCGAGTCATGCATTATTTCACATTGCTGAAGACTCACTTAGCGCCAATTAAAGACCTTCAGCATAGCCTCACGTTTTAGCTTTAACTTACAATGGGACAATTCATTGATGTGAAAAGCCAAGGGGCCCAGGTGCAGAGAAGCGTTACAAGACCCCGCTACACACACATTTTTTCATGAGGGCCTTTGGAAACTGTGTCGAGTACCAGGGTGCTACACACTTACAGGTTGCAAAAACAGATATCTATTTGCCACCATCCATTCAGACAGACAGAAGTCAGCACCGATGTGCACTTAGTCTCGCGAAGCCAGACCAAACTACAGCAAGTAGTATGGTCTGGAAGCACACCGTTTAGAGCCGTCTATTCGGGGGGGAAACTGGGCTGGCATGTTTTTATTTCTTTAAACCAATCACAATCATCTAGGGCGGGGCTAACCCCGGGAAACAGCAGCGGTGTCGATGCAAAATAGTGCCGGGGGGAACTTATTTTGATGGAACATCTTCACGTCCAGAGGCTGTCAGAGAAATGGCTAAATCTAACCCGCAAACGCCACATAAAAACTATTAAAGACAAAAGGAATACACATAGTGTGTTGCTTTCTAACCAGCATGTCAAGACACCATACACTTTAGCCCCCGAGGAGCTCACGGGATAACTTAACCGGAATTAACTAGCCACGTAGTCACGCAGTGTTATCTCTGGTAACATTATCATCGGCGGATCTTAATCTAGCTGGTTATAAGGTCCGGTGCTCAATCCAAACCACCACGCTTCATTTTCCAGAGTTTATGAGGGTATTTCTGCCCAGGGGAAGTTGTACAATGAAGTTGGACAGCTAGGCTAGGCTAAGCTAGGCTGTGCAGCGTCCCGGACCGCCGCCGCCGATATTATTATTCCAAAGTATCGGCACACTTTATTTCTGTCTACAGTAATGTGACTTCTCACACCCTGTGTGTGTGTGTGTGTGTGTGTGTGTGTGTGTGTGTGTGTGTGTGTGTGTGTGTGTGCGTGTGTGTGTGTGTGTGTGTGTGTGTGTGAGAGAGAGAGAGAGGGAGAGCGCTGCACAGAAGCACACAGGTTGACTGTGAGCGAATTGTTTCCTAGTTTGAGGGGGAGCTCAATACGGGAACGCCAGCAACAGGAAATGGAGGCGAAGCATTGTTAGCCGACGGTTCAGCCAGACTAATGTGCACTCAATGAAAGGCAGAATGGTTGTATTGTAGGACATCAATATTAAGGTGTTATGGTTTCAGTCCAACTGTTACAGTTTGGCTGCTGCTTATTTAAAAATGTGTACTATAAGGAGAAAGGTAACTGTCTGTTTGATGAAAACTACATGTATTTGCTGGATGTAGCAGGGATTTTGGTTGAAAGGGAATTGATTGCTAGGTATATAGTTGCAGATGCCTGTTTTATATCATAAATAATTATTACCGGTAAGAAAAACTATGACGGCTACATCTGATGTCAGACTAAGTGCTGACAGTCAGGACAGCATGGTGTTGAGATGATGCAGGCAGCCTGTTGATCATCTCCAAACATAATGTCCATCTGTCCATCTCCATTTAACAGAAACCCTTTTCGGTGATGAAACTTCTGAACTGGAATTATTTAATTGAAACTTTTAAGGTGGTGTAACATACTTTGAGTTTTGCAGCGAGGTGAAGTTAAAGTTTAGTGTTGTAAATGTATCAATTAAAATATGTACAGTATATACACACTATAATGCAATCCAAAAATTATACAAATGGATCAATAATATTATAATTTCCTTCGGAACACTTTTTTCCTTCAAGCTTTACTTGTTTTCAAACCAAAACCTCCATCCCCTTTCACTGCTGCTACAGTAGGCTCTGCCTGACGTGAGGCTGGATAATAGCAGACACCACGTGATTGCAGCACTTTCCGTCTGGACGCACGGCAGGGTCTGTCAGAGCCTCCCTGGTGAGGACGACACACACACGCACTGGACGGATAAAAATAGACGCCATTCATGCGTTGAGAGAACGCTTACTAAGCTACATGATACACTTACAACTAGGAACCGCTTGTTTTTATATTCGGTCATTATAAATCAGTCTTTAAACAATCTGTCCAGTTTATTGTATGAGAATGCGCAAAAGCGCACGTTCCAAGCCCGCACTGATATCACTCCTCCCTCCTGCACTTGCTATTTGAGTCAAAACTCTTCTCTGTCTGATTGCACCACACAATTCACTCAAAACAACGACACCGGCACAATTCGTTAATTCACACAACACTACCTATCGCCTCTGATGTGCGCTGCGTCACGGGCTTTCAGAGAGGGGCAAAGTATGGCACCATTTCTGAACTTGCATGGATGAAAGTAACGGAATGAAAGCACTCTGTCAGCAAGCGACTCACTCAGCCTCCAGTGCGTCTGTCTGGCTCGCCTGTGTGTCGCTCTCCTGATCCCTCAGTGAGCATCACTCTGTAGAACCGGTGCAAGGCATCCTTCTTTACAAACACACCGGTCCTGGACATCCTAGACAGCCCGTCCTGCGACATATTTTTAGTTTGGACCCGTTGATGTCACTTCCTGCCTGGGTAAGAGCCTGTACGAATGAGCACAGGGATGTGGAGGGGTGTTCGGGGAGCCGTTAGAGGGAATTTTCGAGGTCACACGGCAGGCAAGTTCACGAGGTCATGCAGAGGCGAAATTTCCAGGCGCAGACCAGAAGTGCTTGAGTCTTTTAAAATGAAAGCCATCATTACATCTAGTTTATTCCAACTGTGCCACATACCTTTTATATAACCAGTCCGGCCACATCATCTTTCTCCCCTGTGATGCGCACGGCGATTTTCATTTTCTGGTATGCTGTGCGTATTTACGGCCACGATTATGCAACATTAAAGGCGGCATCATCACTTTTTTTTCTATATCGAAATCGGTCAGAGTATGACAAGCTTTATTAGGCTTTTTAAACGCTAGTTTATCACGAGGTCCTGGGACACCTGTTGATGTCAAATACATATTTTTTTTAAACAATAATATTAAAAAGACTCCGGGTTTTCCCTTTACACTGGAATATTTGGACTTTATATTACTCACTGCATCAATCCAGCTTTATTAGGACACACATATTTCTATTCTGGGTGCCTGCGGGATAATATTGCTCTTTTTCGGATGAGGAGTAGGCCTAGGCATACTGAGGTCATTGTGATGTGTGATGGAAGTCGGCCTAAGAGTCAACTCCTGCTAAGAACACTATCCTCCTTCCTAGCCCTGCCCTCTCCTCTTTTACCTTTGAACCCGGGCCCAGCAGCCCATTTCTGATCTACAGAGGGACTCCTCATACCCCCGTCCCCGCGCAGGCCCCTGTGATAGATGACCATCAGCATGCCAATGTGGCACAATATTTCAATTTCCTGCCCAGGAAGAGGAATTTAAGGGGTTGAGTGAAGTTCAGAGGCACAGTGTGGTGCCTCCAGCTCACAACCAGCCCCTGAAGACCTCCAGATCCAAACATTCATCTGAGAACATTCCAGAAAGCAGCTCTCTCTCTCTGTGTCAACAAATCAACCCCTGCTGCCATAGTCCTGCCTGACGGACAGCAGCGCAGAGGACACTGACAGGAGTCCCACCAGCATCTGCAGTGTGCAACATTACAAAGATAAGAGATTTTTTTTTTTTTATCCAAAAGTGAATATTCTCTCTGCAGGGCTAGGCCAACACAAACCTGACATTGGCCTGTTGTGCTTCTCACTGCTGAGGTTTCAAAGGGTTTGCGATACATATGAGGTATTATTTGCAAACTGGTGAAATTGAAGCTGCTTAATATTTTAACAAAATATTTTGTCTTTCTCTGACTTCAGGGATAATAGCTTTTGCTTGCACGTCCGAGTTCCCATCCTACGCTTTTTTTTTGTTCCTCGAAACATTTATTCATAATGATTGTGGATTACACTGCATAATTCATATTGATATTGTTGCCACTTTGGAGTTATTCAAACAACATAAAATAATTAGTATTTAGTATCCCATGATTGTTTTCAGTTTAAAAAACAAAACACTCTATAATAAAATCCTTAAAAAAAGGGTTCAAATGTGTTACAACCTCTTCTCGAGAAAAATTTACACATACTGTAGGCCTATTACAAACACAAGGATAATCAAGCTGTGTGTGACTTTGTTTTGTGGATTAGTTACATTTATGTTCCACGGTGGTTCGATCAAACACGATTATGTACAATGCTTTAAAGGCTGGCAGATATCAAGTGTGAATGGGACTAGGGAGGTGAATATGTGTAATGTAGTATTTTTTGATAGGGAGATGCTCTCATGTGGCTTTGTTGTAAAGGTCTATGATTGGTTGAATTAATCTGAGGGCTGTGGCAAACATGAGGAGAGGCTGCGAGGCAGGCAGTGCGACCTAGTGGTGGGAGAGGGGTGTGTGTGTTTGTGTGTGTGTGTGTGTGTGTGTGTGTGTGTGTGTGTGTGTGTGTGTATGTGTGTGTGTGTGTGTGTGTGTGTGTGTGTGTGTGTGTGTGTGTGTGTGGTGCACAGGGGAAAGCACTACAGATCACAGATACACAAAAAAAACACATATGTTTTGCTTATAGACATACAAATCCACACGTTTTGTTAATTCCATTTATATTCATTTATCGCCTTGAAACACATGCTCTTAACCTCTAACCCGTGTATTCCATCTAATCTCCTCAATAACCGATAAAGTGTTCCGGGTTTAAAAATAAAGGATAATTCCCTACAACCCACCCACATACATGTCTTAATGCTCTCCAGTCAGGTTTGTACACATTTCTTATATCAGCCCACCCTCCTAGCCCCTCCACCTTGCATCACCCCCATCCCACTTCCGTCCTCCCACAGCCAAGCCCTGCTCTTCAACCAAATGGCACTGATGGTTACTTCAAAGTCAGGAGCTCTGAAACTACCCAACCTTCAAAAAGCAACATCCCTTTGCCTATGCCATGGCATATTAGGGAAGTACTACCGGAGCAGCTGACTGAGCAGTCTTGTCTATCTTTTTCAAATCAATCGACTGACACGTAGCCAGCCTTTTTTCAGGATCACAATTTGTCCACCATCCCACCCCCCCAAAAAATGTCAGATTGCCCCACCCTTCCAGATGTGTTTATGAAGGGAGTGACTGGGCGGACGGTCGAGTTTTGATAAAGAGGAGGCTGGGTGAAGTATGGTGGGTGGAGCTAGTCACCAATTTTCAGAGAAAAAATAAATATGGCCTGGACAAGTGAGGTCCCAAAAGCGGGGTCTACGTAGGGGCCCAGCTCAACCAGAGCCACGGCCCATTTTTTCTTTGAAGGGGATTAATAATGAATTAAGGCACTCCCACCACCCTTCTAAAAAGATATTCATGCATGCTAATGCATCCATTATTTATAGCTTGTGGTGGCCACATGCAAGTTAGAGGAGGTGGGGGTCTTTTCCCCCCGAATGAAGCTTCCAGGCTCTGGAAGCAACATCCGCCCATTGTGGCTGGGCCGGAGCTGGGTGGGGATGGGATGGGGACTGGATATGGACAAGTATAGGAGGAGGTGGGAGGGGGGGGGGTGAGGGGGCTTTGCTGCCAGACAGGCAGCTCGTGTATAGGGAGAGGGCCCGCCCAATGTTGTGGGGGGAGGGGTGGATTAAACAAATAAATACATGATAAGAAATAATCGTGACAGGCGGGGAGGGAGTGATGGAGACAAAGAGGCTAAGAGGGACTAGACAGGGAGGTTAGTAAAGTCAGACAGGATTTACTGTCTGGACTTGACCAAAAATTGACTTAAAATACATGCCACTTTGTTGGATGGGCTTTGATCTGACTGTTTGGCTTGTTAGAACATACTGATGACCCTCTTATAGATGGAACTAACTAACCTAGGATAAATATCAGAAATTTAAATGAACTAGATAAATCCCATTGAGCTATTCTTGTTATTTCAATACCAGGACGGGCACATAATATTAGGTTGCAGTGGGTGATAATTTAATAAAGCACTACAGAAGTTGTTGCAGTGACAGCAAATGTAAAAAAAAAAAAAAAAAAGAAAGAAAAAGTGATAAGGTGAGAAATGGAGGAAGAGTGAGAGGCTGCTCTCCTTTCATGTGCACAGGCCCAGGAGAGTGATAAGATAAAACGAGAGCATGAGTCAGATGAGCATTCTACCCGACTGATCCCCATATTAGCATAGATATAGTCATCAGCATAGCAGG
Organism: Hyperoplus immaculatus; assembly: GCA_949357725.1. Taxonomy (NCBI): domain Eukaryota; kingdom Metazoa; phylum Chordata; class Actinopteri; order Uranoscopiformes; family Ammodytidae; genus Hyperoplus; species Hyperoplus immaculatus. Next base: position 16,413,379 of record OX442356.1, read on the forward strand.
GAACTGGTGTTGCGGAGTTGACACCAGGACCACGACACCCAAACTCATCTCCATAGATATCACTGGGGCCATGCAAATAAATCATACATCAGGCTTATCTAAAGATATGTCTGTAGTGCATGACAGTCAGCCAACAAGCTGCCACCTTGAGTTTCAGTAATCAATGTAAGCGATTCATTCCTAATACGGCTTTAGGTTGTCCCCAAAGTAGAAATTAAGCACTTCTTAAAAAAAGCTTTGCTGTTTTTGGATGGGTGCATAGTATGCACGATGGCTGCCTCCACAAACGACATGATAATCCGAGGGGGCTAGAGTTCAGTGTTTGACATCCTCGCTTCTTGTGTGCATGAATAATAAACATATTCAAGATGTGGTGATATCTGGGGTAAGAGTATGATGGAGATATGAATGGCTTTAACACATATGGATCTGATATTTTTTTTATATGAACTAAGTCAGGAACAATGCAGGTAGCAGCCAGTCAGCCAGACATCCATTAATGGGAGACATGCAACATGTTTCACAACAAGTAGCACCGGAGGCTAGACCTCCCAGAAGTGACAATCTGCATTGTGCAAACATTGCAACCTTTGTTCCCCAACAAACACAAGGTGAGCCACTTAAGTGCTTTTTTTAATACCGAAACCTCAACCACACACAGGAAAATCCATAAACATTGGAATGATGTCAAAACAACATTGGGAGGTTTGACGGTTTTAATTTTCCACTGCTCAAAGTAGAAAAATGGCTCCGGCAACATTTCCTGCACCCCCGGTGATTTTTATGACAAATACAACAGCAGCTTAATTATACATGCGACCACCGCTATAAAAGCAGAACCATTAACTACCATCTTGTTAACACAGAGGACATGCATTGAAAGTGCTGGAGTCGTGTTTTTTAAACCTTTTTGCTCAGTGCCCGTCTGTTGTGGCCGATTGGCACCGTTTAGAGGAAATATAAAAAATGAACGTGGCAGTGTTTGTACAGGCCTCAAACATGGGGGAACAAGATAGTGGCCACAGAAGGTCATTTTGATGACATGACCTATTCTTGATGGCCTGGCTGAAACATGGTGAAATAAATACCAGCTAGTGGAATGCCATATAGATAGAGCATATCCAAAGAGAAAACAATGATAAAGGACACATATACTTTCACCGACTTTGCATTCATCCTACAGCTGCATGGCCGCCGGAATAAAGGTGTCTCCTGGTGTCCCTGACCTACCCCGGTGTGTCCGAGGAGAAACCTTTGGAGTCTCCAAATAAGAGTGAACTTCCAACCTCTTCCTGTAGAGGCTTTGGTTAAGTTTCAAAGGCTTCCTGGTTTTAAGTTACTGGCCAAACAAGCCACAGCTGTACACAAAGTGGCTACTCTCAATGAGACCCTATGGAGTCAGAGGGAGATCAGACACCCCTTGACGTAACTAAACATCCCCGGTTAAAAGCAATGTGAACCGAGGGGGATGCCATTGATGTTATTGCTTGCTTAAACAGGTCAGCGTTCACTCATGGCAAGTGTGATCTTACAGAAAGTAATATCACACTTGTGAGCAATGGTTCAAACCCAGACGGCCTCTACAAAGAGAATTCAAAGTTTGTCACTGTCATGAAATAGCGCTGCCATTTGAATATTTCATACTCCGTCCTTTAATCTACCGTATCCTTAAGATGTCCATATGGACTTCATAGAATGTGTCAATCTTGTGAGTGATAGAATGAAAAACCCACAAAACCCTGCCCTAAAGGCAATCCCACCAAGCAGCATTCAGTAAGAGATGTATAGCTCTATGTTAAGCAAATGGGAAGAGAAATGGTGACCCACTGAATCCATTATTTGTTCTCCTATATCTATTGTCTTAATGCCTGCCTGATGTGGCCAAAGTGCCTTTAAAGATATGTTAAGAGAAAAGGAGCTCTCTGCCTTGGAATGAGCTAACTCAATTATCATAGCAACTGGCAGTGCTCTTTAACATGTCAATAGTTCTTGGCCTGCATGCATAATTTTGCTGTGTTATTGTGGTGGCCTCTGCGTTTCTCACTGACAAAAAAACCCGAAACCACAGGCACAGGGGCCTATTGTCATGGGCGCATCCATCTGGATCAAGGCCATTAGAGGATATTTGCACTTCCTCTGTGGCTCTTGGCTCTTTTTGACATGCGGCAGAAGGAGCAGGCATCACCCACCAGCGCAGGGCCAATTGAGGTGCAGATTGACCAGAGGGACAGTGAAGAAGGGCAGCCAGCAGGGCAGCGCTCCTGTCAAACCCAGTGATGGACACCCACACGGGGGCCTGGTAGTTGGCCTGCGGTTTCCGAGGTCCTATTGCAATTGATGGGACATGACGAGGCAGGCGCCCTGGTTTCATTCCTTTGTCCCTGGGGATGTTGGAGGGTGTATCAGAATGTCAGAGGCTCTCGGCTACAGCACACTTCTGGTGTCAACTGCCTGCAATATACAACATGCCCTTTGCCTGCCCACGTGAATACCAACAAGTAAAATATAGTCAAGTGGCTGTGACGTACAGGTACAGTATACCCTGAAAAATATTGGGGAATTTGTTCGACATCAATACATGAATAATGTATAGAATTTAGGCCCTGTTCTCACGGCAACACGAAACGGTGCAAACGCAGAAAAATTCCCACGGTTGCACTATATCATGTAGATGAAAACAGCAAACGCAGGCATGAAACCGCAAGTTTTTGAGATCTACTCCCAGGGAGGATTTTTTGGAAAACACAACGGTTTTGGTTTCTTGTAAACACCGAAACCATTTCCCATGATAACGCTGACGTCACGGCTCCACTTCACGTATGCATAGTCTATAACATTTGCTGTCAAAATACCCACACGCGAGTTATAAAGTTAGAAGACAACATAACATGCACGGTGTCTCCGCGGCACCATCACTGTGATCAGCGGAGAGTGTCGTGCAGGGCTCAAATATAACACCCGCCAATTTAGTCTATAGTGTATTAGTAAGTTATTGATACCATGCACCCGCCACTTTGTCTGGGGAAAGATTTGTGCTCTGCCGGTTTTTCTAGCAAAATAAACATGTGTAGCTTCTATATGCCAGGGACAGGGCTCTCTCTACATTAAAAAACACTATCCATAGTTCGCAGCGGTTAAGTTACTGTTACTGTTCAACAAAAGGAGCATTAAGGCTACGGCTTCACAGTAAAAGCTTGTCATTGGCTAAATATTAATAGCATTTCACTGGACAAACTTGAGTTAACTTTTATTTTGAAGTACGCCTAACAAGAAAGATAGCCGCTCACAAAGCTCCTTCACTACCAGCATGTCTTCTATTTTCACGAGTTTAATGGGTGAAATAAGAGGACAGAAAGCTTGTCATTTACAATACTGGTAACCCCAAGCTTACACCAACCGCTTTATGAACGTTAGTGGCATTAATTTTCGGTTACAGTAAGGTTTTATGTATCAAATTGTACCGGAAAAGCTATCTACTACTACGTTGTACCGCCAACTGCTGGCATGGCATACTTACTACAACGATTTTGTCCCGTTTCCTCTGAAAACATGTGTACGAGTGGAGATGTCAGATAAATTGTGTCTGAATGGGGTTTTTTTTAAACCAAAAACGGGAAAACTGTCACGTTTTCACCGTGAGAACAGGGCCTTAGAGAACCTGTATGCTCCCAAAACAGCCTGCACAAAGCTAAGAGGGCAAACAATCCGAACACAATTGCCTAAATGATGCCCTTTGACGTGATGGAAACGTGCTGATTTGACACACAGATAGGCCTGATGTGGTTAACATCACAGCAGGGACTTTAGATGTTTCCTTCATAAGTGTGCGTATGTGAATGTGTGCGCTTGTGTGCACAGGTAAGGGAGCCTAGATCTCTAACTATATGGGAGAAAACAGCTCTCAGAGACACATCAAATAGACCAATTCAGCTCCGACACATAAACACCTTAGCTGTCAATCCATATCTGCCCATGCCACGTGTAACTTATATGCCTGTCGCTCGTACGCAGCCTGTCCGAGCTGTGTTGGAATGCTGACAGCGGCGAGATATGAATCTTGATTTGATTAGCACTCGGAGTTGAGAGTCTAAGTGCTGGAGCCAGTATCCATTTGGGTGGGTGGGCAGGGAGACTGTTGAGTCGGAGGGGAAGGGGCAGAGTGTGGTGGCAAAGGGGGGTTTACCTGTGGCCCTGTCTCCAACTGGGAGTAATTTGGAACAGACTGCTCCCAATGTGTTCATTAGGTTTGCGATTGGGCTGAGTGCAGGTGGGGAGGGCCTGGTCCTGCCTGACGCTGAATAGTCCTGATTGTGCCCAGCATAAAACGCCATCTGTTTCAACGAGGGGAATGAGGGTAGGAGAGCGAGACGGGCAGGAGGAAGGAGCTACCGGTGAAAAGTCTTGTTTTATGATGTCTGGACAATTTAGTGCTTGAACAAGGCTACACAAATTAATGAGGGGGGTGGGAAGTAGAGTACAGCAACATTTGCAAGTATCTCACCCATCTTAAAGTAGCTACAATAAACTTTTGAATATTTTTGACACATTCTCATTTTTCCTCTCATGTTCATAAATTGTAACAGCAAACGAGACCATGAGTGCAAAGATCGCTATTTTTATATATATTTTTATATATATTATTTTCTTTATGCCTTTGTCCTGGGTATGCTCACCCAGAAACAACAGCTGGCGTTGTAAAAACACTACCGCTTTTGTCCAAAGAGGCCGCTAGAATTTACACAAACTGAAAGTTCCTCATATCCACATATTATTTTGGCACTTTTATGCTTTTTATTGATAGTGTAGAGACAGAGTTGAAATGGGGCAGAGAGGGGAGTGACATGCAGAGAACGACCGCGGGCTGGAATCGAACCCGGGTCTGCTGCTGGCCGAGGCCCATGGGGGGGACGCCCTACCAACTGAGCTAAGGATGCCCCCCTCATATCCACTTTTTAATCCAAGTAGAATAAAAAACTTGACAATAACTTTCAATGGCAAACATATTATTATTATTATTATTATTATTATTATTATTATTATTATTATTATTATTATTATTATTATTATTATTATTATACATGACCTATTTTATACATGAGGTAAAATGGCTTCCACTTCCAGTTTGAATGGTAGGTTGCAGTCTAGATGTGGCCTGCCACTGTGAGCAGACAGCTAAAGACACAAGGGGATTGACGATGGGGCAGCAGAGTTTATTTATGGGCCGCCTGCTTCAAAGCTGGGATGTTTTTTGGTTAATCCTGTCCTCGTAGCAAAAGCGGACATGAAAATGTTAATCTAGGTGTTTACACTCACATTTACACAGTCTGCTGCTTTGCTGTAGACACAACATTACCCAAATTCACATACACAGGTCTCAGACGGGTAAAAAATCCAGAAGGCAATATTTCGCAGTCAGCCTATTCTGTCTCTTTCTCTCTCTCTCTCTCTCTCTCTCTCTCTCTCTCTCTCTCTCTCTCTCTCTCTCTCCACACAAGGCCCATGGGAAGAAAAAAGAAGAGAGCAGAGGAGAAGAAGGCCAGTGTTTGCTGCTCGACTTTTGAAGCGTCTTTATCGGGCTTGGCAGCGTGGTCCTGCGTGTCCAAGCCTCGTGGTGCTTTTCATCCTTTGTGCTGTCCAAGGTGTGTCCAATGCACTGGGGCTTTGTGTGGGGAGGGAGACGACACATCACATTCTGTCTTCTGTCCCCGATGCTGGGGGGATGGGGGATGGTGGGGGGCTGTACAACAGAGGGGTGTGGAGGGACAAAAAGCAAACTTATATAGAAGGCCACAGCTCTTCAAAGCCGCCAAGCACAAAGGCACATAAAGCGTTACTTCATGTAGAGTTGTGCCAGATGTAATTGCGGGGTTCCTGCAGATAGAGAATCACAGGCAATGTCAAGCTCCGCCCCTGACACAATGAAAGGCCTGTGAAGCTTCAACTGCAACAGGGGGTGTGTGAGCAGAAAAAAATAAAAGTTTGATTCACTTTGATGCGCAGTAAACAAAGTGAGTTAATAAGTTATCTTACAGGGTCCTGCTACAAATCCACCACTTGCTCAAGGTAATTTCATGCGAGAAGTTTGAAAGATAGCAGGCTGTCCTCATTAGAAAATTGAGAAAGGCACAGAGCGACAAGTGATTCCACCTCCCCTTATTCACTCTGCCATCAGCCTCATGGTACATGATCCATTGTTAATAAGCCCACAGTGTGAGCACGGCGCATTGCAAGTATAAGGTAGGCTGTAGTTTATCCTGATCAACCTGACTAGTCCTCATCTGTTTCCTGTGGCCTCCTGCTGAGATGGTACGAGTGTTGAGTGTGCATTGTTAAATATGTTCCAGGGCGCGCAAACACTGTCAGGTACATTTGCACAACCTGCTCACCGTTCAATATGTGTGTGTGTGTGTGTGTGTGTGTGTGTGTGTTTTGTCTGACTGACAGTTAATAGTGATGAGTGTGGAGGAAAGGGTGGTGCCATCACTTTAGGCCTGCAGATGGGGTTCCCACAGGAGGGACACGCCCCGGTGTTTATCGAGACAGAGACGAAGGCAAACATGGTGGCAGATCCATCTTTGCATCTCAAAAAGGTTCAGCAAATCACTTCTATAGCCAGACAACAGTAAGTTGTTTTTGTGTAATGGCCTAGGGCTGTGGAAACTACGGAGTCTGTATCGACAAGGTCAAGGCTTAGATGTCTGGCACAAAATATGTTCTTAAGCAGGCTTCATTTTAAATGTACAGGGAAAACTAAGTAATGTAGAGTTATATCAAGGTGACATGGTGTGAGTACAATAATAGCATGTACAAAATACCCCTTATTGGCCATCGTCGTTGGAGGATGGGTTTTTACGCAAGGAACTGCGTTTGCTTTTTTAGCCACAATGGATCAGAACTCAAGTTTACCTATGTCTTCACTGCAGTAAAACCTTATGTTTTTTCTATACTTACAGACTTGCAATGTCTGTTCATGGCAGAGAGAGCCCGTGATTAGAGTGGAAATGAAGGATTTTGTGTATATCCAAGTGATATTAAATGGCACCTGGCAGAGCAGGGGCACTAAAGCCGCCACCCGGCACTCCTTTGCATATCAAATAGGCACTCCTCTAAAATGGAATAATTCAACCACGGGTATGTTGTATTATAAGAACAATTTCAGGTGAAGGAGACACAGCTTGCATGCAAAGCTAGCACGTATACAATCTATAAAATAATCATAAAAAAATAAGAAATTAATTAGGAATGGAACTGGAAAAAAAACGGAAGACATGTTCCTGATCCTATTTTTTATAATGACATTATGCCATTTCCCCAGACGGCAGTAGATACAAGTAAACATTATATGCAAATACAGAGAAACATATTTTTGCAAACATTGCCAATAGAACATAGCAAAAATGCCACTAAAGTGCAAATAGTGGCATATGTCGGTGAGTAACTCAGCTTTTGCAACTTGCGTTTAGACAAAACTTTTGTATTAAGCCATGAGCTGGCCTGTATCTCTCCCCATGTACGCAGCGTTCTCAGGTCACAGAACAAAGCACAAGGACCAGCTAGCAGGTGTCAGGGGTCACATTATCCCAAGGGTATCCTGAGTCCTATCCCAAAATCTCTAACATTTTTCAAAGGCCTCCTGCAGCCAAGGCCCTCATCAGCGAGTGCCCCCAATGGCCCTGTTCAAATCTGCCCTACCCCACGCTCCTGTCTGCTGGGTGAAGGGGGAACCATAGTGCATCACCCGGAGCCCCCAGTACATGGTGAACGGGCTCGGCCAGTCCAAAGCTAGCCTGAGACTCAGTGGGGGGGGGAGTAATGATGGTGAGGGGGCAGAAACAAATACAGGGGGCAGATTTCATTTTCTCTATATTTTGAACTCGAAGCCTGGCTAGAGAGGATTTCACCCCCCATGAGAGGTAATTACCCATAACCCACTTGGCCCTGTTAGCTTGGGTTCGTATATATATATATACACATTCACCAACATTTCAAATGTTTTATCACCTTGGGTTTACTCAAGGAGAGAGGAGAGAATTTGAGTTGACTTGGAGTAAGAAAGTGATGTTCCCTTAAATTTTCCAGCTTTGGACCAAGGACGCCACCACCAGTGACAGCTAAACTCTAACCAACGGACTACTAAGGACAATCATTAGAAAAGTGGGCAATACTACTCGTCCTAATCCTGCAATAATTTCATATGTCTGTATCAAAGTGTCCATTGGGCCTTGATAATATGAGGTGGTTAAAACCACTGGTGCGGCAAATCTAAACCCCCATCCCCTTGTCTGCCCAACCAACCATCAATAAAATCTCTCCTCTTTACTACCGCGGACAATTGCAAGACCGGCCTAGCGCTATACTACTACTACCACTCATATAGGGAAAGAGGCTCCATGCCCCGTTAGGTTACATGCAAAGAGGCTGAGAAAAAATTGACGTGTTCTATCTCTCAGCAGATTATACTTTATCCGAGATGAAGGGTAGAAAAAGAACAAGTGTAGTTCAGTCAAACTAGCTAAACGGGTGAGAATTAAGATGTTGTAGCGTGGGATGAGGCAGATATGCATACATAACATGTTGAGGCTTGGACCCCCTACTGGGGAGAGGCACGACAAAGCCTCTCAAACAGCAATACCTCTGGGACAGCTAATGATTAATTAGCTTGTGTCATTAAGTGAGGCAAATGTCATCTGAGCTTCCTGGGGAAGCTGTCACACCATGTGCAGGCTACTCACAAGTTTCCCCCTCAGGTGTTGGAGAAGGGTGATGGGGGTTAGGGGGGTAGAGCACTGTTACTAGGCAAATCCTGACATCTAGTGGTCAAATGTAAACCTGCAATCAATCTTCAGCTGTCAAAATCAAAAGGCTGTCCTGACTTATCTTTTCCAATTTATTGAGCAATGTGTCTTAAGTGAAAAAGATTATCTAAATGTACACATATATAACTTAAGCCGAGCTTTTCGTACAATTGGCCTTCAACAAAGTGGTTGTCCAGATTCAGCTTTTGGGATTACCCCCTGATCTCTGATCCCTGCTCACTAAATTGGGTGAGGTGACCTCTGACCTTATAGTGTCATTCACCTCATTGATCGTGGCACTGACGTCAAAATTAAAGAGGTGATACTTCCTCACACCCGAGTATCTGAAGAGGGGGTAAAACTGGCATACAGGCATGCTTGTCAAGAGAGGCATTTATTTATTTTTAGCAAAGACCTGGAACCAGATAAACATTTTAACTATAGCTTGCCCAATATCAAGCTATACTTTGTACATCTAAAATAATTCAGAACAACTTCAAACGTCAAAAACAGACAATTTAATTTTTCTTACCAACATTCCATGATACAAGCTTGGGTGATGACTTTTCCTGCACACAGTTTGGAACTTTTCCAGGCGGGAGAGACCTCCGAAAAAAGAAAAGAAAAAATCAAGGAGTTTACTTCAATGCTACCTCCGCTGTCAGCTACCACTGGCTTTTCACGAGCACACATGATCAGACTTTATTTTCTCTCTCTCTCTATCCAAAACACCAGGATCAGTTAGTCTCGACTCTTCTGAAAGTCAGCACTGAATCCTGGCCTGCTATAAGACCAGACCAAGAAGAAGTGAGAAGGCCCCTTTCCTCACCCGGGAGTGGCAGCAAAAACGTGGAGAGGCTTAACACACATACACACCTCATGTCTTTGTTTATTCATGTTTGCAAGCGCACACGCACGCACGCACACACACACACACACACACACACACACACACACACACACACATCCACACACGCACGCACACACACACACACACACATACACAACCACATACACACACAACCACACACACAGTCTGCCTCACCCTCACATAGACATACGCATACAAAAGCACACCTGTCAGGGCCTTTCCACTGTGTGAGCAAAAGCAAAGAAGTCTGGCCCCCCCTCTGTCTCTCCGTATGTGGTATCCCATGTCTGTTATATTAAAGCACATCCATTCAGTTCCCACTTTCTCATCTGAAATAATGGCATGAGCAATTTTCACATTTAGGCAGTCTCTCTCTCTCTCTCTCTCTCTCTCTCTCTCTGCTTAATGAATGGAATCGGATCTGGGCCCCCGTGGCTGTGGTCTAATCTGCCTTTGAAGATTTAGACATTTTCCAGATAAAAAACATAAACCTGAAAGCTCCTTACGCAGTCATATTCTTTTGAAAAATACACCATCTACTCATATCTGCTCATACATTTACTCGTATCTACAAGTGCATGTGATTTCTGTTATTTACCTCTGTGGAAAGGGCCGAGGCCTTCGCCAGGAGCTTCCTGATTGTGCCCGTTTACTGGTTTGTGACGTCCATTTGAAGGGGGGAATCTGTCCTAAAGAATGATTGAATTAAAGTGCACTTTGGTCCGGAGTGCTCTCTCTTTGCCACTTTGCACCATAACATGTCTTGTCCTAAAATAATTAGATTGAGGCCTTGGGTGGTGGAGTGGCCGGATCCTCAATGGTCAAAAGAAGCCTCCCATCAACAAAAAAAGAAGAGAAACCTTTATTTCTTTACACTTGAGGTTTGTTGTCTTTTGTGACTATTATCCCCATTCACCATTGGCTTTCTTAGCAGCTGTGCCCCTCTTAAAAAAGTCTTTGTGAAAGCACCATGAATACAGGGAATGTGTCCATGGCAGGTAGCCCTTATTGCAAGTTAATCTCTTGAAAGAGCCTCATACAAGTACTTTTAAAATCTCTCCGAGCCACAGAGGGCTCGTCATCAATCGAGCACTTCTCCCCTTTGTAGGGCTGATGAGTGTGGTGCCCGGCCGGTGACAATAGCTGCCAAGTGTGGCAAAGTAATCACCTTCTGGGGAAAACACTAGTAATTACTTCTAAACTGTTTGGGCTTCGTAGACAACTGCTATTGTGCAATAAAATGAAAAGCTCCCTTTGGAGAGCAGTGCTGTGATGGTTGCTCTCAATCTTTTTTTCATCTGTTTGTTTACAGAGATGTCTCTTTGCGGCTGCCCAATGCATCCATGGTTTATTATATGTGTGTGTGTGTGTGTGTGTGTGTGTGTGTGTGTGTGTGTGTGTGTGTGTGTGTGTGTGTGTGTGTGTGTTTTAGATTGTATGTCCCTGTGCCTCATGGATTTCTATGCTTCTATTCCGAGAAAGGACATAAGGAAATTCATCATGCCTAATAATACACACTCTGCATTGTATACTGCAGGCCATAATGGTAACAAGAGTCTAGTTTCAATTAAACAATCAAATAAAGAAAAATGTTCCCTTCATTCCTAGAGAGTGTATTTTAAACACATCCCTGCATTTGACCAGACTTGCGATCATCCTCTATTGAGCTTGGAAAATAGAGGGATGGAAGAATGTGAGAGATTAATACCTGGCACTGGTGATTAAGTTTGTCACTAAATGATAATCTAGTTTTTCTTGATCAAGCACAGGTTTCTCTTATATAATCACATGACATGTTTATTTACACCTATTATTGGTAGGAGCGCTCAAGCAAAAAGAACAACGACAAAACAAATTTCAATGTATATTTTGCACTTCAATAACAGTTTCAGTCAAATCAAATCGAATCAAAGCAATTGGTATTGTAGAAAAACAAAGCTTTATAGCTACAAGAAGATGTGGTGAGGTCCCCCTTCAGTTGACACTTTCAAGAATTTGTTGGATACATGTTGTTTATCAAGGGACCTCATTTATAAAGCCGGTTTGTTATGTTTTTATAAAATGTATGTAATGTATTTTTACTGATGAATTGTATGTGAACTATGAAATTGTTGTGGTTTCAAAGTTGTATAGTCATTTATTTTGTTGTTATTCAGTGAGTCTGATTTATATGATTTTATATCCTGTACAAGAAAATGTCAATACATTTCAATAAATTATACTATCTACGTATTTTACAGAAAACTCTATTACCACTTGAATGGCTCCTATCTCCTTAATGCTTACTCACGACCTAAACAAGGAAACTATTAATTTGACCGGGGCCATGCTGGCAGAATAGCTGAGCAGTGCTTATTCTGAAAATCACCACAGCATCTATGGAATAAGGTGCAGTTTGTTGAAATGACGAGAGTTTGAGAACTGTTCTGCTCAAAATATTAACTGTAAGAGAAACAAAAATGGAGAATTTCGTTTGTATAATTTAACAACTCCCAAGTACAGTACATCTGTGAGGAACATGTCTGTGTCCTGCCAGGTAAAAATACAAACACAAAGATTTGAATTACATCCTGAACTGAAATGAGCCAAGAGAGAACAGAGCTGTCTAATGAAACCAATGTAAATTCAAGGTAGAGAATGCAGTATGTGTGCTTGTGTATGTATGATGTACAGGGGAGAACGGGGTAATCTGAGCCACTTTTTTCATTTGCTCCCCTCTAAGCGAGCTAAAATGATTTATCACTCAAATGTACACATTCCCCATTAATTCAGGATGTTTCCTAGAAATTGGCATTAGCAGATTTTTTTCAGGACAAAGGGCAGTGAAAATATGATTGTTTAAAAAAAAGTTGTCATGTGGCTCACTTTACCCCAGCTGTGGGGTAAACTGAGACAGACAAGAAAAATCAAGGGGCTCAAGTGAACCAGCTGGGGGTAAACTGATCCACTTACTTTTTCCACTCTGAAACTACCATAACAACACATATTGTAACAGTAGGAATCCTGAAAGCTACTCACACATTCCAGAGCTATTGTCGGACTAGTAAAAGAAAGATGGGGTTTGGTCAATTAAGCAAAGCAAATTTTCTAAACACTTGAAAGTAACTCTGAACAAAATCAAATACAACATATTATAATTCAAAAGGTTTTAATAAGATTCAAATGAAAGATAGAACCAGTTAGATTAGAACACAGTCTGGGGGTCAGAACACAGGACCCTTAGAGCTGTTATGATCCTGCTTGGGCCTCAAGCCCTTGTGTTGTTTTTCTCTTTTACCCTTGTCTATGTGCTGGTCTATTGCAGGGTTGGAGTCAGGTGTGCTGGAGTCAATCACCAGCATTCACAGCTGCCATCAATCATCAATCAACTGCTCTTGATATACCCGGCTCTACCTGCCAGACACTGCCAGATTGTAGATTCTGTTTCCACATAGTCAGTCCTCTCTCTAAGCTAACCTGTTTGCAGCTCCGCTTTTTGCATTTTTCCTGGCTAACTCCTGTCTTTTCTGCCACAGCTCTCCCGGCCTGACTCCAGCCACCAGCTCCAGCCCTCGCCCGCCAGCACTTCCTCCCGGACCCCTCTGCCTGCCTGCTCTAGCCTGTTCACACTCAGCTCCCTGGACTTGCCCCGTTGCTCTCTCCCTGGAGCCCCATGACAGCCAGCTTCCCCCCCGGATCACGGTCCTAACCCCCTGCTGGTCACTTCCAAAATAATTCTTTTTTAAACTGTTACTGTCTCCGCGCCTGTGTCCTCCTGATCCAGCCGTTACAAGAGCCAGCTTGTGTCTGAGAGTCAAAGCATAGGAAAATCAGAACCAGTGAGAACAGCCTGGGACTCAGAACACAGAAGACCCAACTGGATTATAAAATCAGCCTGTCATACTCTACAAGTAGGCCTACTCTACATTCCAGCCCTGAAGGTTACAGGGAAAGATGAGAAGGTGCTCTTTCTGTGTGGTTGCCCCAGGTCGTCTTCCTGGTGTATTTCCTTGGCATGATGGCTTTTCTACAATGTGTATGACATTAAAATAAAACATATATTATGTAATATTACATTAAAATATGTTTAAGACTAAACTTAACTTGTGCCTCATGGTGGGGGAAAGTGAGACAGTGCCTCACTTTCCCCCACAGCATTTGGCTCACTTTCCCCCACCACCACAATTTGAGAAAAAACTACCTCTCTTAGCATTTCAGGCTAATCTTTAGCTAATGTCATCACATGGTTTTTATATGTTGGTAGCTCACCAACACGTATGATAGAAGTTTTTCTACGTGAATACATTTGCTTTGGCACAACATTTGATTAAGTTGACAGCAAGAAAATTTACTTTTACATGCAAAATACCTATTTTGGTGAAAAAAACATGCTTACCACAGCACCATGAGGTCCTCTCTTTCAGGGCCATGGGGAAATGAGAGCGGCTTGAAAACATATATCTCACATGACCAAAAATGTTTTCCGTTGCCTAGATACAGGGGGTGGCTCACATTGCCCGATGCCTCAGATTCCCCCGTTCTCCCCTACGAGTAAACAGTGAGCATATTTATATATATTGTATATTACTTTTTTGTATTAGGTTAGTGCTATATTTGGTCAAGTTGTTTTTGCCATGTTGTATTTTATGTTACCCCTCTCCTCAGTCTAGCTTGGTCCCATATGAATGCTAATACAGATACAGAATACTGTTTATGCCAACAGCTGCGTGGCGTAGGCCTACATAAGCAAAGTGGAAAAAGTATGTTAGTGACTGTGGCAGTGAACCCTCTCCTCTCTTGTTCTTCATTTAAGCTCGACTTGTCTCTTATGAACCCCCCCCCCCCTTTAATGTTAGGGCACACTCACATAGCCATGTTGCAGCAAATCTAGTTTTGTCCAGCAGAGGGCGGACAGATGACTGACAAGGTGATTGTTTGCTAACACATATGCCATACAACGTTATAAGGCAGTGTGTCACTTCTGTGTGAATATAAGTTCTTATACACTGTAAAAAGAATCAATGTTTTTCAACTTAAAAAAGTAAGTTCAATTGCTGCCTTAAAAACGTGAGTGAATTCAAGGTCAAAAGAAGCAGTGCAGGTTGTTAAATTAATTATTATATATTGTTCAAACTTTTACTTAAAACCACTTACGATGTTACATTATCCATTCAAGAAAACTAGCTTTATCTTTTCAAAGGAACATACGTTTTCACACTTTTTCAAGCCACAATTATAACTATATTCATAACTATTGTCATTTCAAGTTGGTAACTTATGTTTCTAAGGTTTGTGCAGCCAGCACCTTGAAATAAACATTTCATTGAACGGAGTCATAATACTGAGTCTGAATACTGAATAAATCATCAAATTAAGTTAAAATTTCATAACTCATTATATTAAGTGGAACTATATTAAAGAACAAGATGACTTATTGATCAATTGGTGATTTCAACATATCATGCTAAAATCTGAAAAGGGAGAGGTCGGATGTCCCAGTCATCAAGGGAGCATAAATACTGACACAGAGAAACAAAATGAGAGAATAGGATGTGCACATGTTGAGAACTTTGCAAAGCCAGTCCTCCCTGTCCATGGTGTGTGTGTTTGATTTTCTTGGCCCAGAGGTGTCAGTGAGTGACAGTGAATGAGAGAGGCTGTCTGATAGGGCTAAAGACGGAGAAATAGGCACCTTAGGTCACTATGAACATTCATACTGTATTAACAGACTAATAATCCCACGAGGCAGCCGGCCTGTGTGGGCCTCCCTTTGAACACCAGTCCATTCAACAAAGGAACAGGGAAACGTCTCCCCACCCCTTTGCAATCAGCAGCATTTCATTTGAAATCTAAATCTAAAACACAGGGTGCTCGAGAGTCACATCAAAGGGCCTTTTGATTGCTCGAATGGAGCAAAGACTTGAAATAAAATGACTAATTACGAGCGTTGATTAGTAGGCCATGTAAGCAACAGAGGATTGCACAATGAAGTACTGTCTTTGTTTTATGTGCATCCTTAATGAAGTCTTCCTGCTAGAAAGGCTGAAATCGTGAAACAATTGTTGTGTTTGCAGGAGCAACAACAACAACAAAAAAACAGGTGGCTTGTGTATATATTATACAAACAGGTTGTGGATATTTGATCAAAACTACGCTATCAATATATTCATAAACTCTAAATGTGAAAGCTTTTTTGAGTTAAAAGAAGCATCAGAAGTTCCATGTCATTTCAGCTTGATACAATGAGGTAGAATTGATTATTTTGGCCTCAGTTGCATTTAAGAATCAGTATAGTGAAGTTTAGGTTGAATCATGCACCATAAAAGAGTCATCAGTAAAGGAAGTTGTTTTCCCTTTTACATCAGTGTATATATTGACACTTTAACCCTAATCCAAACAACGTATTTTACATACCTGGACTACCGACGGGGTCACTAGAGACCCAGAGCAAAAAATTATAGAAAAAAAACACCATCAAAGAAAATGTATTATTTGTCATCTATACACATATAAGTTGTGTAAATAATGCCATCTGAGAGATAAACAACAGATTATAATAATTTGCTCAATGCAAAGACATTGAATGGAAGTGCTTTAGGGGAATATAAATGTTTTATAATAATTGATTGGATTTATATAGAGCTTTATTTTTCTGTGACTCAAAGCGCTTTACAGGGTTCCAGGTTCAATTCGTTCACACACTGTCATCCCGGTGGTGGTAAACTACGAGAGTAGCCACAGCTGCCCAGGGGCAGACTGATGGAAGCGTGGCTGCCATTCAGCGCCAACGGCCCCTCCGACCACCACCTCAAACATACAGCAAAATGTTCTATGGTAATATCAGTGTTTTAGAGTTACTCTGCTGTCCGTCAACTTCAAAATGACTGAGAGAGTTCCATACTCTTCCTGATGGTGTGTGATACTTTTAAATAGAAATGATGGCAAAGATGAACTCAATAAATAGTAACAATAATTAAAAAAGCAAAGGGGGAATTGACTGGGGTCACAATGACCCCCAATACTTTTGTATTTTTTAAACGCAAGAATTAGATTAGAATCAGAAAAAAATAATATTGAGCCATGAGGAACAAATATATTGACAACGTCGTAAAGAATTGGAATGATTGAATAAAATACAAGTATGTGTTTAACTCTGGGCTCTGAAATGACCCCATTGGGTAGGATGAGGGTAAAAGTTCAAAAGAATTGCCTGTTTGGGAAATAAATGATTTGCGCTTGGTTAGGTGCCTTTTGAAAAATTGTTGTGAGGATGTAGATCAGGCAGAACTGAAGCCAAGTGTAACAGCAAAGGTGGTGTTTAATATAAAATACAAATGTTCTTATACTGAGGTGGTTACCGAAAGAAAGAAGAAATCAATATGAAAATGGCTACCATGCCATTTGCTGTTGAAAATGAAGTGACATGGCTGAAAGCACCAGAGACCCTAATAAATGGACCTTTAAGTTTAATCTTAAAGGTTTAACAACCTTTAAGATTGTTCTTTCAAATGGCTACTCTAAATTCCCAAGAATGACCTGTGAAGCTCTGCAAGCAATGTGGAAGAGAAGGCATGGGGGTGCTCTGGAAGAAAAACATGGACGTTTGAAAATCTTCAACTATATATACAACTGTGCAGAGTTATCCATTAATGTCTGCAATATCCTATTTCTGTGATGGCATATCACCAAAAGAAAAAAACTAAGCGAGAGATTAGCAAATGTGAATAATGTTGTGTTTAAGGAATCCTTCAAATACAATTATTATAGAATTACAAATCAATCAAGTTTGTATTGGGTCTATAGTTTTGATATTTTTGCTTTCATAGTGGCATAGGCTTATGTTGAGCTACACAAAAAAACAGCAAACATATGTGTTTCATCACCTGGGATGCTAAAACAGCCATTATGTTGATATTTAACAATAGCCTAAAATGACTTATATACAGTAACTCATTTAAGATCATCAATATAAACCTTGGTGTTCTGCAGAGATGCATTCAATGGGGGTTGATGTTTCCTATGTTGTTCCCTGCCACTGAAAGCCTGTCCCAGTGAAGATCCCATAAACAGCCACCTGATTAAATCACTTGTTGTTACTAAGGAGATCTGTGAGTCTAGCTGACACTAAAGACCATAGCAGCTAAATGGAAAATGACAATGGGAGGGGTGGTGGGGGTATTGTGGGGAGCAAAAGACTGCAATTCAGACATATTTATTTTTAATTGATTTCTATAATGCTCCATAAAACAGGAGTCTTGTTTCCATGTTTCTTGAAAGGAACAAATATGCTACAAACAATGCATTGTTCGATTAAACCCTCATATTGCCATGCGTTGCTTCTCTTTTCTACAATAGGCCTGTGTAGTAGGCCTAAAGAAAAGTGGAAAATGGAAAATGAGAAATATCGCTCTATGTTATTATTCCACAAAAAAACGTGTCAGACAGGATCGTGAAAAGCACTTGCACATTCACAACAAAAGGGGAGAAAACGGGAGGGAGGAGGAAGAGGGAGCGGGGGGGGGGGGGGGGAGTCGCGTGACAAGCTCCAGAGATTTCAGTGCAGGTGTCCTTGGGTTTGAGGCTATTTGATTTTTTTTTATTCTGACACCTGGGGAGACAAGAAGTAGCCTAAGACTGTTGAATCGGGGCTGATAAAATAATAAATGTCTGATCTGCCATGAAATCCGTAAAAAATAGGCAGAAGCAGCAAAAGAGAGATACGCTCGTCTGGATGAGAGACCCCCGCTGGGTGAAGACACGCAGCGTATGTTAGCTGAGCCGTGAAAGCTCGCTGCCATTGACGGGAGCGGAGGCTGAAAACGGGAGTAAAAAAAAAGAAGGAAGATGGAAAGCCGAGTACGGGAGGCAGAGTGAGCATCCTTTCAGCTGAACATCGCACCGCTGATGATTTGGAGGTATTAGACATCATTTGCAGATTAGCAACGCGTGATATTTGCCATCGTCTATCTGTCTGTCTGGATGCAGACGGCTTGAACGGTGGCATTTATGGACGTCGCCAGACTAATTCCATTCTTTTTCAACCTGCAGATGTGGCTGCTGCAATTATAACTGGGCCTGTTTTGCTGGGTGAAAATGTTATAGTCACTGATCAAGATGAAAGGCGAATCAGTGTTGATGCAGATATCCTTGAAGTCTATTTGTGAGTATGCTGGACTGTTCTCACAGGTAATGGATAACATGCAGACTAGTGTTGTTCGAGATGCAAGGTGACATGCATGTTGGATTTTGAAAGCTGAAATCCCAGGAACAGCTATAGCCTACTGCTACTTATTGTTGTGACACCCTGTTTTTTTTTTCATTCTCCTGATCAAGATGGGACTTACCTGACTTTATAGGTCAACACTCTGCTGGATGTGAGGCCACACACACATGCAACCCGCTGGCCCAGCCGCGGTCGGTCGAACCATGCCAAGCTCTCAGGCTCCCGATTTGGGCACAAATTTCACGGAAGTTCCATGGGAGCTGCCTGGTTACACCAGCTCTGGTCTTGGAGACCCGTTGTGGTCCTCGGTGGCCAACAGCGTGGTGAAGATGGTGCTCATATCCCTCATTGTGTGCGTGTCCTTGTTTGGGAACGTGGTGGTTCTGCTGGTGTTCCAGAGGAAGCCTCAGCTACTCCATGTGGCCAACCGCTTCGTCCTCAACCTCCTGTTGGCCGACCTGCTCCAGACCATACTAGTCATGCCCTTTGCCATTGCGGCCACCGTGCCAGGCGTGTGGCCCCTGGACGCCCGACTGTGCCAGGCTCTGGTGGTGCTCATGCACCTCTTTGCGTTTGCCGGAGTCAACACCATCATAGTTGTCTCCGTGGACCGCTACCTGGCCATCATCCACCCTCTGTCCTATCCCACCCGCATGACCCCTCACCTGGGCACCAACCTGATCGCCTGCACCTGGGTGCTCAGCTTCCTGCAGAGCACCCCCCCCCTCTACGGCTGGGGGGCCATCGACTTTGACCACCACCACAAGGTGTGCTCCGTGGTGTGGTCCTCCAGCCTGTCCTACTCTGCCCTGGTGTCCACCTTCTCCTTCTGGCTGCCCGTGCTCATCATGCTCGGCTGTTACTGGATGGTGTTCAGAGCTGCACGCAGACAAAACGCCCTGGTGCACCCCATACAGACACAATCCTACTCCAAGCCACGCCCACAGGACTTCCAGGGACCAGTAAGTCCACAGCGGCAGCAGCAACCCCAACCTCAACCTCAACCTCAATCACAGCCCCAACCCCAGTCCCAGCAGGCCAGTTCACCCGAAGGCCCCAATGCAGTCAGGGGCTACCCTGTTCGTGTGAGGCACAGACGCTTCCATTACCACTGCAAGGCAGCTCGCGTAGTTTTTGTGATTATGGCTTCGTACATCCTCAGCATGGGGCCTTACAGCATACTAAATACCATCTCCATAAGAGCCCGGGCAGCTGTACCCCCCTGGCTTTCCTCCCTTGCCCTGGTGCTCTTCTTCTTGCAGTGCTGCCTCCACCCATACATCTACGGCTACATGCACCGCAGCGTGAGAAAGGAGTTCCTGGCCCTGCTCTGCGGGCTCTTCTGTAAACAGGGCCGTGCCAGCCAGAGCTCTGGCGTGGAGAGCTGCTTCACCACCACAGAGGGACGTCTGGGCGCCCACTCTCACCTGCCCAGCCTCACCGCTAGAGTCCTGCCCCTGAGGACCTGGGAGGAGTGCACAACATCCTCCTCTCCCACTTGCGAGAGGAAGTCAAGGGACAGCCGCAAAGAGACCACATGTACCAGCTTCAGTTATGAGAGGGAGCTCACAGTCCACAGCAAACAAAGCACATAGAACTACCTTGAGGAATCATTTGGATAGAGAGACCTTATTCTTTCTCTTACTTGAAGAGCTTATTATACAATGTAACTTACACATAAACTACAGTAAATAATATGCCTTCTTGACAACAGGGTAATTCATTGTGAAAAGACTGGTGTATACAGGTAAAGTGGTTCTTTCAACTTGATTTTTATCAACATAAAGATCTCTTACTATTTTGTCATAATAATTAACTTATTAAGTTGAGGTTGAAAGCATCTATTTGAAAAAATGAAATGGTCTAGTCATGGTTGCATTATGACTATATAAAGGCTAGAAATACTAAACAATGACTCAACAATTTACTCAGCCTATTTTTTCAGAAATACATCGTTTTTTGAGGGTTTTATATGTAAAATGTTTGTAAGAGTTAGATGAGTCAGAATGTGTAAAATGTATGTCATTATTGTACTAGCCACTGCTATCTCACATGGGCATTTTAAATGAATACATAAAAAACAAAAGTATATTCAGAAACCACATTTAAAGTATTCAACATTTTTCCCAGCAGGGTGTTAGAAATGGCGCTGTTTTTACAACCATAGATGTGCCATGTTGAGATAGAAATTGCTATAATGGATCAGAGTGGTTTGTGTTCTGAGCATCTAGCTCTAATTTTGGATCTCTGATAAGGCATTGATCTGCAGTATCTGCAAAGTTACTCCATCTCCTTTAAACTTTCTGTGTGTTGTATTTTCTGTGATCCTGCCAGAGGGCACATGATGTACTGTCCTTGTATTAGCGCGAGCAAGCTTTCGCTGCAACCAAACTCAGGGTACTCTTGAGGAAAAATGTGTAGAATTTAAACCTTGTTGAGCAAGTGAACATGTGTGTGTTTTATGTGCCTGTCGCAGTAACTGTTCTTAGTCTCAAAGCGCCTTTTGATTGAATGAGTGCAATAGTGATTAATTGTGCTTGCCACACAAGTGTTGGTGACTCCCCTCTCCATGATGAGATGGACATGTGACGTCTTAGCCTCTTTATTTTCCTTTCTCAATCGTTCAACTGAGGTGGAAAGTTTGCACCTTATGTGCTACAGCTTATTTTGAATCAGTATCTGCTGCCTTTGTAAAGTCTGTTTTCCTTTGACTGTATTTTTGTAGAAAAGGTTTGGTCGCATAGAGAGCAGGAGGGTATGATAGAAAGATAAATCCAGTGGACTCCTCGCACCGGTTATTTCATGTAAGCTACATGATGCAAGATCTTATGTTCGAGATTGAGATAGTTCAGTGATGTAGATTTGTAAAGAGACCACCTGCTACAGTATTTATACCAGAAAAAACTGTGAGTTTGGTTGAAAGCCCTGCAGGGCGAGGAAGGGTTACTTGTGTAAGTGTTATAAGTTAGTGATGACACAGCGAGGGGCAATGAGTGCATTAGTTAGATGATGTGTGGTGTTGCCAAAGGATGGCATAAGTGTATCACAACATTATGTGCATTATTTGAAAAGTGTGTCTGGTCCCCCATTTTGTAACTTTGGGAAAGAAAAAAATCCAGCAGAATGAGCCAGTGTGTTGAGAACTGCAGTATTATAAATGGCAAAAAAAATTGTCAAAATAAGTCTGACATAGTTTTTCTTTGTGAAAGACAATGGGATACAGTGCAGTATGTAAAGAAATGTATTATCAAATAAGAGGAGATAATGTTTTTGAAGTGCTTTAAAACTACATATATTTGTGACTTTGATTACTCTTTTGTATTATTTCTGCTTTCCTTATCCAGCATCAAAAGTTGTTTGTTGTTTAATTAGAGCAAATTCATTTTAACTTGTGAAAACATGTTATAATTAAACACACATTTAAAAAAAATATCAAACCCTTGATTGAGACCAAGTTGACAATACATGTTCATGAGCATCTGAAAAAGGGTTCCGTCTAAATATAATGAAGATCTTTAAAAAAGTGACTTCCAGGAAGTCTCTGGGGTCAGTTCTTTGCTTTTGACACAAGGCAGGGCAACATCATGTACAACCAGGATATTTCAGTGAGGCTTGAGTGAAGTGAAATCCAGGGAAAAAAACAAAATTGTGGTCAATGCTTATATAACTTGGTGTCATCCGCCATACAGATTCAATGACATCGACAGTATATACAATACTTGGAAAATTGTGGCCGAGGAAGGAGAATTAAATTGGACCATAAACGGTGCCCTACGCTTCATGTAAGACTGTCAGGAACTCTTGCTCTTACTGTATGCTCATCCTTATAACAGAGCCTGTGTCACAAAATGTAAGAGACGTGGTTTATCGTGAAAAAGGTTCATTTATGCATTCTGGTGAGTCAAAATGAACAAACAAGAAAACATGTGACCTTCATTTGGAATTAATTATATTTATTTGTAAAAGTTTAACCACCTCTAGTGATGACCCCACACTGCTTGAAGCAAAAAGCAGCAGTGTTCCATGTAGGTAAAGGTTCAGCACACCACTTGTTCAAATCTGAAAGGGTGCATCTCAAGGGTGCATATGAACTTAATAAGTAACTTCATGGAGTTTATGATAACTAGCTGGGAATTTCTCCTGCGCGGCCAAACAAATCAGGCTCGTAAATTGAGAGATTGTCCTTCATGTGCGACGAAATGTAGCAGCTTCTCAACCAAGTGAATGCTTTGTTTCTATGTCAATTTAAAAGGAGCCATCAATTCAAAAGAATGTATCATAGCAATGTCAGTGTTTTATATGATTTCTTAACTACAATACAGGCGCATATTCAACCATTTGTAGCCCCATTTATGCCTAAAAAAAGATAAGAAAAAAAACATACAGAAGGATCCATAATGGTGACAATCTTTAAGTAGCATTCTCTCACTCACGCTCTCTATACAGTATATGTACACACGTTTTTTTTCATCATCAATCAGTACAGGTAGTGAAAAACAGAACATTTAGCCAGGGAATAGAAAACCAAATACAGAACATTGAACTTCTTTAGAAAATTAAAATAAAAAACATTTCAGCTTTTTTTTTTTTTTTTTTTTCTTTAAACCCACCAAAACAAACTGGTCACTATGACAGCTACATCATTGTAAACCACATTGATTTTCAAGGAGCCACTCGAAAGATTACCGGTCAACAGTGAACAAGAAAATCATATATATATATATATATATTTTTTAAAAAGAAAATAGCAACATAGGTTTAAAGCACAAAAAAGAGGACGGGTTCTGCTCTTCAGGGTTTCTCTATGATAAGTGATGGTTTCAGTTCAGGTCCGATTCAGAGCACTTTATCACACAGCCAGCACTGAGGAGGCCAGTGCTGCGGCCGCAAGGAGTCAGTCTTTCCCTCGGTCCTCTAGTCCACCTTGACCACGCTGTAGATCTTATTTACAAACCAGAAGCAGGCGAAGAAGCCAATTGTACCTGAGGGGGAAAAGAAACCGGGTTACACTGTTACAGATCAAAAATATCAAAATAACAGCAAAACCAAGGCAACACACTGGCAAACGTAAAACACGTGGGACAAATTGCCTTTGGAAATCTGTTTTAAGGCAAATTTGTATTTAACACCAAATGAAGTGAAAACCACAAGTTGAGCAGACACAAAAAAATAACTATATAAATATAAAATAAGTGTCAAATTGTACAGCTAGCTTGCTGTCACAGTAAAACAAACTGCCATCCACTATCAGTTTTAAAAACACTTTTGACAGGGTTGTGATTGCTATCTCCAAGAAGGGGAAAAAAAACTTTGTCATCAATGCTTAATTTTGTCAGGAAGAGGGAGAGAATATCTCCCCGTCAAAGCAAGTTTGGTCAAAATCCCGGATCATTTAATGTGCGCGTAAAAGTCTTATCTGACTGCTCAATGGGAGCCACGCAGCCCAATGCTGAATTAAGTTAATAAGATGAGGTGAAAAAAACAGACAAGAGAAGGAAAAAGAACTGAAATTAGAGAGATTAGGATTATTTGTCTTGAAACTGGAAGCAAGGAGGGAAACTCATCTTTTTCCATGGATTATTTCTTGGCGATAAGCTTTTGACATCTCGTCCCCTTGCTACTTACGGCTCTGTCTTTAGATAGTGTCAAGCAGTGCTGCAGTTAGGAGCAGGGTTACAGGCTAACTTTTATCTGGCCTAATGACAGTATTATAGCCTACTAGAAAAAATGTCATCTGACATCATGGCGAGTAGAATACATCTGGGTGGTATAAATAATAAAGCTGTTATCTAGTCCTATATATTAACCTTTTCCCACACAAACCCCTAGTCTCATGTGAGTGGGTGTACAGAGAGAAGGACAAGGCCGGAGTGTGCTGTTACCATGTCAACGTGTGTCAATCTTTGTCTCTTTTAACATGGGGGCAAAGCAGCAACCAAGTTCTGGTCATCCTAGCATTTATTTTTTATAAACGCGTGTGCTACATAGATCTGCTCAAGCCTGGTCACACAGCTGGATTGAAAGTACAAGCACAAAGAAATGAACTCAACAGCGATGGTCAGGAATCCTGAGTGCATATAGACTTATTAGCATCCATGGCAACGAGTGAATGTGTTGCCTGTTATCTTTTGATCCACAGGGGGAAAAAACTAACAAAATAGAGGAACTAGGCTGTGGCCTGTCAAACAGAAAAATTTGCATGCAGTGAAATTGACCCAAATAAGTCTGCAAAGCTAGATCTGACCAAGAGGGAACTTGAACATTCTCCTCTCATTTCCAATAGTGATGCTTATTGCTTTACACTTTGAACACAAATGACAACTGGAACTCTTGCAACATGTTCTTTAACTGGATTTGACACCGTGTTTCTTTACTGCCACTATTGAAATAACAAGACAGAGGCTAGGCTGTAATTAAATCACAAAGAGAAAACTTGTTAAGCAATGGTGTGCTGTTTTTTTATTTCTTTAGAACAGGATGGATGTCGTGAATCTACATCTAAATGTTTTGCAAGCAAAGCAAACAATGCCATTCAAACGACACACCCTTTGCAGCTTGACATACCGTAAACCAGTAGAGCGTCTTCTTAAGTCATAGAAAAGATTGCACTCAAACAATATGATATCCACAGTAGGTGCGTGCACTTGTAACCGGTTAGTAAACCATCACCGTTTAGGAAAAATCAATAAACGAAAACCTTTGTTTAATGCTTTAAGACCCCACTGGTATTGTAAAGTGTCAAGAGAAGCAGGAATTCATTGTGTCATCTTAAGGAGCTCACACGTCACCAAACTCACCTGTGAAGAGGAAGAAGATGAGGACCATGATCATTGTGTAACCAAAGTAGAGGATGGTGCTGGCAGCTCCTACGATTTGCAGCTTAGAAAAGAAGTAATGCACAGCATAGATGAACAGATAGACTGCTGTGAAGCCGCTGGTCAGGAAGGAACGCCACCACCAGTGGTAGTCCTGGACACGCATAACAAAAATAAAAAAGATATGTTAGGGTCCAGAGATTTGCATAGGTAAACTGAAAGACAAAAATCTAAACTTCATCTGCAATTTTATGTCTTCCATTTTCTTCTTTTTTAACACATGTATTGTAGAACTATCATACGCTATTTATAGTAGGGCCCAACCTATTTATCGGCCGGCCGATTATATCGGCCGATTATCACATATTTCGGAATTATCGGCATCGGCCGTTTTTTTTTCTTCTTCTTTTTTTTTCAAGCAATCATGTGTGAAATGTATTGCTGCCCTGGAGGTAGCCTAAATGAATAGCATTAATGCTATAGCGTATTTACAGCAGCAGCAGGTGTGTTGTAATACATTGGATTAATTTACACTTGACAGTTCCCCCTACAACCAATAGCAGAGGCATTGGTCATCGCTTGACAATAAATAATAATTGATAGAATTTATTATGGTGCTTTTTTGGAGGTCATTCAAAGACACTTTACATCATAAATGTAGAAAAATAAAACAAAATACAGAAAAAAATTAAATAAGGTTTGAAGTGGAGTCAGGTGTCATTATGCTTCCTTAAAGAGGTGAGTTTTGAGTTGACTTTTGAATAAGTTTATTGAGTGTGAGATGCTGATGTTTGGGGGAAGGGAGTTCCAGAGGGTTGGGTGCAGTAAGATAAAATACGTAATGTCTGAATTTAGACATATTTGTTACCTTTTTTTTTTTTTTTAGACAATGCGTATTGCAATAAAGAAAAAGTTCCTGTACATATTTTCAACAGTAAAAAGGTATATATATTTTTAAGGGTTCAAAAAAGTAAATTTTTTCAATATATATTTTGGGGATTTTAATTTTTTTTTTAATCGGCCGATTTAATCGTAATCGTAATTTTTCTCTGAAAATAATCGGCATCGGCATTCCAAAATCAATATCGGTCGGGCCCTAATTTATAGTATGCACTATTGGCAGTGAATTTATTTTTAGGCTTCAGTACTTTTTATACTTCAGTATTTTTTCTACACTCGAGTTTGCTAAATAAGGAAAAAAAAGTCTCTGAACATCCAAATACCTCAGCACATAGGTGGAAGTAGCAGAGCAGAATTGTGGCTTCCGAGCACGTGATGAGTAGAATAATGAAAACCAGGAACAGGAACCCAAACATGTAGTACATCTGATGAGACCTAATGCACAGCAAGGCAACAAGTGGCAAAGAGTCAAACACTTTTTTTAGATAAAAGTTGATAAAGTTGTTGCAGGAATTGCAGATCAAACTGAGCGGAAGGCATTCTTGTTTACTTACCAAATGCTGTTGAGGATAAAGAAAAGCTGGATAAAGATGCAGCCAAAGGGCAGGATGCCACCCATTACTATGCCAGGAATGGGCTTCGTAAAGAATGACTGCTCAGGAATTTGACGGGGGATCTGGTTTGTTCGCACTGGTTGCTCGATTGCCTGCACAGAATTAGAAAGACAAAGAGAAAGAGAGAAAAAATTATTACTCATAAAACGCACACACATTCGATCTACAACACTCATTTCAAGATTGGCAAATTATTAAACTGGGAGGCTGAACTCACAGCTTTCTTGAATCCAAAGTAAGCGCCAACGAAGGTGAGGGGCACAGAGATTCCAAACCACAGAGCCAAAATGGCCACCAGAGTGCCAAAGGGGATTGCTGCTGAGGAACCTTCAACCCAAAGGATCAGGTTCATCAGGAAGAAGTCTGCAAACACAATACTGAGGAGGAGAGGAGGACAAAGGACAATGACACAGCCAAAGATGAGAAACGTGGGAAAAGCTGAATGCCAACAAAATGAGGTCGGAAACTGAGCAACATCACACTCCAGGGCAGTAATTAAAGGGGAAGTAAGTGATATGGTCCTTTTAGCTAACTTCCAGTTAGTGACTGCAGTTAGCAGTCCCCTCTCTCGGCCCAGATGAATGCGCAGCCGTCTTTGTCAGATAGTGCCGCGATGGAGAGTAGCGAGTCATCGTCTACGGGCACAGAGACCCGCCTCTTTATAGTGCTCTGTCTCCCGATTGGATAAAACGAGCGGGATACTCGAAATTTTAACTGGCAATTACCGCAAAGCTGAATGACTGGGAGACCTGTTTTATGAACTGCACATACTGTTTACAGGCCTACTTCACCGGTTTGAATATGAAGGTGTATTGAATTCTGAGATCCTATGTAGTATAAATGTGTAAAACAAATTTAAATCGGTTCATCCTAGCCTAAGAAAAGGCAGAAAGAGTGTTTTTTTTAACCCTATATTTCTCGTTCTCGCGACATCACAGAAAGAGAAATATAGGGTTAAAAAAAACGTACTTTGTAAATATTACTGTGATGTCACAGTAAAAGACATCACAGTAATATTTACAAAGTAAGTTTTTTTTAACCCTATATTTCTTTTTCTGTGTGAGAAAGAGAAATATAGGGTTAAAAAAAACACTCTTTCTGCCTTTTCTCAGGCTAGGATGAACCGATTTCAATTTTTTTCGCACATTTATACTACATAGGATCTCAGAATTCAATACACCTTCATATTCAAACCGGTGAAGTAGGCCTTTAAGTGTTTGCTATATGACGATAGAGAGATTTAACACCTATATTAACAAAAAAATATCACTTACTTCTCCTTTAAGATGAAACAAATTAACAAAGCCTAGGCAACTTACCCTGGGCACAAAAGTGCTGTCAGCAAGACGTTGGTCTTCCACTTTTCGCCTCCGAAAGCTGAGAACAGAAGCAGAGATAGATGAGGACACCATAATAAGAAAGATCCCACAGGCTGGAACACTGTGTTGACTTTAAGGACTTGAATGAACCTTTGCTACCAAGTTACTTACTTTTGTAAAGGCGTGCAGACACATAGCCAGCAGGCGTGCCCAGCAGAACCCATAGGACCACAGAACATGTCATGAGAGCCCCTCTGTTGGCCGGTGACAGGAAACCCAGACAGGCCAGAACTACAGTAAAGAAAACAGTCATTAGTGCACTCATTTAGACATGCCAGTACCATTACTAATTAAGTACTGCTTTTAATGCTACGTCACATAACTTCAAACATAAAATTAGGTCAACAATGTAAATGCCTTTAATTGTGCCTTCTCGG